>VDFB02271358.1:1104460899-1104715807 GCA_007258455.2 Sequoia sempervirens | reverse complement strand
AAGATTCAACCATGTAGTTTTACAAGTCAAACTCATTGACCCATGCTTCATGAGTAGTGGTTCACAAGAACCCATTTATCATGATAATGAATGGTCCACTTAGCACTCATTGCATCTAGGTGATGCTCACATAGGTGAAGCACTGGACCTTCCCAGGAGGTCACCCATCCCAATACTACTCCAACTCAAGCGTGCTTAACCACATAGTTTTATCCAAGGTTAAACTATAAATATATTGTTGATTTATTTAGACTAAATTTATCTTTATCAAATTGCATTCATTTTCTAATCATAAAATTAAATATCTAGCTATTCATTATAACATTTAGTACCAAAATTCATTAATCCACAAAATTAAACAAAATTTTTAATTATTAATTATACTAAATTATAGATATGCCATTTTATCAATCTAAAGTGAATTTAATTGTGCATATACTAATATAGATATCTTAAGTACATCTATTTAAAAAACACTTAGAGTTATCAAAAATTGAATTATTTAATTTACTTAGAGAGTTATTTGATTTTACTTTAGAAATGTTTAAGGATTATTTTATTTTATTTGTCTTTTTTTAAAAATTTATTTAATATATTTGATTATACAACTATTTCAAAATTATTTTGTTTTTATTTGAAGAAATATTTGTATTTATAGAACAATAATTTTATTTTATTCAATTTTTGATTTAAGAAGAACTATTTTACTAGTGGATGTAAATTTAGTTTTATGCTTAAAAAATATCATTCATTATTTCAATATTTTTATTTTATTTTTTACAAGTATTTTAATATAATATATTTTTAAAAATATATATTTTGATGTGTAAACAATTGCCAATTTAAATTTAAAAATATGAATTTTTATTTTTACTTGACATCTTCATCCTTGAAAAAATTATTTATATATGAATAAAAATATTAATTTTTAATAATAATTTAAATCAATATTATTTATTATAAATAAATTTATTTATTTTATTATTTTATTTAATTAAATGAGAAAAATAAAAAATCATAAATTACACCTAATGCCACCATAGAATTTTCAAGCGTAAATATAAATTTAATAAAATTAACTAAAAAAATACTTTCTCCTATCTTTGAACCCTTTTTTCTTCGAAGATTAAAATCCAACTCTAAGTACATTTACCTCACACAATTTTTTTTGTGCATTTAAGCCATGCTGCAGACCCTTGAAAACTACCATGGTTGTGGCACATTTTTTTATGTGACAAATCTACACAATTAATTGCTACGGAATGGTAGCAGAAAAGGGTAGGGTTAAGAAGATTGAGAAAAAAATGAAGTTAAGAGGGCCCCATCTGATGCAACACCCTAAGAATCAACCCTTAGAGTGTTGTGGTTAAGTCCAGCTGTGTAAAAAGGGAGGTTAATTGTAAAACACAGTCCCACAACCTAGAGGATGATGCAACACTGCGGAAGCACAACAATTTTTTTTCTTAAAAGGTAAAACAAGATGAGTAAAGTATCCTACTCTAACCACATACATCCTCTAGGCTACGCAATGCGTCTACATGTGAACACCATTACTTATAAAATTTAAACCAACCATAGAATATGAATATTAAACTCAAGATACAACTTATGTAACAAAGCATTAAACCATTGCAAGATAAATCTAACATATAGAAATGTATTGAACATATTTCCACAGATACAACACTGCATAACATCCAATACACCATTAAATCCAATAATGAATAGATCATAAATATTATTACAATTACATCACAAAGAGAGGTACTACAATTATACATAATGATCCATAGCTACAATGAAGAAAGAGAAGAACAACTCCAGAGAACCACACAAGCTCCTTGAACAAGAAGATCCTGCCATCACGAACAAGAAGAGAACTCAACAGTGAAGAAGTACACCACCCAACCATATGGTACCCATAGGCCTAGTCCCCATGCTAGGAGATAGTAAAAGGTAACTAAGACAATCCTACTACCTCTACACACAGGAAATATACAAAAATACTCATAGTACAGATAAACAAGAACTATGGTCACATTGCTTCCAGAATCACTGAATCAATTACAAACACAATACAAATAAACCGATTGTTGTCATAGAAGGATTGCCATTACAAAGGTTGCATTGGTTATCCAAAGGAGATCTTCCTAGGTCCCAGCCCCCCTCTAGGGTTATCCTGGTAACCTCTCATGATTCCGGCCCCACATGCACACCAGTGCAGAATCAATTATCTTTTGAGAAGACAAGATAATGATCTAGCCATTCCAAGTCTTCTTGACTCATCTCAAGTCTCATACAATCCCTTGAGCCAATGAGCGAGGCTAATTATCTTGTTAAATGTGTTAAGCTAATAGATTATTTAATTCCCACTTGATTATATTGAATCTCACACAAATTTTCCTAGGACCACTTTGTATCCTGACCTTCGCTGAAAGCCACTCCCCTATCGACACCACATAACTGAAACTACATGCCAAGGGTAAATAGTGCACTAAAACTAACCACAATAACCATTACATCTCAAAAGGTACACATCTCTACGGATGTCCAATACTAAATCCCAATACGTGCACTACCCAAGAAAACTCAAAGGTGAACTAAAGTTACCACAACCCTTTCACAATTACAAATTTGGAAGACTTAGATTCACATAATAACAAATATTTTTTCCCTAGTACATAATTATAGAAAACACGTGCTTTAATAAACACAACACCAAGCAATTAACAAATGCTATCATTCGAATTTCCTAAATCCATTACAATCAATTTCACATATTTAAAACACACCATTTAAATATAATTCTAACAAATTGTTCAACAACGTTTAAACTAAATCATTACTTTCAGTTCCCAACTACTCATACGATTATCTCAAATTCACAATAAAATAATCAATCATTTAATTTAATTAATCATGCTTTAACAATATTTATTGTATTACTCACGCATAAAATAAATATATTTAATATATATATAATTAAATATAATTATATATATAAATATATTGTTTAATTATAAAACTAATTATACTTTTTCCAAATTCCATTTTAAATTAATTACAATAATAATTTCCAATATATATATATACATAATATATAAAATACATATTATAAATACTATGTATATTATATATCATGTATATCATATATATACAGACATTATATATCATATATAATAAAAAAAAAAAGGCAAACATAATATTATGGCGTGGCTATTTCCATGGCCGTAACCCCAAATGGGGCCATGACCATGTTGGCAACGTTGTCGCCTCCCCTACGGGGACGGCTATGGGGAATACCCCAGCCCATAACCCATAAACATTTTCAATTAAAGAAAATCTTGCGATAATTAAAAGAAATAGGGAAACCAAACAGAATAATAATTTTCTACAGAGATCTATAATTCCTTTTGTATCAATCTATTTTGAATGAACAAATTACACAAAGGATTTTTAATTGTTTTCTACAGAGGTTCAACTTTCAAAGGAATATTTTAAAAGAAAGAAACAAGAGCTTCTACAGTATATAAAATATTTTTCCAAAACATTTCCAAATTGCATTACAGTAATAAAAACAACTTTTCAATTCAAAATTCACAAAAACAATAAAGGAGCCTATTCCAAAAGAATTGTTGCCTTAAGAAATGTTGTTGAGCTTCTTTGTAGCTTCAATTTTCCAATGTAGCCAAAGCTTCCTCCAGTGCAATTGCCTCTTTCTAGAAAACACAACAATACCACAGCCAAGAATTCTATAGCAAGATTCTAAAACAAAAACCTCTAAGATATCCACAATTTCCTCAGCAAATTTCTTCCCTTTTTCCCAATCTTTCCTCCGAGAATCAATTTACAACAATAAGATAACAAATTTCTAACTCATAGTTATCCCAATCAAAATATTTTTTCCCTCAACAACCCCAAATATTTTCCAACCACATGTATTTAAATAAAATAAAACAATTTACTAATTGCAACCAATTTAAATACTCTTATTTATTTAATTACCATTTATTTTTAATAATAAAAATTACTCAACAACATAACTAAATTAAATTTATTTATTTATTTATTCTAAAGCCTTCACAACAACAATTCAATTAATTCAATATTTAAATCAACCCCACATTTAATCTACAAAATTAAACTTGCACAATAGTAAAATACCCAGAACAACAAAGATAAGGAATACGACCAAGACTCAAACTGGCAACAAACTATACTAGGGTAAAGGTATGACTAGGTAGCTCATTACTATCTCCCAATATTACTGTTGAGTAGTGGACACGCTCAAACCTATGAAACTAGGTGAAGTTGTTGTCATGTACCTGCAAACCTACAACACAAGCAAGAGTCGTACATGTATACAAATAGTAATTCATACACACCGTAAAGAGAGAATCACAGAAATCACAGGGCACTCGCAAGCGAGTGATGCAATACCATTCTCTTCACCAATATAATGTCACATCAACTGACAAGATAATATATCAATAAAAGTACAATAAGAATATATATCAGTGTCATCACAACTAAGAATCTATGCAAACATAAAGCATATTAAACGTAATCACCATGCATATAATGTGTCATCACATCAATATAGTCTATCATCGCTCCACTGTCAGCGATAAAATAACAATAACATAAAATAAAGTCTAACATAGTATTTGAGCTGTCAAGAAAACATAACAAATCGAAGGGGTGTCACAGTAATACATTGAGAAAGAGCCCAACTTTATATAGCAGTGTGTCATTTTCCAATTCTTATCTATACTAAACCATTTCTTCAACATGGACACTAAAATAAATGGGAATTGAGTTAAGTATGCAAATTTCACCATTGAAATAAACTCTTCTATATAATTTTTTTCTTATTAAAATATATGTTTTTATATTAAAATTAAATTTTACTAAATTGTATTAGTACAATTTAAAATTATTATTTTCTTTTTTACCTTGCATTCATATATATTTTAATAATAATTGACAATTAGATATCTTGTGGTAAAATTTTAAATTTCATAGTTTTTTGTATATTTAAATTTACTTTAAACATTGTTGCTTAGTAATCCTTTATAAATACCTATAATTGCAATTATTAATTAAAATTAAATACATTATCTAAAAAACATGATAAGTTTAAAAAAAATTGTTGTTGATGATGAATAAGACTTTATATTTTTTGTAAGCTAAAATGATAATAATAATCTACTCAAAAAAAGGTGGGTGGTAGAAGGCACACCTTCAAAGTCTAAGTGGAATCCAAGTCCAAAGAAAAAGATGGAAAAAGTTTAAGCAAGGGCAGACCCAAACATCAAGAAATAGGTAGTAAGAGTATGTGATACAAAATGAAAATTAATTCCTATAGATCTTGCTAGGGTCTTATTCATATTCAATATAGATTCATATTCATATAGATCTATAGGAATACGACCCTAATAAGATTAGACAAGTAAAGGAAAAAAGAGTAGATAGTTATGGAAATGATTGAGGATAACTCTTTTATGATATAGATGATCTAGAATGATAATGTAGATTTATATTCCTTATAATGCTCCAAATCAAAAGATTCTTGAAATGATTTTCCTTTTTAATGCATAGGGTTTTGAATGAATTTTGGATGATAAATGAATGAACATTGAATGCCTTCAAATATAAGTACATAAGAGTAAATCTTGCAAATGGAAACAAAATTAACAAATTTTATTTGAAATTTTAAATCTCAAGGGCCATTTTTATGCAATGCAAGAATGTCCATAACACAAGATTGACTAAGGAAAAAGGTGTATTAGTATTGATGCACATAATGAATGTCTAAACATGGGACATAATAAAAGTCAAATGTATAGGAATATATGTGAATACGGATTAGATATTGCTAAAAATATATGGGAAAGTGTGTAAAAAGGGAGGGTAATACATTGAGAGAACCCAACTTTATATAATAGTGCATCATTTGTCAATTCTTATCTATACTAAACCATTCCATCAATATGGAGATAACAATAAATGAGAATTGGGATAAGTATGCAAATTTCACCATTGCATTAAACTCTTCTTTATAATTTTATTCTTATTAAAATATATGTTTTTATATCAAAATTAAATTTTACTAAATTATATTAATAGAATTGAAAATTATTATTTTCCTTTCTACCTTGCATTTATATATAGTTTAATTTTAATTGACAATCAGATATCTTGCGGTAATATTTTAAATGTTAAACTTTGTTGTATATTTAAATTGACTTAAAACATTGTTGCTTAGTAATCCTTCATAAATACCTATACATGTAATTATTAATTAAACTTAAGTACATTATCTAAAAAAAACATGATATTTTATTTGTCTAAGAAATTTTGTTTTTGTTGATGAATAAGACTATTACTTTTTGTACTAAACTAAAAAGATAATAATAATCTATTCACTAAAAAGGAGTCGGTGGTGGTAGAAGACACACCTTCAAAGTCTAAGTGAAATCCAAGTCCAAAGCAAAAGATGAGAAAAGTCTAAGCAAGGTCAGGTCCAAACATCAATAAACAATAAGATTGTTAAGTTGCAAGAGTAACACCATTAGTGTTGTGCAAACGGAAATGTAAAAGCTACAACTTAAATAATTGCAACACAAATTAGATTGAAAGAAATATAGAAGATAATAAAATGGAATAAAGAATAATAGACAAGACACAAATTTACGTGGTAAAACCTTGACAATATGCCAAGGAAACATCCACTGTGCAAAGTATCGGTATTCTTATTGCTCAGAGAAATTGATTACAACTTTCACACAACTGCTGCTCTTCAATTACAATTCATTACAATATATAATTTATCCTTCAAGGCAACAAGATATGTATGATATCTTCAACCTCTGTCAAATTAGAAAAAAACAGCTTTATTTTTATTACTTTGTTTTATTGTTTTATCTTCTGTTTTAAATCTTTATCTTTTCCAAAGAATTCCAAAGATAATATTTTTCTTCAATTCCTTTATCTTTTCCAAAGATAAATTCTGATTTCTTTTTAATTTATTGTTGTCATATCCAATAATTAGAAGGGGATCATAATCATCTGAATTACTCCTTGCATTAATGGAGATTAAACCATCATCATTCAGTTCCTAACTAATGAGAACGCCACTTTAAAAATGTAGGTTTATTTTGGTTTATATGTTGTTTCTATATTTTATTTGTTTTTATTGAGAGATCTGTGGCAAGACGTTGTTGAGAAATAAAAGCCTATTGTCGCTTGCCCTATAATCTCGGGCTCTGAAATAAATATTTGGGTCTGCATGAGTTTTTATTACTGTTGTCGTTTGCCCTACATTCTCTGCAGGCCAGCCTTTCAAAACTATTGTTATTTGGCCTTATTTGAATACAACATGCCCGTGAAGATTTTGCTCAGATTTTTTCTCTTTAAAGCAACTTGTGTGTTTTATTAAAGAGTTCTAACTCGGGTAACAAGCTCTATGGCTAAGATTGCAGTAAAACAGAAGAGTTCCTCTTGTTCTCTGTGGAAATTATCTTCAATTTTCTGCAGACCAGAGGATATGGATGTTGTTGAAGCAAAAACTAGGCATAATGTTTGCCACATATCTCTTAATCAGTCTGGTATAGTTTGTGTTTTATGCTTCTCTTTTTTAAGAAAAGTGATGGATATTGGTATGAATTGTTTTCTGATTTAATTGTGTGAGAAAAATAACTTACACAATCAAATCCAGAAATAATTCATCCTAACAATGTTTTTAAAAAGTTAATAGTACAATCTGTGGCTTATGATGGTTCTGCTCATTTTAATGGAATTCAATAAACTTTTCATTGGCAGTGATGGCAACAGAGCTTTCTATAGGCAATTCATCTCGCAAATTAGGTCTTAATCAGTTTGGTATAATTTGTATTTTTTACTTCTTTTCTTTAAAAAAGTTACCTTTTTGTTGCAGACAGATAATTTCTTCAGTTCATGATATTGATAAGAATTGTTTCTTGAGAAAAAAACTTATATACAATCAAATCCATGAAAAAAAAATAGTATGTAATAGTATCTCTAACACAATATATATGTGGGTCTGCTCATTTTAATAAAATACAATGAACTGTTCACTAGCAGTGATGGCAACCGAGCTTTCTCGTGGCGATTCATCTCGCAAAATCGTGGAGATGATATTCAAATCAAGTTGGTTGAAGCGTGAAAAGAAGCATGTGAAAGTTGAAAGAGTTGTCAAGATAGATAACAGAGAAGACATTCTATACAGATTTGAAGAATATAGAGAAATGACCAAGAGAAAAGATGGTAAGGAATGTAGCCGTTGTATGGCTGATGGAAATGAAATGCTGAGATTCCATGGCTCCTCCATCATGTGTTCTCTGAAAGTTGTCAATGGAGGAGTGGAGCTTTGTTCAATAAAGGGTTGCAAAGTCTGCAAAATTTTTAGAACTGTGTACTACTACAAGTATAGAACTAATTTAAGTGTTATATACACTACAGATAATAGTAGACTGGCTCATGATTCCATTCATATCCACAGTCATGATGAGGCAGGTTCCACCATTGCTGCAAAAAGGAGGGTTATGCTGGTTTGTAGAGTGATAGCGGGGCATTTATCTAGTCATGAATCGTGTTGGGTGCAGGTGGGGACTCATTCACTCTCACCACATTGTATAACAGAAGAAGCATACTATTCAAATGCCAGAGCTTTTCTGCCCTGCTTTCTCATTGTATATACCCTCACAAAGTGATATCAGCCACAATTCATTCTTAACATATGTGAGAAAGATAGGTTCATGTATCATTATTGCTGTAATAAAACTGTTTGCAAGTTATCTTGAAATAAATTTATTTCATTTTTTCCCTCTGACTGTGTTCTTTTCCTCTTGCTTTTATTTTGAGTAGTCATAGTTTTGATTATTTTTTATTTTTATTTTATCTATGGATGATTTTATATCATTAACCAGTGCATTTTGGGTATTCATTTCATTAAGGTCACTCAAGCACAATTTCAACCTTATTTATTATATCATACCTTCAGGGGTTTGAACTTTGGTGGATGGCATAATCAAGAAACACACCATCACACTCACAAATTGTGCTCAACCTATTGAACTAAAACCTTTTATTTATTTAAAGCGACAAATAAATACATTAGTGCTTCATCCTCACTAATCAAGAACTTTAGAGACGGTTGTAAAAAGTACCCCTACTTATCATGATAGACAACATTGCACTCAAATTTCTTACACATTACCAAATCTCTTGACATTATTAGCATTTCAGATGGTTGAGTTCCTAAAAAAGAGATTTCTATTAAGAAATGCTATAAAATTGAAGGTTTTAAAGTATAATATACTTAAGGATAATTGATAAATTACATAATTGATATTGTACTTAATTTAAATATAAATGCTGATTCTAGTTAAAGTATTGAGAATTAGACTTGATGACTTGTATAGTGGTTTGGACCCTAGAAAATATTGGCAGAAAAATTGTCTTCATTGACCCCTTCCCTTAATTAATGCATGAATAATATTTCTAAGTTTGTTTTAATTTAACATATATTTCTACAATTAGATTTGAGAAATGAATCCAACAACAAAAAATGATGTTAGATGATAAGAAAATATTACGTTGGTCTAGATAATCACAATTTTGGTCCACCAATTCTATAGCTTTGTCACATGACCAAATTTTCTCTCTAAGAATATTTTATTATAGAACATTAGAAAGTAAAGGAACACGCATGCTATGGTGTTTGACTATATGTAGAAGTCTATAAAGGTTTGGATTTTCCATGCCATCGTAAAAAATCGTTGAGATGAAATGTTCATCTAAAGTGAAATAATTTCCATAAATATAAAATAAATTTGTCATTAATAGTTTGATGACTAGAGGTATATCTTTTATAGTGTGTCAAATTATGATGTTTTATTAAATAAGGATTCAAGTGCATAGTTTTTTAGTCAAATTCATTGTTCCATATTTCATGAATAAATTTTCACACAAACCCACTTCTCATAGAAAATGAATGATCTACTTAATACTCATAAAAATCATCCATCCCATACTTCTTCTATTCAAATACTCTTCATATTGAAATTAAGATTAAAAATGAAATCAATTTGTGTGATGCCCCCCTCCACAAGTGACATGTATTCTAATTATAAATTAGAGCTGCCTGTTTAGAAAACACCATTTCAATAAGATTTGACTATGGAGACTAGAGTTCTAGAATAATCCTCTATATTTTATGGTTTGTGTTATGTATGCTCCCAATATTATTGTTATGTCTTATTTTTTTCATATTTGAATAATTTAAACTTCGTTGCATTAATTTTATCTTTAGTCTAGTGTTTAGGTAGATTAAGGTTATTAATATAGATTTTTAAAGTATTTTATAAATTCTCATAAAAATGTTAAAAATTATATAATCATAATTAAAAATATTAATAAGTTTTTTTTAGATATTTATTATGTGTATTAGTGGTGTTAGAAAATTATACATTATTTTTTTATGTTAATTGTATTCTTAACCATCAATATTTGACTATTTGGATTAAGTGCATTTAAGAATTATAGTGAATTTTCATTACAATAGAAGAAAAATAAAATCATTACCTTATATATTTTACTTTTTGTAAGTATCTTGAAGCCTTTGGGAGCTTAAGATGATGTGGGCCATTAATTTCCTTAAAATCAATGACTTTCAAGAGTTTACCCCATCAAATCCAATATTTTCTTTTAAGAATTAGTGAGAGCCATTGGTTAAGCCACATCAACTTGGCATCCAATGATCCACTTTAATTTATATTGTTATAGAGAAATTTACCATTGAAAAATATCACCATTTGATCCAAGCACAATGTTGCACATCATAATGTATTGGCTTAATATCATTCCATCTAATACCACAACATTCTCTTGTGTGCTTATATAGCCCCAAGATGCCCCTAGATAGATGGGAATATAATTATGCACATCTACACAAGCATCAAATTTAATAGACTTATATCTCCTAGCACAAGTAAACCATGAATGCACCTCAAAAATGTACCTTGCAATTGTTAGGAAAATCATACTAGGTTGATCAAAACATACAAGCTTAGGAAATGACCATAATACAAAAATCAAATACATATGAGAAGATTACATAAGGTGTGCCTTGGAAAAACCTTTAAGAGGGAAAAATATAACCACCAAAAGCATTCACACTCAATGTATTATTCAACAATGAAATATTATGTAATACACTTTCAGAGGATCCTAAGAAATAACTATAATAGAGTATGGATGACATAAAATAAAAAGAAAAAAATGAAAGAAAAAACCTAGGATGCAAGGGATGCAAGGATGAAAGAAAACATGAAGAATAATAAGTTCCCATGCGAAGAGTATAATAACCATGTCATCTAGAGAATATATCATCATAAGATAAAATATCATGTGTGTAAAGGAAATAATCTTTCAAAATGTAATGCATCATTTATAGCTAGTAAAGGTGTATATATATGAGTATCCTCGACAATAAATGTATCAAGAATTCAAATCATGTGGAAGGAAGTTGCTACAGTGTAATTATAATTAATATCAAATTTATTGCTATCACTCACCATAGAATAAATACACATGATATAATATCTAGGGAGTGTAGTAAGAGTATGTGATACAAAAGGAAAATTAATAATTAAATCCATAAAGAAGTAGAAGGTATATATGTGGTATTTGATATAATTCTTTGATGGACAATGTGATGTCATTTGTGTAATAAAATGTTAGATTAGTAAATCAGGAATGAATGGATCATTTGCCACATATTTAATAAACATTTCAAAATCAATGATGTAAACATGAATAGAAGCCAAGAGTAGTGGAGCATGGCAATCAATAGTGTAAAATATAAGAAACAAAGATATATGCTAGGGTGGGTGGTGTATGGTTCACAAAAATATGTAATGAAAGTAGGAAAAATGCTATTAATAGACAAAGATGAGTGATATAGAAATTATTTAAAATCTACTACAAATTAGATTATTGGTTAAAAATTATATATGAGTTACAGTACTAAAAGGTAGCTAGGAGTGGGTATGGTGGACAAAAGTGATATCATGTGCAAAAAAGTAGAAATACCTAAGGAGTAAAGTTGTAATAATGGAATAGAAATGAATATGAATAATACCCAAGCAAGATCTAAAAATGATGATGTAATCAAATAATAGATCTAAAACCCTAAAATAATGAAGCTTTAAACCCTAAAAGAAACCCTAGGGCATTGTAAGGTTCGACAAGTAAAGGAGAAAAGAGTATATAGTTATGAAAATGATTGAAGATAGCTCTTTTGTGATATAGATGCTCTAAAATGATAGTCTAGATTTATATTCCTTATAGTGCTCTAAATCAAAATATTCTTGAAATGATTCTCCTTTTTACTGCATAGGGTTTTAAATGATTTTTGGATGATAAATGAATGAACATAGAATGCCTTAAAATATAAGTACATAGTAATAAATCATGCGAGTGAAAATGAAATTAACAAATTTTATTTGAATTTTTAAATATCAATGGTCATCTCTATGAAATGTGATATTGACTAAGGAAAAAGGGTGTAGTAATATTGATGTACATGTATAGGAGTGAATTTTCACCCCTTACACAAATTCCCCTTTTACATTTCCTCATCTTAGAAAACCAAATCTGAAGGAAAAAATCCACATTACCCTGCTGCCTTCATTCCACTTGGCATATGTTTTGTGTGTCGACAGAAAAATAACTGTCGAGGATCCTTGTGTGGTGTGCATCCATCTGCGCATCACACTTACGTCCCTGACAGATTCCTGCGTCTGAAGGCAACAAAGGTATTACACTTCCCATTGGGGTTGATTTGTAATTCCCCTCTTCAACCAACTGACCCGAATATGGTTTTTTTTCTCATTCTCCCTTCAAATTTACCCTTCATTCCTTCATTTCATTCTCTAGCAATCTTTTTTTTGGCACTCAATAATCATTCTAGCATTCACTTCTTGCACTCTTGACTCTCAAGCAGCACTGTGCACTCCATAGCAGCAGCAACAAAACTCCATCAACTCCGTAGAGCAAGTGTGGAACAACACCATTGCAATAGGGGTTTGAGTCCTCTCATTTTCTCTTCCATTAGCTAGTGAGCTCTTGGTGGAGGTGGTAAGCTTGTCACTCCTCTCCTCTATGATTTGGTTGAGTAGCATAATACTATTGGAAAAACAAGGAAAAACAACTGAGAAGGGGGGGTGAATCAGTTGTCACAGAAATTTAAACTTTTCAAACTTTACTTAACTTAGTCTCAGATCTTATGAATAAGCAATTAACCAAAAACAATTAAGACATCAGAGAGACAAAGAACACCAAGATTTTTTACGTGGAAACCCTGTTAGGGGAAAAACCATGATAGAGTTCAGTCCACAATATTATACCTTGTTAAAAGTATAATGAGAAATAATGGGAATGCACATGCATTCAGACACACTACCTAGAGCTCATTGCTCAAATACAAAAGAGGACTCACTGTCCAAAGAAAGGTTTGGATAAAACCATCCAAATTGTGAGTTGAGAAAATAGCTTGTAGGCAAGCCTGATTATAGTTCTAGTTAAGCACATAAAAACCTTCTTCACTCTTTTCTCTTCAACTTCTTCACACTTCGCTTAGTCTTCTTCACACTTTGCTCTGTAATCGAATGGTATTCACACATACACACATGGGAGTACTCTGAGCACACTTTACACCAATGAAACAATCGCTCTTATATATCTGAAACAAGAGATTATATCAACAACTTAGTCAGCCAGAAAAATAAAACATATTTACAATGTCGACCCAAATTTACAATTAAATTTTCAATGCGAATCCAAGGTCAGCCACAACATAGTGGAGACCCAAATTAGCAACTCCAACAAAAAATGACTTCAATTAATTTCACCTTGAAGATCCACCACACATTACACCCATCATGTCAGCCAAGAACATGAGAAACTGAACATACACAAAAAAATATTTGACCATGAGCACAACAATCAATGTGGATGTACCACAAAGATAGAGCACGATCTAGAAACATCCAAGAACATGAAGAAACAACAAAGAAACATCTGAAACAACTAGAATTACCATAATCACAGAAACTTCACTCAGGAACACTGACATAGACCACAAAAATACTGTCATACCACAACATGATCAAATATGCATGTGAACCTCTGAGACTTCCGGTAGATGATCTAGAAACTCTAAAAAATAAAGCCTTTAGTCCACAACAGCTAATATTCAACGTATAGAACAAGACACCTTCATGACCTACACAGTTCCACTGGGAACCTGGAACACTTCCTTTTACAATTTTCTCAATATCCTCAACATGTATGACCTTCAATACACCAAATGCTAATAGTGTTGACATCAATGAAAACCACATATCAGCAACACATCCACAACCTCCAATAATATCCCCTTTTTTCATTGATGGCAACACATGATGTGAAAATACCATCAACCCAACACACTTGCTTCTCCTTAGATTATGACTCTTCTCCCACAAGGTTCTCCTCAGAATATTTTTCACATTACACTTCTCCCCCTTTGAAATCAATGGAAAAGGTAACCATGGCCTTTCCATATACACACTATGAACCACATATCTACACATTTGAATACTCCCCCTAAGTAGTAGCCATAGAAACATCAATCAGAATATAGAAATGTAGCTCACAGATTGATGCAAGTAAATGCATTTTTTAGTTCTTAGCAGGAGGGGTAATCACCCCTAGCATTCCTCTGAGATACTCAAAAGTATCCTTTGGAAACGACTTAGTAAAGATGTTTACAATCTATTATTTGGTAGGCACATACTCCAATCTGACTTCTTTCTCATTCACTTTCTCCCTCAAGAAGTGAAACTTGATTGATATATATTTAGTCTTAGAGTGTAGAACTGGATTCCTTGAAATATTTATTGCACTTGAATTGTCATAGTATATGGAAATAGGCTCTACATATATCACCCCGATATCTTTCAACATCTATTTCATCCATATCACTTGAGTACAGTTATTTGTAGCAGCAATATATTCTGCTTCAACAATAGATAAAGAAATGGAATTCTGCTTTTTTCTCAACCAGGACACCAGCTTCTTCCCTAGGAAGAAAGCACCACCACTAGTACTTTTCCTATCATCTACATCTTCAGCCCAATCTGCATCAGTAAATGCACTCAAAGTGAGATAATCATCCTTTGGATACCAAAGTCCAAAGTCAACTGTTCCTTTTAGATATTTGAAGATTCTCTTAACATCAGTCACATGTGATTCTTTTGGATCAGCTTGAAATCTAGCAACCATACATACAACATTCATAATATCTGGTCTAGTTTGGGTTAAATAGAGCAATCCACCGATCATTGACATGTATCTAGTTTGATTTTCCTTAGGAGAATAATCATTCTATGTTAACTTGCATCTGGTCACCATGGGGGTGCCAACAGGCTTTGATTATTCCATCCCAAATTTCTTCAGTAGCTCTCTCACATATTTGGACTAAGATATGAAAATTCCCTTGTCTAACTAGGTAACTTGCAATCCTAGAAAGAAATTCATCTCTCCAATAATACTCATCTCAAATTCACCCTTCATCTCATCAGAAAACTTCATACACAGATTGTCATATCCTCCAAAAATGATGTCATAAAAAAAAACTTCTATAATTAACTATTTATCATGATCTAGTTTGAAAAATAAGTTGCTATCGGTAGTACCTTTATTGAATCCAAGCTTCAGTAAGCATTTGTCCAATCTAGCATACCAGGATTTGGGGGCTTGCTTAAGTCCATAGAGATCTTTCTTCAATTGACAAACCATATCTTCCTTGTCAGTCAGCTAAAATCCATTTGGATGTTCAATGTATACTTCTTCTTCCAGTTCTCCATTCAGAAATGTTGGCTTTACATCCATTTGATAGACTTTATAGTTCTTATATGTAGCATAAGCAAGAAATAATCTAGCAGCTTCAATTCTGGCCATAGGGGAAAAAGTTTCTTCAAAATCAACTCCTTCCATTTGAGAATACCCTTTACATACTAGTCTTGCTTTATTCCAGACCACTTCACCTTGTTCATTCAACTTGTTCCAAAACACCCATTTAGTACCAATCACATTTTTGTCTTTAGGTCTGGGAACCAGTGTCCACATGTCATTATTTTCAATCTATGTCAACTCTTCCTTCATAGCTTCCATCCAGTGTTCATCTTGGCAGGCTTCAGTGACATCTTTAGGTTCAATCTTGGAATTCAGGCAATACTCTTCTACAATCTTTCTTCTAGTTTGCTCACCTTTACTCTTATCTCCTATAATTTGATTTTCAAAATGATTTAGCTTTACTGTTGGAAATATGTGCCTCAAACAATACAGGCTGAAACCTCCATGAGTGCCAAGTCAGTGTGACAGGTTCCATGTCTGGCCGACTAGCAGTTTGCTTTATTTAGTTCTGACCAGGTCGATGTAACCTTATTACTATCTTGCCAATTTGTACACTGAGAAGTCTATCGCTATTACATAGTGTGTTCATTGTGACCTTATAGTGCTCAAGAGACCTTTGGCCGATAGGCCATTCAATCGTGAATCAGAGTGACTCATGGCGACTGGGGTTTCAGAGTGACTTCAACACTCAGGGAGAAGTCTTAGCGAACAGTGAATGTCTTACCGAAAAGAATTCATATGTTGTCTTTGCCGTAACAAAGAGTCTCGGAGAAAGGTCTTATTGATAGTTGAAAGTCATGCCGACAGGGAAACACTAAGGAGTTATCGATGTAACTCTAAGTCTTTGTTATAAAGTCTGGGCGATATGCAAATGTTTCACTGACAAAGCCTCAAGGGATGACTCTTCGGATAACTCATATTGGATCAGTGAGAAGTCATCGCGAAAGTGAAAGTTACGCCGATAGTGTTTTGTTTGTATTCATTGGGGAGACTTGGCCTAAGGAAATATCATCAGTAAGATGTCCTACCGATGTGGATATGTCTCAGCGACAAAGTGTTAGCCTTCAGTGTAACTCTAGCCGATAGCATATGGCTATCGGGGGAACTTAATGGTTATGGGAAGACGTCTCGGCGATAAGCTTTTGTCTTGCCAACTATCATTTGGAGCTCGATATGACTTATGTCTACGGTATACCTTTGGTGAGTCACTATGATCTCTTGGCGAAAGCGGTAAGTCTAGGCGACTGCTTGGTGGCTTGGTGTATCTAATGGAGCTCGATAGAACATCCTAGTGACTATGATGACTCTTGGCGACATCTATATGAAGTATATGTGGCATCGGTGAGACATTGTTAGTGTCTCACCGAGATGCCAGTGCATTACGAATTATGTTGACCGTCTGACTATCATACGTGGAATCTCATGGATGAATCAGAGAAGCCGAATTGGAACCGTTGGGAGTTTGTTCATTGCGACGGTTTTGTGAGAAATTTCGACGAACATGGAGCAACAAAGATATACTTTGTGTTTGCAGTTTTGTAAGATGATGGTTCGATCAACAGTGGAGAGTGAAGAGTTCAAACTGTATCAGTGTGAATTTGATTATGAAAAGACTATAAAGAGAAAAGGTTCCTATGCATTATTGTTCATGGTGAATGCTGTTGTAAATCAGACACTAGAAAGATAAGTCTGACAATTGTATGTAATCCTTATTACTGTAATACAAAGTGATTTCTCTTGGTGTGGTGGGTTTTTCTCCCGTAAGGGTTTTCCCACGTATATCTGGTGTTCATGTGTGTTTGTCAAATACTCTATTTTTGAAATCTATTTCATAGAGCATCTTAACTTGACTGTAATTGTAAATTTTAAAGTGTATCTGCATTCTTTCCTGAGGTATTGACGTTAGGAAAATTGTTTTCTGCATCTAATTTTCCTTACATTTACATACCTTAGAGTTTTGGGAGTTTCACAAGCTTTTGGTTCTTCTGATCTTCCTTCTGCACTTGCACTTGTATGTGTTTCTTGACTTACTTGATTTACCAGAACAAATTGAGGTTGCTTTACTAGAAAATATGGAATAATTTGAAGTTGGTTTTGTGTCTAAGAATTCTTCCCTTGGCTTGTATTGTCTTCATCTAAATCATAACCATAGTATCTGGATGATTTGGCAAAGTCCTCATTAACTTTGACATTTGCACTCTCAATCATCTTTCTCAGTCTCTTGTTATAGCACCGGTAAGCCTTGATTTTAGTAGAATAACCTAAAAAGATTCCTTCATTGCTTCTTGCATCAAACTTGCCTATATCATCATCTCTCTTTATATAACATTTTCTTCCAAAGATCTTGAAATATTTAACAGTAGGCTTATAACCAAACCATAGCTCAAAAGGGGTCTTACGAGAATTACCATTAACATTTACCTAGTTTAAAGTATACATAACAGTGCTTACAACTTCACTCCAATAGATTTGGGACACATTTCCTTCTATCATTATTTTTCTATAAGCATCTAAAATTGTTCTATTCTTTCTCTCTGCAACTCCATTCTGTTGAGTTGTTCGTGGAGCAGATAATTTTCTTCTGATTCCATGTTCTTCAAAAAATGAGTTGAACTCCCTGGAGGTGAACTCACCACCTCTTTCAGACCTCGAGAATTTTATTTTTAGACGCTTCTCCTTCTCTACCATAGCCTTGAAACTTTTGAACTTTTCCAGTGCTTCACATTTTTCTCTTAAGAAAGAAACCCATATCATTCTAGAGTAATCATCAATAATCAACATAAAGTACTTTTCTCCATGAATACTTCTGAATCTAGAGGGACCACAGAGATCAGTATGTAGCAGCTCCAACAAATCATTTGAATGAAACTGTTTGCTTTGGAAGGATACTCTAGTTTGTTTACCCATCTGAAACTCCTTACAAATTATGCTATTAGACTTTACTAGCTTAGGTAGATCTCTTATTGCTTGAGTGGAACTTACCTTGAAAATGTTATCAAAATTTACATGGCACAACCTCCTATGCCACAACTAGCTTTCATCTACTTGAGCAATTAAACAACTCTCACTACCAGTATTCAGGTGAAAAATATTACCTTATGTCTTTCTACCTATAGCAATCATATTGCCAAAACTTCCACGTATCATGCATCTTCCATCTTTGAATTGTAGATCATAGTCTTTATCCACCATCTGTCCAACATTCAAAAGATTTTGCTTCAGACCTTCAACATAGAAAACATCATCAGTGTTATGCTTACCACCAAGACAAATAGAACCTCTGCCACGAATCACACCAGCATTGTTGTCTCTAAATCTTACAACACCACCATCATACTTCTCTAGACTTACAAATTTGTTTTTATCACCAATCATATGATGTGAGCATCCACTGTCAATAACCGACTCATCCTTTTCTTCAATTCGGGCTGCAAGAGCTTTCTCATCTATAGCAGATTCAGTAGCCACAAGACTATTTTCAATGGTAGCAATGAAAACCCATTCATCTTCATTTCCATTATCTTTATCAAACTCATCATCAGTCACTCCTTCAACAAAGTAACATCTATTTTGGAATCTAGACTTGTTAGGCTTAGATCTAGGAACTCTTTTAGGACATATTGATGCAAAATGACCTATTTTACTGCAAGAAAAGCATTTAATAGGCAACATTCCTTCATACTTACGTTTTCCTCTGCCTTCTTTCTTTACAATCAATGCTTCCAATTCTTCTACCTCTCTTTCTTTATCTTCAATTTGTTTCAGTTCTTCATCATACTTGGATATCTTTCTGGAACATTCTCCTAGACCATATCTTTGCTTGTTACTTTTGGATACAGTAGCCTTGAATGCAGATTCAGTCTTTGGAATAGATTCACCAAATTCACTTAATTCAAAAGCAGTAAGTTTACCAACCAGCGTGTCTCTTGTCATCTTTGTTACTAATCTTAGCTCTTCAATATCATGAGCCTTCACTTTGTAGGAGGGAGGCAAGGATCTGAGTATCTTAGCCAAAATTTCATCCTCATCCAAAGAACCACCGACACATCTAATACCCATCACTATTTCATTTACTCTTTGCATAAAAAAAGTGATATTTCCATCTTCACCCATCTTCAAATTCTCATACCTGCCTTTCAAACTCTGTAGCTTAGTCATCTTCACCTGTACATCTCCTTCATACAAAGTTTCTAGCTTTGTCCAAATCTCATGAGCTATCTGCAAACCTATCACATTTTCCATCTCCAAATCTTTCAGAGCACTCACCAAAGCTTCAATAGCCTTGATATTATTTTTAGCTTCTTTGATCTCATCAGCAGTGGAGGCACCATTATGAGGAATAACATATGGATCTTTTGTAATCTTCCAGAAAGCTTCACCAATACACCTTAGGTGACATTCCATCCTGAATTTCCACAGTGAGTAGTTAGTTCCATCAAATCTAGGACTGTCCTTCTTGTATGTTTCCATCACGAATCACCTCAAGCTTTTAGACTTCTTCATAGGAAACTGCTCTGATACCAATTGTTGGAAAAACAAGGACAAACAACTGAGAGGGGGGGTGAATCAGTTGTCATGGAAATTTAAAATTTTCAAACTTTACTTAACTTAGTCTCAAATTTGATGAATAAGCAAATAACCAAAAATAATTAACACATCAGAGAGACAAAGAACACCAAGATTTTTTACGTGGAAACCCTGTTAGGGGAAAAACCACAGTGGAGGTCAGTCCACAATTATACCCTATTAAAAGTATAATGAGAAATAATGGGAATGCGCATGCATTCAGACACATTGCCTAGATCTCACTACTCAAATACAAAAGAGGACTCACTATCCAAAGAAAGGTTTGGATTAAAACCATCCAAATTATGAACTGAGAAAAGATCTTGTACACAAGCTTGATTACAGTTCCAATTAAGCACAGAAAAACCTTTTTCACTCTTCGCTCAAACTTCTTCACACTTCGCTTGGTCTTTTTCACACTTTGCTCTGCAATGAAATGATATTCACACATACACACATGGGAGCACACCGAGCACACTTTACACCGATGAAACAATCTCTCTTATATATCCACAAGAAGAGATTATATCAACAACTTACTTGGCCAAAAAAATAAAACATATTTATAATGTCGGCCCAAATTTACAATTAAATTTTCAATGCGAATCCACCAAGGTCGGCCAAAACATAGTGGAGACCCAAATTAGAAACTCCAACATGAAAAGACTTCAATTAATTTAACCTCGAAGATCCACCACATGTTACACCCATCATGTTGGCCAAGAACATGAGAAATCAAACATACATAGAAAAAATCTTTGACCATGAGCACACCGATCAATGTGGACATACCACAAAGATAGAGAATGATCTAGAAACATCTGAGAACACCAAGAAACAACAAAGAAACATCCACAGGAGCTATAATTACTAGAATCACACAAACTTCACTCAAAAACACTGACAAAGACCACAAAAATATTGTCAAACCACAACATGATCAAATCTTCACACAGACCTATGAGAATTTTGGTAGATGATCTAGATACTCTAAAAAATAAACCCTTTAGTCCATAGAAATTGATCTTCAATGTACAAAACGAGACTCCTTCATGACCTACATAGTTCCACCCTTAACCCGGAACACTTCCTTTTACAATTTTCTCAATATCCTCGACATATACAACATTCAATACACCAAATTCTAATAGTGTTGACATGAATGACAACCACATATCAACAACACATCCACAACATCCACAAATACTATTTTGTAGTGTTATTGTGTTCTTTAGTTTCATTCTCCTTTATCATACTTTTTCTCCCTTATCACTATCTTGGTTGTCCATGGAGGTGGAAACGCCAAAATGGGAGTCTGATTGAGGCAGACCCCTATATAGCCCCCCAACAATTTTCCTCTTTCTTGTGTGCAAGTGGAAGTGTTCTTGGAGCTAGCTGGCGAATAGGCTCTTTTGTGAGATCATTCTTGTCACCCTAGCTTTAATCTACTTGCTTTATCACATTTGTTTATATATCTCGTGCTTCATAGTGTTATTTTGTTCTACTAAAAACCATTAACTAGGCCATTAGTATGTTTTCTTGTGGTTTGTAATGTCTCTTTGGTCCTTTGGTCATACGGACACTAGTGCACCTTAGAGACACCAACACACTGTGTTGTCATCCTAGAATTGTGCTTTCATTTTTGGGTAGAGAGCTAGTTGAGGCACAATGTGGAACCCAAAAACTAGCTCGCCTAGCCCCATCTTGGATTTTGGGTCTATATAGTGATTGAAGGACCTTATAGTCCTCATCATTCGTGTCCCTCTTTTTGAAAACACCCCTTTAAGTTGAGGTAAGTTAGGGAAGCCTTCCACTCTTGGCTCTCTGTGACTTGGGGCCTTGAACATGGTTGGTCCTTCTCTCTTACATTTTTGGTGAACCTGACGTGAACCGTTTTGGTTCCATTCTGCGATACTAAAAGTTTCTTTCCTCATATTCTAGGAGTGTTGTAGGTGTGAGTGTTGTGAGGCTTTCACCTTACAACCCAACCTGTGACCCCTAGTATCGCTTCTAGCTTCCACTATGAGTATGAATGCACTTGACCCTAAAAAGGTGTAGGTGTTCATTGCTCCTTTGGTGGAGCCACCTCTATTGATGTCCCTCCTGGATGTCCAACCTTTCCCGAAACCCATAGATATGACAAACACTTCGATCGTATCTACTACGGTTCTCTCCTCCTCTTCTTGCACACTTCTTGCCTTGTCTATGGGGATTTCACATCCTCTGATGAAGCAGAAGGTGGAGAGTGGTCCTTCCAGCAACAAAGGACGTAAGAGGAGCCAACCTTCTCTAAAAGGCGGTCCCCCACTGACTTGTTCTGTCCTAGTGACAAAACTAGTCCC
This sequence comes from Sequoia sempervirens, assembly GCA_007258455.2. Lineage (NCBI taxonomy): Eukaryota > Viridiplantae > Streptophyta > Pinopsida > Cupressales > Cupressaceae > Sequoia > Sequoia sempervirens. The sequence goes on along the minus strand of VDFB02271358.1, from coordinate 1,104,692,915 downwards.
AACTTCTCCCGAGTTTGTCACCGCTCCCGAATCACTCGATGAGCCTAGTAGTGAATCTCAGGTCCAACCTTCTCTTCCTGTTAAGGTAAAACATGGAACTTCCTTAAAGTGCATGTTTAACTCTTTGGACAAGGTTTTGGCCGTGTTGGCAATCTTTGTGAAATCATTAAACTTAGCTCCACAAGAGCTTGGTGGAAGGGACCTTATGGGGCCCTCTTCCTTAGCCCTTGTTGCGGGAGGGTCAAACACTCCTCTTAACATTCCACCACTGCAAGTTTGTCTTGCTTCCCCCTATGATGATCTAGAGTGGGAAGCGAATGACCTCTTGGTTGATCAGTGTTAGGAGGAGGCCTCTTCTTTATGTTTAGATTAGATGTTTGTGTATGTGTTGTGATGTGTTCCCCTATGATCATGCTATGTGTGTCTGGATGACCCTCACCACCCCTATTGGTGCTTGGATACAAGTGTGGTTTTTGTGCCATAAACCTTCTTCTATTTGTATCATCATTCTTCCAAGTTTGTGACTTGATTTTTGATAAATATGGGACGATGCAAAGCGTTGGGGGCATTTAGGCTTCCCTTCCATGTTGACCCAATTTTTTATTTTTACTTTGTCTTCTTGTGCATTCTTCACATGCTCTGATATAGTAGGGGGTTGATGATAGTTCATTTTATATACTATTACTATACACAAGACAGTTATTTATTATTATTATTACATAGTATAGTATATATAGCATATATATATATATATATATATATATATATATATATATATATATATATATATATATATATATTTATGAGCAGTTATGACCCTGAAATATCAGGCTACCCCTATGCCCTTTGTTCGTGTTATCTTTTCTCTTTTGATTTTTCTTTATCTTTCTCTCTTCTTTGCTTGAAATTTCCCTTTCATGTGTGACAACACCACTTCTATGACACTTTGATTTTTAGAAAATGCATTTTTTATTAACGAATCTTTTCTCAAGAATCTTCACAAACTTCCTTTCAAGAATCGCATTATCGGCTTGAAACCCTAATGGAATGTGTTTGCTTCATCATGGGCTCATAAAGAAAGAACTTGAGAACCTTCCTCCTAGGTGGGAGTAGCTTTGAACTTCCCCTCGCATGGGGGCATCTTCTTCCTTTCAAATTCCTTGATGAAGTGAATATATTTCAAAAGGATTCCTTGATTATGAATTGATTTGAGAAAGAATCATCTCTTCCACACTTTCAAATAGCACATCCCTTGAGTGGACCCCTTCTTCACGCTGGGTTCCCAAGGGACCCCTTTGAAAGTTTTCCAACTTGTTGACAGTCTATGCAACTGTCTGCTTACTTTCCTACATGGCCATTTTCTTACATGTTCTATCTGTGGGTAAACATGTCACTTTACGTGTGCTCCTATGAAGCCCCTTTCTGAATCTGTAGAGTCCCCTTTCGTTAGGTTTCCTCCATGCGAGAGATCTTTGGGGATACCTCCCTGCAGGTCTTTCGATTTTTAGGGCACTTTCTTGGGTTTCCTTCATGTGAGAGATCTTGAAGGACACCTTCCCTACAGGTTTTTGGATCTGTAGGGTGCTTTCTTAGCTTCTTCCATGTGAGAGATCTTGGGGGATGCTTCCTTGCAAATATGTGGGTATGTAAGGTGCTTTTTTGGGTATCCTTCATGTGAGAGATCTTGGAGGAAACCTTCCTTGTAGGTTTGCGGGCCTATGAGGAACTTTCTTCTTGGGGCTTCCTTCATGTGAGAGATCTTGGGGGTTTCCTCCTTGTGGGTCTGCGGGCCTATAAGATGCTTTCATTCTTCAACTTCATAGTTCTACAGGGCTATGAAGTCCTTTACTTGTCCTACACTCTTGAGTTCACCAAATTGTGGTCGACTTCCTCGATGGTTCAAGTATACATTTATAACTCTACTAATTCTTTGATATACTTTACTGAAGCACTCATCAGTATTCATGCTTGCTAAAGTGGGGGAAAAATGTATAGGAGTGAATTTGCACCCCTTACTCAAATTCCCCTTTTACATTTCCTCACCTTAGAAAACCACATTCGAAGGTGAAAATCCACATCATCTTGCTACCTTTGTTCCACTTGGCATCTATTTTGTGTGTCGACAGAAGAATAACTGTTGGGGACATCTGCATGGTGCATAAAAGTCCATGCAGCGTACTTACGTCCCTGAAAGATTCCTGCATCTAAAGTCAACAGAGGCATTGCACTTCCCATTGGGGTTGATTTGTAATGCCCCTCTTCAACCAACCGACTTGAATATGGTCATTTTTCTCATTCTCCCTTCAAATTCACTCCATTCCTTCATTTCATCCTCTAGCAATCTTCTTTTTTGGAACTCCCTAAGCATTCTAGCATTCACTTCTTGCACTCTTAACTCTCAAGCAACACTTTGCACTCCATAGCAACAACAGTCCATCAAATTCACGGAGAAAGTGTGGAACAACACCATTGTAGTAGGGGCTTGAGTCCTCTCATTTTCTCCTCCATTAGCTAGTGAGGTCTTGGTGGAGGTGGTAAGCTTTTGACTCCTCTCCTCTATGATTTGGTTGAGTAGCATAATACTATTTTATAGTGTTATTGTGTTCTTTACTTTCATTCTCCTTTATCATAATTTTTCTCCCTTATCACTATCTTGGTTGTTCATGGAGGTGGAAACACCAAAATGGGGGTCTAACTGAGGCAAACCCCTATATAGCCCCCCAACAATTTTCCTCTTTCTTGTGTGCAGGTGGAAGTGTGCTTGGAGCTAGCTGGAAAACAAGCTCTTTTGTGAGATCATTCTTGTCACCCTAGCTTTAATCTACTTTCTTTATCATGTTCATTTATATATCTCGTACTTCATAGTGTTGTTTTATTCTCCTAAAAACCATTAGCTAGGTCGTCAATCTATTTTATGGTGGTTCACATTGTCTCTTTGGTCCTTTCGTCGTACGAACGCCAGTGCACCTTGGAGATGCTAGCACGTTGTGCTATCATCCTGGAACCGCACTTTCATCCTCAAGAAGAGAGCTACCTGAGGCATAGTGTGGAAACTGAAAACCGGCTTGCCTAGCCCCATCTTGGATTTCAGTTCCGCAAAGTGATTGAAGGGCCTTATAGTCCTCATCATTCTCGTCCCTCATTTTGAAAACACCCCTTTAAGCTGAGGTAAGTTAGGGCAACCTTCTGCTCTTGGCTCTTCATGACCTGGGGCCTTGAACATGGTTGGTGCCCCTCTCTTACAGTACATAATGAATGTTTAGACATGGGGAGCATAATAAAATTCAAATGTATAGGAATATGTGAATGTATATCAAATATGGCTAAAACTATATGAGAGGGTGTGTGAAAGGGAAGTTAATGCATTGAGAAATAACCCAACTTTATATAGTAGTGTGTCATTTGTCAATTCTTATCTATACTAAACCATTCCATCAATATGGACACAAAAATAAAAGGAAATTTAGATAAGTATGCAAATTTCATCATTGTAATAAATTCTTCTTTATAAATTTTTTCCTATTAAAATTTTTTTATATTAAAATTATTTTTTCCTAAATTATATTAGTAGAATTTAAAATTAGTATTTTCTTTTTTAAATTTACTTTAAACATTGTTGCTTAGTAATCATTCATAAATACCTATAACTCCAATTATTAATTAAAATTAAATACATTATCTAAAAAACATGATATTTTATTTGTTTAAGAAGTTTTGTTGTTGCTGATGAATATGACGTTTATAACTTTTTGTAAGCTAAAAAGGTAATAATAATCTATTTACAAAAAAGGGGTGTGTGGTAGAAGGCACAACTTCAAATTCTAAGTGGAATCCAAGTCCAAAGAAAAATATGAAAAAATCATAAGCAAATTGTCTAGGCCCAAACATCAATAAATAGGTTTATTTGCACAAAAAAGATAAATACCAATCTATATCTTGTTGAAAGAATGAAGAAGTGTAAGTGTTGTCATTAATGTCAACACTACATGATGGATATCATAATGAGAATATTCTACATAAAGGACTTCATTCACAATTAAGCACTTCTATTTTTTATCTACACCGACGGTTTTTGCTCTCAACTTTCCCTCTGATAGATTGGTCTACATTCCATCGCATGTATGGATCTACTTCTACGATTCCAATATGTTGTTTGTGCATGATAGTAGCATCTAAATTCAGAATTTCAGTTGGTCTGGATAAGTGGTTCAAAAATTGCAAGTGACAAAAGTTCAGCATATAAGGTTTTCTCAGTTTTCTATATAATGGGTATGACCTATTTGATTCGTGCCCCTCCATAATTTTTTGTTAGGACTTGTGATTTTGGGGGAATGTTTACAAGTGTCTATGCATTGAGATTTCCAGTTGGCATAATATTTTGAGATCCACATGCCCTATGATTGGCGATCAATTGAAAATTTTGATTTTAGGTCCTATGCCTAGCCAACCTAAAATATGTAAAGGTGTGTGGAGTTTAATGATGTGATGTGAATATAAGAGGGAGCTATTATAGGTCCATGGCAACCTATATCACATGTGTTGTGGTGCGAAGGTAATTTAATTTGAATTGGGTTCCGACAAGGCACATTTTACATTACTTTGGGTGACATCTAATTAGGCCAACCTAACTGATGTTTGCGATAGAGTTATTATATATAAGATCATTTTGAGTTTGTGATGATGATGATTTTGAAAAAGACATGATCTGAATACAAGAAAAAAAGTGAAATTTTGTAGAGGATTGAGAAAAGGTTGTGTGAATGTAATACTGAGTAGAAACTTATATTATGTATCAGGCGAAGTGTTTTGAGTCAATTTTTTGAGCTTCAAAGGAACTGAATTCAACATATGTTAGATGCACTTTGTATTAGTTCAAATCTTGGCTGTGTAGCCACTTTCCCTATCTTTCTTTTCTCTGTGAACAGTGAGTTCACTTGGACAGTGAGTCCACCTGGTAGTGAGCTTTTTTGTAATATCTTATAACCAATTATAGCATATTGTGAGCTAATCCTCACTGTGGTTTTTCCCACTTTGGATTTTCCACATAAAAATCCTAGCGTTCATGTGTTGAATGTGCTATGGGCTATTTATGCTTTCATTTTTGTAAATTTCTAAGTATTCTATGATAATTGGATGATTAGTAATTAAATGGTTTTTAGGAATACTGATTCATCCCCCCTCTCAATATTTTGGGTGTTCAACATATCTAAAAATTGGTTAAAATTAGGTAGGCTAGGGGCACTAGTGCCCTAGACCAAAGGTCTGAGATTTTGCAAATTTGAAATTTTTGATAGTTGATATTGTAAATAAAGGTTAGAGACTATGAAAATCTAGGTCTCATATGGAAAATTTGTCATTTTCCCCAATTTTATAAAAATGTGACCTAATGTAATGAACTAGGGTTTGTAAATTTTTTAAAAATGCATTGATTTCCAGCAATTCATGCACTAATTAAAAAAAACATGAAATTTATCTATAGATCTATTGTATTATTGAAATTCAAATGAACAATATTTCAAATCATTTTACAAAAAATGAAAGAAACACACTTTATTTTCAATACAAGCACACATTTTTGCAAACATAAAGAGATTTAATTTTGGAAATTATTTATATTCAAAATTGCATATCTAAGGAACAATAAATAAATAAAAAATTCAATTTTAGGATATGTCATGTTGACCAAAAATGTGATATGGAAAAAAATATCCTAGACCTTGTGCATAGATTACTAAGGTTAATCTTTCTTTGCATCAACATTAGAAGCCAAGATGACAAGGTGATAAGATTGGATAACAACCTAAAAGGGTAGACAATCTATGATTGAATTTAATGTGGATTTAATTGTTTTAGTTAACTATGCAACCTAGCTTGAAAATGCAATTTATCAGCACAGATGAAAAATAAATTCACATATTGAAGATATATCTAAAAAGGGTAGGCTTTTGTGCACTTTCCTTACAAATTTGAAGTTGAATTAGGAGGTCAAGGACACTGACACCCTTGACTAAGAAGTGTAGTTCATGATCTACAACTTTTTGGCTTGAAACCTAAAGGTTTGCACTTTGCTCTTCTACTTTGCAATTTGTCACCTTCGAATCTAAACCTAAAAAATCACAACAAATATGGGGAAAGGGGTGGCTATATAGGATTTTTACTTGGATGTCAAACCCTCGTTTTGGTATTTCTACCTCCATAAATAGCTAATTGATTGACTGATAAATGTGTGTGATCTTTTCCTTAAGTGTGTCTAAGGCTTTAATGAGCTAAAATGATAACAAACCTACTTAAATGTGTTAGATAAGGACTCCTAAATGACAAGTAAGATCAACACAAGAGAAAGTCAAATACCCTAGGGAAAATCCAAATATTCAAATACCTTACTTCAGGAAGTAAGGAGATCAAAGTCTAAAGATGATAACACTATGAAAAAAAGTCATTAGGTGCTTGAAGGAAGCCAAATCTATCTCTAAAACGTATATTCCATCATGTCCTTCCATTGGCATCAAACTCCAATCATTTTGCTAGGTTGATTAATTCTAAAATTCTCCGTGTAAATCTATGAAAATGGATATATTTTGGCAGAGCTTTGTTGTATTAATTATTTCTTTCTTTAATTTTAAATAATAATTTATAGTGGAACATAGAAATAAATTAAAGTATAGGCCGACTTATTTAATTTTAATTTTTGATATTTATTTACCACAAGACCCAAATTTGAATTAACATCTTTGAAATTAGAGATTGATAAAAATGAGAAATCAAATTTGTCAAGAAAAATACCTAGACTAGGGTGCTACCACCCTTGTCAAACCATTTTGCACACATTAAAATTTGATGTACAAGTTTAGGGTCTACTTAATCACCTAAATTTTTAGAAAATGAGCACTTGTCGAGGTTAATTTGGTGATATATGACCGACAAGACACCTTTTAGGGTAGCACTAACACATTCTCTTGGGTTGATAGGAAAGGAAAGACTATTAAAGAATGTCTCTAAAATGCATCAATGGAGAGGATGACTAAAGAAAGTTCCAAATAAAGTGTGAAATTGTACTTTGACCTTAGGGGAGTACAATTTCTGACACTACATATATTAGAACTTAAAATACATATTTGGCCACTTTCTGGCTCTCTATTTTTGTGCATTTATTTGTTCCCTATTGTTAGAAATTTTAGGCATTTATATGGGATTGATGTGCCTTTTTTTTTAAATCAAATCCCATTCCATTGTAGGTTAACTTTTACAAAATGAAACATCCTTTACCATATTTACGATACATTTTGAATGAAGATAATTGACATTTATATTAGAACTTAAAATACATATTTGGCCACTTTCTGGCTCTCTAGTTTTGGATTTATGTTACAATTGTTAGAAATTTTAGGCATGGCATATCTAGTCAAAGGTAATGAATCTTAGCTCTGATATTTGTCTACCTTTCAACTTGATTAAAATCAAGAGAACCCCAATCATGATTTAGGTCATTATTGTGTATACGAGATTCACATGAGATACTTTTGAAGGTAGCATGGATATGATTAATTAAGTTAGGGATATTATAGTTTTCTCTTTTCTGACTATTTGACAAAAAATATTGATATTAGTAAATATTACAATACATCTCTTATTATTATGAAAAAAATAGATCATTATGAAGTGTAGATGGAACAACACCCATTGCATGTATCCTTGGACAACCTTAAAGAATGCTTTACTCTACCATTATATACATCACATTTAGGGTCAATGCAAGATCATGGGGGTCCAAATAGGCCCTTAAGTGGCAATGAAAATTCAAAAAAATAGAGTTAGGAAACTTGACATAAAAATTTGAATAGGTTATTAACATAATTTGAAACATATGTAAGAATAGAATTTGTAGAAAATTAAATGTAGTTTCTAAGCTACTAGTCCTTTTTGGAAAAAAATAAATCTATTTTGTGAAAATTTGAAATTTTAGTGCAGTACTACCAAATTTTTAGGAAAAGAAAAAAGAAAATGTATGTCTAACCAACCTAAGTACAAGAAAAACAATTTTTTTTTTGAAACTTTCAATATAAGTAGACACATGCCCAAATGTGCCAATTTTTTGTATTTTTTTTGCAATTAAATAATTAGTTATGAATTTTTTATTAGAACTTTTCAAAATTATTAAGACGTGGTTTGTCTAACCACCATAACTTGGTCAAAAATTTATGAAATTCAATTTTTTTATCCTATAGTATGGGAAGCATAAAATGTGGTGTGTCTTTCTAATTAAAAAAATGTGTTTAGTAGTTTGAAAATTATAGAAGTTTTTCAATCAACCTATCAATCAAGACTTTAGTCGTAATGTATGTAGAAAATTAATAATAATTATCTATTAAATTCAAAATAAGGCATATCTTATATTGGTGGAAAGCTCATAATTTGTTCAATAAACCCTTTTCATTTCATCAAATTCAGATAAAAAAGTTATCATCCACAAGGGTGAACTTTGGAAAACTAAGAAATTTTCTAAACATACTTTTTCACTTGACTTTTCAAGTATGACACCCCTAAGACAAATCCCAAGGCAACCCTGAGGAAAATCCTGAGGCTATTGATTTTGTTAGAAAAAATGGATATCCATTTGTAACAGATTTATCCATCCAAAACATATATTTGTTACGTTCAGTATTTATAGTAGTTTATATTATTATTAATAATACATAATATATATGTGGGAAATTAGGTGGGCATCTTTCCACACAAATTGTTGTGGAAAGACCAGGTTATCTCGTGGGTGGCATTTAAACATTTTAAAACATTACACCTTCACACACTCAGTTGGGAAATAGTTGTTAATTCAAATGGGTGGAGGTCATGGCTGCCACCATAGATGGGTGGCATGCATAGGCTTGGGTGTTGATCTCAGCAAAATGATGACTCACTATGTTATATCCAATTCAAAGGTCTTGTTGTTTCCATGATGTTGTAAAGTGTTATATGAAGCTTGCACTTGGAAGCAAGATGTCTTTTCACTCTAGCTTTGGGACTCTGCAACTTGATTCTCATGTGTGAAGTGGAGATTATCCAGTGTTAATAGGATGGTATCAAGCATGATACACAAAAATTTCCAGTGCAATAATAGCAATAAATGACCATGACACCCCACACGATAATCACACTCTTTTATGGGGTTTGGAATTTATTTTTCATTGGATAAATTGAGTTTACACAGCTATTGTGAGCATTTTCATCTATGGGAACAATGGGTGAATTCTCAAAGTTTTTGGTGCACATGTTGGCTAAGACATTGATGAGTATCAGTGTGGATACACCAATACAATTAGAAAGTGTGGTGAGGTAGATGGTGTTTCCCATAGGGGGTCATTGATCAATGCCTTAAATAGATTCTCAAGAAATAAGACTCCCTCATTTTAGTAGCGGTGGAGATTGTTCTAAGAAAGGGTTTCCTGGTATATAGTGAATCTTACAAGGTAGATACCAACATTACGTCGTAGTTCCTGGCGATCTTGCTGGATATTAGGATGGAAAAAGGTCATGCAAAGGCACTGATGAGGAAGCTTTTCATTTCAAACCTGTTGGTGGGTTTAGATGAAGTACTCTATGTTGCAACACCCGATATGGGCATCCCTCGACCATGGGATATGGCTTTATTCCATGTGCCAAGGAAAGTGATCAAGTACTACCCCTTCCTACTTGACCTGAAGGGAATGGTGTTGGTGGAGCATAAACAGATGACTATGGTTGGGGTGGATTATATACAAAAGTATTTGAAGCTTTCCTAATCCTTTGGCAATAGTTGGGTTCTGAATTTCCAAGAAATTGTACTTGCTAATGGATTCCTTGGTATGGGTCGGTCCTATTAAGTCTCTGAGCAAGTATATCTCTAAAGTTTAGTGTTTTTTGGCTAAATGGTTTTCAATCTATGGTGTCAAGTGGTGGTCTCTCTTGGTCTAGTTTCTTTAGATTTTGGGTCTTGGGTGGTATGTATGTAGATTTTCCATGATGCACTCATGAATAGTAAAGAATAGTGTATTTTGAATAGTCGAACATGCATGGTCATTTTATTATATCCAGTTTAAATGTGGTTGGAGTTGGTAGGGTTTGTTGTGGGGGTTTTTAGTAGATACTATATTATTGTAAAGGGTTGGAAATTCTGTATTGGGATGAAAATATATAATCTTTTTCTATATCAATAAAATTTAATCTTACATATCAAAAATAATAATAATACATAATATATTTTATGTATACTATATACTAATATACTAATATATTATATACTACATATATTATATACTATATATAGTATATATAATATATATTATATATTATATACTACATTATAATATATATAGTGAGAGAGGGGGGAGTGAGAGAGATAGAGTTATCTAGGTACCTAGTGGGAAGGATAGAAGGAGGGAGGGGGAGAGTGAGAGTGATAGTTATCTAGGTAGGGTGAGAGGGAGAGACCTGAGAGAGAGGGATATAGGGAGGAAGGGGGAGTGAGAGAGAGTTATCTAGGGAGGGTGGGAGGAAGAGACTTGAGAGATAGAGGGGGGGAAATTTGTCTAGGATATGGTGGGAGAGAGAGACCTGAGAGAGAGGGGGTTGGGAGGGATAGAGAGAGTGATAGACCTGAGAGAGAGGGAGTGAGAGAGAGTTGTCTAGGTAGGGTGCAAGGGATAGAGGGAGTGAGAGATCCAAGAGAGATATAAGGTGGGAGGGATAGATGGAGGGAAATACATGGGGGGGTGGGAGCGAGAGACCTTAGAGAGAGAGAGGGGTTGGAGAGATAGAGGGAGGGAGCATCCTCACAAAGAGAGGGAGTGGGACATAGGAAATTGCAATGAGAGAGAGTTGTCTAGGTAGGATGGGAGGGATAGAGGAAGGGAGAGACTTGAGAGAGAGAGAGAGAGAGAGAGAGATGAGGTCATATAGAGATAAGTATAGAGGGAGAGAGAATGGGACAGGTGAGATCGAGAGAGGGAGGGAGACACCAAAGAGATAGAGAGAGTTATATTCTTCCCTCTCAGGTCTCTCCCTCCCTCTACCCCTACCACCCTCTCTCTCACTCTATATATTATAATGTACTAATATAATATATTATATATATAATTATACTATATATATATAGTATATAATATATAATTAATATATATATTATACTATATATATATAGTATATAATATATTATCATATATCGTATATATTATATACTATATAATATATTTAATATATAGTATATATCATATAATATAATATATATATATATCATAATATAATATATTATGTATTATTAATATATAATAAATATATTATATATTAATAATACATAATATTGGTTTTATGTATTCTTTGGTTTAAAAAGCTAAAGGAAATGGATATCCATTATAAATGGATATGTGTTTTAAATTGTATAAGTATTGAAGCTTTTCCCTATGCATGCAATAAGTAACGGATATTTGTTTTGGAAATTATATATAAAACAAAAAGGGGACCATTTTGAGCATTCCAATGGTTCCCACATTCTTTTTTTTGTCTAAAATCCCATGTTCTCTATTTGTAACTCATCGTAAGGGAAAAATAAAGAGAAAACTAATAGCAAATAAAATTGAAGCATATAGAGAAAAAGATAGAAAAAGTCATAGGAAGAGAAGACAAGGCATGTAAAATACTCAATTTTCAAATGAAAATGTTCAAATTGATATAGAAAATGTTCAAATTGCAAATGAAAATGTTCAAATTGATATTGAAAACATTGAAAACATTGAAAATGAAAACATTAAAAATATTGAAAACATTGATAACATTGAAAAAATTCATAACATTAAAAAAAAAACATTTGAACCTTATGTATCACCAAATTACATGAGAAAACAAGACTTTTGTGAAGAACAAATTCAAATTTCAAATCCAACACATTCAAGAACCCCAAAATGGTTACTTGAAATAGATGATAGATCATAATAAATAAACTTGATGGAAAAAAGTCATCACAAATGGTTTAGTTGTGGGCTACCAAAATGTTCAATCAATACTTTTCTAATAAGACATTAACTGAATAATGCTAAATTTTTGTACAATTGCTAAAGTCTAATAAAATAAGACCATTATTAAAGGAATTGAAGATTTGTGTGACCAAAAAGGTAAAAAAATGTTTTTGTTAAAAATATTTTTAATGCTCTAAATTCTATTGGAAAGAAAATTACAAAAAAAGATAAGGGAGTTGCTCCTAGAGTGATAAAAACCTCATTAGCAATCCATTATTTGAGAAATACCCGTTTAATGAGGAAAAATTATATTGATTTAAACCTAAATTGTAAAACATTTTCTAGAGCACTCTCAAGAAGAGGAAGACTCAATAGTCCTCTTCAAAATGATACAAGAGCTTTTAGTGGGATGCTTCCACATGTTGATAAGAAACTAAAAGATAATATAAAGAATGAAATTCAAAAAATTTAGCACTCTCAATATAGAGTATTACCGAATGCAAAGGATGTTTTAAAGTTAAGAATTGGAAATCGAGGTCACACACCACATCCTAAACATTTATTGGAATGTAGCCAATCAATATTGTAATTTTTTTTTGTGAAACACATCCAAAATTTCAATCTCACAAAAGGATTTTGAATCTTGTAAGCCATTTTATTGTATACCTATTAATATTCATAATACATGTTGTAAATACCATGTAGAGTTTTCAATGTATCATGAACTATTATTCTATATTCGTTCTATTATGCATACTAATGAAATTTTGTAGGAGTGTCATGCAATGCAACTTCCAAAGTCATCTAGGGAATTGTTAGATTCATTTTTATGTTTTAGAGGTGATGGTTGTTTTTTTATGAAAATGATTGTTTAAATGAAACATGCTTGCAATGTGGTGGTTTATCAAACTTTGTTACATGTTCTCATGAGGGCAACGAACATGATTTTACTAAAAAATTGTTGAGAAAAAAATATTTGAGACATTGAAATGTAGTTTGAAGAGTGGAGGTGGAGGTTCTAGATGTGAGTTGGTTACAAGAGAGGTAAGTATTTCTGATTTATTTTTGGTTTTAAGAAAAATATTTTCTACAAGCATGCAAGGCACAACCATAGGTCCCATTGGTTGGATTGAAAATTCGGGATGTGTAAGGACTCTTTCCCAATTGGAACTATTATATCTATGGTTGATTTTGCTGAAAATTACACATTGCAACCACAAATGACGTACAATCTCATTATTACATTTCTATTCAAATTTATATTTTTGTCCACATAACATATAGACATGCCCCTGATAGTATAGAATAGGACAAGAAGATAATTAGTGAGTACCATTTTTACTTGAGTAATGATAGATCTTATTCATTTAAGTTTGTGCAACATTGTTTTGAAATATTTTTTGAGTTCTTGTAGGAAAAAAGGTATTGCAATGGGTCAACATCTCATTTGGTTAGATAACTACATGGGGCAATTCAAGGATGCTTGTATGTTTTATTGGTTGAGCAAGATGCATGTATAGAGGGGTGTGCCACATATTTGAAGTTTTTTAAGATGGGCATGGAAAAGGTGAGCATGATGGCACAAGTGCATGTGTAAAGAGAGCTTTTGTTAAGGAAAAAATGAAGAGTAGAGGTATGCACATTATATTGTTGATTAGCGTAGTTATGCATTATCATGAGGAGGGACACTTGATTCGAAAGTGTGTGGGTTCTTTTGCTTGGTTGAAGAGGGCACAATGAGAATGTCAGAAAATCAGAGAATCTTCAAAGATGCATTCATTTTGAAGCTCAAATGCAAGTGCATGGACCATATGGACACGAGAGTTGGATTGTTTTTGTCAGAATTGTATTCAATGTGATTGGGATAAATGTGAGTCAATTGATTGGGTAGGTACAAGGATTCCATAATATCTAACCCCTTAATCTATAACACATTCCTTTTTAGAAGATGAAATGGAAAGTTCACCAAGACTATCACCATCTTTTATATCTTGTACACCTAGGACATGTTTATAAAGTTGTTGCATTGTAGGGGAATGAAGATGTATCAAACTATTGGTTGGCATGATGTGTACAGGGAAAGAAGAAGCTAACACAACTGATGATAGATGATGATGGGTTCATGTATCCTATAGGTTCAGTTGTTGTTGCCAGAACTTGGTTGGAAAATGTATATGATTAGAAAGAATGACATACTTGCATTTGAAGACTGCAAGGAACACAAAACCATTCTCATGTATTCGCACCTTGTTATAGCAACAAATGTTAAGTTATTGAGACATTGAATTCCAAACCAAGAATAAAGAAAATATGGACAGTCGATAGTGTCAATCATGAAGCAATATTTGGTACTCTAAAGGTAAGAGATGACCCTTTAGGTACACTTCAATAGCAGATCTTTTTTTCTATGGGACATGTATGATATTTTTCATCTTATTTAGATTCATGTTATTTTTATGGGTTGGATTAAAAGGACATTAAAAGTTTGCATAAAAATTAATTGGCATGTAAAAATGTAGGTTTTGTGGAGAACAAAGGTATACTTTCAAGTGATTTAGATCAAAACATCCACATCAGTTCATGCAGATCAATATATTTTCAAGGTATATTTGATTGAGAGAATGTTCAGTTCAAACTTCATAGTTCATGTTGCTTATGCTCAAGAATTTGTCTCTATTTATATGCAGGTTCTTCTTTGACCCCATTTCGAATGAGTATTCTCACATTCTCTTAATTGCTAAATTTTTTAAGGTATTATTATTTAACGTTTAGGGTGGGAGCTCTCTTTCAACCTATTTCATTCATGGAGGTTTACTATTGGCCAAATTTTTCATCTTCATTTCTTAGAGGTGATTTTGTTTGTGTACACCTGCTCCAATCTCTATTTTTTTGTTAAGTTTCTTCATTGTTTGTGTTTGGAATGAAATATGAATCCTCTCATAACTTCCAAAAATCTAACTCCTAAGTAAAGACTTCTAGTTATTATTTGATCCATCTACTTTGCTAAGATCAAAGGGAAAGTTGGAAATAATGTATTTTGATCTTTCTTGAAGGATAATGATAATCATTAACAATTTCAACAACTACTTATACACCACAAAAGAGTCTTTTGTCATGATTTTCCTTACACTTGACTATACATTATTCAGCATGCTTTGGTGACCTGGGTGACAAAAGGAGGCCTTTCATAGCATTGTATTTCCCATCTTGATGTGTTGGTATAGTTGGTTTCGCTCTATTATGCACAAAACACAATGTGTCTTTCCATTTTTGCACTACTTTCCATTTACTATTTTTATAAGAATGCATTTGACACTAGAACACATAAATAGTGTTGAGTTGACCCAAACCAAGAGATTTTGGTTTGAATGGATTTGATATCCACTTGTAGGTCCAAACAAAGCATTCTTATGTTCCAGAGTTCCTATAATGACTTCATCAAAGTTTGATATTTTTTGGCTTTTAGGGCTCTTAAGAGACTACCATGAAAAGAGCACCCCAAAATATTCGGGTGACTTGGGCGATGAAGTCACAACTTCCCTAGTATTTACCTACCTACCTCGATGTGTCCACACTACCCATTTATCAAAATTACAAAAAAATAACATTTTTTTAATTTTGTACTCTTAAGACTCTTTAGAGACTACCCCAGAAAGAGCACCCTAGAACGATCAGGTGACTTGGTAAAAAAAAATAGATCTTATATAGTATTTACATACCTACCTCAATGTTTCCACAACCCATTTGTCAAAAATATTAAAAACTTATCAATTTTACATTTTTTGCTATTACGACACTTTCTAGACTACCCAAATTAGTGCACTCTAACATCACAGGGGGACTTGGGAAACAAAAGGAGGAATTTTGTAGCATCAGATTCCCCACCTTGATGTGAACTGGTATAGTTGGTTTCACTCCACTATGCACAAAACACAACAAATGCTTCTTTCCATTTATGCATTTCTTTCGACTAACAATTTTTGCAAGAATTTATTTGACATTGGAACACACAAACCGTGTTGATTTGAACCAAACTAAGAGAGGTTGCTTTGAAGTGGTTAAATATCCACTTGTAGGTCTAGATAAAGCATTCCTATGTGCCATGAGCTACTGGAATGACTTCGTCAAAGTTTGAAAGTTTTTGGTTTTTAGGGCTCTAAAGAAACTACCCCAGAAAGAGCACCCCAAGATATTTGGGTGACTTGGGCAATGAATTCAAACCTTCCCTAATATTTTCCTTCCTACCTCAACATTTCCACGTTGCCCATTTGTCAAAATTACTAAAAAATTATTTTATTTTATTTTATTTTTCTATTTAGGCTCTTTAGAGACTACCCCAGAAAGAGCACCCCAAAACAATTGGGTGACTTGAGAAATGAAAAGAGACCTTTTCTAGTATTTACCTACCTACCTTGATGTTTCCATACTTCCCATTCATCAAAATTACTAAAAATAATATATTTTTGTATTTTTTGCTATAAAGGCTCTTTAGAGACTACCCTAGAAAGAGCACCCCAAAACGATCAGGTGACTTGGGAAATTAAAAGAGAGCTTCCATAGTATTTAATTTCCTACCTCGATGTTTCCATGCTTCTCATTCATCAAAATTACTAAAAATTAACATTTTTTGCATTTTTTATTCTTAAGGATCTAAAGATTCTACCTCGAAAAAAGCACCCCAGAATGATTAGGTGGCTTGGGAAATGAAAAGAGACATTCTCTATTATTTACCAACCTACATCAATGTGTCCATGCTACTAGTTTTTCAAAAATATTGAAAACTTAACAATTTTGCATTTTTTTCTCTTACAACACTTTCTAGACTACCCTAGATTACTGCACTCTAACATCATAGGGGGACTTGGGCAATAAAATTAGTCCTTTCATAGTGTTGTACTTCCCACCTTGATGTATTGGTATAGTTAGTTTCAATCCATTATACACAAAACCAAAAAATGCTTCTTTCCATTTTTGCATTTCTTTCCATTTGACACTGGAACATACAAATGGTGTTGAGTTGAAGCAAACCAAGAGAGGTTGGTTTGAAGTGATTCAATATCCACCTATAGTTCTATGCAAATAATTCCTACGTGCCACAATCTCTCGAAAAGACTTCGTCAAAGTTTGACAATTTTTGGCTTTTAGGGCTCTAAAGAGACTACCCCAGAAAGAGCACCCCAAAATAATCCGCTGACTTGGAAAATGAAGTTAGACCTTCCCTAGTATTTACCTACCTACCTCAACATTTCCACACTGTCCATTCATCAAAATTACTAAAAATTAACATTTTTTGCTCTTAAGGCTCTTTAGAGACTAACCCGGAAAGAGCACCCCAAAATGATCGGTGACTTGGGAAATGAATTCAGACCTTCCCTAGTATTTACATTCCTACCTCAACATGTCCACACTACCCATTTGTCAAAAATACTGAAAACTTAACAATTTTGCATTTTTTGCTCTTACACCACTTTCTAGACTACCCCAAATTAGTGCAGTCCAAAATTATAGGGAAACTATGGTGACAAAAGGAGGCCTTTCATAGTGTTGGACTGCCCAATTTGATGTTTTTGTATAGTTGGTTTCACTCCATTGTGCACAAAAAAAATGCTTCTTTCCATTTTTTGCACTGCTTTCCACTAGTTAATTTTTGCAAGAATACATTTAACACTAGAACACACAAATAGTATTGAGTTGACCCAAACCAAGAGAGGTTGGTTTGAAGGGATTTAATATCCACCTTTAGATCCATACAAAGCATTCCTACATGACACAAGCTCCTAGAACGAATTCATCAAAGTTTTTCCTTTTTGGATTTTAGGGCTCTAAAGAGACTACCTCGGAAAGAGCACCCAAAAAATGATCAAGTGACTTGGGAAATGAAGTCAAACCTTCCCTAGTATTTAATTTCTTACCTCAACATGTCCACGCTTCCCATTCATCAAAATTACTAAAAATTTTACAATTTTTGCATTTTCCAATATTTATTTTTAATTTTAACCATTGTTGAGTCAAAAGTAGGTTCAAGTTTATGTTTCTTAACAAATTAAGGTCTTTTTGGTGGAAAATACTATTATGTCAAGAATAGGTTCACTTATGATGGAATAGGTTCTAATAGATTAATATAGCTCACTCTCATTGTTATAAAATATAATAGATAGCTTACGTAATTGGAAGAAAGAAAATGACACTTTGCATCTTAGTGTACCCAATCAAGTAAATCAATTGGCCCATCAAAAATATTGTACCCACTCAAATCAATATCAACCCCTATTGCATGGTGAAGTATTGAGACTTCTAAATCAATGAGTTTGATTCAATAACTATGTAGTTGATTCTTGATAATAAAAAATATCATAATTTGACACACTATAAAAATACCTACTACAATTTAAATTTTTTGAGTCTAAATTTATAATTACATGCAACACAAATATACAATTTTAGGCCACTAAACAAAAAATTTACAATAATTGAATGGTTGGTAGAGATATGAAAAGTTAAAAAAATATACCATAATTTTTATCATTCTTCCAATTGAATAATCTCACATTACCTTTCTTTTTTATATGGCTACATGATTAGTACAAGATTTACCTTGTCAACAAACATTATACTGTGCTTCTCATACCATTTTGCATTTAATTTTAGCTTCTTTTAAAAAAATAGCTCAATTTCATTAAAGGAGTTCAAATAACTAAATAATGTCAAATGTAAATTCATTCAAGAGAGCTTTAAGTCACATGTATTCTTTTGTACAAGAGTTATTTGAGCCCATTTAGTATGAAATTATAATGTATTACTATCTTCTATTATTGTGATGCATTTTCCCTATATTCTAGAGAGGATACCTCATATGAGGTTCTCTAAAAGTTTATTGCATAGCTAATTGCCCTAAATATCTATTGCATAACTATTTTCTATTATATTATTTCTAGACTAGAACACTTGATGTTGTCTACCAATAGTTGCTAGTTATTAATAGTTGAAGGAAACACTAGTTTCTTCCTAAACATTATTTGTGTTGATATGAATTAATACTTTTTAGTGTTACTGATGTCAAATTGAGTGTTCAACTTGCAACTAGAATGCCAAACTTGACCTAGAGCTTCCACATAACCACTATGAGATCAACATTAGAAAAATGGTGATAACATTTGATAAATGGTCATAAAATTTGGTGAAGTTTCCCAAGGCAACCAAATTTAACACTAACATACATAAATTACAAATTGTCATCCATAAGTTCTATTAAAATCCAATTTCATTAATCTATAACATGTTATCGATCATAAGTTAAAACCATTCTAAACTGATTAAACATTCCAATTCTAAGTTTCAAAGTAGAAAGACATGCACACGAGGAACAAATTAGATTAAATATCAATTTTATATATCAAATTTTAGAATAATTGTCTATTTGCATATACAAATTTGGCATATATGCCAACTCAAAATAAGTTTTATAAAATGTGGCATATATGCCATCTCAAGATCTATATCCTAATCTTGTGTTGGATCATCAAAATTGAGCCTCCTCAAAGTATTTGGTGGCTCTAAAGTTTCCTACACTAACAATTCAAACCATAAATTAGATTAATTATGTCAATGGTTGACAAGTTAGACTACTAAATAGAAACTTATATATATTATAATTTAGAAATTGTTAATTTAACATCAAAATCACTATATTAAACTATAATATATCTAAAATACAATTCTTGTTTACCTCAAGTATTGCTCTCTCTTTTTGTAAGACGTTCTACATATGATTGTCCCATAGGACGATCAAGAGTCCTAACATATCAAAATGGTCCCAAATTCATCACATTGTTGAGTTGGGTGGAGGATTGTAGCATATAAAATAAAATTGATACAAATTAATATATAATTGTTGACAAATAATCATATTTACTAAACATATATCTACTCCTATCTAAACGTATATATCTTTAATATAAAATAAACTCATACCTCATGTGGTGCTTGTTCTCTTGTTCTAGAAGGGTTCATGATAGATGAACCAACTAAGATAGTTTCCTATATAAAAATGACAAGAATGTAAGACAATTTAAATGAACATGTACATATAATCATAATGTCAAGAATTAAAAAAAAATATAGTTGTTGTGATGCTTCTTCCAATGTGTAAGAAGTAGTCATCATGGTTGTAAAAAGTACTAGATTGTTGCATAAAACGACAATAATACATAAGACTATCAATCTATGTGCATGTATTTAATCATATAATAGATTTCAAAAATTGACATCTAAATCACAATTTAAATGATAAGCATGTACAACAAAAAAATTGTAAACATGCATGTGCAAAAATGTATACCATATACTGACTCTCTAGGCCAAATGAAATGGTTGAAACTATACCCTCTTAGACCTATGAAATTTGATCCTCCATCAGTAACTACTAAATATTTTGGGACATAAATATACATTAGTAGCAGATATCTCTTATAAAATATGAGATAAAAGATAAAATTCACTATGAAATTACTTTAAGTCTTACCATTACATCCATGTCATCTCTCACGCCCAATGTCTCTCTTGAAAATGCTTCACCCTATGCTCTCTCATCTCCTACATTTGACATATGACTAAGCTCATAGTCAGAAGTGTCCATCAGAGGCTGATTAGGTTGTCCAAGAGGACCCAAACATACCTAGTGGCACATAATACAATGATGGGGCACACAAATATGTGGCGAAGAGGAGGATATACCAATAGTAGTTGATGCAACAAGTGTATCACTATCATGCGACTACACAAACTGTGAGCTTTGTGTGATCAAATAGCCAGTCAAAGCATGTACAACCAAGATACTTTGATGTGATGCATCTGCAACAATATTTGAGTAAGGTATTGGAGGTGGGGGAGCAATAGGCAGTGGGGAGATAAGTAGGGTAACTCGATGTTCCCTAGGTCTATCTTGAGGTATTCCTCCACCCACACCTTGGAATTAATCTTGCATATCAAAGTAGTTGACATGCTTACCTAGGAAAAATTCAGCATATAGTTTTCGTAAAAAATATTGTGGGACATAAAGATTGTCATTGGATGGTTTATGAAAAACCATTCACCAATGATCCCAAAAATTATCTAGGATACCTCAATATGTGCACTATTTAATTCAATATGTAGGCTTGCACACATAAACATGTTGTCTAGTTTTATGATTGATAAATAGTTGTGCTAATTGGGCTTTCATAATTTCAAGTTCCCTCACTTCATCATATTATAAGCCATCAAAATATCATTTCCTCATGGCCTCTTGCCACTCTAAAAAGCTAATATGCTAGTTAGTGAGAGTTTCAACATTGGAAATTATTGATTCTAATGTGGTTTTCATTTCAGATAAGTGGGGGAGGCTATTATATAACTGATAGATGTTTCTTAATTTGGTTAAATTTCCATGGATGAGGTCATGGATAAAGGGTGGATTTTGTAAGGGGGAATTTGGTGGTGGAGGAGGATTAGGTTGCACAAGATTTTCATCTAGAATGGGGTTGGGATTATCAGCCATAGGAAAACCTTTTTTATGTTGAAATTTTTAAAAATTAACAATTTTTTTCATACAAACTAATATGCATACTGAAATACCTATTTTTGCACTAAAATTCTTCAAAAACAATACAAAAATAAAATAAAAATTTGAAAAAAACCATTAAAAACCAAAATAACTGTGATTGGAGGGTGACTTTTGTAGTTGAATAGAGCTTGAAATGGATATCCATTAGATTTAGTTTCCCAACTTTGCGCTCAATAGGAAACAGGGAAGGGAAAATGAGCTTTGACCTTTTTTTAACAAAGAGGAAATGAATATGTGTTCCCTTTTTCATGATTTTTTTAAAAACCATTAGGTTTAGACCATCCCTTAGTTTAAGGGATGACACAGACAGACCTATCATATTATATATGAAAGTTATTAATATAAGCTATAACTTATAATATAATATAATATAATATAATATAATAGTATAAGATAATATTATATTATAATATAATATAATATATCATATTATATATTATATTGTTATATTATATTATATATATATATTAACACAAAGGAAACAAATATCCATTCGAAATAGATGTTTGTTTCCTTTTTCATGATTTTTCAAAAAAACCATTGGATCTGATTCATCCCTTAGTTTAACTAAGGGATGACACAAATATACCTATCACATTATGTATGAAAGTTATTAATATAAACTATAATTTATAATATATATTATATTATAATATTATAATATAATATTGTATTATAATATTATATATTAATTACATAATAATATTATTATAATATATTATAATAGTATTATATACATTAATACATTTTTTATATGATTTCAATTAAACGAATATCTGCTTGTGAAACAACAGAAATAGGGGGCTCTACCTTTGAGGAGATAGGGTTCCTACTTCACACTCTTGTTTCACTCAAGGAAACCCTAGAGATCTCAATCCAATGATGGAATGAGGGAAAGAGATCTGCTAAAGGTTGTCCTAGGGTATGATTAATGACTAAAATGGGGTTCACCACCAAGCTAGGGCTTGGAAAGACAACTAATATGCAAGACCTAATTATGAAACTCAATGATATGCAAGACTTCACTAAATGACCTAGAAATGAATGCAAAACACAATAGAAAATTGGAGAAGTACAAAGGTGCACCTGGAAACCTGAAGCAACTTGATTGAAGACTTGAAATGTTGAAGATTCTGAGTTTAATGCACATTAGGACTCATACGCCAGTCTAGACAATTTAGTCCCAAATTAGGGTTTCTGGACAAGAATAGAAATCTAGCAGAGACAAGTTTGGAACACCTGAATACTAGAAACTCCACTGTACTGACACTCATACACAAGAAGTGGTGTATCAGTCTTGCTTGGCCATTTCAAAGGATCGGGATCTAAATATTCTCTTCAACCTTTGCTTTGTCTTCTCAACCTAATTTTTAGATCCAAATTGTTGATTTTTTCTCTGTAGGTGTCTTTTAATGATCTTCTAAAAAAGGTGGCAACTTGGACAACTTTGCAACTTTGACAACATCTTTCTAATTCTCTTTAATATGACTTCAACCTAGATCTACAAATCACACACTAAAGAGAGGAAAAAATGTTCTTTTGTTAGTGGATAGGGGTTTTCCTTGGTCAAACCCCATTTTGGTAATCAAACCTTGTAATGAAATCAAATGGAAAGGGGGGAGGATGAATGAACAAAATGATATATTCCAACTCACCAAACCCTAGAAATAAAGTGCTACAAACATGTATGCAGTGGCTCCAATGGATGTAGATCTTGACTCTTGCTTGAATGTAATAGATCTTGAATTGAGTGCTTGCTTGAATCATGAAACCCTACATCACAATTGTTAACTCAAAAACAAACATGATACATGATGTCTTTGACATGATGCTTGATACTTGAATAATGCTCCAAAATACTTGATAATCAACTCTTGAAGACTCTTGAATGCTCTTGTGAACTCAGATTTTCTAGAATGCATGAATGCTTGAAAGCTTAGGAGAAAATATGTGAAAAGACCTTCTATTTATACTTGTTTATGCCAAATTTCCCAAAATTACATCACTACAAGCCGAGATCAAATCTAGGAGAATAAAATCCTACCAAGAATTTGAATTTAATTTAATTTTGAGCCACACGGGACTCATACACTAGAAGTGGCATATGAGTCCCATTAGGCTAGGCTATGGGACACATTTTTCAAGAAAGGCTTAGATTCATGTGAAATTAGGATCGGGGCCCTAAAACTTAGGTGGGACCCATACAACCAAGGTGGCGTATGACTCCCATATCACTGAATATGGGCTATACAATCTGAAAACACTTGAATTATAATTGGATGATGGTTATTTCGGGATTATCCTCAGAAAGATGCATTAATTAAGGCTTGTGGATGCAAAATAAGGCCAAATAAGTCATAAAAAATCCCAATTAATTAATAAAACCCTTGATTAATGTGAAAGTGTCACACAACAATTTACAACACCCTAAATAAGGCATAACTATGTCCATTTAGTTTACAATTTCCCAAGACTTAATGTGAATGTGTTAAACACATTACAACACTAAATCAAGGCAGCCTTATGTTCAATTTAACAAGGAGGGCCCAAACAAGCATGAAAATGTAGAGGGATACATTTTTTGTTGCCACATTTATCCCCCACTTTAGTGAGAGGGGGAACTTGCTTCCAACTCACACTAAAGTAGAAAAACTCACATCAAGAGGGGTCCAAGTGTACCAATGTTGGTAAGATAGGATGATAATGATCAAGAGGGATGATCAAGCCCCCAGGGTTAGGATCCTATAACAAACCAACATAGGTGCAAAAACAACACATGAAAGTGATATGAGGAGCAACAATAAAGCACAAGCATACACTGCTAAAGATAAAGAGAAAAGAAAAACAAAACAAAAGGGGTGGATCAAGCTTCGACTGTTTGTCTCACATGTTGTGGATCAAATCTAGTCTATTTTTCTAAAAATGCATGCTCACTCTAAGGCAACAAAACTTTAGGCTATCCATTGGGTGAGTATCCAAAGGCAAGACACATATGCATGCGGTTAGTATGCGCTCACACACACAAGCAAGTGGCTAAGGGAAAGTTATGCCTAAGTTTAGTTTCTTATTCAACCAAACCAAAGCTATACCTACTGATAACTTTGATAAGGTGCCACACAACAATGAACTTTGAGCTTCATGAGGCAATAAAAGCTTCGTATGCTTGAAACTCATGAAAAAACCAGATGGCTCTAAAAGCAAGCAAAGTGTGTTATGTAAGGTGGCCATATAACCAAAATTTGTGACATAGTGTAAGGAACATTCAAAGGAGTTTTTCTTATTTCATGTAAGGTCTTTAACTTAAGGAACATTGTGCCTAATGTCTCAAAGAGAGGAATAATCAAAGAATAGAATATTTACAACTTAGGGGATGCAATGTGTCGCATCGAGCCACTAAGAGGAATATAATATGCTAAGAGAGATCACGCTCTTGAGGGAGATCAAACCCAATGTTACGACAAAATGAAAGATGCATCACATGAAGTAAGAAGACTGCACCATGAAACATGGTTTTGTAAAATTCAAAAGAATAATTTCAATGTATGCCCCCACTTTAAAGAAATTGCTAAACACCATGTTGTGAGAAATTACTTTAAAGTAACAACTAATAAATAATGACAATAAAGAGGACATGAGAGCTTATTTGGAAAGCCCTATGCCAAGTCATATGTTTCCAAATGAAGCTATGTCATGAAAGAAAAGAAGGGGTTTCCCCCAAAAATAAGATTCCAAATACATGAGGGATCCATAGATTTCGGGTTAGTATGTTTTTGCTACAATGTTTTTTTAAGAGAGCTTGAAACTGTCATCATTCCCAAAAAACTCATGGAACAAGAAGAATGACACAAAGACCGAAAAAAAAGAAAAATCCTTTCGAGACAATATGGAAGAGACATGAATATCTCGATGCCTTGTGTCATCCCCAAAAGGAAAACACAAGACAAATGAAAAATAGGTAAAGGAAAAACTTTTGGATCAACATGGAAGAGACATGAATGTCTCGACACCTTGCATCATCCCCAAAAGGAAAAACATAAGACAAAGAAAACATAAAGAAAAATGTAAAATATTTACGACATAGAGAAGAATGTAGATAAAAATAGAGGAATGTTACAAAGAGAGAGAGAGACATCAAACAAAATAGTACGGGGGATCACATTACACACATGCAATCACACAAAATAAAAATAAATAATGTAAAATACTAGTAAGGCACATGCGAGTCAACCTATTAGTAGGTCATCCACATCCCAATCGTGTTTGTCATATACAGAAGGCAGAAAATTAGCCAAAGGGACAATAGCAAGTTCCAAACTAGGGCCATCACCAAGTTCAACACTCTTCCTAGTACAATTATCATGTAAGCTCATAAAAGAGGAAAATAATGTTTTCAATTCATTATGCACCTCCTCATCAATTTTAGCAATATCTTCATTTTCATATAAATTAATCACAACATGAGGTCTAATAATAATGTTCAAAGATGGTTTTAGCTCCTATTGCAGTTGTGGTATAGGATCTTTTTGTTTTGGAAAAGAGGGAGACTCATTGTGTATTGCTTTAGTCAAGTTTGGATTTTTATTTTCTTTGTTTCTCTCTTTGTTTAACTTCCAAGAAAGAGCATGTCTATGCCTCTGTCACGTCTCATACTTTGATGCTATTTTGACCATGACTTACTTTGATGCTATTTTGACCATGACTTACTTTGACGCTGTTTGACCATGACTTTGTGGGATTTAATATACGAATTATGATACGTGTTAGAGCAATATAATATACTACAATGCTTTGGTGTATGGAAATGTAGAAAAATAATTGTTTTCTTTCAGAATTATGAGTGCATTTTATACAAAATAGGAATGTTGATTTAATTATTGTTTAAATTTATATTTCTATATTGGTTACTAATACACTTTCATTTTTGCACGCCTAGTGCATTTGAGTTGCAGGTGATCGAAGGCCAAGAGTGTGATTGAGGAAAAGAAGGTTAGCTTCCCGACAGGGTAAAAGAGGAGAAGCTCTCGATTACGCACACACCACGTAAAATCATGTAGCTGCATTAGGTCATGTCTGTTTTCAATATGATTGTTTGAAATTGATTAGCATAGAAAAATTAAAATATAGTTTAATTAACCATAAAAATTGTGAAGAGAATATGGTTTATTCTATTTTAATTTATCCCATTTATTTTTGTGCAATAAAAAGGAAAAATCTGATTTTAAAAGAAATATAATATATAGGAAATTAAAAAAACAAAAAAAACAAAACAAATAATAAAGTAAAAATATTATGTTTGCATATAATGAAATAATTGGTTTGTATAAAGGGGAGATATTTCTGTTTGCATATGGTTATTTTTCCAAAATAAAGAGGAATGAACAGCCCGAGAGAACTTTGGGCTCTGGAAATTTTTCCTTAAAACCAACAATGTTGTTGGCATGTGGCAATCTTTAGAATTTGCATGAGAAATTTATCTGTCATCTGGAAATACTCTGCATGATCCTCGAAAAGAGGAATAAAGCTTTAAGAGAGAAAAGAGAACATTCATTCAGACATATCTGAGAGCTCTGGAAAGAGGCGACAAGAAGGTATTACTGGGCATCTGCACTGGAGAAAAATTGCCAGGTTCTTTTCATGCTTTGCCTTCATTTAGTTTAAAATTGCAGTAAGGAAATTGAAGATATGAAATGCATCATTCCATGAAATGATTACAGATAACTGAGATTTCTCTTCCGATTTTATTTCTGAATCTGGGTAATAGTTTACTTCTCATTGTTGCAATATAGAATACCCAATCTTTTCTTCCAGATTAGGGTTACATTCTGTTGAAAAAAAAAAGAAGCTGCAATTTATTAAATTGCTCTCAATTATAACTGGAAATATACATAAACATATATATATATATATGCACAGGAATCTGAATTCCCGTGCATATATACATATATATATATATATATGCATATAATTTCTGCATAAAACTCTGTCATCTGAAATAAATTCAAAATGCCTTTGAGATAAATTCGAATGCAGTATATACTGGGCAAAATGTCTTCTTTATTTTGAGTTTTGAAATTGTATTACACTGGAATAAGGATAGGGATTTAATCCCTTGTCCTCCCCATGGGAAGGACGCGGCACTGTGGGAGGCTCGCGCCCTCCACAGGCCGCGGCCTGTGGAGGAGGCGCGAGCCCCTCACAGCCCGCCCCCTCCCCATGGGAGGGGCAAGGGCTTCCTACGCCCTTATGATGCTCAACGCCAGTAGGGAAACCCTGAAAAATGTTTATATTCTGTGTGCACGGCCAGAGAACTTTTGAACAGTTATAAAAAAACCAGTATTTCTTTCTTCAAAATTTACACTCAGCTGTATATGAATTTTTACACACACACACACACACACATATATATATATACATATACACTTAGCTGTATATGTATACATATATATATATATATATTTATATCCATGCATATATATACCAAAATGCAAGTTTGAACAGGAAAACCATTTCCAGAAAGTGATATGATCTCTGTTAAATATACACAAATATCTCAGAAATGTTAAACCTGGAACAAGAACAGAAGTATTTCTGCGAAACCATGTAAACTGAAAATCTTCTTGATTACTTTGTCATATACTTACATACAGAAGTACAATCCTGAGTAAAGGAATACAATATAAAATTTGAATGCAAGATTATCTTTCAAACCTCTGATATTCTGAACAAATTGCACTGTTTCAGTATATTACTAATACTCTGAAACCTGTATTAAAATTGGGAATTACACTATCAGTCAGCCTGAATTTGGAAAGAATAGAAGTACATACTGAAATCAGAAAACACTGTTTCATTCAAACAAATTAATTAAATCTTTCTTTCTAATAGTGCACTGATAGTATTTTGACATACATGTTCTTCTTTAAAAACAGAGCCTTTTTCCAAATCAGAAAAGGATTACTTACAAAAGAGTAAACGAAATCCTACTACTAAATTTACAATTTTTCTTTCAAAGGATGTTCTGGAATTCACATTTGAAATTCTTTTTAGAATCAATTGAATGAATGAAACATGTAAGAAAATGCACAACTTTCTGCTTTGGTATTTATTCATACTTTACTTTTGGTAACTTCCGGGACAGGGTGCCGAAGGTGGACCAACAGAGACGGTAGTATTACCTTTTCTAAACTACCATTTACTTGTATTATTTATGCTTGGCCAAGCACTTGTACCATTGAAATAGATGGGTTTGTTTTAAAAGCCTAGAAACATATATTTATTTGAGTCTCTGCCACCTCCTGTTGCAAGAAATGTGTTTTTCTCATGTTAGAAATGCATATAGGCACCAGGCATGCATCGAGAGTTTCCCTCCTATTTTACTGTTTCGGGTTGCTAGGCTCCTTTATGCAGGGCCGGGGATTCCTTCGAGTTAGGAAGGGACCCGGGGAAGTCATGTACTTCGTGCTTGGGCGAAAAAGGTGCCTGAATCACACTCTTGGCCCCAGCTCGCAAGCAGACCAATGGTGTCACGGCGGCTGGTGGTTACGAGTTTTATTTGCTATTGATGTACTTGTGTATTATTCAGGATTGGCTTGTGAAGCCCATTGTAAATGTATATGTATTTGACATTCTTTGTTGAAACTTTGGATTAGAAGTATGATTTGAAAGTATCTAATGTAACATTGATCTGAGGAATTAAAGTTTTATGACTTAGCATAGAAAAGATGTTCCTATTGGAATTGTTGATTTCTTCCAAGTATGGTTGAATATATGTATATGAGAAAAGTCATTGAAATACTTATGCTTTGTATAATCTTGATAAATTGATATTATTATTATACATGAAATGCAATTTAAATTCTCTTTTATTGAGCTCATTTTGGAAGTTTTATGAACAATGTTGATTACTTGGAAAAGTTTGAGCTTTAAAAACTTTTATTTTTATTTTCTTAACAAGAAAGTGATGTGCTACACCTACACTCTCTAGCATTTCTATTTTTTTTAGTACCACTTTCAAGTTGTGTTTGTGTAGGAACAAGTTTATCAATCATAGGCTTCTTTTCTTCCCTAAGGGGAGGAACGGAAGGAACCATGGGAGGTTGTTCAATCACTTTCTCTTTAGCTTTGTAAATTTGTTTTATCTTAGGAGGCATGACAAGATTGTTTCGTTATCTCTTTGTCTTTTGTAGGAGATAGGCAAAGGATCTATCTTGGGTTGGTCTTGTTTTTTTGAAATTTCTTTAGGTTCAATCATGGTTTCGTCAAGGATGGTAGGCTTGGTCATAGGTTGAGGCATGCTTGTAAGGGATAATTTTTCTATGCATTTTTCCTTAAACTTTTGGTAGGATTTGAAAAATAATTCTTCTCGAGGTTTAATAGATTCCATAGGCTCAAGCTAAAAGAAATCTAATGAAAAGTTCCCTCAGGAAGACAACGGATTAAAGCCACTATGATGCATAGTAAATATTTCATTGTCAAAGGGAAACTTTAATAATTCCTCAATGATCACATTCTCTCAACAAAAAGGATCAATTAATATCCCATTAGTGGGCTTGTCATTGATTCGGCTGGCTATGTAAAGAGGACCATCAGGTGCATGTTTAAGTATATCTTGTGAGGAGAAAGCAATGGCAAGTGGTTTTTTAGTTTGGCCCTTACAAGGTTGAGTTTTGATCAATGCAACCAAACCTTTTTCAATATTATCCATAGGACCTTGTTCAATGGTATCCATAGGACTTTGTTGAATTGTATCCATGTTCTCATCATCTGTTTCAACATTCATCACATCATTATTTGAAGTTTCACTAGCTTTGACAAATGAAATATTATGTTTTGGCATAGGGTTGGTAAAGATTTGCAAGTTTTGGTTAGGAGGGGAAACAGACTTATTTCCTTGATTATTAACACCTCCAATTGAAAGACGACCAGAATCAATGAGGTCTTGCACAAGATGTTTAAGACACTTACAATATTTCGTGTCATGTCCATTTTGTTGGTGATAATGGCAATAGGCATTAAATATAAAATTTAGAGGTAAAGTATTATTAGGACCACGAGTCTAAATAGGAGGTAAGGTGATCATATTCTATTCTAAAAGTTGTGACATTGTGTTATGGAGGGTATTGGGTAAGGGAGTGAATTTCCTAGTTGGATCAACAAATGCAAAAGGAGTTGCCTGCCTTATAGAAGCCACTTGGGTATCAACATGTTGAGTTGTTTGTTGAGGAGGATTTAACTGAAGGAATCCTTTATTCTATTTCTAAAATTTTGGTAATTGTTCTAGTTTGCAGATGAAGATTTCTCAGGTTGACTAGAGGTTGGTTTTGTTTCATGACTACTAATCGAATTTTGATAATCACGAAGGGCAGTACACAAGTGCATGCAGAAAGGGGACTTCATCATGGTAATTTTATCTTGTATCTTAGTTTGCAAGTTCTCAATGAACATTTGTTGAAGGTGAAGGTTGCGAATATTTACATTGATTTGGGAATAAAGCGATTGGTAGCATGAAATAAATTCAGTAATATTTTCATCGTCTTTTTTCTTACATCTCATCAAATCAGATAGGGTCATCTTAGGAGTCATATGCACCTGGAAATGGTTTAT
Organism: Sequoia sempervirens; assembly: GCA_007258455.2. NCBI lineage: Eukaryota > Viridiplantae > Streptophyta > Pinopsida > Cupressales > Cupressaceae > Sequoia > Sequoia sempervirens. The sequence goes on along the minus strand of VDFB02271358.1, from coordinate 1,104,661,727 downwards.
AAATTCCTCAAAAAGTTCATTGAATGAATTAATTGAGCTAGATTCAATAATGAGGAAAGCCATTCTAAGGTGGCATCCTTCAAGGATCTAGGGAAAAGTTTAGCCAATAGTTTATCCTCAAGAATAAAATCACTACATAGGGTGGTATAAGTGGAAACATGGTTAGAAGGATCACCTTTCCCCCCATATTTCTTGAATCTAGGCACCTCTATACCTTGTGGCATCGGTGTTCTCAATATCTCCAAGGATAAGGGATTTATTTTGACATAATATGTAGATTGGGCATTTTGATTTTGGTTAATGGTGGAAACTTTCTTTTGAAGGGATGAAATGGTTTGAAAAAGTTGGTTTATGATAGGATCATTGTTTCTATTTTGAGATGGAGGTGAATAAGGTAGAGGTGTGTAATTGGTTGAGGGACAAGTGAATGGAATTCATATAGAAGGTAAAGTGGTAGGAGATATAACGTGTGATGCCACAAAGGTACTAGGGATGCTAGCAGAAATACCCAAGGAAGGAATCACATTACTAGTAGGTTGCATTGTTGTTGTAACTTGAGGGTTGGTATAGGTAGGGATAGAGGCAATTGTTGTAGGAGGAGGAATTTCAATTCCTCCTTGACTTGTAACATTGTTCAAAGGTAAAGGAAAACTAGTGGTTGAGGTAAGACGTGGTCCAAAAATCTGAATTATGTTACGCATAAGATCAACTCCATCTTCACTTTTAATCATGCAATGTATGTTATCTATGGTAAGGATAGCAATGTTTGAAATGTTTTCAGTAATTATTTGATTTTGTAGGTTTTTCTAAGTCTTCATGAATGTGGATTATGTTTTCTTGTAGAATACTAGCAACCAATGTTTCAACACTTGTCACACTACTTGAAGGTAAAGAGTTGTTAAGGGTATGGTCCATACCTAGTGAACTAGTGTCAATACTAGGAGTTAAAGAGCTAGATAGCCGAAGATCCATGATGATTGTACTATTGCAGGATGAATGAGTCTCAAACTACATCTCACTATAGTATTAGCAATAGGACACCAAGTAGAAAAGCTCATACAAGGGACAATCAAGGAAATGCAAGATGCAATGAACACAAGAGAAATACTATTCTATAATGAAGTTAAGCTAAATGCAATGAAATGAATGAAACAAAAACTCTGCAGATTAAAACAAAAAACTAACAACAACAATCTGAAACACAAAATCAAAGTTTTTAATGCTAGAAAATATAATCTAAAATCTAAAACAAGAGTAAATCACCCAAAGGGGCATATGAGTCCCAATCAAGATTTTTCAAAGATTTGAATGTTGATAACAGTCACCACAGAATACCCAAAAATCAGGAAAAATTACCTATACTAGGACTAAATCGCCCAGAGGGGCGTATGAGTCCCATTTTAGTGTTTTTGTACAAATTTAAGAAAATTCTAAGTGAAAGTTATGCTTTCTGGTTTGGATGATGTCTAGGCTAAGTGAAAATGTAGATTTAAGATGAAATCCAATGATGCAAGTTGCAAAAATGCAACCTATATGCACTTTTACTAATGCAAGGTTTAGAAACCCTAGATGCAATTTAACTTATGTAAAACCTAATGCAAAGTCAATGCAAGCTACATCTAGGAATATGATGCACTTCAAATCAGAAAGGAAGGTGTTCTAAAAGTCTAGGTGCATCAAAATGAAACAACAAAAATATGGGGCTCTACCTTTGAGGAGATAGGGTTCCTACTTCACACTCTTGTTTCACTCAAGGAAACCCTAGAGATCTCAATCCAAGGATGGAATAAGGGAAGGAGATATGCTAAAGTTTGTCCTAGGGTATGATTAATGACTAAAAGGGGGTTCACCACCAAGCTAGGGCTTGGAAAGACAACTAATATGCAAGACCTAATTGTGAAACTCAATGATATGCAAGACTTCACTAAATGACCTAGAAATGAATGCAAAACATAATAAAAAACTAGAGAAGTACATAGGTGCACCTGTAAACTTGAAGCAACTTGATTGAAGACTTGAAATGTTAAAGATGCTAAATTTAATGCACTAGGACTCATACGCCAGTTTGGTCAATTTAGTCCCATATTACCTGGTTTCTGGGCAGGGACAAAAATCTGGCAAAGACAAGTCTAGAACACCTAAAGACTAGAAACTCCACTGTACTAGGAATCATATGCCAGAAGTGGCATATCAGTCTTGGTTGTCCTTTTTAGAGGATCAAGATTTGAAACTACTCTTCAACCTTTGCTCTGTCTTCTCAACCTGATTTCTGGATCTGAATTGCTTAATTCTGCTCTGTAGGTGTCCTTTAATGATCTTCTAAACAAGGTGGCAACTTGGAAAACTTTGTAACTTTGACAACTTCTTTCCAATATTTCTCTTCAATATGTCTTCAACCTAGATCTACAAATCACACACTAAAGAGGGAAAAATTTTGTTTTGTTAACATTTGGATAGGAATTTTCCTTGGTCAAACCCCATTTTGGTAATCAAACCTTGTAATAAAATCAAATGAAAAGGAGGAATGATGAATGAACAAAATGATATATTGCAACTCACCAAACCCTAGAAATAAAGTGTTGCAAACATGTATGAAGTGGCTCCAATGGATGTCAATTTTGACTCTTGCTTGACTGTAATAGATCTTGAATTGAGTGTTTTCTTGAGTCATGAAACCCTACATCACAATTGTTAACTCAAAAACAAGCATGATGCATGATGAATTTGACATGATGCTTGATACTTGAATAATGCTTAAAAATACTTGATAATCAACTCTTGAAGACTCTTGAATGCTCTTGTGAACTCAAATTTGCTAGAATGCATGAATGCTTGAAAGCTTAGGAGAAAATATGTGAAAAGACCTTGTATATATACTTTTTTATGCCAAATTTCTTGAAACTACAACACTACAAGCCGACATCAGATCTAGAAGAATAAAATCCCACCAAGAATTTTAATTTAATTTAGTTTTGAGCCACATGGGACTCATACGCCAGAATTACCGTATGAGTCCCATTAGGCTAGGCTATGGGACACATTTTTCAAGAAAGGCTTAGATTCATGTGAAATTAGGATTGACACCTCGAAACTTAGGTGAGACTCATATGCCTAAAGTGACATATGAGTCCCAGATCACTAAATTTGGGCCATACAATCCAAAAACACCTTAATTATGATTAGATTTTAGTTTTTTGAGATTATCCTTAGAAAGATGCATTAATTAAGGCTTGTGAATGCAAAATAAGGCCAAATAAGGCATAAAGAAGCCCAATTAATTAATAAAACCCTAGATTAATGTGAAAGTGTCATACAACACTTTACAACACCCTAAATAAGGCACAACTAGGCCTGTTTAGTTTACAAGGGCCCAAGACTTAATGTGAATTTGTTAAACACATTACAACACTAAATCAAGGCAACCTTATGTTCAATTTAACAAGGAGGGCTCAAACAAGCGCAAAAATGAAGAGGGGTACATTTTCTATTGCCACAGTTTGTAACAGATATTTGTTACAAAATAGATATTTGTTTCTAATAGATATCCATTTAACTTTGGTTCTTACCATGGCAACATGTACTTTTTACTTGACCCTAGTAAAAGTCAAAATAAAATTTTGTGTTTTTTGGAAAATGAAAAATGCCTTTTTTTTTTTCATATCGCTACTTTTTGGACCCCCATGATCCTGCACAGACCTATAATGTCATGTTAATTTTAATGAGGCTTAAAGTGATAGGTAAATTGATAGAACCAAAGGTATGAGTTATATCACAATTTTTAAAACAATTACTGGTTACTTCATATTGAGGACCTAATTAGAGTAATTAACTTGCATCACATATACTTTTTTTTAGTATAAATTTTTAACCTACATCCATTGTTTATTAAAACTCTCTTAACTCTAAATACCATAGCTACCTAGTCACAATGTATAATGGTCTATAGTTCTTAATCATTTATGGAGGTGGTAATTCATGGAATGTAAATGAGATTTAGGTTTTGTCTTGAAGTATAGATTACAATATTAAAGTTAATTGTTTGGGAGTGATATTAGATGGAACAAATAGGTGTATTGGTGCCTCTTTTAATATGTTTCTATGTATTTAAGGAACACATAAAATCCCACTGAGATATTTTTGGTGGGGGTAATGTTAAAATTCTCACACTTGCATTATATCTCATGTTTTCATGTCTATCCATACATGATTTAGTGGTATAACTAAGGCATAAAAATTAGGTCTAAAATTGGGCCTAATATGAGATCTAAAATATGAAGAATAATAAGTTCCCATATGAATAGTATAATCATCATGGTCCATCTAGAGAATATATCAAGTGTCACAAAATTTTAAAATATCATGTGTGTAAAGAAAAATATATTTCACAATGTAATATATAATTTATAGCTAGTAAAGGTGTATATATATGAGTATCCTCTACAATAGGTGTATCAAGGAATCAAATCATGTGCAGGGAAGGTGTTGCAAGGTAATTATAATTAGGATCAAATTTATTACTATCACTCACCATAGAATAAATACACACAACCTATAATATATAGGGAGTGTAGTAAGAGTATGTGATACAAAATGAGAATTAATAACTAAATCCATAAAGAAATATAAGGTATATATGTGGCATCTGATATAGTTCTTTGATGGATAATGTGATGTCATTTGTGGGATAAAATATCATCAGTAAATTAGGAACAAATGGATCATTTGTCACATATTTTATAAACATTTGAAAATCAATGATGTAAACATGAATAGAAGCTAAGAGTAGTGGAGCATGGGAATCAATAATTTAAAATATATAAAATAGAGATTTATACAAGGGTGGGTGGTGTATGGTTCACAAAAATATGTAATGAAAGTGGGAAAAACACTATTAGTAGAAAAAGATGAATGATATAGACATCATTTAAAATCTACTACAAATTAGATTATTAGTTAAAATTAGAACCCCAAAAGGTAGCTAGGAGTGGGTATGGTGGATAAAAGTGATATCATAAGCAATAAAGTAAAAATCCTAAGGAGTAAAGTTGTAACAATGGAATAGCAATGTATAGGAATAATACTCTAGCGAGATTTTAAAATGATGTAATAAAATAATATATCTAAAACCCTAAAATAATGAAGCTTTAAACCTTAAGTAAAACCCTAGGGTGTTGTAAGAGTATAGACAAGTGAAGGAAAAAAGAGTAGAAAATTATGGAAATGATTGAAGATAACCATTTTGTGATGTAGATGCTCTAGAATGATAATTTACATAAGGTTTTGAATGAATTTTGGATGATAAATGAATGGACATTGAATGCCTTCAAATATAAGTGCATAGTAGCAAATAATGCGTGTGGAAATGAAATTGAAATTTTTATTTGAATTTTTAAATCTCAAGGGTCATTTCTATGCAATGTGAGATTGCCCACAACACGAGATTGACAAAGGAAAAAGGTAAGGAAAAAGGTGTAGTAATATTTATGTCCATAATGAATGTTTAGACATGGGCAACATAATAAAAGTCAAATGTATAAGAATATACATGAATATATATCAGATGTAGGTAAAAATATAAATGGGAGGGTGTGTAAAAAGGGAGGGTAATACATTGAAAAAGAGCCCAACTTTATACAATAGTACATCATTTGTCAATTCTCATAAATACTAAACCATTTCATCAATATGGACTCAAAAATAAGTGGGAATTGAGATAAATATGCAAATTTCAACATTGCAATAAACTCTTCTTTATAATTTTTTTCTTATTAAAATATATGTGTTTATGTTAGAATTAAATTTTACCATTGCAATACCATTAGGAGGAGAACCATGGTCATCTAGTTTACTCCATACATTAGTGGAGATAGAACCATCATCATTCAGTTCCTAACCAATAAGAACACCACTAAAAATATAGGTTTATTTTGTTTTATATTCTATTTCTATATGGACCATCATCATTCAGTTCCTAACCAATAAAAATACAACTTTAAAAATATAGATTTATTTTGTTTTATATTTTGTTTCTATATGAACCATCCATCATCATTCAGTTCCTAACCAGTGAGAACACCACTTTAAAAATATAAATTTATTTTATTTTATATTTTGTTTCTATAATTAATTTGTTTTTATTGAGAGATCTGTGGCAAACATTGTTGAGAAGTAAATGCCTATTGTCAGGCTCTGAAATAAATAGTTTCATTGGTGAGAAATATTTTGGATCTACATGCCTTTAAAGCATTGTTGTCGCTTGCCCTACACTCTCTGCCACTCCCCATTACTCTCTGCAAGCCAGCCTTACAAAACTATCGTTAGCCCTTCAATTCTAATATCTCAAAAACACGCGGGCTTTGTTATTTGGCCTTATTTAATTACAAATACTCGTGAAGGATTTTCTCAGATTTTATCCTTTTAGAGCAACTTGTATGTTTTTAAAATGAGTTCTGAATTGGGTAACAAGCTCTATGGCTAAGATTGCAGTAAAACATGAGAAGAGTTCCTCTTCTTCTCTGTGGAAATTATCTTTACTGCTATGCAGACCACAGGATAAGGATGTAGTTGAAGCAAACACTAGTCACAATGTTTGCCACAAATCTCTCAATCAGTCTCGAATAGTTTTTCTTCTCTTTTTCTGTTTTTGTTGTAGATATATAATTTCCACATTTTACGATATTGATATGAATTGTTTCTGAATTTAACTGTATGAAGAAAAAAATATATACAATCAAATCTAAAAATAATTCATTCTAACAAATATTTTTCTAAAATTAATAGTAAAATCTGTAAGCCAAATATATGGTGGTGGTTCTGCTCATTTTAATAGAATTCAATGAACTCTGCACTGGCAGTGATGGCAACAGATTATCCTCAAGGCAATTCATCTCGCAAAATCATTCTCAATCAGTTTGGTATAGTTTGTACTTTATGTTTATCTTCTTCAGAAAAGTTACTTTTTTTTGTCGCAGACATATAATTTCTATAGTTAATGATATTAATAAGAATTGTTTCTGAATTTGACTGTGAGAAAAAAAACTTATACACAATTGAATACATAAACAATTCATACTAACATTTTTTATAAATAATAGTACAATAGTATCTCTAAGCCAATATATATGTGGGTCTGCTCATTTTAATTAAATACAATGAACTCTTCATGAGCGGTGATGGCAACAGAGCTTTCTCATGGTGATTCATCTCGCAAAATCGTAGAGATGATATTCAAATCAAGCTGGTTGAAGCCTCAAAAGAAGCATGTGAAAGTTGAAAGAGTTGTCAAGATAGATAACAGAGAAGACATTCTATACAGATTTGAAGAATATAGAGAAATGACCAAGAGAAAAGATGGTAAGGAATGTAGCCGTTGTATGGCTGATGGAAATGAAATGCTGAGATTCCATGGCTCCTCCATCATGTGTTCTCTGAATGTTGTCAATGGAGGAGTGGAGCTTTGTTCATTAAAGGGTTGTAAAGTCTGCAAAATGTTTAGAACCGTGTACTACTATAAGTACAGAACTAGTTTAAGTGTTATATACACTAGTACAGCTACTAGTAGACTGGCTCATGATTCTATTCGTATCCACAGTCATGATGAGGCAGGTTCCACCATTGCTGCGACAAGGAGGGTTGTGCTGGTTTGTAGAGTGATAGCAGGGCATTTATATAGCCATGAATCATGTTGGACGCAGGTGGGAACTCATTCACTCTCACCACATTGTATAACAGAAGAAGCATACTATTCAAATTCCAGAGCTTTTCTGCCCTGCTTTCTCATTGTGTATCGCTCACAAAGTGATATCAATATAAGTGAGTAAGATAGGTTCATGTATCATCATTGCTGTAATACAAATGTTTGCAACTTATCTTGAAATAAATTTATTTTTATGTTTTTTCTACTTGGTGGGTTTTTTTTTCTCGTCTTCTTTTTTTTTTTTTGAGTGGTCATTGTTTTGAATATTTATTTTTTATTTTTATTTATGGAAGATTTTATATCATTCACAAATTTATTTTGGATATTTATTTCATCAAAGTCGTGTAGGTATAATTTTAGTCTTATTTCTTGTATCATACCTCTATGGGTTTGACATTCGTGGATGACATAATAAGGAACATACCATCACACTCACCAATTATGCTCAACCAATTGAACTACAACCCTTTATTTATTTAAGTTGACAAATAAATGCATTATTGCTTCAACCCCACTAATCAAGAACTTCAGACATCATCGTAGATAGTGTCCCAACTTATCATGATAGAAAACATTCTACACATTACTGACTCTCTTAACATTAACATCATTTTAAATGGTCAAATTCCTAAAGAAGGGATTTCTAATAAGACATTTTATAATACTAAAGGTTCTAAAGTATAACATAATTAGACTTATTTGATTAACCAAGTAATTGCTATTGTAATCAATTTAACTATGAGTGTTCATTTTAGTTAAAGTATTAAGAGTTAGACTTGATGACTTGTTTAGAGGTTTGGATTCTAGAAAATGTTGCTAGCAAAATTGTCTTCATTGTAGCATGACCCCTTCCCTTAATTAATAGATGAATAATAGTTCAAGTTTATTTCAATTTAACATATATTTCCACAATTACATTTGAGAAATAAATCTAACAACAAAAATTGATGTTAGAAAAATAAATCTATGATAATTAAAAAATTGTGTTGGTCAAAAAATTATAATTTTGGCCCACCAATTTTATAGCTTCTCACTTGACCAAAATTTTCCTCTAATCATATTTCATTATAGAACACTGGAAAGTGAAAGAACATGCATGCTATGATGTTTGACTATAGGTAGAAGTCTATAAAGGTTTAGATTTTCTGCATCACTGTGGAAGATAATTGAGCATACAAGGACAAGTCCTTGTTGTATAGATGAAATGTTCAATTAAAGTAAAACTATTTTACATTACTAGTTTGAAAATTAGGATGTACATATTTCATAATGTGTCAAATTATGATGTTTTATTAATAAGGATTTAAGTGCATAGATTTTGAGTCAAAGTCATTGACCCATATTTCATAAGCAATTGTTCACACAAACCCATCTCTCATAAAAATGAATGGTCCACTTAATACTCATAAAATTCATCCACCCCAAATTCATTCTACTCAAACACTCTTAATAGTGAAATTAAGATAGAAAATGAAATCAATTTGTGTGATGTCTTCCTCCAAATCAATGGCTTTCAAAATTTTACCACTTCTAATCCAACATTTTCTTAAGAATTAGTGTGATCCATTGATTAAGCCACATCAATTTGACATCCAATGACTCGCGCTAATTTGATATGTCACAAAAAAAATTACCATTGAAAAAATTCAACATTTGATCCTAGCATAATCTTGTACATCCTATGTATTGGATTAATATCATTCCATTTCATACCAAAAATTTATTGTGTATCCTTATGTATCCCCAAGATCCCCCTATATTGATGATAATCTAACAATAAAACTATGTACATCTACACTATAATCAACTTTAACAAATATGTTCCTCTTAGCATAAGTCAACCATGCATGCACCTCACAAATGTACGTTGTAATTTGGTGGCTATATATCATCTTAGGAGTTTGTTATGCTATCTTTGATAATAAATTTTTCACCTCCTCCACATACACCTCTACATGTTGTGTATGAATCTACACATGGCCACACATTCACTCACTTAGATATGGCTAGTTTAGAACCTTATACATTTAACATGTGGTTGCACTACACTACACGATCTTGCTAACCAACTAGACCATATGGATTTAAATCTTGGTGTCATCCTGTACCATGTTAAAACTAGCACCATATAGGTTTGACACTTGGTACACTCTTGACCACATAGAATACTCGCTATACATGCATGAAACTTGTTAGCATATTATAGAGAGATTAGTTGATAGCCACTTATAAAAAAATAGTACATTATACATTTTACAAAATAGTAATCCTAGTCAAAGTAGCCAATTGGATATGACACACTTTTAAGGTGGAATATTTATTCAACATTGTTGGAAAATATATAGTCTCAACCTTGCAATTACATAAGGTGTATTGTTGATAGGTAAGCATGGGGGGAGGGGGGGAGGGTCCACGCAGGGGGTTTGAGGGTCACGCACCCCGATGGGGGTTCGAGGGTAGTGCCCCCAAAAGCCAAATTTTATGTATATTTTATTTTTGTAGTTATGGACCATTCATCATTAGGTCTCAAATATGATAGTAGATATATTTTTGGATCAAAGGTAACCTTATAAATATGAGGGTGTTATATTACGGTTGTGTGTTGTGATGTATTCTGAGTTTGATAGAGGTCATGTTGCCTATGGATCTCTGGGTTGTGATACTCCTATGAGAAGCTTGCTCTGAAAGTATATTGTAATCTTTATGATTTTTGGATAATATATTGGGTGGCTTTTGGAGTGTGGGGTTTTTCTCCCAAAAGGGTTTTCCCCACGTAAATCACTATGGTGTGGTAGCATGATATTTATGTTTATTATTTCTATTTAACTTTTTGTAACTGTTGAAAAGATATGTAAAGTTTTGCATTATCCTCGTCTCAAGATTAGTGTAGGAAGTTGTTTCGCTAGCTTAGCTTCCTTACAAGTGGTATCAAAGCCTAATCACCTTTGGTTTCAATTATAGGTTGTTGGGTTTTTTGTACTAATCCAGATTTGAGTGGGAGCTTGTGTAGAAGATACTTTGTGATATCTTGTTGTGGGAATTTTTAGATGGCAAGTTTATCAAGGAGAATAGAGGTGGATAAATTTTCTAGAAATAATTTTGAAATGTGGAAGCTAAAGATGGATGATCTGTCAATAGACTAAGATCTATGGGATGTTATTGATGAGAATATTTCAAGGCTTGCAGATCCTAATTTGGATACTCAATATGATGTTATTGAACGTAAAGCCAAAGGTATAATCAAATTGTACTTGGAAGACTTTGTTTTAATTAATGTCCATGAAGAGACCTCTAAGCAGAAACTATGGAAGAAACTTGGTGAGATGTATCAAGCCAAATCTTTATTGAACAAGATTTTATTGAGGAATGAAATGTATTCCTTAAGAATGGAAGAGGGTGGATGAATTACAAACCACCTAGAAGCATTCAATATGTTGGTTGCTCAATTGGCACCAATTGGTGTCAAAATAGATGAGGAGGAGAAATGTTAGATCTTGCTTGTTCTCTGCTTGATTTGTGGGATTCTATTATTATGGCTATTGGGAATGATTTTGTTATCTTGAAGACTAAAGATGTGGTAGGTTCTTTACTTTTTGAAGAGATAAGGAGGAAGGTATCCATCAATGTGAAGGAGGCCCTAAATTTTCATGGAAGACCTAAGGAAAAAGGAAAGAAGAATGAGAAGTTTGATAAATCCAAGTTCAAGGGGAGGTCCAAATCTCTTGTAAAGTCCAAAGTTATTTGTTGGAACTACGGTAAACCTAGACATATTTATAAGGAATGCAAAAAAAAAAAAGAATATATTTGATTATGATTGTAAGTCTGAGAAGGAAGATGGTGATGCATTCATTGCAGTTTTGGCAATTTATGTAGTTAATGATCCATGGTTAGTTGACTCAAGTGCATCTTTCCATATGACCTTTAATAGAGATTGGTTTTCTGAATATGAAGAATTTGATGGAGGTAAGGGGTACTTGGGTGATGGTTCTTATTTAAATATTGTTGGTTGTGGTAAATTTAGAATCAAGTTTCATGATGGTAGAATAAAAAAGGATTAATGGCATGTTGCATATCCTTGGAATAGCATGACATTAATTATCTATGAGAAAACTAATAGATGTGGGTGTGTAGATAGTATTTTTTGATGTAGGATGTAAGATGGTTAGAGGTTCTATGGTGATTGCTATAGTTTTAGATATGACACATTATATAAGTTGGATGCATGCACTATTGAGTGCAATAGTCCTTTTGTGAAAAGTAAGTCTATGGAAGAGGTGAGGATTTCATCTTTAGTAGATGGTCATGACTTTTAGGTACCCAAGGGTGCTCTTTATTTTGAATCAAAGTTACCTAGAGAGAAAACTATGTTATGGCACCATAGGCTTTGCCACATTAGAGAAAAGTGTCTAAGGACCTTGACAAATAGAAACCTTGTTGAAGGGTTGTCTGATTGTAATCTTGAATTTGATTTTTGTGAGCATTGCATTTATGGAAAAAAAAAACCACATTTAATTTTACTTGAGTTCTCATAAACCTTGAGGTGTATTGGATCTTATTCATTTTGATGTGTTTGGTCCTGTGGATGTTCCTTCAATTATAAAATCCACATATTATGTTTCATTTATTGATGATTATAGTAGGACATGAGTATATTTTATAAAGAGTAAATATGAAGTTTTCAGTTGATTTGATGAATTTAAAGCAATGGTTGAGTTATAAACTAGAAAGAAAATAAAATTATTGATGGTTGATATTATGGTGGTGAATTTTGCTCTAATGATTTTGATAGATTTTGTAAAGATTGTGGTATTCATAGAAAAAAGAAAGCTCCTTATTCTCCACAACGGAATGGAGTTGCGGAAAGAATGAATAGGAAATTGATGGAGAAGGCTCTAAGGAGTATGTTGAGTGATGTTGGCCTAGAAAAAAGGTTTTGGGATGAAGATATTGCCACTACTTGTTACTTGATTAACATGTCTCCTACATCAACTCTTGTTGATAGGACACCTACAGAGGCATGGTCAATTCACAAGCCTTCATTAAGACATCTTAGAGTTTTTGGTTGTGAGGCATATTCACATGTACAAAAGGAGAAGCAAACAAATTTGGAGAACACGATTGTGAAATGTATCTCCATTGGATACAATTATGGTGTGGAAGGATACAAGATTTGGAATCCTATTGCACATAAGGTAATATACAGACTTAGAAGTGTTATTTTTAGAGAAGCTAAGCCTTATTATATTACATTACAGCCAAAACAAAGTAAAAATGAAGATGTGATTCAATTTCCTTCTACATGCATAAGAAATTTGAATTGAGCCCCATGGATAGACAAGAAGTTGAGGAGAGCTCATCTAGCTCTGAATCTTTAGAAGAGGAGGAAGAACATCCAACTCAACTTGTTCATAGATCTATAAGGTATATACAACCACCTAAAAGGTATTCACTTGATGATTGGAGATGTATTTTTTCTTTGAATACTAACATGGATGAATCTAGATCGGTAGAAGAGGCATTTAGTATGAATGATGTAGAATCCTGGAAGAATGTTATGGACAAAGAAATGGTAGCTTTAAAAAAGAATGATACATGGGATCTTGTACCATTGCTTGAAGGAAGAAAACTTATTGGTTGTAAATGGGTGTACAAGAAAAATATTGGTTCAGATGGAGGTATTGAGAAGTAAAAAGAAAGGTTGGTTGTGAAAGGTTACTCTCAAGTTGAGGGTGATGATTATGGTGAGATATTTTTTCCTATTGCAAAAATTACATCCATTAGATTTTTGTTTTCTATTGTTGTTGCTTATGATTTATAGGTTGAGAAAATGGATCTAAAAATCGTGTTCCTTCATGGTGACTTGGAGGAGGATATTTATATGACACATCTAGAGCACTACGTGGTGAAAGGTAAAAGTAAATTGGTTTGTAAATTGAAGAAATCATTGCATGGCCTAAAACAAAGTCCTAGGATGTGGTACCAAAAATTTGATACATATGTGTTGAGATTGAGATTTGAGCATTCAAAATTAGATCATTGTGTTTATTATAAAACTGATGGTGATTGTTTCCTATTTATTACATTATATGTTGATGATATGCTATTTATTGTTAAAGAGAAAGGTATGATTTCAAAACTAAAATCCCAACTTGCAACTAAATTTGAAATGAAAGATCTTGGTGCAGCTAGACACATTCTTGGGATGGAAATTAGAAGAGATAGAGTGAATAGAAAGCTATGGCTTGGCCAAAGTATGTCAATTCAATTTTACATAGATTTGACATGTAGGATTATAGACCATTGTGTGTTCCTTTTTCAGCTAGAATAAAGCTATCTATTTTAGATTGTCCAACATCCCCATCAAAAATGCAAGACATGAGCAAAGTTCCTTACCAAAGTGTAGTTGGAAGTTTGATATATGCTATGGTTTGTACTAGACCAAACATTGCCCAAGTTGTGGGAGTTATTTCCAAATATATGTCTAATCCTAGTAGAGTTCATTCGGATGCAATTAAAATATTCTTCAAATATTTCCACAATACCTCAAAGTATTCTTTGTGTTACCATAGTAATTTTATTGAAGACAATATTCCCCTTGATATTCATGGTTATTTGGATTTAGACTAGATAGGTGATGTTGATAGCAGATGATCCTCTAGTGCTTATATTTTTACATTATTTGGTGGTGCAATTAGTTGGATGAATAAGCGATAAGTTGTGGTTTCTTTGTCCACTATTGAAGATGAGTACATGGTAGATACTCATGGTTGTAAAGAAGGCATTTGGATTATAGAGACTATGTTCAAATATTGGAATAAAAAAAGGTGCAGTGACAACTTATTGTGATAGTCAGAGTGTGATCTGTCTATCTAAGAACCCAACATTTCATGCCAAGAACAAGCACATTGATGTAAAGTATCATTTTGTTTGAGATATGGTTGAAGATGGTAGGGTGAAGCTAACTGGTTAAGGTAGATACTTTGATGAATGATTCTAATTATTTAACTAAGCATGTGAGCATAGAGAAGTTCAGATGATGTTTGGAGTCTATGGGCCTTTCAACCCCTTGCAATTAAGAGATGATGTTTATACTCCCTCCCGTTGCTCTTGCAAGGTATTCGACAAGTGGGATATTTGTTGAGAAGATGTGTCTCAACCTTGCAATTACATAAGGTTTACTGTTGATAGGTAAGTGTGGGGGGTCTAGGGGGTGTACCCCCCTTGCAAGGGGTTCGAGGGGATCATCCTCCTAGCAAGGGGTTTGGTGGCCGCATTCCCAAGTAGGGGTTTGGGGGGCTAATCCCCTCAATGGGGAGTCCAAGGGCCATGTGCCTCAATGGGGGTTCAGGAGAAACACCCCTAAAAGCCAAATTTTATGTATTATTTTATTATTGTAAATTTAGATTGTTCATCATTAGGTCTAAGATTTTACGGTCTCAAATTATGAAAATTCATCTCACAAAATCATAGAGATGATATTCAAATCAAGTTGTCTCAAGCCTTAGATTAATCATGTGAAAGTTGAAAGAGTTTCCAAGATAAATAATAGAGAAGACATTCTATATATATTTGAAGAATATGGAGCCAGTATTGGCATGGTGTGATGGTTTATAGGTGGCATTGTTGTTCTTGCCACCAAGGTTCAAACCCTGTTGGGGTGGTATTGTTGAATGGTTGTATCTGGTTCATAGCTCCGGTCAAAAGCATTTACCCCTTGAATTATAAAAAAATAATATTTGAAGAATATGGATAAATTACCAAGAAAATTTTTTGTAGGGAATGTAGTTGTTCTATGGATAATGTAAATTAATTATTGATATTCCATGGTAACTCCATCATGTGTTCCTTGAATGTTAGATCAATGGAGTAGTGAAGTTATGTTATTATAAGTGTGTTCTACTACAAGTGTAGAGCTAGTTTAAGTTGTATATACACTACAACTAGTAGTGGACTAGCTCATGATTATGTTCATATCCATATTCATGATGACACATGTTTCACCATTGCTACAAAAATTAGGATTATGTTGGTTTGTAAAGTGATAGAAGGGAATTTATATATCTATGAATTATGTTGGATGTAGGTGAGGATTCACTCGCTCTCACCACAAGCTAGTAACAATTGTATAATAGAAGAAGAATATTATTCAAATGCTAGATATTTTCTCTTACTTTCTCACTGTATATTCTATCAAAAAGTGATGCCATACATTATTCATTCTCAACATATGTGATAAATATTGAAAAAGATATCATGTGTCATCATTGTTTTAGTAAATAAATTTGCAAGTTTATATTGAAATAAATTTATTTTATTTTTTCTATTGAGCATGTTCTTTTCATCTTGCTTTTATTTTTCAATGGCTATAGTTTTGACTATTTGTTTAAATTGATAAATCAAGTTTCTATAAATAAATGTCTTAATGCTTCAACCTCACTAGTCAGGATTTTTAGACACCATCATAGAAATTACAACTTGGAACTTATCATGATAAATAATATTCTTAATTTTCTTGGACATTAATAACTCTCTTGGAATTATTATCATTTGAGATGGCTTAATTCCTAAAGAAGGGATTTCTATTAAGAAATGATAGAATATTAAAGGTTGTAAAGTATAATATACTTACAAGGTTAATTGATCAATCAATTAATTGATATTTTATGTAACAAACCTCATGTTGTACCCAAAATTTTCATGTCTTACTTCTAAATTTAGTTAAATTTCTTATTTGTTCATTCATTTATATGGTTAAGTCTCCATGTATTTATATATAATAGGCATTCATCCATATTGGATAGGGATTTATATATATGAGATATACATCTATTCAAATGGTATAGACAATGCTCTTACTACAGACTCGACTCATTAGGAGATCCACTATCATAGGTCAATCATTGAAGACTACACTTCCATAATGGAATTACACAATGTTGGTGTAAATAAATATCTTGTACCTAGCTAATTTCTAGCAAGGGGACTTATTCACATGTTAAGTTTACTTAGGTTCTAGATGTCCTTCTAGAAGTCTTAGTTGTCTAGATAAGATCTTATCTTGTCTTATCTATTTGACTTTTTTTGTCAAGTTAGTTGTCTCATAACATAGGATTAAGACACATGTTGTAATCTTGTCTAATTCTATCTCTCACCTTGTCTTTATAATCAAGGCCTCTCATGTACAAATTCAATACAATTGCAATCTTGAGTATTGCATATTGGCCATATTATCTTGCATCCATTGTTGTAAATTTATGCTCTTGTTTTCTTTTCTTGTAGAAAGTTATTTTTGGTTTTGCAAGTGATTGTGGAGACTTAAGTCCTTGAGTGACTCTAACATGGTATCAAAGCTTCAGATTTGCAAGCCCCTTCTTAGATCTGGGAGATAATTAGGCTTGAATTTTTACTATAGTGCAAAACCTAGTGGATCTTGAAAAGTTGAGTATGCTCTTCTCTTGCATCAAATGATGACTTGGAGAATCAAAAAAACTTGATAGAAATACCAAATTTGGTGTTTTCTCTTTTTGGATTTGTAATGAAAGTTCCTTTTGGATAATTTTGGTACAAATATAATCTCACTACTAAGTTTAGAATTTCCAAGAAATTCAAATCTATCTTTTATTTCACCCAATTTGGCCATAATATGATATAGTTACAAACTAGGGTTTGAAGCCTAGATCTAGTGAACATTTTTTTATTGGAGAATTTATAGCTCAAATGAATATTTCCATTGCATTTAGATGTCCCAAAAACCCCTATTTTCATATAAAATCCATCCATTTTAGATGAATTTGACTTTTGGAAAAATTTTATTTTGCTAGGAGGGTCATCCATATAGGGTAAATTTAGTATTTTTTTTTCAAAAATTCATAACTTTTGATCTAGAAATTGGATTTTGATTAACAATATATCATTGAAAATCTACTTTTGTGCACTTTCCTATGGTGTAGGTTATTGTCACATGATCCCCCCATCAAAGTTCAACTTCACAAGGCCCTATAAGGGAGGAGATTTGATTATGCACAACCTCTAAGGGATTCACCTATATTTAAGAAATAACTTATCATGTGCATGTGTATTGGGATTTTTAAATAACCTCGAAATGTGACATTAGATGGTATTGATAATTCTCTATGTATCAAATTTCACAGTTCAATGAAAATAAATATCATTCACTATGTTAGTCTTGCTAGGGTCATGAAGCTATCTTTTTCCCACACTACATAGTCTTACATGGTTTTTTTATCTCAAGCCTTGGATTTATGGGATCCAAATCAAAATTGTTTGACATAGATATTGGTAGGGGCAATATCCTTGGTTGGAAGGATAAACTAATAAGAGTAAATAAAAGTATAACAAACAAAAAACCCTACATAGGTTGCCTAGTTAAAATAGGTAGATATTTTAACTACACTAGTATATGTGAAGAAGGTACCAAAAACATGTATATGAAGGGAACAAATTAAATTAGTGTTGTTTATTGGTACTTTTATCATCTTAGGCATATTGCATGCTTGACTAGTATTTTCGATTTTGGGTTATAGCTATTAATTTTTGGTCTGCCCAAGAGCTTGACTAAGGGAAACATGACCCTAACTTAGCATGTTTCCAAATGGTTTTTATTTAAACCAGCCCAGTTTAACTACAAGTACAATGCATTGAGGTGAATATGTGATAGACATTCACTTCTCACTAGTTCACTTTCATAAATTCAAATATAATTCCATGCATCAAATCACTTTCATAAATGTAAGGATTAATTCTACCTTCATCTAGACAAGATCCTAATTTCTGATATATTAATAAATTAATTCCTAACATCTACAACTACATATTCCTCCATCTAAAATTCAATTAAATGTCACATTTAATTCATTTTAACTATATAAATTTAATTCTACAGCCATTATTCCAATCTCAACTCTTAAACCTAAACTATTGATTAGATTATTGTTTTATTCATGTAATTACCCTACGTATCAATGTGAGGTGGAAATTATGGACTAACGAAATGAAGTTCATAAACTGCCATTTCTTTTTTTGGATCAGTAGAACTGGGTCCTTTGCATGCCTAAGAAATTCACTGTTTTCCCATAGATTGTTGTACATGTTCCCTATTTAACTCCCTTCTTCCCTCTCTCATGAAGGTCAGCAACAGCTTGTTAATCCGTTCCCATAGCTCCCCTAGATAAGCATCTAATTCAGCATCTACTTCGTCCATATTTCTACGAGGAAGTGAAAATACATGACTCTGGAATCTCTCAGGAACCAATCTGATCTCCTCCATGAAAAGCCTTCTTATCCTCTCATGCCCACTATTCACAGCTTGGGCATTTTCATTCTTCTCATCAATATCAATGGGAAAAATGGTAGGAAAGTGAATAGCCAAAATCAACAATTTATCACAGAAGTTATTCCCTGTTTCCCTTAAAATCCAACGTTTTCCTTGAGGGGGATAAAGAACAAAAATTCTGATATATTTTTCAGGATGTGGGCAATTGTAATATAAATAGTTTTTCCATCTATTTTCCATTAACACTAAACCATGTGAAGCTTCTACATTGTCTGCACATGCTCCACAGTGTTCTAATGTGTCTCTCAGATAGTCTACAATGTTTTCATAGATGAGATTGCTACGAAGTTTTTTGCTGAAGTATTTTAGATCTGCCCATCTCTTTTCTGCTAATAATTCTCTGGCTTGTTTACGCTGCAGGTTTCGTTCAAAAGGGATTCTTCGAAGGGATATTATGTATGATTTCTCAACTTCTTCCCAGAACTTATCGTATTCATGTTCTCCAAAACCATCTTCAATGGTGCAGTCCAGAAGGAACACCCCAAACATTCTGACTTTGATTTTATTCTAAGTAAAGCTTGTAATAAGATGTCTGGTTTTATTTGGTGTCATTTATAAGGAGAAAAAGGGTCGCCAAGGAGGACACCTCCTCTTGTTTTTGTAAGCCACTCTTGTTATCACTTATACTTAATTAAGATGTGGTACATTTGTTTCATCGTCAAATCGGGTATTCCTGAGCATTCATCCAAGTTTAGACACCAAATCCATTTAGATGCCATGAAAGTTGTAGTAAAGGAGGAAATTAAGGTAAGTATTTGAGATAACAAGTCCTCTTACCTTCAAGAGATGAGGATGGAACCTGAGCTCTTTATAATGATTGGTTTTAAAATTAAAAATTAAAATTCAGGTTGAGTGATGGATCATCTAATGTGATCTATTAAATCTTGATAGTAAGATTAAAGGCACATAAGATTTATGTTAACATAATATCTTTCTAATTATATATATTTTAGAATTATGTATGAGGGGCAATATACAATCATGTTAATGTAATTATGTTAGTCGGATCAAATAGTCTTAGATTCAATGACTCTAATTTTAAAGCATTAGATATGTGAGTTGTTTAGTCATTTCTATCTAGTTTTTAATTGAAGAATTGACGGGTTCTATATGTGCCCTATCAAAAGAGGTATACCAAATTAAAATCTATACCTAACGAGAAAAAAAAATAACCAAAGACATCCACCTTGGATGCCAATGTCAACATACCATCAAAATCTACAACCCACATCAAACTTTTAGGGCATAAACCTATCTTCAACTCTTTGAACTACTATTGCAACATGCTTCCCAGAGGCATCAACTAGAGGCTCAAGTAATGCAATTCTTGCAAGGAGGCCATATGGCTTTGGGAAAATGTGATAGTTGGGATCTAGTATAATTGCTCAAGGGAAGGCAATATATGGGATGCAAGTGGTTGTTTAACAATACAATTGGAGTATATTACCAGTTGGTAAGGTACAAGACTAGACTTGTGGGAAAAAGGTATTTCTAGGCTAAGGGAATAAATTTTAGTGAATTTTTCTCTTATATTGCTAAATTGACTTCTATTAGATACATGATTTCTGTTGAAAAAACAAGGTGAAGAAAGCTTGCAATATGAACTTAAATGTGTGAATGCAAATCTGAAAAATGTAGATTAACCTTAGCCTTAGTGTGAAGAAAGAATGAGAGAGAGATAGAAAAAATCATAACACATGCAACAACAGATTTACGTGGAGAAACCCCGAAGGG
The DNA here is from genome assembly GCA_007258455.2 of Sequoia sempervirens. NCBI lineage: Eukaryota > Viridiplantae > Streptophyta > Pinopsida > Cupressales > Cupressaceae > Sequoia > Sequoia sempervirens. Next base: position 1,104,640,944 of record VDFB02271358.1, on the reverse strand, counting down.
AAAAAACTCCACCACCGAAAGAGAGGCAAGTATATTACTGATAATCTCCAATATTACATGCAGCAATAGACTTCTCTTATCATTCCCTATAAAATCCGGCAGCACCCTGTTACCCTACAAAACTGAATTCTTCTAACACTAGCTCAAGGCCCCAATTTATAGAGATCTATGAAGATGAAAACCACCATGGTTTCACCAAACAATAGGCAGCAATACCACCTAGAAAAACCCACACCTCCCTCCTTGAAAAGGTCAAAAAATACCAAAAATAGCCTCTTACAAATGCTCTTATAGTTGTCATAAGGCATCTTTTATGCATGGGCGCCTGGGGTCTAAAAATAGCATATTCTGTCATAGGGAATCTGTCATACTATCATAGCATCTTATGAAAACTTGCATGCATGTCATAGATACTCTTACAACATCCTATTTTGACCCAACAACCTTATTTTAGAAGATTCCAAGGTGGGATGCCTAGCTAATTTGTCCTTTTCCATAAGGATAAACGGTAATGGTAACACTGCATTTACATAGTCTCTTTCACCACTGTTAGTCAAACAGTTTCACCTCTTATGGGTAAATGTACAAAACACTTTAGAAGAATAATAAAATAAAGGATTTACAAGGTTGATGACACCTAAATCCTAACATTCTCCCACTTGACATCATATATTGTAAATTACACCCATAGAGATACAATTACATAGAATTAAGTATAGTGATCAAGGCCCATGGCCTTTCTGCACCAAGAGAACTTTTCTGTGGTAATTGGCTTCGTAAGAGAATCTGCAACATTATCCAAAGTGTCAACTTTTTCAATCAAGACTTGTCCATTCTCAACCATTTCTCGCACAAAGTGATATTGAACATCAACATGCTTAGTACGAGCATGATACATAGGATTTTTAGCCAAACATATGACACTCTAACTATCACATCTGATCCTCACTATCCTGGCAATCAAAACCAATACCATTACCAAGTCTCTGTAACCAAACTGCCTCCTTAGAGGCATGTGAAGCAGCCATATACTCTGCTTCAGTGGTAGACAAAGCAACTATCGATTGTCTTTTACTCATCCAACTCACTGCTCCTCCAAACAAAGTAAACACATAGCCACTAGTGGACCTTCGACTATCCAAGTCAGCTGCCCAATCTACATCAACAAAACCCTATATGTCCAATGACTTATCAACATTGTCAGTACCATGATAAACCAAATAGTAATCAGAAGTGCCTTGCAAATATCTAAATACCCTTTTAACAAAAGTCCAATGTTCGTTACCAGGGTTAGACATAAACCTGCTTAAAACTCCCACTGCTTGGGCTATATCTGGTCTAGTACAAACCATTGCATACATAAACTACCGACAGCACTAGCATAAGGAACTTTAGACATTTCATCAATATCATCATCTGATTTAGGACACATGTCTAAACTCAACTTAGTACCAATAGGAAATGGAATATTTACTGGTTTACAGTCCTGCATATTAAACCTTTGCAAAATAGTGTTAACATACTTACTCTGACTTAACCAAAGCTTTATGTGAACCCGATCCCTAATGATTTCCATCCCAAGAATATATTTAGCGGCCCCTAAATCTTTCTTATCAAATGTGCCAGAAAGATGAGTTTTAAGTTCCCTAATCATTGCCTTATTGTTACCAATGAACAACATATCATCCACATATAAGACAATAATCAGTATCTAATCATCAATAACTTTAAAATAAACACAGTGATCCTCATCACTTCTAACAAAACCCATATTTAATGCAAATGCATCAAACTTCTGGTACCACATCCTAGGTGACTTTTCAAACCATATAGAGACCTTTTTAACCTGCAAACCAAGTGTTCTTTTCCTTTCACAACAAAATCGTCAGGTTGTTGCATATAAATTTCTTCCTCTAGATCCCCATGCAAGAAAGCAATTTTAGCATCCATTTGTTCTATTTCTAAATCATAAGCAGCAGCAATGGATAAAATGAATCTAATAGAGGTTAACTTAGCAACAGGAGAGAATATTTCACCAAAATCAACTCCCTCTCTCTGGGAGTAGCCCTTGGCCACTAATCTGGCCTTGTATCATTCCAACTTTCTGTTTGCACCAAACTTCTTTTTATATATCCACTTACAACCAATGGCCTTTCTTCCTTTGGGAAAACTAACAAGATCCCAGGTGTCACAGTTTTTCAAAGACATCATCTCATCATGCATGGCCTGCATCCAAGACTCACATTCTTCTGAAGAGAGAGCCTCCTTGAAAGATCTAGGTTCATCATCAGTACATAACAAAGCAAATTTACAACAAAAATCAGGTGGGCTATACCCGTCAACTAGATTTTGTTGTCTTGTGGATCTTCTCAAAGGTGGAGTAAGAGGTTCCTCCTCATGTTCATCCTCATTGTTTTCAACTTCTTCTGTTACAACGGATTCGTCAGAACTCTCTTCTTCTTCTTCTCCATCTTCTTGCCCCTCTCTCTATTCTTCCACATGTGCATCTTCTTGCTTAGTTTCAAAATGCATTGTCTTTGACTTTTCCTTTGGTTGCACATCTTCAGAGTTAGCTCTAAATTCCCTGAAAATAACATCTCTAGAAAATATCATCTTTTGTGTTAGTGGATTCCAAAGTTTATAACCTTTAACATTTTCACCATAACCTACAAAGATGCATTTCTAAGATTTGGGATCCAATTTAGACCACTTCTCTTGAGGCACATGAACAAAATCCTCACAATCAAAGACCCTTAAATGTGAAACTGAAGGCTCTTTACCCAACCACATTTCATAAGGAGTTTTATCAACAAGAGCTTTACAAGGAGATCTATTAATTAAATAACAAGCAGTACCAACAGCTTCTGCCCAAAAGCATTTGTCTAAATTAGCACTACTTAACATGCTCCTAGCTCTTTCCATTAATGTACGGTTCATTCTTTCTGCTCCCCCTTTTGTTGGGGTGTGTAAGGTGTAGTCTTTTTCCTAACAATTCCTGCATGTTTGCAAAACTCATCAAATTCCTTAGAACAATATTCACCCCCATTGTCAGATCTCAATACTTTTATCTTATAATATGTTTGCTTTTCAACCAATGCCTTAAATTCCTTAAATTTGGTGAAAACTTCAGATTTTGTATGCATAAAATAAATCCAAGTATATCTTGAGTAATCATCAATGAAGGAAACATAATAACGAGATCTACCCAAAGAATCTGTATCCACTGGACCACACGCATCCAAATGAATAAGTTCTAACAATCCATTAGCTTTATTAGATCTTTTAGGAAATGATGACCTGTTTTGTTTACCAAACACACAATCCTCACAGAAATCATTTTTCCCAACAGAATAATCAAAAATATCATCTACTAGTTTCTTATCAAGTATGGTCCTAAGACCTTTTTCACCAATGTGACCCAATCTATGGTGTCACAACATACATGCACTTTCAGTGCTAGTTACAAAAGAGGAGTTACAAAAAGTAGAGGCATGTAGCGTAAATAAATTCCATGTCTGAGATCCTTTAGCAACCACCAAACTTCCCCTTACCATCCTGCAACCAGACTTGTCAAATGTCACATGCATCCCAGAATCATTCAACTTGGAAACCGAAATTAAACTTTTTGTAAGTCTTGGAATATGTAAAACATCATCAAGGGTTTTAACCCTCCCATCACTGAAACACAACTTTACCTTTCCTTTACCAATAACCTTTTGTGAGCTATTATCACCCATGAAGACCTCTCCTCCATCATATTCTTTGTATGTAGAAAACAACTCCTTATGAGGAGACATATGGAAGGAAGCACCTGAATCAATAACCCAAGCATCATTACAAACTGTGTTAGCTGAAATAATCAAAGCATCAGAATCACCGTCATCAGAGGAATTTTTCGTGGAGGAATCTGCATTCTTTTTCTTGTTTCTACATCCCTTCTTCACATGTCCCCATTTACCACAGTTCCAACACTTCACTCTGCTATTTCCAGGGGTCTTAGATTGTCCTTTACACTTATCCTTCTTCTTATCCCCTTTAGGCTCTTTCTCCTTGGGCCTACCTCGCACATGCAAGGCATCTTGGGAGCCACTTTGCATGGTCTCTCTCCTCATCTCCTCTGAAAGAAGTATGGGAATAATAGTATCCAACTTAGGTTCTACACCACCACTTGTTATAGCAATAACTAAATTTTCCCAAGATTCTGGTAAAGAACAAATCAATCAAATGCATTTATCCTCATCTTCTATTTTAACATCAATAGATGCAAGCTGAATTATAATCAAATTAAAAACATTCAAATGTTCAGCAATAGATTCACCATCCTTCATCTTTAATGAATACAAACATCTTTTGAGATACAACTTGTTAGACAAACTCTTAGTTTGGTAGATTTCACCTATCTTCCTCCAAAGCTTGTATGTTGTGTCTTCTGAAGAGACATTCAGGAGGACAAAATCTGTGAGACACAACTGAATAGTCCCTCGAGCCTTCTTGTCTAACTTATTCCAATCTTCATCCGACAAGGTTGAAGTAGATGGCTTCTTTTCAACTAAAACTGGTAACCACTGATCTCTTTCCTCAAGAAGGTCCTCCACTTTCAACTTCCACATCTCGTAACCGGTTCCATTGAACTTCTCAATATCTAGACAAGAGGTGGAGGCCATGGTATGCAATCTTTCACAAATCTGCAAAACCCACAACACAAAAGCTCCCATTGCAGCAAAAAACCTTCAACACTCTAAAAGGAAAGTGTCCCTTCCTTAACAGAACCGTTAGCTCTGATACCAAATGTTGAAAAAACAAGGTGAAGAAAGCTTGCAATATGAACTTAAATGTGTGAATGAAAATCTGAAATATGTAGATTAACCTTAGCCTTAGTGTGAAGAAAGAATGAGAGAGAGATAGAAAAAATCATAACACATGCAACAACAGATTTACGTGGAGAAACCCCGAAGGGAAAAAACTCCACCACCGAAAGAGAGGCAAGTATATTACTGATAATCTCCAATATTACATGCAGCAATAGACTTCTCTTATCATTCCCTATAAAATCTGGCAGCATCCTGTTACCCTGCAAAACTGAATTCTTCTAACACTAGCTCAAGGCCCCAATTTATAGAGATTTGTGAGGATGAAAACCACAATGGTTTCACCAAACAATAGGAAGAAATACCACCTAGAAAAACCCATACCTCCCTCCTTGAAAAGGTCAAAAAATACCAAAAATAGCCTCTTACAGATGCTCTTACAGCTATCATAAGGCATCTTTTATGCGTGGGCGCCTGGGGTCTAAAAATAGCATATTCTGTCATAGGGAATCTGTCATACTGTCATAGCATCTTATGACAACTTGCATGCATGTCATAGATGCTCTTACAACATCCTATTTTGACCCAACAACCTTATTTTAGAAGATTCCAAGGTGGGACGCCTAGCTAATTTGTCCTTTTCCATAAGGATAAACGCTAACGGTAACACTGCATTTACATAGTCTCTTTCACCACTGTTGGTCAAACAGTTTCACCTCTTATGGGTAAATGTACAAAACACTTTAGGAGAATAATAAAATAAAGGATTTACAAGGTTGATGACACCTAAATCCTAACAATTTCTATTGTTGTTGCTTATAGATTAGAACTAGATAAAATTAATGTTAAAACTACTTTTTTGCAAGAAGGTCTTGAAGAGGGGATTTATATGAAACAACTTGACAATTTTGTGGTGAAATGAAGGGAAAATTTAGTTTATTGGTTAAAGAGATCTTTGTATGGTATGAAGTAGACACCTTGGATGTGGTATCAGAATTTTGATGTATTTTCCTTAGAGCTTAGTTTTTGTAAGAAGTAATGTAGATCATTGTGTTTATTTTAAACTAGTTTATTATCAATTATTAGTTATTATTTTACATGTTGATAACATGATCATTGGAAACACTAAGGGGATGATTAGTGAACTTAAAAAATGGCTTTCAAATAGATTTGATATAAATGATTTAGTGGATACAAAATGTATTTTAGGTATATAAATCAATAGGGATTGGGTTATCATAAAGCTTTAGCTTAATCAAAGTAAGTATGTTGGAAATATTTTATAAAAAATGCAAGACTATATGCCAGTGTGTATTCCTTTAACTGTTAGTACTAGGAATTATTTAGAATGATTTCCTAAATCTCATGGAGATTTTAAAGATATGCATAAAGTTGTGTATGCTAGTGTCATAGATGTATGTTATGGTTTGTACTAGATTTGATATTATCCAAGTAGTGGGAGTTCTTGGCAAGTTTATGTCTAACCCTTGTAAAGAACATTAGGCCTATACCAAGAGGATGTTTAGATATTTATATGTAACTTTTGATTGTTATATTTATTATCATGGATTGATGATGTAGACAAGTTGTTGAATCCACAAGTCTTTATTGATATAGATTGGGCTAGTGATGTGGATAGTAGGAGATTAATGAGTAGGTATGTGTTAATTTTTTTAGAGGTTTAGTTAGTTGGACAAGTAAGAGGTAACCTACAATTTCTCTTTCCACTACAAAAATAGAATATATTCTATTAAGCATGATTTTTATGAGGTGGTGAGGTTACAAACATTATCTTAAAGCATTGTCTTTGACTGTAAGAAAGTGAGGATCAATTATGACAATTAGAGTCTCATCTCTTTGGTAAAGAGTTTGATGTCACATGCTCATACTAAGCATGTTAATATTTTCTATACTATTTTTTTCAAAAGATGGTTGAGGATGAAAGGGTCTAGATATTTAGAAGGTTGCTAATTTGGAGAATTTAATGAATTCGCTTACTAATCTAATGAGCATGGAGAATTTTTATTGATTTAGGAAGGCTATGACTCTCACTCTCTAGCATTTAAAATTCCTTTATGGACAATCCATCACATAGCTGAAATGTAAATAACAAGTGGAGACTTAGGATTGGGTGTGCTATTCACCTTGTAAATTTTGAGGGTCTATTGTAACTTAATTATTAGTAGATGGTAAATAATTTATGTATCTCCAAAATTCATGGAGTGGGAAATTTGGTATGTAAAGTGAGTGTAGAGATATAATTGTCTATTTATCATTATCTAGTGACTTGGACATATTATTGAAAGAAAGCATTAAATAAGGAGTTGCATGGGAAAGGTAAAACTTGAGAGATAGTGGAGCATCTTTCTTATTTGGTGGGTGAGTGGCATAATTAGTACTTCATAGGAGAGTACTTGGGAGTTATAATATCCCATTATCATCACTTTGGTCAAAGATATTGGTGTGGGGAGTTGCATTCTATTTTAGAGACTACTCTCTTGTAATGGGTCAAAAAAATTAGCATGGTATTTTGAGACCATTTTAGGCTCATAGTATCGTCTTATATTTTGTTTTTAAGGCTCCTTAAGTCTACATATTAATGAATTGACATGGAGGTATAATAACCACCCCTAGTTGCTACCTAGATTTTTTCTCATTACACCTCAAATACTAACTTAATAGAGCATGTAACTTCTATCCAATATAGAAGTGCTAACTTCATAACATTTCCCATCATAAACATGCTAGTAGCTCAAGGTCACAATCTTACATATTCACACTAAATATGGTAAGCTACCAATATCAAGGTCATCTCTAGACACAAACCTATAATCATAATGACCCTACCTATATATCCATTTTGGGAATTAGAGGCTCCATGTAATGAAATAACTTGCACAATAGAGGAATATGATAGGAAATATGTTGCAAATATTTGGTAATAATTAAGAATGACAAGCCACTTTGAGGGGGAAAACCTCCAAATATCTCTAATGAGAACACAATTCACAATATGATGATGAAATAAGACTCACTACCTCCTATATATACCTTATTTATAACTAGGATATCACCCAGGCCTACTTTGATAGCCCTATATAAGCATTAGGCTGACCTAAATAATGATATAATAATGATAATATGGCTTAATTAAGAGTTAAGATAGCCACAAGCTGACTATTCTTAACCATATGTATACTAATATTAAGAGCATAGCACACCCCCCTCTTTAGAGAAGTATTGTCCTCAATGCTAATCAAGTGTGGATGCTTCTGAATGATCTCATCCTCCCATGTGAGATCTTCAACTAGTAAATTCTTCCATTGGATGAGATACTCAATGAGTATCCTAGTCCTTAGCTTCTTTGTGTGTGTTTGATGAATGAACTTTGGTTCCAAAATAATTCTTCCTTCTTCATCAAGCTTTGGTAATATTGTCTAAGTAAGGATATTATGCCCAATTACCTTCTTCAAACAAGAAACGTGAAAAAATGGATGTATCCTTGTTGTTTCTAGTAATTCCAATTTGTAGGTGACACTACCTATCTTTTGCATGATTTGGTATGGGCCATAATATTTCAGAGATAACTTGTTTTTCTTTGTCTATTGCTTCAGTGAAATTTACTTGTAAGGCTACAATCTCAAGAAGACCCAATCCCAAACTTCAAAACTTCTTTCACTACAGTGTTGGTCCTCATTCTACTTTATTTGATTTTGTGCCATGGCTAGATTCTCCTTGAGTCCTGAGAGTACCTGTTGTTGATGAAGAAAGTAGTCCTCCACTACCTGAACTCTTGGTGACACCTTCAATGATGATGTGATAGAAGGAGGTTGATATCCATATAGTTCCATAAAATATATATTTTTTATGAATTATGAAAGGAAGTGTTATACCACCATTTTTCTAGTGGTAGCCAATCTACCCATTGAGACTATTTATCTGAAGTGAAACAATGTAGATATACTTCTAAACACTTATTAACAACCTCAATTTTCCCATCAAATTGAGGGTGGTATGAAGAACCATGAGCCAATTGAGTACCCAAACATGAGAATAAATTTGTCCAAAAGTGAATAGTAAATATATTATCACAGTCACTGACAATAACCTTAGGTGTACCATGTAGCTTTTGTATATTCTCCAAAAAATATTTTTCCACTATACTTGTAAAAGGATGTGATAATGCAATAAAATATGCATATTTAGTGAGGCGATCTACTATTTCCATGATGAAATTATTACCTTTAGATTTTGGAAGCCTTGTGATGAAGTCCATGGATATCTCTTCCCAACGTTGGCTAGGAATAACTAAGGGTTGCAAGAGATCTAATGTATTAATTGTCTCCCCTTTATTTATTTGACAAAACAAACATTCAACCAAAAAAATTTAAACATCACCTTTTAGCCCTTCCTAAAAAAAAATTCTTGACTCTATGATATGTCTTCAAAAATCTTGAATGACCACCAACTAGAGACTCGTGAAGTTTTGTGAGAATCTTATGTTAAAGAGTGGAATTATTGCAAAGATATAATCACTCTTTATACCACAGAGCATCTCCCTTTCAACAAAACTTATCTAAACTATTGGGATCACTCTATAATTGTTGAATGATATTACTTGTAGCAACATCATTCTACCACTCTGCTTTGGCTTCTACCACCCAATCTACCTGTAATATTAAAATGGCACACCATAAATCTTCATCTTTCTCATCCTTCCTAGAAAGTGCATCTACCAAAAACAGGAATCCTTCTCTTTCTTATAGACAATCTCAAAATCATATCCCAACATCTTAGTGACCCAATTTTGCTGCTCTTCAAAAGATAATATTTTTTTCTAAAAAATATTTCAATCTATCATGATTTTTCTTAACCTTGAAGTGTCTACCCATTAGATAAGGCCTCCATTGTTTCACTGCATGAAGAATAGTTAGCATTTCCCTCTCATAAATAGTTTTGAGTTGATTCCTACCCTTTAATTGATAACTCTCAAAATCAATTGAGCAACACTCTTGCATGAGAATTTCTCTTGTACCATTTCCTAAAGCATCACATTCCACAATAAAATCCTTGGTGAAGTCTAGAGTGGCAAGCACTAGATTTGTACATGTAGCCTCCTTCAATATCTCAAATGTTGAATTAGAAAACTCATTCTAATAAAAATAATACTACTTCAATAAAGTTGTGATGGGTGTTGCTATGTGGTCATAACTCTTCACAAATCTTCTATAATAGCCAATCAATCCCAAGAAATCCCTCAATTTATTAATGGTTTTGGGAATAGGCCATTCCATGATAGCCTTACATTTGTTAAGATCCGCCTTTACTCCTTCATGTGAAACTATATGTCCCAAGTACTCCACCTCGTTGATACCAAAATCACACTTGGATGGCTTAGCGTAGATTTGATGATATTCAAGAACTTGTAATGCTTGATCTAAATACTACAAGTGTTCTTCCCATGTCTTGCTATAAATCAATATATCATCAAAAAATACTAATACAAATTTCCTCAAGAATTTCTTAAAGATTGAGTTCATCAAACTTTGAAATGTAGACAGTGCATTGGTAAGACCAAATGGCATCACCAAAAAATCATAATGACCCTCATGCTCGTCCTAAATTATATCGTCTTATAAATACCTTCTTCCTTAATTCAAATTTGGTGATAACCTAATCTAAGATCTAACTTTGTAAAATATATAGCTCCATTCAATTCATCTATAAAATCATCAATGGTTAGAATAGGAAACTTATCTTTGATGGTGTGCATGTTGAGAACTCTATAGTTTGGGCACATGCACCAAGTTTGATTCTTATTACACACCATCACCATGGGAGAGGAACTTAAGCACCTTGGTTATTCTTGATAATTCCTGCCTCTAACATCTCCTCCACAATCTTTTCAATATCACTTTTTTGTATATATGGGTTCCTGTAGTGCCTAATATTGGGTGGTTGGCTCCATGGAACTAGTTGCATGGAATTATCATGATCCCTCTTAGGAGTAAGTCCTTTAGGAATATCTCTAGAAACCACTTAGTGACAATCAATTATTGCTTTTGAATCTAAATGGGTGGGAGCATTAGATTGAGAGACTTCTAATGAACATAATTGGGCCACAAATCCATCAACTCCTTACTTAAACAACTTTTGCATTTGATGAGAGCTTACCGTTTGTGGGGACTTTTCCTTCAATCCTCTTAGGTCTACTATCTTTCCTTTTGATTGAAATCTCATGAATAGTTATTGGAAGTCTATCTCATTTGTTCCCAAAGTAGTAAGCCATTGTACTCCCAAAATAATATTTGTTGCACCCATGGAGATATCATACATTGGGCTATCAAGGTGATAATATCCCATGGATAATTTAATGATATGGCATTTTCTAGGAAACAACTAATAATACCACCATCTATAATCAAGACCTAAAACTTTGGAGCTAGATATATAAAACAATTTAGATGAGTATCCAACTTTTTGTTGATGAGATTATGAGTACTACCCGAGTCAATCAACACTATTACTTCCTGCTTAAGAAACCCACTAATTTGAGGGTTTTGGGAGCACTAAAACCTGAGAGTGAATGATAAGAAATGATTGGTTGGGAATAGTGATTCCTCATCTGACTCCCTATCACCCTTTAATATTGGTTCCTCCTCTTCTTCTTCACTCGAACCTTCAATATATATAACAATTTCTTTTCACTACATTTATGTCCTCGACTATATTTGTTATCACAATTGAAAGAAAACCCTTTTACTCTCTTTTCCTCATTTTTTTGTGGATTCAATCTAGTGGGTTGAGGTAATGAATGTGTAGGAGATATCCTTTTGCTTATATTTGCAATCCCTTGTTGTCTATCATCTAAAAAATTATCAACATGTCTTATCATTAATATTTCTTGTGATAAGGATTGTGGTTGGAACAACCGTACCTCATATTTTATGTGATCCTTTAAAATTATTAGAAATAGTTCCTTCAAATTTTCTTCTGTCACATTCTCCACTCTTAGACAAAGGGTTTGAAATTTTTGAATATAGTCCTTGACCATACTTGTTTTCTTTAATTTAGTGAGTTGGCAGAAGTAGCTATCCATAAAGTTATCTCCATAATGGGTAGCAAGTTCCTCTTGAAAATTGACCATGTGATCACATAAACCTTCTTTATCTTCTCATCACATAACCAGCAATACCAAATAAATTGATCTGGTTCTAGGTATAATGATGCCATAGCCACCTTTTGTTGAATAGGAACATGATGAAGATCAAAGAACTACTTCGTTTGGCAAAGCCAATTGGTTGTATCATTGCTATCAAACTTTCTTATATCCAACTTGGGTATGAACAACCTAAGCATAGGATTATTAAAGGAATTATCCTTCTTAAAATATGGGTCAAGTCTAAAGAAATCATGTCCAACAGAAACATTATCTTCCACTTTACTAGGTGAATCTTCACCCTTATACTTCATCCCCTGAATAATCATGTCCAACTTCTTAGAAAATTCATTTATGTCATTCCTAATTGATGAAATTTCACCCTTGACCATACTGATTTCATCATTATGGTCAATATCCTCAATTTTTACATCATACTTATTTGAAGATTTCCTTGATGTGATAGCATTCTTTTTGCCTCTTGTTGCAGCCCCTGTCATGATGGTAGAAAATAGTTTTGTAATAAATCATACAAATAAATTCAAAATAATATAAGAGTTTTATTGTAACTTGTCAGGGCTTAGGTCACACTTTCCTAGAAAAATCTTCTCAAAATTAGGTTTTTTGCAACCTTGAGAGTGAATTTTTTGGAAACCTTAATTTTACATTAAATCACTTATTTATAATTTAAATTCTTTGAAATTTGGACTATAGGTTCCTCTATTACTTCTTCAAAAACCAACTCAAAATAAGACCCAATTCTACAATATTTGGGAGATATGCACTTTCCAAATAAATTGGTCAAAAACACTAATTTTGTAATAAATTGCTCAATTTGGCTTCAATTCCTCTGAAATGTGGATTTTATTTTCTTGAATATGTTCTTCAAAAACCCTTTAAAAATAAGAGAAAAATTCACCAAAATCTACGAGATATGAGTTTCACAAAATGACCTCCAAAATTGAAAAAAAAATGTTTTATCATCATGGTGCCAAGATCATGCTTTGATACCACTTGTAATGAAATAACTTGTACAATAGAGGAATATGATAGGAAATATGTTACAAATATTTGGTAATATATGAGAATGGCAAGCCACTTCAAAGGGAAAAACTTCCAAACATCTCTAATGAGAACACAATTCACAATATGATGATGAAATAAGACTCACTACCTCCTATATATACATTATTTATGCCCAAGATATCACCCAAGACAACTTAGATAACCCTATATAATCCTTAGGCTGGCCTAAATAACAATATAATAATAATATGACTTAATTAATAGTTAAGTTACCCACAAGGCAACTATGCATAACCCTATGTACACTAATATTAAGAGTGTAGCAACCAACCCTACTATTTCTTGCCTTGGAGGGATTATGTGGGCTAAAGATGTGTTTGTGTGTTTATTGTTCTCTTTGTTGATGGTAGCAAATACTAATAATTACATGAAACCCAAAACTATTTTAGTGGCTTTGGAAATAACTTGTGAATCAAACATGAAAAAGATTATTTTTGAAAATGACTTCTTGATTATGATTTCTCTCCTCTACAAAGATAAGAGCAGTACTATGTCTTTCTCATAACTTGAAGACATGTTCATATTCTCCAAAATAAAACACAATGGCATATTTTTTAGCAAAGTGGGGGATTGAGGAAACCCATCATTAGTATATTTTTAATTAGGGCTCCTTGCCCCATGCGAAGGCTTCCCAACTTACCTAGCTTCTTTAGCATGATAAATTGTGACTTATTTGGTTATTTTTGTATTAATTGGTTTAGGTTTATGGTTCTTTAGGAAGTTCTAGTACAATGGTGGACTTCTTCATTGCTTGCTTCTCAATGCTATTTTGAAAAGTGAAATTTCTAGAACAATATTTTTTGTGCAATTTATTTGTCCTCTAATTTTTTCTTAGGATAAGAATTATGATAATCAAAATATATTTTTTCTTTACTTTCTCTAAATATGACTTTGGCCATCTATAAATCATTGCTTTATAATATGTAAATACTAGTTCTATTAATATTATTATTATTTTCCTTAAAAATCTAACATGAAAAAGGAAAAGAGACTCGAGTAAACACAAATATAAAGTAATGGATATATATAATTACAAAAGTAATAAATAAACATGAATCTTAAAGTGAACATATGTTTACAATAAAGCCATTTATATACACTCTAAGAAATTTTATATGATGTAGGAAACTCTTCATTTCATTTGTTAATACAATTAGTTCGTTTTCAATAATGCAAATATATATAACCATTGAATTACTTGTTACATTTTCAACTAATTTTATATAATGTAGGAAACTCCTTATTTCAATTGTTAAAATAATTAGTTCATTTTCAATAATGCAAATATATATAACCATTGGATAACTTGTTACATTTTCAACCAATCAGTTTCGTTTTCCTTTAGTTTGTATAATGTTAAATTATGTTCTCTTTGTTGTCAAAATACAATAAGACTCGCTAACAGAATTTATTACTTGCTAGAGTGACAATTTGACAAGTAAAAATAGTTTAATAAAAAATAATGACATTTTTAAAAATCAATTCAAATAATCATATGATCAAACATTCAGACAAAATATTATAAATAGCTGATAAAAATACTTATTTTCACTCTCTAATTATAATATTTAAATCAGCAAAATTACACTTTTAAACAGCAAAATAATTTTCATTTGAGAAGACACAACCTTTCGTTCACTGTAACCGAAGGTTACAAAAATGCATTTGTTCCAGTCTAACATTATACAGCAATTAACAATCAAAGTTCAATTACAACCAGTTTTTAAACTTCAATAATCTACCTCTGTATTCTGCAAAATGATTTTTTATATAAAATGTTTTTTTTTAATTCTTCTGGATTGTGAAGCTCAAAGTGAATCAGAGCATGAAGAATTTTGGGATGGAGTTTATGCAGCATACCATAAATCTCTCAAAAGAATTCCCCATGAGTTCATCCCAGAGTGGGAAGAAGCCAAAGAATTCATAGCCAAAAAGGGTGGGCAGACATGGCATATTACAGCAAAACTATTAAAGACAACCCCATATTTAAAGCCATGGTTACCATCACCAAAAATTTATTAAACCAGTGTGAAAGTGAAGGAGTGGAAGAAGAATTCAAAATGTCCATGTTCTTAATGGATGACTGAGAAACACATGAGCTTTTTTGTTCTATTGCCTCCTCAAGGCCAAGACTGGATTATTGATGAAAAGGGAGAGAACATGCATAACAAAATTTTATTCTTGTTAACCCATTTTCCCACTATTTTTCCATTGGATGAGAATTGTAGCAGTAATGAGGATATAAGGAAACACTTTATGGAGGAGATTTCAGAGGCAACTAAGCAGCTGCAGCCTCTGGTATTTTCATTTCCTCCATTGAGGATGCAAGATATAGACTTGAATGCTTATCATGAAAATAAGTCTATGCATCTCAGTAAATTATTACAGTCATAACAAGAGCCATATAGTTTAGTTTCGAGGATTACTCAAAATATTGTATGGTTTTATTAAAGTCCTTAAATTTTGTATTGTAATAAGTTCTTTAAATTATTATAATATTTAAAAAGATAAATAAGGTTTTTTTGGGTTAATGTAGATTAATCTAACTATAATTTATACAAGTATATATTTGTTATTTTAGGAAAGTAAATAAAGAAGGTAAGGATATCTAGATTTATGGTTGAAGAGTGTATGTTAATGATATTTTTTGTGAAACCAATCAAATAAGAATAATCATAGAAAATGTTGATCTTTATTAGATGAATATCTCTAATTTTGTACCAAATCTATGTTTTATCAAAGTTCAAGTTCACAAGGCTAGGATAAGTAAGTTCATGATAGATTAGTCCTTTGATTCTAGATTCATCATTTATACACGATGAAATTTATCCTTTTGCTTGTTCCATGTACCTTTGTATTTTTTAGCATTTTTGAAATGTGTGGGGTTGGCAATATTTAAGAATACATTGATCAAGGAGACAAATTATTTTAGGTCAAACCTTGCATATGTGTACAATGGTTTGAAAATAGAAAAAAGGTGCCTAAGATGATTTATGCAAGTTCAAATCCAAATATTTCACTATTGATTGATCCACAAATGGTGAATGATGAGAGAAAATGTTTACATTTCAGATATTAGATTATTATAATAAAAACATTGAAAGCCTTTAATTCCTAGCACATAGCATTACACTATGGCAAGCATGTGTTTAGTTGACTTAGGGTAGGAAGCTCAATGGACCATATGTCATAATTTCATTATTATATTTTGCCTACATTTTAAGGTATGTGTAAATTAAAATGATCATGCATCTCAAGGTATGTAGCACTCATAATAATAAATGTAAAAAACATATTTATACATCAAATGATATCATTGGGAGGTTCATGTATAAAATATAATAGACCCTACATAGACATGATTGTGTTGGTATGTTACTTGGAATGTGCTCTACATGCATCCTTCAAAACAAAAACAAAAAAGTAATGAATATCTTTTTGTCTCAAAATTAAATATTAGGTACTTGAGAAAAAGAATTTGTCGACTATCTAGAAAATAGGAATAATAATAGATTATTAAAGTGATTTTTCGAAAATGTCGCTCTATGGTTTATGACATAGAACAACGAGTTTTCTCCAAATATCATTCAAGGAGACCCTAGAGATTTGAATCCACGGATGGAATGAAGGAAAGAGATCTATAAAGGGTTGTCCTAAGGTAAGATTAATGACTAAAGAGGGGTTCACCACCAAGCTAGTGCTTGGAAAGACAAGTAATATGCAAGATCTAATGACAAAACATAATGATATGCAAAACTCAAATGAATGACCTAGAAATGAATGCAAAACAAAACAGAAAGCTGATAAATCATAAAGGTGCACTTGGAAACCTGCAAGGGCTTGAACAAAGATCTAAAATGTTGAAAACACTGAAATTAATGAAAACTGGGACTCATACGCCAAGTTGGGTGATTTAATCCCAAATTGGGTTTCTGGGCAGGAATAAAAATCTGGTAAAGACAAGTTTGGAACCCCTAGAAGCAACAAATTTCACTAAAATGGGACTCATATGCTAAAAGTGGTGTATCAGTTTTGCTTGGATTTTTTGAAGAATTAGGACCTAAATCTACTCTTCAATCTCTGCTCTGCCTTCTCAACTTGATTTTTGAGTCTAAAGTGTTGAATTTTGCTATGTATCTTGGTCTTTCAATGATCTTGTAGATGATGTGACAACTTCGACAACTTTAAACACTTGACAACCTTTCTCCAATCTTGCTCTTCAATATGTCTTCAACCTAGATCTACAAATCACACACTAAAGAGAGGGAAAAAAATGTTGTTTTGTTAGTAGAAAGGGGTTTTCCTTGGTCAACCCCCGTTTAGGTAATTAAACCTTGTAATGAAATCAAATCGAAAGGAGGAATGATGAATGAACAAAATGATATGTTTCAACTCACCAAACCCTAGCAATAAAATGTTGCAAACATGTATAAGATGACTCCAATGGATGTAGATCTTGATTCTTGCTTGAATGTTGTGGCTCTTGAATTGAATGTTTGCTTGAATCATGAAACCCTACATCACAAGTGTTATCTCAAAAACAAACATGGCACATGATGGCTTTGACATGATGCTTGATACTTGAATAATGCTCCAAAATACTTGATAAACAACTCTTGAATGCTCTCGTAAACTCTTGAATGCTCTTGTAAACTCCAACTTGCTACTAGGAATACTCCCATGAAATTCTTGGGTCACTTGTAAACTTGCTAGGTGAAAATGAGTGAAATGACCTTGTATTTATACTTGTTATAAATGTCAACTTTCCTAAAATTACAACACTACAAGCTGACATCAAATCTAGGAGGATAAAATCCTACCAAGAATTTGAATTTAATTTAATTTTAAGCCACATGAGACTCATATGCTAGAAGTGGCATATGAGTCCCATTAGGCTATGCTATGGGACACATTTTTCAAGAAATGCTTAGATTCATGTGAAATTAGGATTGAGGCCCTGAAACTTAGGTGGGACTCATACGCCCAAGGTGGCGTATGAGTCCCAGATCACTAAATTTTGGCTATACAATCCAAAAAGACATGAATTATGATTTGATGTTGGTTCATGTCGGGATTATCCTCATAAAGATGCACTGATTAAGGCTTGTGGATGCAAAATAAAGCCAAATAAGGCATAAAGAAACCCAATTAATAATGAAACCCTAGATTAGTGTGAAAGTGTTAAGATACACTTTACAACACCCTAAATAAGGCACCATTAGATCCATTTAGTTTACAAGGGCCCTAAATTTAATGTGAAGGTGTAAATGAATACACTTTACAACACTAAATTAAGGCAAAGTTAGGTCAATTTAGCTTAAAAGGGCCCTAAATCCAATGTGAATTTGGAAAACACATTACAACACTAGATCAAGGCAACGTTAGGTCCATTTTAACATTAATTATTCCCAAATTAGGTGTGAAAATGTAAATGACGACATTTTTCTACACTACATTTGGCCCCTACTTTAGTGAGAGGGGGAACTTACTTCAAAATCACACTAAAGTAGACATTCAAGAGGGGTTCAAGCATATTAATGTGGATGAAAAAGTATGACAAAGATCAAAGGAGGTGGCCAAGCCCCCAGGATCTAAGATCCTATGCCAAACCAACATAAGTACAAAGGGACACACACAAGGTGTATGATGTGCAACAAGACAAGATACACAAACATGCAATGTCAATGACTAAAAGAAAGAGAAATAAAAATAAGAAAAAATAAAAAGAGGTAGAGCAAGCTTCGACCATTTGTCCCACACATTGTGGATTAGATCTAGGCTATTTGTCTAAAAATGCACGCTCACTCTGAGGAAACGAAACTTCAGGTTGTCTATTGGGTGAGTATCCAAAAAGAGTGGCTTAGTGAGAAATTCATACCTCTATATCGGCTTCTCATCATACGTTAACCATACCAAAGCTATACCCCTTGATAACTTTGACAAGGCACCACATAATAATGAACTTCGAGCTTCATGAGGAAAGCAAAGCTTCGTATGCTTGAAACTCATGAACAAATAGGATGGCTCCACAAGCATGCAAAGTGTGTTATGCAAGGTGGCCATATAATGGTTATCGTAAATGCAAAGTAGTGTAAGGTATGTTCAAAGGGATTTTTCTTAGTTCGTGTAAGGTATTTTCTTAGGGAACATTGTGCCTAATGTCTCCAAGAGAGGACAAGTCAAAGGAATATCACACTCTCAGAGGGAATCAAACCCAATGACACCACCAAGAAAGGGTCGCATCACAAGAAGAGAGAAAATTGCATAGTGAAACATGAGTTTCGATGTATGCCCCCACTTTAAAGTGGTTGCTAACACCATTACTGTGAGAAATTGCTTTAAAGTAGAAGAAGACATGAGAGGTTACTCAGAGAGCCTTATGCCAAGTCATATGTTTCCGAATGAAACTACATCATGGATAAGGGGATGCCCTCTAAACTCAGTACGTCGCATGTGATCCAACTTAAGGCATGTCATCCACATCCCAATTGCTCTTATATACAAATGAAAGGTGGTAAACTAGCCAATAGAGGCAACAAAAAGTGTCATACAAGGACAAGGCTACTTAACCCCTTGCCCCCACTTAGTGCAAAACAAGGATGAGCCAAGATGAGTGATGGGAAACATGCTAGAGTGAAAATTAGTATCAATTAGAGGGATTAGGTGCCTCAACATAGGGAAGAGCATCACACTCCTTAATATTTTGAATTTTATCACTTAAATCCTTACATTCATTAGTAGAATGACCATGAACTCTTGTAGTATAATTTCTTTCGTATTCTTGGAGAGAGAGATATCAAATGATCTTGGAGGAGTCTCAACAAGATACTCTCTTGATCAATAGAAGATGATGTCCCTTTATTTTGTGATAAAAATATCTCTTGCTTAGTACACGATGTCATATTTACACAAGACTCTTTATATTATGAGGTTTTGTTCTCTCCTTGAAAGGAGGGTGTAAAATCTAATGAACTCTAATCAATAGTTATTTGTGTGATGAAATTGATGAACTAAGCGAAGATTTCTCTATTTCTTTCAAAGGACAATAACGAAGACCACTAGTGTCTATCAGTTCAAGATGCACCAATGTTAAATTTAGTTTAGAATAATCTTTTGTAAGAGTGTTGATATTGAGTGAAGGCTTGCTTGTTTCTTTCGAAGGGAAATAACCAAGACCGCTAGTCTTTTCTTATGTGTTAGGCTCTATAGGGACATAGATACCTTGTTCTTTAGCACCACATCCTTGTCCACTATATCCAATTTGTTTCATCAGTTCATAACCTTTTCCATAAATTTTTTTCATTTATTTTGGATTCGATGGTTGTTCGTAATCAACTTTATCAAAGTTTGTTGTGTAATTTTCTTCATCTTCTAAAGTGTTTGAGGTGGATGCTTTTAAAGGGTCTTTTGAATTTTATGTTGACATTATTGATTTTTCTTTTTCCTTTTCAGAGTCTTTTTTTATGATCTCGTATTCTCCCATGAATGATGTGAAATATAAGGAACCCCAATCATCTTCTAATAGCTTCATGACTTCCTCAATATTTTTTTCTTTATCTTTTGTTGCACATGTTCTACTTGTGTAGTCGGTGTCAATGTTTTTGAAGATTTTCCTTATTTTTCTCAATGTTTAAAAAACTATTTGGTTCCGGGTCAACTTCAAGTGTGTACACTTTGTTCTTGTAGGCATACTTCATTATAGGATGAAGAGTAGAAGGCACCCCATTCATTGCATGAATCCATGATCTGCCTAAAAGAAGGTTGTATGAAATATTGTGAGGCATAACATGGATCGATGTTTCTAATGTGGCTTTTCTAGCTATAATAGGCAAAGTGATCACACCAAGTGGTTCTTTTCCTACATTGTCAAATCCATTAATAGATGAAGATTTAGGTTGGATTTTTGATTTATCGATGCCAAGCTTATCCAAAAGAGATACACTACACACATTAAGGGTGGAGCCATTGTCAATGACGGTTCTCTTTATCCCTAGCCAATTATGTATAGCTATTATCATGAAAGCATCATTTTATTTTTTCACTTCCAAAGGAGGGAGCTCACTTTGGTGGAAAACAATATCAGCATTCATTTCTTGAATCATGGTTGCTATGTTATTTGGTTGTACATTAGAAGGGATAGGAACTTGTTAAAAGAAATTTGAATCATGTTGTGATAATGAGGGAAAGCTTGAATAAGGTCCCATAATGATATCTTAGTAGGAGTATTCTTAAGTTGTTCAACAATATCATACTCAATTCCACTTTGTGGACGCAAACGGGGAGTACCAAGTAAGATAGGATTAGGCAATGGGAGAGATGTTGATGGTGTTTATTTTGGTTGTAGATTGCTTCTAGTGTTATATGTACGAGAAACGGTATTATAACTCAACCATTGTGAAACATTATTCTTAGGTGGGTAAAGGATAAGTTCAAGTTTTTTTTGAGTTGGAGGTTTGTGTGAAGGTGGGTAAAGGATGAGTTGAGGTTGACTAATATTAATGTCTCTTAGTGAAGGAGAGTATAATTTTACTTCATCATCATCATCTAAGGAAACTATATCACTATTTTCAATATTGTCATTTTCTTGCACCATGATATCCTCCCTAGGAGGAGATTTTTTAGGAGAACTACAAACTAGATGTTCATGACATTCAAAGGTTGGTTCTTCTAAAATGACTTCATCACAAGTAAGGGAGTTATCACTAGTTGGATTGTCTTGTTCAATAAGGTTTTCCCTAGGGGAAAAGAGGTAACTAAGATTCTCATGACTTTCATCAATTATATTTTTTGACATCAAAGTATCTTCTTCACACCTAGGAGAGATATTAGGAGAAGATAAAGTATGATTATCGTGGTTATCTATGATTACATTCCTTTGTCCCATAATGTCTTCTAAAATAGGATAGGTAGGGGAAGTAACATAAAGAGGGTTGTTATAGACCTTAAATATTTTATCATCTAACACCAACCTATCATCTTCACTTCTAATATGATTGTCATGATTCCTTACAATTGCATCCTCTTTCACTAAAGTTTTCTCACAAGCAAAAGATGAATGGGGGTTAGGTAAGATGTTGCTTAGGAATGTATCTATGATCTCATTCTCTTGTGCCCTAATATCTTCCAATGTAGGAGAGTTTATAGAAGAGAAGCTTTCAACAGTGTCATGATTCCCAATGAGTTCCTCTTCTAACACTGAAATACCTTCATGGGTGATTCCACAATAGTGGTTTACAATTTTTGGCCAAACTGGACATTGAAATAATTTTTCCTAACTAAATCTTCACTTTCAAGCACCTATAGCGGCTAAACTATGAGGAATTTGAAGATGATGCAAACTAGAATTTCGTGACATTTTGTCTGTAGATTCTAAATATATTTTTTTCAAAAATTTTGGAATCAAATTGCACTTCTTTTTCCATATCCCTAAAAAACTAGTTTTTTTCATAAAAAATATTTTTAAAAAGTGACGCTCACCGTAGAACGCATAACTTTTTTTCAATGAAGGATAAAATTCTAATTCTTTCAAATTTATATTTGTAACTCAGATATCTAGTGCTTCCACTTGGTTTGATAGTTTTTTATTGAATATTTTTTCTTTAATCAAGTTTAGAAGTCAAACCAATTACAATTCAAACATAGCGCAATTGTATAATGCGTAACTTATTTTGTATGTGTAAACATCCAAATTTGACCACTCCCATATGGTCAAATCCGTCTCCTTTATTTGTTTATTTCATCGATATTAATTAAATGATTTATTTAGTTAATATTCTCCCTTTTCCTAAGGTTCCTAAAGTATTTAATTTAATAATTAAATACTTTACCTTTCATCCTTCCTCTCTAAATTAAATAAATATATTAATTTATGTAATTTAGTCATTTAACTTTTTTGAATTTAAATCAATTTTAAATTCCCTATTTTCTCTCTCCTTTTCACATCCTCCATAATCTTCTAATCTAGATTAGTTTAATTAATCCAAGATTAGGATGTGCACACCCTTAATCAGGATTAATGTCACATCCTCCATATTTGACCACTTGTCTTAAATCCTTCATTAATCTTCTTAATCACCTATTTGCACAACCTTAATCTAATCCTCTTGCCATCTTTGGTATGTCCTCCAAGTCAACCTTTCATAAGTGCTTTCTTTTTTAATCCATGACCTCTTCCCCATGTGAATTAAAAATTCACATTTATTCATTCAATGCTCCCCTCTTCCCTATGAAGGTTGTTGGGAAATTTGAAATCTTCTCATAAGTCACATCACTCACATGGGACAAGGACTTCCTTTATGAGGACCTTGTCTTATCCTCAAGGTACTCCCAATCATGTGAATTTAAAATTCACATTTATTCTCCCAACAACTTCTCTCTTCCCCATGATGATAAGTGAGGGATTCTAAAATTCCTCACTTGTCACCATTCTTCCCACATGGGGACAAGAACTTCTTTTTTGAGTAAATATTCCCCTAATCCCAAGGTACTTGCAAGTACCTCCACCTCACATGTCCTCTCTCCACCTCACATGTCATTTTTCCACCTCCTTTTCCACATGGAAGAATGTGAGGGTTTGTGAGTCCTCAACTAACCACAACCCTCCATCTTGTCCATGTTGGCTAAATCCTAGCCATTGAATTCTCTATATACTTTTTTCCTAAAATAGAGGATTTGGCCTCATTTTCTCATAACATGCATTCACAATTCAAGCTCTAGCACTCTCAAGCACTTGCATACTTGCATTCAACCACCAGTGTTGCATTCATGAAGCTTCCATTTGCATTCATCTATGAAAATACCCAAATCTCTCATTGCATTCTCCATATAATCTAGATCACTTTGCATAGCATTTTGACTCATTTTCCATCAATGAGCACACATCAAATCTACATGAAAGGTCCAACCAAAAGGATCACTTGGACAAGGTATATCTCTTGCTTTAATCTTTGTTTTATTCAAGTTAAACTAGACTTATTTTGAAGTGTTGTTGTGTGTTTCTCCTTTTACATTTCTTTGTGTTTTGCATCTTTTAGGGTAGTAAATCACACTGCACACATTTTTGGCATGCCTAGTGGGACCCACAAATAGGTCTGCTCTTTTATTGTGCTATGTTGTTTTAATTTTTGCAGGTTCAGGTTACACAGAGGTGACTCTACAACTAACAGGGGTGACCCTACCCTCAAGATAGGCAACCCTACCCTCAAAATAGGTGACCCTTCCCCAGAACAGGCGATCCTGCCACTGATAGGGGCAAACCTAAAACTGAGAGGGGCAACCCTGACCTTAACAGGGGTGATTCTACTATCAACAGGGATGATTCTGCCCCAAATAGAGGCAAGGCCAGAGATCTAGACTACTAACAGTTTATTGTAGGATGATCGGTCCTAGTGTAGCTAGTCTTGTTTATTTGCTTGTTTTTCATACTAGTTAGGCACATAGATCTAATTAGGGGGAGTCAATACTATTTTTTTGTTGGGATTGAAAGTGGACTATTGATGTATTGAATCCCCTTACGCCATTCGGTGATCCTGGGTGAAGAGAAATCATAGTCCACTTAGTCATTTGTGTTACCTAGGAGGCACTAGGTCATTCAAGCTTTCCCCTTGCACTTCGTGCGAGCTTGGGGACTAGCCGAAAACTTCTAGTGCTTTCTTTTAGCGAGATTTCTTGGGAATTTCATCACCCCAAGGGATGATCCCAACCATCTGTACTAGCGGGGTATATAAAGAGGGGAAAGCCAAAGTTGTACCCCAATCTAGTCATGTCATGTCTGGCGAAGTGTTGAAACTAGGGTGATACCTAGATAAGACGTGAAGAGTTGGTCCAAGTTTCCAGTACCTCATTGGGGCTTCTAACTCATGCCTATGATGGGCTAGTGTTCATGGTTGTGCCTCACGTATCGTGTGTATATCGAGGACTCCCTATATTTCCTTGTTCGACCTAGTTAGAGGACCGTGTTGGCCATACCCTTCTTACTAATCTTAGGATTGTGTTGTTTGAACTGTCTTCTTTGTGCAAAACGAGTGCATGTCTTGTTGGTCGAGTCATCCTTTTCCTTCTACTTATTTTTTTTTGTGTTTTTTGTCCTTTTCCATAGTCATTTTTATCCAAGTCCATTCCAAGTCTTTTATTTGGGCAAGTTTTCCTTTGACAAGGGTGAACTTGCTACTAACAAGGGAAAACCTGTTGTCCACAGGGCAGCCCTACCTTCTATCTGAGTCATTTTCCTAGTATGTTCTTGTCAAAATCACCCATCCTTCACTAGTTAGGCAAGCCTACCTCTGAGAGAGGTGATTTTGCCTCTGAGTTGTGTGACCCTGCCACCTAAAGGGGCAATTTTGCTCTCTGTCTAGGTCACTTTTTCAGTCAAACAGCCCATCACATTTTCCCATTGGGCGATTCTACCTCCAAGTAGGCAACCCTACCTCTGAGTTGGGTGACCTTGCCTCATACTTGGGCAATTGTGCTTCTTGTTTCAATCCCCTATCAGTCCCAAAGTCATCATATTCACCCATTTCCTAGAAACAAGTGATCTTGCAACATAGTTGGGCTATTTTGCACTCTGAACAACCAATCCTGCCTCCCATTCATTCAATCCGTTAGTCTGTTTCGAGAGTCTATTTGCTCATTCCAATAGTTTGTTTGTTTGTTCAAAGAGTATATCACCCCGTTTATCGACATTGTTTGACCATTTTCAGATTTAGACAAGTCCAAAAGCTAGTTAGGTGACCCTCCCCCAAGTTGGGCGACCTTTCCCCCAAGTTGGGCGACCCTTCACCCAAGTTGGGTGACCTAGCCCCCAAGTTGGGCGACCTTGCACCCAAGTTGGGTGACCTTGCCCCCAAGTTGGGCGACCCTGTCCCCTAGTTGGGCGACCTTGCCCCCAAGTTGGGCGACCCTGTCTCCTAGTTGGGCGACCTTGCACCCTAGTTGGGAGACCTTGCACCTTAGTTGGGTGATTCTGCACCTATTAGGTGAGTCTGATCTTTGTCCAGAAAGTTAATCTGTTGGGGCCCCAAAAAGCTTGTTGTTTTCCAAGCCATTTGCACCTCTCGTTCACCCATAAGCTTCACTTTAGTCCATTTTCATTCTCCAAGGGTCATCCATTTATCATCTGAGTCATATAAGTACATCCTTAATCATCTCTAGGTTGCATATCCATTATTGTTTGCTTAATCCAAATCCCCTGAACTTCATTTCAGGTTATTATCCAAATTGGCCTAGGTGTTTGAAATTGATCGTCATCCTTCAACATCTTCTTAGGATCGTCATCTGTCCTGAGTTAGTCATCATCTTTAGCCCAATCAATCCCCTTCCATATCAAGGTGGATTCGGTGCCACAATAATCTATCTATTCTTTTATCTGATTAATTAGCACCTTAAGTCACCTAGGGTGATTTTTGAACCTAGTTTAGAGTCTCTTTCATCATCTTATCTCATCCATTATCAAATCCTATCAATCATTTCATCAATCAATCTAATCCAATCACATCCCTATCCAATCATCCCATCAATTGATCCATTATCCTGTCTAATCAATCCTTCAATCATCATTTAGGTCATATCTGCATTGCATCTTAAAGTTTAACCGCATATTAGTTCGCCTGGCAGCTTTGCACTATCATGCCCATTCAAACTCAATCACAAGCTAGGAAGCAAATGGAAAAACAACAAGCCCAGGGTTCCCAGCTAAATATCCCTCAAGATCCCAATAACGGTGCAAATATCCCTCAAGATCCCAATAACGGTGCTTTGTCATAGTCCAATACTGACATTCAAAACACCTCACCACTCGAAGACAAGAATATGGCCAATCAGCGTGAAGTAACAGTTGATGAATACCTTAGAAATCTCACTAATGTTCAGATGATAGATCGCCTCCTCAACGAGCACGGGGATAAGATTCTCACCACTTTGATCATGAAAGGAGTCAAACCAGCACCTAACTTTAATATGTCACAATATACTAGCACCCAGTCTCTTCCTGCACCTTAAGACCCGCAGAATTTCTAAGCATTTCGGGAAATCCATATGTCCTCGAAGGTGCACCTATAGATAGTTGGTATCACCCTGAGTTCAGAAATTTTGTCATACATCAAGTTGTAAGTTATCCTTGCCTCCCAGTTGTAGCCTCAACGACTGCACCTGATCCTAATGAACCTTATGCCTATGGCATGTTGCAAAATTTTTCATCTACTCCACCACTCTCACCTCAGCATCCTGTTCAACCACCCATCAACACTAGTGGCAATCATGTCCTTGCATTAATACCACCTCTAGGGCCTGCACCTGCTAGAAATCTACCACCGCCACCTCAAGGTAACGTCCCTGCCTTCTAGCAGCCTCCCGTTAATCCTCATCACTCCACTACGTTGCAAGCACCACTATAACACACTGTTATTCCCTCCCAAACACCACCACAACATGTTGTTGTTGCTACTATCTCATCTCAACCACCTCATCAACAACCTCCACCCCATCAACAACCTCCGCAGCAAAACATCACAATCCCCTAGTAGAGCATTACAATTCCACAAGAAAACGTTTCAATTCCTCAGCAACACACTACTGCTCCTACGCAACCCCCACACCAAGTGATGCAAGCTACATCATAGCCTCTGCAACCACCCCATAGTGCCTCTGTAGCAATCCCACAACAACATCACATCCCATCTCGTCCATCCTATCAACAACCACCCCAACAACAATAGCCACCTGAACATATGCACATTCCTACGTAAACACAACGTAACCCCCTCACACAATATCTTTACCATCTGCCAAGCATGTACACCACTTATGCTGCTATATCCAATCCTAATCCAAATATGCATGCGTCCTCTCAGAATCCACCACAGACCCAATTGCCACTTTACACCAATCCCCCACCATCACACTCGAATCCCTACCAACAAACTTCTAATCCACAACCACCTCCATACGTCACACAACAACACAATGTTGCATACAATTACCAATCCAATCCATAATACACTCAACAATAGTTGCCTTACCAACAAGGTGCTCCATCCACATCCTACTATCAGCAACCGCCACCATACCAACAAGGAGCTTCCACATCATCGTATTACCAAGCTTCTACACAATATCAGTAAGGTGCTCCATCCACCTTATACTATCAACAACAACCACCATATCAACAACCAACTTCCACCTCTTACTATCAAAATTCATCATCCTCTTATCCACCTTACTTCAATCTGCAACCACAATCCACATATGCCAATTAGTACCAGCAAATGCCTCCATATACACCTACACCAGCCTATGATCAAGCTGCTTCTACAATGTCCTCATCATATCAATAATATCCTCCATACAATCAACCTAGTCCATCTAATCTGACTCCCGTAGTGCCTATCAATAAAGATCTAGAAGAATTCAAAGTTGTGTTGAAGGACTTGCAAGTAGGGACTGGAAAAAAATCATTCAAGTTTGAGGACATTTGTCCCTATCCATTTGATCCCTCTATTTCATTGGTTCCTTTCCCGAAGCATTTTGAAATGCCAAAATTTGATAAATACAAAGGAACAAAAGACCCCAAAGCTCACCTTCAAGAGTTTTATGCCCACTATCAAGAAGTCATGCATAATGGCAATTACCTAATGAGATTGTTTCCTAGGAGTTTACAGGGGATAGCCCTTGACTGGTTTATGGGTCTTGAAAAGGGATCTATCAAGTCCTTTGCATATCTTTCAGAGGAGTTTGTCTCCCACTTCTCCTTTAATCTAGAGAAGAATATTGATACATTAGATCTCCTGAAGGAAAAGCAACGTGAGGGAGAAACCTTTGTGATCTATCTTCAAAGATGGCAAGGTCTAGCCAGTCGTATGAAATCCCCTCTAAGAGAAAAAGATATGGTCACCCTATTCATTGAAAACTCTCATCCGGATATGGCCCATAATTTTAGACTTCACTATGTCACGACTTTCGCGGAAATAGTGGAGAAAAGTCCTATCCTTGAGAGGGCACTTATTGCCAAAGGGTTAGTCAAGAAATTTAACTATGATAAAGAGAAGTCATTTGGGGATAAGCCTCATTATTGGAACAAAAACAAAAATGTTTTCAATGATGGTGTCATTGACACCAAACACATTCAAGTATCCAATGCTTCCCAGAAGCCACAATGGGTAAAAGCACAAAGTTGTGTTACACTCTCAGCCAACTTATCAACACAACTGAATTTAAGTATTTCTAACTAAAAATCAATTTTGGTCAAACATATGATCTAGTAAGATTCATTCTAGCTAAGTTAGATACTTCCACAACTTTTTAAACTAAAATTGTTGGCTAAAAATATATGGAGCACCACTTTGAGTCCAATTTACCAAAAAAATAAAATTATTTGAAAAACTTGAAGTTTCAATAAACCTTGCTAATGTAAATAACGTTTTTAAAAAATATGAAAATACCCTTTTATAGATCCATAAGTGTAGTTTTAAAAAATATATTTATTTTAATAGTTTAATTATTTTTTATTTTTTATTTTTTATTTTTATTTTTACTAAAAGTAGGTTGTCAACAAAAAATATTAGGTTGATTACTATGCCAAGGAAAAATATTAAAACTTATTAAAAAAAATTGAAAAACATATGATGCACTAGATAAAAGAATCTATTTCAAGTTGGTATAAAAAAATTTCCATTATAGATAAATATTGAATATAAAAGTTGACGTTTGATGAAAATAGTTGTTTTTTGATTCACACACATTTTAATATTTATTTAAAAATATACATTTATCAAAATTGAAGAAAATATATCCATGCACTAAAATTTCAAGTTATAAATACACACAAAAAGATTGAAAGAAAAAAAAATTACTATAAAAAGTTTGATGCCCCATGCAACTTCATTTTTCAGTATTTTAAGAGCAACTAAATTATAGTGTTAATTTATTAAAAACTAGTATAAAATAATTTTTTAATTTTTTTTTTAAAATACAAATATAAAATATACTAAAAAATACATATTTAACTAGTTACATCATTTCAAAATTCAAAACATATATGCTATTTTTTAGTGATTCAAGTTTAAAAGTTGGATTAGCGTTGACTGTTTCTTTTATAAAGTGTGACACAACTTTGTGCTTTTACCCACAATATACCCCTCCTTAGCAGTCAAATCCTCATGCTATATCAGTGCCACAGGGGCACCTTGTCCTACCCAACAATCCAATCAAAATAACCAAGGGAATAGTAAATGTCAATTCACTCAACTAGAAGAGCCCATGAGCATTGTGCTCCATAAGCTCCTTCAAGCTAATTACTCGATCACATATCCTATGACCAAGCTTATTAACGAATCCAATCCCTAACCATCCTGGTACAAAGAAAATGAGTATTATGAGTTCCATAAGATTAAAGGGCATACATTAAACAAATGTCAGGGTTTAAAAACATACGTTCAGGATCTCATAGATTGAGGTGACATACATGTAGATGCCAACATGGCACCCTTTTCCAATGCTCAATTGCAAATATATCAAATTGCTTTCCCTAAGCATAATCAAGGTCCTAGCACATCCAACTCAAACCCAGGGCCTAGCAACAATAATGATCAGAATAACAACATCAATAACATCAGTTACAAAAATTTGTTGTTTAATTATCAAGGCATTGTCATGCACATAGAGCAAGTAGAACCACATGTATCCATGATACATGTAAAAGGAAAGGACCCACAATGTGTTGTTACCACCTGCCAAACCTATATCATAGTCCTTGGAGCCTCCACATCCACCCAATCGCCGCTTGTGAGTTCTCAATACAACATTCTTGATCATCTAGGAAAGACTTCGGCACAGATATCCATCCTGGATTTGCTCAAGTCTTCTCTCGTACACCAAGAAATATTAAATAAGGCCTTACAAGACACCCAAGTTCCCAATGACATGGACCCTATGCAATTTCAAGCTTTGGTAGGACACCTTTCAGCAACTTATCAACTAGGTTTTAGCCAAAACGACATGCCCTGCATTGACTTGAACCATAACCGCCCCCTCCATCTTGAGGTCCTTGTCAATCGTCACAAAGTAAAGAGGGTCTTGGTAGATAATGGTTTTTCCCTAAACCTTTGCACATTGAAATTCATAAAATAGGTGGGACATACCCATTCTAACTTAAATAATCAAGTCATCACTATCAAGGTGTATGATAATGCAGAGCGTTATTCTAAAGGGACAATATGTCTTCCAATCTAGGTTGGGCCAGTTGTGCAATATACTACATGTCATGTCCTTAATCTGGAATTACCCTATAACCTCCTCCTCGGTCGTCCATGGATCCACGCCATGCAATCCATTCCATCCACATACCACCAATGTCATAAATTCCCATTCAATGGGGTAGAAGTTACCACACACGCGGATCCTCAATCGTTTGAATATTGTTGGGCACTAGAAACCTCTTTTCCCCACTCTCATTACTATCCTGGAGTGGAAATGGGACCACCGCACACGTCATCATCCCACTTATCTACCAACGCACTAGTCACCACTTCATCCACTCCATCATCTGCACCTAATTCTACCCTTACCAGTCTAGATCATTGACAAGGGATGTGGTGATATTGAAATTTGTATAGCTTTGAATGTGGCAACCATGCCACCCTCACCACACACATACGGCCAACCTTCTTAGACTGCACCAAAGAAAGAAGAGAAGATGATCACCTTGAGCTCCAAGAATGTGGGATCCAGTACCTTCCGTTCTCTTGGGTTAAGGCAAGACACACTAGAAGATGACATCAGCTAGTGGGTATTTCATGAAGAACTTGAACCCTCTCCCCCCTTGAAAGAATACTTCCAAGAGGTCTATCCTTGGCCTTCTAAGTTTGCAAAGAAACGCAATTATTGGGGGGGAGGCCTTGGTGTGGAAGAACAAGGATGACGACAACTGATAGACACCTTTGTGTGACCAAGAAACTTGGGGTTGGGCTATGACACCAAGCAAAAGGGCCCTATGGAATCATCTAGTGCCTCTAACAACGTTAGTGAGAGCAACAGTCTCCTTGAAGGTATACCAGAAGAGGAATACATCAAACACACGTACGATGATGTAGATCACACTGACCTTTCTTCCATGTTTGAATGTCCATCTGTTTGTACCATTAGCCTATCCCTTTAACATCCTAAACTTATAGACTAGGACCTACATGGTAGTGCACCTATTGATACCTTTCCATCAATGGATATGTGTGTACATCTCATTGGATTGGGGGAAAATGAACGCCCTAACCTCAAAAGTAAAAAGAAGAAAAATAAAAAAGGGTCGCCTAGTGAAAACCTCTCTGAGGCACTTCTTGACTTAGAAAAATTAAAAACAAAGGGTGTATCTAATAGTGAAAACCTCAATGAGGCACTAGAAGATGGGGACATTCATCTTCCCCTTGTAGTAACTCAACTATTTGTGTGATCATCCATCCTAATCGAGGAAATGCAAGCAATAAATTTGGGAACTGAAGAGGATCCCAAAGTCACATATGTATCCAAATCACTATCAGAGGAAGAATATTCTACCATCACCAAGATTCTCAAAGAAGGCATCATTAATTTCGCATTGACATATTCAAACATGCTAAGTCTTGATCCTACTTTAGTAGTACATCATCTGGACGTACATCCTAATGCAAAACCTGTCAATCAAAAGCTCTAGAAAATGCACCCCCAAGTGGCTCTACTAGTCAAGAAAGAGTAGGAGAAGCTATTAGAAGTTGGATTCATAAGACCCATCGACTATTCTGATTGGATCTCCAACATAGTGCCAGTCGCCAAACCAAACGAGGATATCAAGATTTGCACATCGACATGTTAGTGGACTTAACCGCAAGATGGTTTCCCTTTTCCAAACATCCACATGTTAGTGGACTTAACCGTAGGGCACGAGATTCTTTCCCTCATGGATGGCTTCTTCGGGTACAATCAGATCAGAATTGTGCCTAAAGACTAGCATAAAATTGTTTTCACCATGCCATGGGGCACCTTCTGTTATAATGTTATGCCCTTTGGCCTTAAAAATGTGGGTGCACCCTACCAACGAGCCATGACCGTCATCTTCCATGATCTCATTCACATCATAATGGAAGATTATGTTGATGATCTGTTAGGGAAATCAAGAACAAGGGAAGAGATCCTTAAGAATATTTTTGAGCATCTAGAGCAGTATAAGTTACATTTGAATCATAAGAAGTGTGTCTTTGGGGTCACATCAGGAAAACTACTGGGTTTCATTGTCTCCCAAAGAGGCATAGAAGTTGATCTAGCAAAATTCAAGGCAATCATGGATATGCCTCCATTGTGTAACCTCAAACAGTTAAGGAGTCTTCAAGGTAAGTTGAAATCCATCTAGCAGTTCATAGCTCAATTAGCTGACAAATTCCATTCATTCACTCATCTTCTAAAAAAGGATACCACTTTCAAGTGGAGTCAACAGTGTCAACTTGGCATTGACAAGATCAAAGAGTATTTGGCTCACCACCAATCCTTATGCCACCAATTCTAGGTAAGCCACTCCTATTGTATATTTTTGCTACTTCAGTACACTGGGGACATTGCTGGCACAACATGACAATTCATCAAAGGAATGAGCAATCTACTATATCAGTCGAACCCTAGTGGGTTATGAACTAAATTATTCCCCAATGGAAAAAGCTTTCCTAGCCGTGGTCTTCAGTTCGCAAAAACTCTGACACTACATGCTCATTCACCCAGTGAAACTCATCTCCAAGGTCGACCCACTCAAATATTTGTTATCTAGAACAACTCTCACTGGTTGCATGGCTAAGTGAGTCATTTTGTTAAGCGAGTTTGATATAGAATATGTGGATTGAAAAGCTATTAAAGGACAAGTGATAGTTGTTCAACTAGAAGATGCTCCCCTAGTAGATTCCTATCCTCTCGTAACAGAATTTCCTAATGAAGAGGTCTTTACAGTAACATAAGCAACCACATGGACACTTTATTTTGATGGGTCGTTCACACACAATGGATCGGGGGTAGGAATTTTTCTCATCAGCCCCCAAGGTGATTATATATCAAAATCATTCAGGTTGGATTTTCTGTGCACAAACAACATAGTTGAATATGAAGCTCTTCTTATTTGCCTCAAAATTGCAATCCAATGGTATATCACTCACTTAAGAGTTTTTAGTGATTCCCAACTAATCATCAAACAGGTCAATGATGAGTTTCTGACAAAAGATGATAAGCTATTACCTTATAAATCCATGGTTGATGACTTCAAAAATTATTTCACTTCCATCCAGTTTGACCAGATTCCAAGAGTGTAGAACAAAGCAGCAGATGTAATTACTACCATTGGTTCCTTAATTGACATGCCTAAAGATCAGATGGAGTACGTGTTCCTCATTGAACAACTCTTAATCCTAGCCTACGATATCCCTGAAAGTGAGATGGTTTGCGACATTGTAGGTCCTACGTCACCATGGTACCATGATATCTACACCTACCTTCATGATAATATCTTACCTCCTGATCTTACATGCAACCAAATAAAATATTTCATCCAATGAACATCTCGTTATACCATCATAGGTGATACACTCTATCGTCATGGGTATGATGGAACCATCCTTAGGTGTCTAAATGAGACTAAAGCCCACACTATGTTAACGGAAGCACATAGCGGTGTATGTGGGGCCCACTCAAATGGTATGGCACTAGCTAAGAGAATTCTCAAAGCAAGATATTACTGGCCTACATTGGAACCTAAGTTCGTAAAGAAGTGCCTACCCTATCAACAGCACGTGGATTTTATACATGCACTTGCACAGGATCTCCAGCCTCTTATAGCCCCATGGCCCTTCTCTCAATGGGGTTTTGACCTAATTGGCAAGATATATCCCCCATCCTCTAATGGCCATACCTTCATCATCACCGCAACTAAGTACTTCACTGAGTGGGTGGAAGCTATGCCACTCTCACAAATCACAGGTACTCAGATTTCCAAGTTTATCCTTTTCCATATTCTCTATAGATATGGAATACCATCCACCATCATTTCTGATAATAGAAAACCATTCAAGAACCAAGCCATGGAACACCTTTGTGACACCTTCCACATTCAATATCGTTGGTCCACACCCTATTACCCTCAAGGTAATGGACAGGCGAAGGCTACCAACAAAACCCTGATCAAGATCCTTAAAAAAGGTAGTCAATAATACTAGATGAGATTGGAACCTTCACATTCATCCCACCCTTTGGGCATATCGCACCTCCATCCACACTCCTACCAAACCACCATGTATTCTCTCATCTATGGTGTTGATGCCATCTTTCCAATTGAGGTATAAATCCCATCATTGAGAATATCAATAAAGAATCTTATCAATGATGAAGATACTCGGGTTGCAAGACTCGGCCAGTTGGAACTCCTCAATGAAAGACATATCAAAGCATATGACCATATTCAAGCCTATCAAAATCTCCTTAAGAGAAGCTACAATAAGAAGGTTTGTCCTTTCCAATTCAACATTGGTGATTTAGTCCTCAAGGAGAATCAGCGCACTCAGCAGGACCAAGATAAGAAGGGAAAATTTGAAACAAATTGGCTTGGTCCCTACGTCATCACAACAAAATATGGATCAGGAGCATATAGACTTGCCACACCTAAAGGAGAGCCCCTAGAGGATCCCATTAACATCGTGCACCTGAAAAGGTTCTACACTTAAGTCAGCTGGGGTATCCTCTCCTGCAAAATACAAAAAATACAAAAAATAAATAAAAATGATAAAAAATACAAAAAAAAATCAAAAAATCAAAAAAATATAAAAATAGTAAAGAAAAATAATTCGTCCTATGGTGAAAACCACCCTTGGTTCCACCTTAGATAAGTATATTTGGTGAAAACCTAGCCACGGGCTCCATTCGTACAAGGCTTAAATCATTATCTACCTTGCGTCCTAGTTACTTTATGCTTCACCTATCTTGATCTCATATCCTATCATCCTATTGATCATTTCCTTCCATCTGCATCCATCATCTAGTCGCTTGGTATATTTTGGTTGAGCATTGGATGAGCTTCATCTGCTACCCGTTATTTTGAGCTTTTATCCTAATCTAAGCTTGTGTCGTTAGTCTTGTCATCCTATCATTCCTTCGCTTCCATCTAGGTTCCTTCATCGTGTCGCTCTTCATTTAGATCCCATCCTATCATGTCGGTCTTTATGTCCTTTTCGAACTATGTTGTCCCTGTGATTTCACGTAGACAAGGATGATCATTTGATCCACCCCTGAGGCATTTTGTCTATCTAGTTTTGGTCATCCATCATGGTCTCCATTATTCCCTTTCCGCTCTTATCCCTAGTCAATCATTAGTCATTTTCAAACTACGTTGCCCCCACACTTTCACATAGGCAAGGTCAATCATTTGATCCACCCCAAGGGATTTTCTTTGCTTTTATTTGATTTTCTTTTTGGTTTGTCCAATCATTGTCCTCCATTACTCATCTCCATTGTCCTATTTCTGCTTTTATCCGTGGTCTTTTTCTGAACTACGAGGGCTTTGCGCTTTCACGTAGGCAAGGCTAATATTTGATCAGCCCCCAAGCCCCTAGGTCTTTAGGGTCTTCTTGTTTTGTGTCTTGTCTCTTGTGTCTCATGTCATGTCGTCAAGTTATGTCCTTATCTAGTTTTTTCTTCACAAATGAGATCCACTTGTATCATGAGATTCAATCAATTTTGGGAGTCTCATATGTCATATCGATCTTTTAGTTTAGTATCCATCTTTGGTCTCAATAGGATACATCCTTCTTAACAGACCTCATCAATCCCATCCACCCTCTTGATCCTATGGAAAAGGACGTTTGAAATTGATTGCGATCTTTTGATACTTTTGGATTTTGTTTATCATTTGAGCTCCCTATTACAACTCATCAAGTCCATCATGATCTATCATATTATGGTGTGTTTTGATCGGTTAACATAAGGGAATATCTTGATCTTCTTGCTTTTTTGTTGTCTTCTTGGTTGTCCCACGTAATACCCACCAAGATCCCTTAGGTGTTGTGTTATGTTAGGGCATCCTTTTGTGCTTGTGGCTATCCCAATGCTTGGCCTGACTGAGGTCTTCGCAAATTTGGGGTGTTGGGATAGCCTTCTTGTCTATTGTGTTTATTTTATGCATTCGAAACTAATCTACTTTGGTTTCACATACCATGGTCCCTAGTGTCTTATGCTATAGCAAAAATCAGTGCTTTGAAAATGGAAAATTTCATATTCAAAATTTCGTTGCATTACATCCATACCTGACCTATGACCTATAATTTTGGTTGTGCAAACATTCACCTTCCATCTCCCATTCTTCTCAGGATACCTATGGTTCTTGATAGGTGCAATTTCACACTCATCTTGCCTTAATCTTGTAATGATTATAGGGAACTACTTGCCATTAAACCAACAATATGCCTACCATCATCCCTCCTTACTATGCAAGCCCTTATTTACACTCATGTTCATGTTGCATTTCATTTCATGTTAGGCCATCTCACTCACATATCACACACCTTTATTTTGTATAAAGCAAGCATGATTGCAAATAAAATCAATCTACTGTCCACATTGCATTTCATTTATTTATTAGTGTTTGTAAGGAATTTAATTGCATCTCATGTCACATTATATGTTCGTTGCATGTGCATTATCATCTCATATTTATTTTAAATTTTTTAGATTAATCATATTTGGTTATTCTAAGCATCTTAAGATTCATTTTATTATCCATTCATTCTCATATTAGCCCATATCATTAACACATTACATACATCACCACCTGTATCACAAATTGTTAGATCTATATCCATAGCATATAAAGTCATAAACCATCTATCACATCCTACATCACAAACATTAGCCATCATACATATCATCCATATCAT
This sequence comes from Sequoia sempervirens, assembly GCA_007258455.2. NCBI lineage: Eukaryota > Viridiplantae > Streptophyta > Pinopsida > Cupressales > Cupressaceae > Sequoia > Sequoia sempervirens. Next base: position 1,104,602,974 of record VDFB02271358.1, on the reverse strand, counting down.
CCATCTAAGCATAAACATACATCATCATGATCATCCATAATAAAATCGTAAGCATACACATATGCATAAATAGATCATCCATCACATACACATAACATAGTGTCAATAAGGGCTATCGCATATCATATAAAAATCAAAATACAATGTCCATCAAATGGTCCATAATAATGTCTATCATATAATCAAAATACATATCCATCATATACATCGGTAATCATTGAATAAAATACAAGTACATGACTCTAAATCACATCTAATCTCTGATGCTTTGTACTGTACACCCATCCTGCACCTGTCAAAAATTGGTAGCTTGTCACCTATCCTTTGTCCTCTCTATTGTGAGCTGCCCACATATGACCTTTGTGGCGAGTGGAACTCCCTCTTTACGTGGAGGAGTCTCTCTATAGCTAATATATCCATAGGTATGTGTCCCTGCTGACTGGGATGGGGCTGGCATCTGTGGCCTCGCTCAAACATAGGTAGGTACTCATTGTGTCTGATCTAGAACTGTTGTAAAGTAGGCCACCATATAGTAGTTGGCCTCCCGCATGTACTCATTCTGCTCTGCAGCCTAATATCTGGTTGAATCCCACTCCAACTTGTACCTGTCTCAGAATCCACATATGGATTTCCTCTCCTGTGCCCATGCATCCTATGCCAACCATAGCTGGCCAATCTCTACTCCCATCTGTGACACCTACTTTATCTCCCTATCCCTCTCATCCTACATGGCTTGTACCTGTGCTTGCAATCTCTGCACCTCTGCCCCCATCTCACCACCCTCGTACTGCACTTCCTAGGCCTATGCCTATTCCTATGTCGCATCTCTCTCTCCACAACCTATACCTATGCCACTGTCATGTCCTTCTCACCCTGCAAGGTCTGCACCTATGTCTATGTTGCATCCCTCTCTGTCTGCAAGGTTTGTACCTGGGCCCTCATAGTCTCATCGCTTTCCTACATCAACCCCATGTCTCCAACTATCTGATCTGCTACCTCGACTCTGTCACGGATCTCATCTCGCTCTTGTCTCAGCTCAGTCCTATCTCTCAATAGCCCCTCCACCTATCTCCTCAAATCATCCAGGTCCTTCTCTGCCTCCGACAAGGTCTCTGCTGATACCTGGCCTGTCACTCCTTTGGGATCTCGTTGTCCCCCACCTGCATTATAACCACTTCCACTTGTAGCCTATCTCACTCCCACCTCACCGCCACCCCTTCATGCTCTTTGGACACCTTTCCCTCGAGCCAAGTCACCTCTTCGCGTAACTATCTCAACTTGGCTTGTAGACCATCCCTCTCTACCCATACCTCCTCATGCCATGACACCGCATCAGCTAGGTCCCTGAAATCCCTCAGCCCCTCTGCCTGCACCTTGTCCACCTCTGCTCATAGCATACTCACCCTGGCCTCTAGTCTGCACCTTGTAGCCTCTACATCCCTCAGTCTTTGCTTGGAAATCTGTAATCTCACCATGACCCCTCTCAACAGTACAGTCGGATCCTTTGGTATGAGTGGTATCATGGCCAATGGGGCAATATCATGAACGTCTACATCCATCGCCTCCACCTATGCCTCATCTCTCTCATACATTGTCTCTCCCTCTACCTTATCTCTCTCCTCCTCTGCCTCAACCTCCTCCTAGGATCTCCTCTACTATCTCCCCCTCCTCCTCACCCTCCTCTATTGACCTCCTACCTCAACCTCCCCCTATCGTCTCCCCTACTAATCTCCTGCCTTGGCCTCTCCCTATTCCCTCCCCTGCTGACCTCCAGCCCTAGCTACCTCCTTCCCTCCCTCTGTTGTCCCCTCCTCCTCTCTAATCCTCTGGCCCAAAACCAAGTGCCTCAGTAATCGGCTCCACTAGCATAATATTTGTGGGTCGGTGACGAACATACCATGCTGAGAATCTGACTGTCACCCCTGTGTCTGCTCTCCCCTAGCTCCTACTTGGGTAGGGTACCTCTCACAGCTCCTCCCAATGTTTCTTCGCAAACTCAACCGTAATTTGGTCCCCCCATGGTCGCTCACACAAGATCTGTCTAAATCTCTCTGGTCTGTGGGGAATGTCCTGTTGAAGACCAAACTGTCTCAGCACCCGATTTGGCCTATGTGCCTCCCCTGTACATGGTTCTCTCCTAACTATATAGCATCTAACGCAAAAATACCCTTTGTGTCTCTCCTCATCTCTCCTCCATTTCAAGAACCGTCGTGTCATGTACGACCTCCACACTATCTGATCCTCTCAAAGATCATCCAGCGTCCTCCTCCATCCATCCAAGTCACTGAAGCCCTGATAATGCCATACCCAACCATGCTCCGTTCCATACCAGTATTCCACTGGTAGTGTCAGATCCTGCACCCCTCCTACCACCACTCCTGGCCTGGCCACACTAATGTGCTCCCAATCCCATATTTGTAAAAGCATCACCTGTGTAATGTTGAGAGTCTCTCAATAACACACAACGTGCATGTCCCGGTATAGTTGAGCCAACACGCATTGACCCCATGCGAACTCCCCCTCTCTGCTCCATGATGTGTCAAATAACCTCCATGTACCTGAGACTGTAGAAGCATCCACTCATGTCTAGTATCAATAGTCCACTAATCAATCTGCACAGGTATAGTGGTAGTGGTGGTACCCCCAACCCCAAGCATCTATCCACATCCAACCCCTTCCTCTGCACTGGTAAGTTGTCTCGCTTGAACAGGACCCATACAGTTTGATCCAGTGCCTCACCCTTTGATCTTGTCATGCTCACTAGGTGGCCTGCTATAGGTAGCCATAGAATCCTCCACACGTCCTCCAGAGTCATGGTCATCTCCCCTGTATAAAGGTGGAATTTTGAGGTCTCAGAGCTCCATCGCTCTATAAGGGTTGTCAACATCACCCGATGTGCTCTGATAGTCGGGTATCCCAGCATATGCAACAACCCCACTCGCGACAAAGCCTCATGGTCCTCCCCATTCATAGTTGGTATGGTCACCTCCAACACCTCTGATCACCTCTCGCATGTCCACAGGCTCTCGAATCATTGCATCCACAACACAACATTTCAGTCATCTCATTCTTTCCTTCATCCCTCCCTCTTTTACATTTCCCAGCCCTAGGTACACTTCTCACCCATTTTTCCCCCTTTGGACAAATTTCCTCAATTTTCCCAATTTGTCTTATTTTCATTCTCTCTTCCCATTTTATGGGCATCCTTGCCCTTTTTTCTTCTTCCTCCTCCCTTGTGTCTACCCCTTAGGTGAGCCCGTATTGGTGAGCAAGCCCACCCGGATGGGCAAGCCCTCCAGGTAGACGAGCGATCCTGCCCGAACGAGTGAGCCCGCCTTACGGATGGGCAAGCCCGCCCCCCGGATGGGTGGCCATGCCCAGGCAAGATTTCCCTTGTAGAGGGCATGATCACCCTTTCCTAGGCACAATTGCCCTTTTCTAGGCGTGGTCGCCCCTATCATGGGCATAGTCACCCTTCTCCCCCTGAACCATGTTTTTAGGCAGATTTTCCCAATTCTAGGGAAAATCCACCCTCCCCTTATACCCTCCCACCCTTTTGAGCACTTTTTTTTAATTTTTCTAGGCAAATTTACCCACTAATTGGAAAAATATACCCCCCTTTCCCCTCGCCTCTAAATAGGTGATTCTGCCTACTCGATGGGCGAAATTCCCCTACCCATTTCACTAACCTACTTGCATCCCAAAACTCATGTTTTTAAAGCACGTAAAAACTCAAACATACACCAAAAAATGCTTAAAATCACAAAGAGGGTTTTGGACCTAACCTGGCATGGAACCACGCGCTTGTGGAAGAACCGTCATACCTCGTCCCCCCAATGGATGATGTCATCACTGTAGTCCTCTGACATCCTCGTCTCCTTCTTCTCCTCTTCTCTCTCTCTCCCTCAATTGCCAGGTGTGCAAATGAGGAATAGTAATTTCTAAAATTACCATATATAGCATTTCCCTTCTTTTTAACTTTTTTAAGTTAAGGGTATTTTTACCCTTTATTTAAACCTCTTTTTAATTCAAGTAATCCTCTAACTTCCCGGGGCCGCCATTTGCACACTGTGTGTCTATTTGACTCTGTTCAAAAGCCAATCTTCATGGTTTTTTGAGCTCTATCCAAGGTACATTTCGTTCCCTCATATCAAGAAGTCACCTGGGGCCCCTTTTTCTTCCCCAATTGCCCTCTCGAGGGGGCATACCCTACCATTTTATTCCATTCTTCTTTCATAGTCACTCTCTTACGAAACCGGGGCATTTCTCACCATTTGGGCAGCTCACACAACTTCACCCCATGCTAGTGAAACTTTTTCTAGTCGCTTCCTCTATAGAGTCATCTACATTTTATTTTTCTTTGAAACACTGTTATTCTAACAATATTTTGAATAGGGGCAAAATGTAGACATCCAAATTTGACCACTCTCATATGGTCAAATATGTCTCCTTTATTCATCTATTTCATTGATATTAATTAAATGATTTATTTAGTTAATATTCCCCCTTTTCCTAAGGTTCCTAAAGTATTTAATTTAATAATTAAATACTTTACCTTTCATCCTTCCTCTCTAAATTAAATAAATATATCACTTTATTTAATTTAGTCATTTAGCCTTTTTGAATTTAAATTAGTTTTAAATTCCATATTTTCTCTCTCCTTGTCACATCTTCCATATTTGACCACTTGTCTCTAATCCTTCATTAATATTCTTAATCACCTATTTGCACAACCTTAATCTAATCCTCTTGCCATCTTTGGTATGTCCTCCAAGTCAACCTTTCATAATGCTTTCATTTTTAAGCCATGACCTCTTCCCCATGTGAATTAAAAATTCACATTTATTTATTCAATGTTTTCCTCTTCCCTATGAAGGTTGTTGGAAAATTTTAAATCTTCTCATAAGTCACATCACTCACATGGGACAAGGACTTCCTTTATGAGGACCTTGTCTTATCCTCAAGGTACTCCCAATCATGTGAATTTAAAATTCACATTTATTCCCCCAACAACTTCTCTCTTCCCCATGATGATAAGTGAGGAATTCTAAAATTCCTCACTTGTCACCATCCTTCCCACATGGGGACAAGAACTTCCTTTTTAAGGAAATCTTTCCCTAATCCCAAGGTATTTGCAAGTACCTCCACCTCACATGTCCTCTCTCACCTCACATGTTCTTTTGCCACCTACTTTTTCATATGGCAAGATGTGAGGGCTTGTGAGTCCTCAACTCACCACAACCCTTCATCTTGTCCATGTTGGCTAAATCCTATCCATTGAATTCTCTAGAGACTTTTCCCCTAAAATAGAGGATTTGGTCTCATTTTCTCATAACATGCATTCACAATTCAAACTCTAGCACTCTCAAGAACTTGCATACTTGCATTCAACCACCATTGTTGCATTCATCAAGTTTCCATTTGCATTCATCTATCAAAATACCCAAATCTCTCATTGCATTCTCCATCTAATCTAGATCACTTTGCATAGTATTTTGACTCATTTTCCATCAAGGAGCACACATCAAATCTACATCAAAGGGCCAACCAAAAGGATCACCTAGACAACGTATATCTATTGCTTCAATCTTTGTTTTGTCCAAGTTAAACTAGGCTTATCTCCAAGTGTTGTTGTGTGTTTATCCTTTTGCATTTCTTTGTGTTTTGCATCTTTTAGGGTAGTAAATCACGTTGCACATAGTATGTATCAAAATTCTTTTTTTTTTTGTTGGATCAAGGACTTCAATATCTGGTGCACTCATATTTTTCAATTTTTTTTTTTTAATCTACTATTTTTTCACATGTGTAGAACAAAGAGCTTGATTTTCAGTGAAAAACCTATGTTTAATAAAACTAAAAAAACAAATACATAATAAAACCAAAACATATTAAAATTATATTCGTTGGATAGCTTGTTCCGAGGACTACCTAATTCTAGTTGGGTCTATGAATTCCCTGCCATTTTCATCTTCAACCCGAGCTCTGAAGTGCAAAAAAATTGATTTTTTTTGTGAACAAGGCCAAAAATCGGGGAAAGGGGGGGTTGGCCCAAACCAGGGGGGTTCGAGTGAACCAAGGTTCATTTGAACCCCCTTCCATAAAGGGGTTTCCATTTTTTTTGGCCGATTGGTCTGTACATGCATTAAATGGGTTCACTCAAACCCTAGTTCTAGCAAACCCTCTTTTGGTTCATTTGAACCAACTAGTTCGTTTGAACCCTCGTCACATGTAGGAGAGGTATTAGGAGAAGAGAAACTATGATTATCATGATTTCCTATGCTTTCATCTTCTTCTATCACATCATTCCCACAAATAGGAGAGATAGGAGGGGGTGTAGATTTAAGGAGGGTGTCAACATTTTCACTCTCTTGTGTTAAGAGACTCTCATAACTAGGAAATTTATTGAATGAATGACTAAGATGCTTATTGACTAACCTTTTATTTGCGAACATGGAAAAGAAAAATACTAACATTTGTGAAAATTACTCTATGCAAACGTAAAATGGAAAGACACTTAAAATGCAAAGTAAAGACCTAGAGTGTAAATGCAGTTTTTAGATTTCAAACAAGGTAATTTACTAATTACACTATGCAATAATCTAAAAATGAAATGTTGTAAATGCAAATTTGGAATTAATAAATGCATGAAATGAATTGATTTAAGCTGGATTTAGTGAAATGCATGTGAAAGAAACTCAGCTAACTGAAACAAATAACTAATGACAGCAAACAAAAGTACAGAAACAAGGTTTTCAATGTTGTAAAAGGCAGTTTTAGGGCTAGTCTAGGACTAATTTTCCTAGAGGGGCGTATGAGTCCCACTCAATGTTTTTCATGGGTTTAAATGTTGATAAAAAATTACCACAAAATACCCAGAAACTAGGCAAACCACCTGTATTGGGATAAAATCACCCAGAGGGGCGTATGAGTCCCAGATTAGGGTTTTTGCATCGTTTTCAAAAAATTCTATGTCAATGTTATGTTTTATGTTTTGGATGATGTCTAGGCTAAGTGAAAATGCAGATTTCATATAAAATTCAATGATACAAGATGCAAAAATTCAACCTATATGCACTTTCACTAATGCAAGATTTAGAAACCCTAGATGCAAATTAACTAATGCAAAATTAATGCAAGCTAGATCTAGGACTATGATGCACTCCAAATCGGAATTAAGATGTTCTAAATGCGGGTTCACCAAAATGATTTTTCAAAAATGTCGCTCTATGGTTTATGACATAGAACAAGAAGTTTTCTCTAAATATCATTCAAGGAGACCCTAGAGATCTCAATCCACAAATGGAATGAAGGAAAGAGATATGCTAAGGGTTGTCCTAAGGTATGATTAATGACTAAAGAGGGGTTCACCACTAAGCTAGGGCTTAGAAAGATAAGTAATATGCAAGATCTAATGACAAAACCTAATGATAAACAAAACTCAAATGAATGACCTAGAAATGAATGCAAAACAAAACAAAAAGCTGATAGATCAGAGAGGTGCACCTAGAGACCTGTAAGAGCTTGAATGGAGATCTCAAATGCTAAAAAAATAAAATTGATATAAATTGGGACTCATACACTAGGCTGGGAAATTTAGTCCCAGATTGGGGTTTTTGGGCAGGGACATAAATTTGGTAAAGACAAGTCTGGAACTCCTAGCAAATTTCATTGTACTAGGACTCATATGCCAGAAGTGGCATATCAATCTTACTTGGCTTTTTAGAGAATCAAGACTTGAATTTGCTCTTTAATCTCAACTCTACCTTCTCAGCTTGATTTTTGAGTCTAAATTGTTGAATTTTGCTTTGTATAGGTCTTTCAATGATCTTGTAGATGATGTGACAACTTTGGCAACTTTGAACACTTGAAAACCTTTCTCCAATCTTGCTCTTCAATATGTCTTCAACCTAGGTCTACAAATCACACACTAAAGAGAGGGAAAAAAATGTTATTTTTTTAGTGGAAAGGGGTTTGCCTTGGTCAAACCTCATTTAGGTGATTAAACCTTGTAATGAAAAAAAATGGAAAGGAGGAATGATGAATGAACAAAATGATATGTTTCAACTCACCAAACCCTAGCAATAAAATGCTACAAACACATGTATGAGACGAATCCAATGGATGTAGATCTTGATTCTTACTTGAATGTTGTGGATCTTGAATTGAATGCTTGCTTGAATTATTAAACCCTACATCACAGATATTAGCTCAAAAAAAAACACGATGCATGATGACTTTGACATGATGTTTGATACTTGAATAATGCTCCAAAACACTTGATAAACAACTCATGAATGCTCTTGTAAAATCTTGAATTCTCTTGAATTTTCTTGTAAACTCCAACCTGCTATTAGGAATTCTCTCATGAAATTCTTAGGTCACTTGTAAACTTGCTAGGTGAAAATGAGTGAAATGACCTTGTATTTATACTTGTTTAAGCCAAATTTCCTGAAATTACAACACTACAAGCCGATATTAGGTCTAGGAGCATAAAATCCTGCCAAGAATTTTAATTTAATTTAATTTTAAGCTACATGGGACTCATATGCCAAAAGTGGCATTTGAGTCCCATTAGGCTAGGCTATGGGACACATTTTCAAGAAATTTTTAGATTCGTGTGAAATCAGGATTGGGGCCTTGAAACTTAGGTGGGACTCATACGCCCAAGGTGGCGTATGAGTCCCAGATCACTAAATTTGGGCTATAATATATAAAAAGACATGAATTATGATTGTGTGTTGGTTCATTTCAGGATTATTCTTGGAAAGATGCATTAATTAAGGCTTTTGGATGCAAAATAAGGCCAAATAAGGCATAAAGAAGCCCAATTAATAATGAAATCCTAGATTAGTGTGAAAGTGAACTAAGATACACTTTAGAAAACCCTAAATAAGGCACCATTAGGTCCATTTAGTTTACAAGGGCCCTAAATTTAATGTGAAGGTGTAAATGAATCCACTTTACAACACTAAATTAAGGCAAAGTTGGGAAAATTTAGCTTAAAAGGGCCCTGAATCCAATGTAAATGTAGAAAACACATTAAAACACTATATCAAGGCAACATTAGGTCCATTTTTACATTAATTATTCCCAAATTAGGTGTGAAAATGTAAACGGCGACATTTTTCTACACTACATAAAATTAAAAAATTGCCATGACAAAAAATGTGAAATATTATTTATGGAATGCAAGGCATGTGAGGTGCAAGGAATATTGTAATAATTTTCCATTTGATCATGATGGTGAGATTCTATAGCACCTATCATTACTACAAAATTTAAAAATAAGAACCCCCCTCTTTATTTTTTTGTATTCATAAGATGCAAGGGACTGAAGGAGAGGGATATCATACATCATGTAAGTTTATGTAAGAAGAAGGGACTAAAAGAGAGGGATATCATAAGAAGCACATACGAGAATTAATGGAAGAAAATTATCATTAGCATACTATATTAAATGGGTTAGTTTTTCACCCACTATCGAGCCCATACTGCCTCCCATGAATTGAAAATCCATAACTCCGAGTGCGACAGTAATACCATGTATTTCACTTATGCCTGTTTGAATAGTGTCAGGTAAACTTGTTTCTTTTTTATAGGAAGTGTTATAATCTTCATAAGATTGTTCTTCTATTTCTATAATTCTTCTTTCCTAGATTAAGTGTACTCATATTAGTTTTACGTTAGTGTCAACATACTCGTTTTCTTCTTTAGTTAAAGAGTGATAACTTAAAGGAAATTCTTCCTCAATATCCTTAGTATCTTCAATATCTTCAGTATCTTCTATATAAGTCTCTTTTTTCTTACAAAATTTTTCTTTGCTATCTAGTGTTAGTGTAGAAAAATATTTCATTATCTCTAGTAAATAGAAATAAATACTCATAGTATCTTCAGTATATGAAAATAAATTGTTGTCACAATCTTTTTCATTCTTCTTGTGATGAAGGTAGAGATTCTCTATTTGGTGAAATAACTCCACACTATTTGTACTATAGAGTAGGTCATCATGTATGATATGATCCATGATATTATAACACTGATAGCGATCTTGTTTTTTCACGTATTCTACTAGAATATCAGAACCAAAATGAGAAGATTCTTCTCCTTTGAGTAAACCACAACAATGATTTTTAAACCAATATTTTATTTTTTTTCAAGACCAAATATCTTTCCATCAAACAGATTGTCGTATGTTTTTGCAGCCATAAAAAGTAATCTTATGAAAACCAAACATAATCATGTAAATTAAATATAATCATGTAAATTAAATATAAACATAAAGAATAATAAAAATAGTAGACACCTTTAGATTGGAGATGACATAAATAGAATATAAATAACCATTATGTGTTAATATAAGAATAATAAGTGACTCTAAAATTGTAATTTATCAATATATGCTCATATAAGAAATGCCATGCAATAAATAAATAAATATTATAAACAATTAATACAAAACTCTAGATAAACATGGTGTAGCAATATAATATAACTACATGAGATAAAATGTGAATTAGGTAATGGTCAAAGATTAAAACATGAGAATAAGTTCATAAAATAAAATAGGAAGCACGAGGTCAACACGAAAAAAGAGAAAATGTTATAAAAGCGTAAAATAATAATACGAAAAGGGATTATAAGTAATAGCAAGTGGAAACCAAGAATGGATAATGTTTATGGTTTAAACATTTTGTTTAGGATAAATGTGCCATGAAAGTGTTCGACAACCAAAAAATAATTGCACGTGTGACCTTATTTTCACTTTGATTTTGTCTAATTAATTATTCACCAGGATTATTTGTAACTTTTAACAATCATGAAAGCTAGGATCAATCATCGATAAGATACCAAACAATAATAAGCACAAAAGACAAATTAGGATGTAAATTATGGAGATCAAAGATCAGTCCATTAGAGCAGCCTAGTAGGAAAGCGTTTGGAATTAGGTGAACATTGATGCTACCTATAATATTTGGGAACTTTAGGATCAAGGCTACCCAATATCTAACAATCAATATGAATGAAATAAATGATGGAATCGTTTCACTAATAAATGGAAAAAATGGTCCTAAAATTGATAGGGGATGTTGATAACAATAATAAGTCTTTCAAAATATCTTAGCTAATTATCTACAATGGAAGTACCAAAACAAATATTAGAAAGCTTCTCATTTTTGAATGATGGTTAAAAACAGATACAAAATGTAATAAATATACCACTTTCCCTTGATAGTTTATTTATTTACTATCATAAATGAATTCCAATATTGAAATTAATTTATGAAAGAAAACTAGACCTTAGAAACTTATGTTTTGGGCCTCAAATGCCAATCCACGTCAACATACAAATGATAAATGGAATGATAATCTAATGTATGCAATAAAATCATCCATATTCAAAGCATAGAAAACTAAGCTTTTTTGTAATGGTACTAATGGGCAATGGAAACAAATAAAACTAGGTGGTGTAGGAGAGGGATTTGAATAAAAATGTTGAAGAAAAATAAAATGGATTATGTGACTTTAAAGAGGGTTTAGATGAGAGGGAGAAAACATAGAGTTAAGCATATTGGCAAGGTTTTGATGTGAGAATTACAAATAACACTCAAGGGTGGAAAATAAGGACATGCACATGGGTATGTATTTATCTCACTCCCAATTTTTTTGAAACTATATGGAGGTGTCACAAATGCTTAGAGATAACCTAAACAATAAAAAACTCAAAAAAATCCCTTTTCCTATGTAAAATGAGGAAAAGGATGATTGATTTAAAGTTATTGCTAAGTTCAGATGAAAGGGAGAAAACATAAAGTTGAAGCATATTGGAAAGGTTTTGATGTGAGAATTACAAATAACACTCAAGGGTGGAAAATAAGGACATGCACATGGGTATGTATTTATCTCACTCCCAATTTTTTTGAAACTATATGGAGGTGCCATAAATTCTTAGAGGTAACCTAAACAATTAAAAACTCAAAAAACTCAAAAAAATCCCTTTTCCTATGTAAAATGAGGAAAAGGATGATTGATTTAAAGTTATTGCTAGGTTCAGATGAGAGGGAGAAAACATAAAGTTGAAGCATATCGGCAAGGTTTTGATGTGAGAATTACAAATAACACTCAAGGGTGGAAAATAAGGACATGCACATGGGTATGTATTTATCTCACTCCCAAAATTTTTGAAACTATATGGAGGTCACTAGAAGAATTTGGCAAATAAATGACTATGTGACTAAAAAATTTAGTCACATGACTAAAACTTTTAGTCACGTGACAAACAATAGTAGTATTTGGAAAATAAATGACTAATTTGGTCATTTATAAGTGACTAATTTGGTCATGGTAAAATCACAACTAAATGACTAAATAAATGACTAAATAAATAATTAAATAAATGTGTTCATTATTAAAATATTTTCCATAATTTTCATTTTAATAAACATACTCTAAAACCTTCGTCAAGACTTTATCTTCAATCATAGCCCACCATAATTAATAATAAAATATTACAAATAAAATTACTAATAAATATTTTTTGTGGAATAAATATTTTTTTTTGTGGTGTCATCATATGAACACCAAAGTTTCTTCTAAATTGATGAAAAACCACCAAATTATCACAAGTAAAAATTAAACAATATGATATTAAAGTGGATAATTCAAAAAATATTTTGAATTAATGGAGTGGATTGTATTATAATATAATATAATAATAATATATTATATTACAATACAATATAATATAATATAATATAATATAATATATATTTGTGTGTGTATTATATTATATTATATGTATTATATGATATTAATATTATATAATATAATTATTATATTATAATTATAATATAAAATTAATTTTTTTTAGGCAAAGGTTGTGAGGCCACAAATTATATTAATATAAATGAATTAAATTAAATTGCATATTCATTTTAAAATAATTTAACAATTACTTATTGTAGTTTTAAAATAATTAAAATATAGTATTTAAATATAAAAGCAACCTTTCTATTTTATTTTTTTATTTTTTTGCATGCAAATCATTTTATATTCTAAAATTAAACTACATTCTAATTTCAAAAAAAATATAGAACATTTTGAAGTAAAAAGCTATTGATTTATATCTTTTTAATACATTGGGAAGGAAATAAATCTCTACTTCTAGACTTTAAAATAATTAAAATATAGTATTTAGATATAAAAAGCAACCTTTCTATTTTCTATTTTCTTTTTTGCATGCAAATCATTTTATATTCTAAAATTAAACTACATTCTAATTTCAAAAAAATTATAGAACATTTTGAAGTAAAAATCTATTGATTTATATCTTTTTAATATGTTGGGAAGGAAATAAATCTCTACTTCTAGACTTTTTAGATTTTTTAGTTCAATTGAACTGTATTGAACTTTAAATTTGAATGACCAGTTATTTTAAAAACATTTAATCAAATCATCATAATATTTTCAAAAGCAAGTAATTTTATATTATATAATATTATAATATAATATTTATATTATATTATATTATAATATATTTAATATTATATAATAATATAATATTTAATAATTGATTGTGGGGGGAGATTTATGTATTGTAATTTATTTATTTTAAATTCCATTTTAAAACCCGTTAAGGCAAATTAAGGCAGACAAATCAGGGGGGCAATTTTTTATTTTAATAAACATATTGTAAAACCCTAGTCAAAACCTTATCTTCAAGCTACACTGCAACTCACCAAATTGAAGAAGTGAAAGGTCAATATAGTGAGGGAGTTTGGAGGAGATGAAACCAGCAATAGAAAGCAAGAAAAATTGTCCAGGGTAAAGTGCTTTGTAATGTTAAAACTAAATGTGCTCATTTTAGGATCTCAACTGCAATTTTCATTTTAATAAACTAATGCAGGGGCATCAAAGTTTTTGTTTTGTTTGAAAATTTTGTTTCTTTGATTTTCCTATGACAAGTGGTTACATTGGAAGATAAACAAATTCTTTTTATTGTTGTGTGGGATCACCCCATTTTGGGTGAAGGCGTGGCTGCAAGGTAGAAGAAAAATAAAATGGTTGTTGATAGAGGGAAGGAGGGAAGGTTGGAAGAGAGGTTTGATCTTTTTTTGTTTGGGAAGAATAAGACAAAGAAACCCCAACCAAGAAATGATAAGAGGCAAAATAAATAGGGGCGCCTATCACAAGATTGATTGTCATTATAATTAACCGATTCGCATCTTTGTACTTAGAAAATTTGTAAGTATTTAAGCTCTACTTTTTTCTTTGATGTTTGCCTCCTTTTGAACTCTGTTACCTATAGGATATGCACAAAATGGTTTTATTGAAAAGGGCTTTCCAAAATGCCTCTATTAATTATTATTTTTTAATATTCTCTTAATGTAAATGTTCAAGGATATTACATAAGTTTATATTGTATAACCTTTTTTCTATGGAAATTATTTCAGATTGTAAGCATTCTAAGTTCATGTTACCCTCATCAGTTGTGAGGAGTCACAAAGGAAAAGTTTTTTTTGGCATGAGCACCTATAGGTTTGAAAGTATTTATTTGAATATTGTCATTTGCTGCTACATATAGATATGGTAATAGCTTTATTTGTGTGATTCAAACTTGAACATCAGTCGTCAATATTGTTCAGTTGAAATTGTATATGATTGGGGTTACCTTTGCGTAGATTGAATACTATGTTTTAGTCAAATATGAATAAATGAACTGTGGAGTTTGACTATTTGCATATGCATTTCTTTCTGAATAATTTCATAATATATTCCTATATTGCTATGAAATTCCATATTCTCCCACTTTATTTTTCATATTTCAAAGTTTCATAATTTTTTCAAAAATATTAACAAATTTTAAGTTTTTTTTATTATGGACAAGTACAGAGCAAGAAGAAAATGCATGCAAAATCAGTGCCTTCTAGATGCATTTACAACCCACCCCATGTGCAACAATAAAGACATGCGTTCACATCAATGGCTTTTTAGCTTTAGTTTTAGTTTTCTTCAGTTTTAAAAGCATAATAAATCAGCTTTTTGCATACTGTAAGAAGATTCTCTCTTCAAATCTCTATATACAAAGTTCTTTATAACATATTTTATATACAATTTGAATATAGAAGTGAATTATTTTCCAACATTTTGTTTCAATCTTTTGAGAAAATTTGTTGAAGTTTTAATATAATTGTTTAATTTTTCTAGTATAACATAAGAGCATTAAAGTTTTATATCTTTCAATCACAACATAATTTCAATGAACTTCTATTAATTCACATCTTAAAGTATTAGTTTATAAATGACTAAATAAATGACTACCATGACTAAATAAATGACTAAATAAATTACTAAATAAATGGCTACAATGACTAAATAAATGACTACATGACTAAATAAATGACTACCATGACTAAATAAAATGACTACAATGACTAAATAAATGATTACCATGACTAATTAAAATGACTACCATGACTAAATAAATGACTACCATGAATAAATAAACAACTACCATGACTAAATAAATGACTACCATTACTAAATAAATGACCAGTTAACAACAATCAATGACTAAATCAATGACTAAATCAATGACCAAATCAATGACTAAATCAATGACCAAATCAATGACTAAATCAATGACTAGATAAATGACTAAAATAGTTTAGTCATAAATTTGGTCGCGTTATAAATGACTGGCAATAAACTACTAATGGTCACGTGACCAAAATTAGTCATTTATATGCAATTTTTAGTAGTTTATTTAGTCATATATTGTTGTTTTTGTACTAGTGGGTGTCACAAATGCTTAGAGGTAACCTAAACAATAAAAAACTCAAAAAACTCAAAAAAATCCCTTTTCCTATGTAAAATGAGGAAAAGGATGATTGATTTAAAGTTATTGCTAGGTAAATCTAAGATAAAAACATAGTAGGTATGAATCCCTAACAATTATTGAGTTTGAATTTCAAATTTATGGTGATTGGAAAAAATTCAGGGCCAATCTAGTGTATGCCCAATAGTGGGTAATGAACTTGAGTGATAAGTAATACCAATCTTTTAGGAAAACTTAAGTTTGAAGGTGGGCATCTTGTGGTGGGTGCTCATATTAGATATAATATTGATAAAGTAATTTTTAGGAAAGATAAAGTCAAAATTTTGACATAAGTTAGGACTAGGATGAACATTTGGTGGTTTAACAAAGGGGAAAAGGGGGATAAGTTAAAGGAAAAATAAAGAAGGGATAACGACATAAAATAGGGGGAAAATAAATGAAATGAACACATCAAAACTATTGGAAGCTTGAGTTGTTTGTCAATTGTTTGAATATTGTCACTGATGTCAACCCCTTGTATGAAGAGAATGTTAGAATTTTTATGGTGTTGATGATGTCAACCCCTAGCATTGGAGTTGTTGGAAGCCTGGAGTTGTTGGCGTTGGTGTCAACACAATGTTTTTAGTGTTTTCATTAATGTCTTACTTTAGTATAGTTGTTGAAGTTGTCTTCGGAGAGATAGTGGGATGTGCTATAGTTAATGAGAAGTGTCACAGATGTTGTAGATGTGTTGTAGAGATGTTAGTAGTGTTGTTGATGTAGTTGGTTCACTTGGTTTCCAAGTGCTTTTGAGAAAATTTGAATAAAAGAAAGTTTAGTATGATAGAGTGGTGTTCAGTGTTTTGCTCCACATTTTTTCATGGTTGAAGATATGCCTGTGTGGTTTACATATGATGATTAGAGGTTTTTAGAGGATCTATTTCGAGAGTTTCTAGTTCTGGATTGTTCTATAGTGAAATATGTGTTTGACAGTATGTCTGTCTAGTGAAACAGGGTGTCTGGGAGAAATGAGATTGCTCCACAGTGAAGATTCTTGTCTTGTGGATCTAGGAATGTGCTTATATATTTTGTATCTACCTTCTATTGAAGTTTTATGTTTTGACTTGTTCTACAAGGTTGTTTGGTGTGTTGGATGTCTATGCTAGTGTGTTTAGTTGCATAGAATAAAGGTGTTCTTAAGTTCCAGGTGGTTACATAGTAGTATTGGTGAGTATTTTGAAGCTATGGAATATTTTGAGATGTTTTGGAATGTTGTTGTGTTGTCTATGAGATTTTTCTAGAACTGGAGAGGCATATTTGTGATTGCTTGTTAGTGTTAGTGCAAGTTTTTCCAACTTGACATGCTAGCACTAATTGTGGAGGATGATTGTTTTTTATGGAAGTGTTGAGAAATAGGTAAGTGTAGATTTGGGTCCCAGTTAAGTTGTGGTGTGGTCTTCCTTCACTTCTTTACTCTATGGAAGTGTTTTATGCTGACCTATTTGATGTTGCATGGTTGAGGTGCATATGTTTCTTTAAGGTTGACCTAATTGAATTGTTTTAGGTCATGAATGGTATAAATTGTTACCAAATTTTTGCTACAGCTCAATTGGTGGAGTTGGATTAAATATTGTTATATCTTAAAGTGAAATTACAGTTATTTTTGCATTATGCTTAAGTGTTGTTTGCACCTTGTTCATTATTTATCAAGTGACAGTTATGCTTTGAAAAGAGGAATTAGAATTTTGGAAGTTGCTATTCGATATTTTACAATCAAATGGAGTATAGAATTGAGCATACAATAATAAAGCATTTCAGATTGCTTTTATTTATTTCATGAATTAATTCATATTTATAGAGCTTCATTTGATTGTGAGAATTCAAATGATAATACAACATTGCATTGAGATGCATTTTCTTTTCGTAATGAAAAGCATAGGATTGAAATCAAATATCCACACAAGTCGTGGATGCAACTGTTGTAGTGCATCACTAGTATCACACTACATTATGGAAGATGCATTAAAAGAAGAAATCACATAAGTAACAACATAATCATCATTGCCTGATTGGTTGATGGTCGATGCTGAAGTGGTGCACCTTTTGTCTTCTCCAAGCTCTGTTGACCTGTAGGAAGGAAGAGAGGGATGTCAGAGGCTTCGACTATGAAGATAACTATATGAACCATCAACAATAATGCAGTCTACTACTAATCATACACTAGAACCATTAAGGAGGAAGTAGAAGAATGAACAAAGGGAGAAAACATCATCATCATTCATTATTTTTATGCTAACTTTGCTTGTTTCCTTGTGCAGGTATAGGGAAAATCATGAAGCTGATTATCATTTGAAGACCAAGCATGTGGAGAAAAATGGGCTCCCACAAGGGTAGAGCTCGGCATGTTGCCCCTTATTCATTACAAGTGGGCTGAGAAAAAGATTGCATAATCATATTCATCAAGAAAAGAAATGATATACAACTGAAAGAGTAAAGCAGAGTTATCCATCAAACTATTAAACCAACTATGCATTCATAACAATCATGTAATTTTTTTTTGAAAGCTACAGGTGAACAATGGGTTTAATTTGCTCAATCATTTAACTAAGTACATTTGTCTCAAGCATTGTTGTATGGTTTATGTTCTTTTGCCACAATATTATTTGTTCATCATGTTCATAATGGCATGCAAGGTTCAGTTAAACAGTGTTCTTTCTCTCAATCAAGGATAGTGAACAGGCATACATAATGCCTTAACGAAGAGAGTTGATTCTGATTTTCATTGTAGATGAGGACATGTGCATGGAACAATTTTATTAAATTGGGCATAAAAATGCATGAAGAGTGCTAGGTTGAAGCCCAAGAATATGAAAGGATAGACAATACATTCAAATGATCAACGAAACAGTCAGTTCCAATTTGGCTAAGAATGCAAATGCAGCATTAGGAATTACAATGTGAAAAGTTGCTTCCAGAATGAACAGAAAATGACAAAACATAAGAGAAAGCACTTCTGAGAATGTTAGCTAGCTGTAAGAGGAAATGCAGTCCATAGAGCTACAGTGTTTTAATTTAAATCTTTGCATAAATTCAAAATGGAATCAAGCAAACAACTCATCTACAGATTCAATCAAGTGAGATTTTTGTGTATGGATGGTTCAAACAGCATGGGAATGACACTTTAAAAATGCAAGCAAGTACAGATATATGGAGGAGTTTTCTTCTTAAATGCAGAATGTAGTCAAAATGCGTAATCACAATTAAAATATTTATATGAAGTTTTTAGTTAAAACTATACAGATTTTCATTGAGTACAGTTTACCCACATGGTTATTTTTATGGGGCAGCAAGATATGTTCTTCCTGGAACTCATATACCTGAATGAGGGTTATCAATAGTAAGGTGAAGTAAATTTGTGTTCTCATAATATTATATACCTAGGTGGGGTTTTTTGCAAAACAAAAAATTATACAATGCCCTCATGATCGAGTTTGAAGGCTCCAGAGGAGATAAGATTTCTATAAAACAGTGAAAGCCCACATCAAAATTTTGTCTCAAGAAATACAGCAGGAGTAAATCCTCATGGGTCGAGCCCAGATTTCACATAAATGTCAAGATATACAGTTTTTTGTTTATTCTTCATACACCCATATTGGGGTTTTGATTTAAAAACAGATTTTACAATTTCAGTGACACCCATGTCAAGATTTTTATGAAACAACAGAAAATATGGAAAACCACGGTAGGTTGAGCTTCAGAGGAGAAGATGACAAAGATAGGTGAGTTTTCTGCAAAATTTCAAATACCCATATAAGGTTTTGTTCAAAATTTGAAAGAAGAAAGAAGTTCTTGTTTTGGGTTGAGCCCAAAAGCTTCAAATATACTCTTTCAGAGATACACATAATGCAGGCTATAGATGGCCTTAAATTTTTTAAATAAAAGTGATATATTGCTGGTGCTGGAGTATGTGAAGTTTTTTAGCTTCCTTTTCATGAACAGAAAGATAGAAAAGCACAATGGAGAAACAAGGCTTACCATGCGTATTGTTGAAGTCAAGAGGTCGCGGCCAGTGTTAGAAGAGCTTTCAAAACCACAAGCAAAACACCCAGTGTGAGCTCGTATATAGTGGCCAACGAATACAAGAAAACCCAGATAGAAAAATAAACACAGGTAGTAGAAAATACATCAGAAATTAAGTTGCAGCCACAGCCACAAGACCAGAAAACTCAGGAAGTAAAGCCATAAACAATAGCTCACCTTGTGTGCAATGAAGGAGAGAAGTTTGCGGACAAGAGATCACATAGAGCTTCCAGACAAGAGTTCAAGCTCATGCAAGCCAGCCATGGAGAATAAAGTCATAAGAATGTACAGAGAAATCAGAGTTAAAGTATGTATAAGCCACGACCTTAATGGCCATTCTTGCTTTTCAAATGAAATGGAAAAGCCACAATGATGTCAGAAATTAAGCTTACTTTTATCATAGTGAAGGATTCAACCATTCGAAGACAAGGTGAAGATTCTTAGGCACACGAGCTACAGACTGAGCTACATCATGGAAGCGCTATCCTTTCAGGTAGAGACCAGGGTCTTCAAAAATGATGATTGAAAAAATGAAATGATTTTTAGGGTTTGAATTCTTTTTGTCTCTTTCCCTAATTTGAATTTAGGTCGAACATTATGATTGTCCTGAATATTCACATTTGACAATACAATAGTGGAGATATTTGAATTTAGCGATTTTTGCATTTTAATCAAATTTAAATCAATGCCTAGGTTGACTTTGTTTAAGTCCTTAGGGCTTGTGATTTTATATTAACATTCACACTTGTGCCTTCGTGAAAATTGGAGATTTGAATATCCTAGTTTTATTGATTTTGTGATAAATCAATAACAATTGCAAGATAATTTTACTTATGACTTAGGGTCTTGTTTTTTAAATTGATTTTTTAAGAAATCACTTAGTTGATATGGGTATTGGTTGATTTTCTTGCAAACCAAGTTGGTCTCCTATTCTACCTATGGATTAGCCAACTCCAATCAAGGGCATCTCGGAGGACCTGGACCAACTGACAAGATTTAGTCAAAGACTAAGATCTTCTGCTCTTAAGGCTTTGCAGATCCAGGGCGGGTTTACCCACACAATGCCTCAAAGAAGACCAGACATTGCTTTTTATAGCAAATGATTCCTGATGCCAAGCGTTGAGGACCTCAAATAGGGCTATATTCTCAGTAGCTCAACCTTGAAGCAAATAGGAGGTAGGGCAAGACATCAAACAAGGATATTCAATGATTTATAAATTATTTTCTAAGAGGAACCAGGTCGCAAGACATATTAGTGCCTAATCCAGGATCATGGAGTCACACGCAAAAGATGGAATTCATCTGCAAACATGACTCAATCAGTGGATTTTGCTTTGTTAATGCCTTACATCAGCTATCAGTGCCTTACACTAACAATCTAGCTCTTGTATCAACCAGACTCTTCTTACCAAATCCAATTTGCAAACAAGTAATCACTGCTATCTATTCAAAGGATTTAACTGCTTCCTTGAAGTAGACCTATCAACAAATAACACAGTCCCATGAAGTATGAGAAGATGAACAAAAACACCTTATGCATTTATTCAAATGATTAAAAGCCTACAAGTGTGGAGAAAATCTGATGATATGCATGAAAGATAAGCATCTTCATGTATTCCTACTTAACTGATTGCATTTACAGAGGGATTCAACGTTACAGTCTACAAACTCAAAAATGACCTAAGACCAAACCCTAATCTATCCCAGGCTAATCCCAGAACTCAGAAAAATGTGGAACATAACACCAAAGTTCAGAACCCCTACATCTAGCCATGAAATTCTCCTTTATAGGAACAGGAGAAGCAACAAGCAACCGGCCGGATGAGATTACACATCATCAGCTGACTAGGACAAACCCTAGAATAGCTCACAGGCCAAGTCAAAAATTCCAACTGCCCCACTGGTCACATAAATGCAACTGGTCGGGTTGCTGCAGGAAAGACATTCCCGCATGAATGAAGCCAGGCAATCAATGTCAAATCCGCCGCAGAATCTAGGCACCCATACTCGAGCCATGTCATCCTTGTCCCAGATTCGTCGCCATGAATGTTGGTTCAGTTGATCCAGCGACCCTCTCATCTGCCACCATGAATGCTCCAAGTCTTCGCACATGAACATAACAGAAACCCTGAAACACACATGTTTGAATCTTCGTCATCAATCAACCAAGATCAGATGGTTGTCTTTTTAAAATCTTTGTCGGACCTCTGAAAAAGGCCTCCACAGTTGGCAAGACAAAAAGAGGTTGGGGAGACATCATACATAATCAAAATGCCTCATCGAAATGTATCACTTTTATGTATTATCCATTCGCCAAGACAAGGGCACATCTCTCACCGAAGCAATCCTTTCATTTGTTCATAGTCGCTATAGTCACCTACCATCGGCGAGATATCACAAAGACATCACCAAGCCTCATCAAAATGCATCACTTCAAGTCGTTGTGATATAGAACTTCCCCCGCCGATGAACTCACTTGCCAAATGTACATCGCTGAGACATTTGATGTTTCTTACCGATGCACCCTTGTATTCACTTTGTCGCTGTAACTTATTTGTCTCGGGGAGACCCTTTGTAGATATCACATTGCATCACCAAAAACCTTTATACACCTGTTTGCCAAGAGAAAATAGGACTCTCACCGAAAGCCACATATTGAACCGCTATTGGTAAGACCGGACCCCATCATTGTGACCACATACCGAAATAAGAGTCTCACCGAAACAATAAATCCTTCACCACCGGTCGGCATAACAAGATGACACCGCCGAGATGTTACACCAAGAGCCCAGACTCCTGCCGAAGAGATTATCCTTTATGTTTTCGGTTGGTGTAACAAATCATATTCACCAAGACCTCCCACCATAGATCAAAACTTACACCGATGGGATCCTAGAGCGCACAAGTCAGGGAGACAAGATAAAACTCGCTAAGACCTCACCCCGGGCAGACGCCAACACACCAAAGGGAAAAGTCCATTGGTGAGACATAAAGAAGTCGGGGAAACATCTCCCTGACCTCAACCAACACAGGCCGATAGAAAAGAGACCTCGGGGAGACAACATGGGGATCGTCGAGAGGTTATCCCTAGTGCCAAAGGTCTCAACAAAAACAGCGTGGGGCCAGTAAATACGGTAGCTAGGGGCCAGTAACGAATGGAAAATGGAGCTTGGGGGAACCACTTAAGTTAAAATGAACCGAGCGGACAGGTCAATGAATTAAAAGGCAAATGGAACGGGAACCAAACAAGGTCAGAGCTGGAACCAGGAAAGAGACAAGGTCGGAGTCGAAGCCAGAGCGGGAGAAGAAACAAAAACAAAAGAGACCAGGACCGAAAACCATCCCACCCCTGCCTCCGCAAAAGACCGCGGAGGCGGAGCCGGAACCAAAACAAAACCAAAAAGCCATGGGGCAGAGACAAGAGGAAAACTGGTGCAAGCAGAGTCGGGGCCAGAACGAAACCAGAAAGTGAAACACGAGCAAGGTTCTGAAACCGGTTTCCACTCCGATCCTGCCTCCACCAGAGGAAACAAAAGACAAAAGGAAAAACAAAGGCGCGAAACCGGAGGCGGAATGAAACCCGAAAGAGGAGCGAAAGGCAAAATCCTAATCCTGATTTCACTTCGATCCCGCCTCCGCCAGATAAAGATAAAACACAAGGCAAGGAAGAAAAGGAAGAACTAGCCATCAGAGACATGAACACTTAGCATGCTAAGCTCAACCCTAGTGGGAGCCCATTTACCCCACGTGCCAAAAAGAAAAACACCCCATAGCTAAAGTTTTGTCATGAAAAACCAGATTACACAATTAGGCAATGAGAAAACCAGAAATGGCACTAACATAGGCTCCAGTTGGGGATGTATGCCTATGGTGGGCATAGCAAGAATTCAAATCACTGGGAGAGCATACCAGAACAAAAAGAAACCCAAAAACAGCGAGGAGCTAACCGGACAAGGTTAGCAGACAACAAAACAAAACCGACCAGAAAAGAAAAAACCTAACCTAATGTTCATGGAAAAAGAAATGCTTCAGATGAAGTACCACATCAAGAATTGTCCATGAACAGGAAATTCAAGAGTTGCATTGTTGATTCTTTATTTCATTTGATGACACTAGGCCACCAAATGAAAAATGAGAGCTAGCTCTTACCCCTTTCAAATACAATTCTGCAAAATGAGTTGGCCTTCCCTAACTTGTGCTTGCCTCTTCCAATCTACAATAGTATAAACGAATGCATCTCTGCAAACACGAGTACCTGATTGCCCTTGTGCAAGTGAAACTTGCCCTATGTTTAATTTTGTCGTTAATTGGAAACCAGATCAAATAGGTCTCATTATTTCCACCTTCTTGATTCTTTGATTATGTATCATGTGGCAATACATGTGAATACTGATCAGGACTGCATAGAAACACAGTCTGATCACAACTAGATACCTGACAAAACATGTTAGTACCTCTCAACAAGCTGTCATATTCATCATTATAAACATGTACATGATCCTTATGCATTTGAAAGTCAGACATAATTTCCAAATGTTGACTGTTATGTGACAACAAGCTATCATATTCATCATTTACATTACCCTGAAGCTAAAAACAACTAGCTCCAGTGCTCTGCATATTGTCACATTCTGTGAAAACTTCATCAAGTGTATACAAAGGGATACACTTACCATTCAATACATCTTGCAACTACTCTATATCATTTTCAGTAGGAGGAAGCACATCATTAGTGCAATGATGGTTTAAACCACTACTCCCACTTCCTCTTTTCACTTGGCTCTATTCTTCATCATGCTGGCAATGAGAGTCATCAAAGGACTCTGACTCCTCCTCATGGTTTACCTTAAGCATGGTATCATAGCTTGTAGAGGGAGCGTAAGGACAACAATGCATCTTGCAAATGAAACCTATCCCTCTACAACTATCCAATTGCAATATTGAAACCTCCCTTGATGCTAGTGCTTGATCTCACCAAATAAAGGGGAATAAAGTTTTTTCAATGTTCAAAAGCATGAAGAATACCTGGAAACATTGCAGCCATGGAACTATCCTTCAAATCTTCAACAAGTTCACCTTGGCAGAGTTGCCACCTCTTTGTAGAGGGCTGAGCTTCAAAAGTATGAAGCTCACTTACATGTAAATCTTTCTTTGAGTTCCATCCAATAGAGCACCATAGATCTTGTAGCTTTCAGGTTCAATGCAACAAAACATTTCTCCAGGCCATAGATTCTTCAAGCTTTGAACAAAACCAACATGGCAAACAAATATGACTCTTTGATATGGCACTTAATAATCGGATTTCTGAGTAAGTCCCCAACAAAGTCGCCAACTTGTTGGTTGATTTTCTTCCAAACCAGGTTGGTCTCCTATTCTACCTATGGAGTAGCCAACTCCAATCAAGGGCAGCTCGAAGGGCCTGGATCAACTAACAAGATTCAGTCAAAGACTGAGATCTTCTCTTAAGGCTCTGCAGAACCAGGGCGGGTTTACCCACACAATGCCTCAAAGAAGACCAGACATTGCTTTTTATAGCAGATGACTCCCGATGCCAAGCGTTGAGGGCCTCAAATAGGGCTAGATTCTCAGTAGCTCAACCTTGAAGCAAACAGGAGGTAGGGCAAGACCTCAAACAAGGATATTCAATGATTTATAAAAATTTTTCTGAGAGGAACCAAGCCACAAGACATATCAGTGCTTAATCTAGGGTCATGGAGTCACACAAAAGATGGATTTCATCTGCAAATAGGACTCAATCAGTGGATTTTTCTTTGCTAATGCCTTACATCAGCTATCAGTGCCTTACACTAACAATCCAGCTCTTGTATCAACTAGAATCTTACCAAATCCAATCTGCAAACAAGTAATCACTACTATCTATTCAAAGGATTTAACTGCTTCCTTGAAGTAGACCTATCAACAAATAACACAGTCCCATGAAGTATGAGAAGATGAAAAAAAACACCTTATGCATTTATTCAAATGATTAAAAGCCTACAAGTGTGGAGACAATCTGATGATATACATGAAAGATAAGCATCTTCATGTATTCCTGCTTAACTAATTGCATTTACAGAGGGATTCAACATTACAATTTACAGACTCAAAAATGACCTAATACCAAACCCTAATCTATCCCAGGCTAATCCCAAAACTCAGAAAAAATGTGGAACAGAAAACCAAAGTTTGAAACCCCTACATCTAGCCATGAAATTCTCCTTTATAGGAATGGGAGAAGCAACAAGCAACTGGCCAGATGAGATTACACATCATCAGCTGACTAGGACAAACCCTAGAACAGCTCACAGGCCAAGTAAAAAATTCCAACTACCCCACTGGTCACATAAATGCAACTGGTCAGGTTGCTGCAGGAAAGACATTTCCGCACGAATGAATCCAGGCAATCAATGTCAAATCCATCACAGAATCTGGGTGCCCATACTCGAGCCATGTCATCCTTGTCCCAGAGTCGTCGCCATGAAAGCTGGTTCAGTGGATCCAGTGACCCTCTCATCTGCCACCATGAATGCTCCAAGTCTTCGCACGCGAACATAACAGAAACCCTGAAACACGCATGTTTGAATCTCCACCGTCAATCAACTAAGATCGGATGGTTGTCTTCTTAAAATCTTCATTGGACCATTGAAAAAGGCCTCCACAGTCGACAAGACAAAAAGAGGTCGGCGAGACATCATACAAAATCAAAATTCCTCATCAAAATGTATCACTTTTATGTACTATCCATTCACCAAGATGAAGGCACATCTCTCACCGAAGCAATCCTTTCATTTTTTCACAGTCGTTATAGTCACCTAGCATCGGTGAGACATCATAGAGATCACCAAGCCTCATCGAAATGCATCACTTTAAGTCGCTGTGACATAGAACTTCCCCCGCTGACGAACTCACTTGCCAAATGTATGCCGCTGAGACATTTGATGTTTCTTACCGATGCACCCTTGTATTCACTTTGTCGTTGTAACTTATTTGTTTCAGGGAGACCATTTGTAGATATCACATTGCATCACCAAAAACCTTTATACACCTATTCGCCAAGAGAAAATAGGACTCTCACCGAAAGCCACATATTGAACCGCTATCGGTAAGACCCGACCCCATCGCCATGACCACATACCAAAATAAGAGTCTCACCAAAACAATAAATCCTTCAGCACCGGTCGGCGTAATAAGATGACACCACCGAGATGTTACACCGAGAGCCCAGACTCCTACTAAAGAGATTATCCTTTATGTTTTCGGTCGGTGTAAAAAATCGTATTCGCCAAGACCTCCCACCGTAGATCAAAACTTACACTGATGGGATCCCAGAGCGCACAAGTTAGGGAGACAAGATAGAACTCGCTAAGACCTCACCCCGGGCGGATGCCAACACACCGAAGGGAAAAGTCCATTGGTGAGACATAAAGAAGTCGAGGAAACATCTCCCCGACCTCAATCAACACAGGTCGACAGAAAAGAGACCTCAAGGAGACAACACGGGGATTGTCGAGAGGTTATCCTGAGTGCCAAAGGTCTCAACGAAAACAATGCGGGGCCGGTAAAAATGGTAGCTAGGGGCCGGTAACGAATGGAAAATGGGGCTCAAGGGAACCACTTAAGTTAAAATGAACCGGGTGGACAAGTCAATGAATCAAAAGGCAAACAGAACGGGAACCAAACAAGGTCAGAGCCGGAACCAGGAAAGAGACAGGGTTGGAGTTGGAGCCGAAGCGGGAGAAGAAACAAAAACAAAAGAGTCTAGGACCGAAAACCATCCCACCCCCGCCTTCGCAAAAGACCGCGGAGGTAGAGCTGGAACCAAAACAAAACCAAAAAGCTGCAGGGTGGAGACAAGGAAAATCGGCGCAAGCAGAATCGGGGCCGGAACGAAACTAGAAAGTGAAACACGATCAAGGTTCTGAAACTAGTTTCTTTCTCTTAGCATTTGGAGCTTGTAAACTCAGTTGTACTCAGTTCAGACAGGAACACTCTTTTAGTTTTAATAAAGCAGTAGAATTCTCCTTCTCATTTTTGTCTCATTTTTATAATAGCAATTTGATGTCCTTGTGGTTCAAATCAGAATCCTTTTATGTCTTGTTGTAAGTTGTGTTTCAGAATTGCATAGTTTCAGGTTGTTTGTTGTATTATGTCCATAAATCTTCATGAAAATTACTGATGTAAGTATGTGCCAGTGGGATTGTGAGATTTACTATGATAGGAAATTTGTTGTGAGTGTTAGTGTTTGAATCTCATAACTTCTAGTGAAATACCGGTTATATTTAGATTTTAATTTTAGTTCATCCTTCTATCCCTTCTCCCATAATCTATTTAGAATAGGATCCATCATTCGGAGAACAAGCTCACTCTAGAGATTCCTTCTTTGTTCAAATCACCCACATCTGAAAAAGGTTTCCATGTGTCATTAGATTGTTGAATCTTATATTCAGTAGGGTGAAAATCTAATTGATAACAGTTTTTGGCACGCCCGATGGGACTCTGAAAGGTATTTCAAAGAAATTTCAGTGTTTTTGATTTGCTGTTTGGTGTATGGAGCAGATTTTCTAGCCTTTTGGAGGCTCATTTCAATATACGTAGCGACTTCGATTCTAATTTTTGCATTGCTAGTGTAGCCTGCGCATGAGAAAGATACAGACAAGATCAAGTTTTGCACCCTTCAAATATTGAGAGCTTTCCCCACCACGAAGAAGAGGCAAAACAACAAGGAGGCTCTTTGAGACACTTGCAAGATCGAAGTCAACACCTCCTATTTTCAGTTCCTTGGTTTTATCACCAGAAGTATCGATTCTGATATCCCAAGCACTGCCAATGGAAGCACCAAGGTGGCACCCGTTCACACCTTTCAATGGAGGTAGTCCATTAAACAGCGTTCAACATGATGACATCCCAGTTGCAGCCCTTAGAGGTCTGCCATATTTCACCGGGGAGGACCTCACTACACTGGTTGAGCATATTTGTGACATAGCCACCTTATGCTCAGTTCACAATATCACGTAGGAGAACGTCACGTTAAGGCTGTTGGTTGCATCGCTCAAAGGGAAGGCATTACAATGGTTCAAAGGTCTTGCAGCCAACTCAATCACGACATGGGATGCATTAGGTAATGATTTATATCAACATTTTGTTGTTAAATCTGATAATCTATCTTTGTTAGAGCAGTTGAGCACCATTCAGAGGGTGCCACATGAGCACTTAGCTCATTTCAACTAGCGATTCTAGAGAACCTGGGACAGGATTCCTACAACGGTAAAACCTTTACCAGCACATGCTTTTATGTTTTACTTAAAATTTTTGAATAGTAAGATTTCAATCATGACTCAATCTATGGGGGGGCTTACACTCCCTAACGCCTATGGCATAGCCATTAGAGCTGAGAACTGTCTCATCCAAGCTGGATACATAGCTCCTAGACCTCCTATGCCTTTGTTTCTAGAAATACAGCCACCTACCCCTACTATTATACCTCCCTTAGTTGTTGTCCCGCCATTCCAGCAATATGCTATCATAACACAGCCCAAGAAATTGCTACTCCAACCCAGAATCAAGAATTTCAAGAGATTAAAAGTATACTCAAGACTTTCAGGAATGATCTTGTGAGCATAAAGAAGCAATTAGGTCATGAACATAAGCCTTATCAAGCCCCTTATCAACAAAACCAGCCAAATAGGCCTACTTTTCAGAATGATTACCAAGCCCAAAGAAGGAATTTTAACCCTAGGCCATTCCAGCCATACAATCGAAATGCAGCCAGTTCATCTAAAGAACTTGTACCCCAAAATAATATTGCCCAGGATTGCGATTGGTGTTATCCATGCAATCAGCCCCATAACCAATCAACATGTGCTAATGGAATGAGAAATTAGGCTTTAATGGTTCAAAATAACTATGCTGGTTCAAAAAATATTGCAGATCAGAATCAGGAACAACAAGATAACGTGGAAGTTGTCTTGCCAAATTGGAAAAGCTCTGAATTATGTAGCGTGAATGGCCAAGATCAATAAAATTCTCCTGTTTCGGCTAATACCAGGTCAAAAAAAAGAGCTATGGATTTAGGACAGTAAGCTAGAAATTCACAGCAGCAGCCCACAAACAATAAATAGCCCATTTCGTCATCAAATGTCAACGTTGTCGCATGACCTAAAATGCAGATTCTACAAAGAGTCTAAGAGATACCTAGCAAGGAGTAGTCAAGAATGCATTTGCAGCCTTTGCAGAGGCAAAACAATGCTACTATCACAAAAAACTAGCAGAAGGTAAATTCTGCATCATTTAATATTGTTGAGCATCTCAAGAAAACCATGGTCAGTATGTCGGTATTAGATGATTTACACCTTCCAGGGCAGAAAAGTTTACTGTAGGAAGCTTTAGTTGAGTTGTCTATTTCTGACAATGCTAATCAAGGAGTTGCAAAAGTCATGCTTGCTAATGATCTAGAGGATAGAAATGAGCAGAAAGCTAAAGAGGTAAAGCCTCCCCCATTCTACTTAAGTCTAATTATTGGCGATAAGATTGTTCATAATTGTATGGTTGATTTTGGTGCCAATAGTTCAGTCATGCCTAAAATTTTAGCCAATAAGTTAGGTCTTGTTTATGAGCCAAATCCCCAGAAAGGCGTAGTGCAATTAGATGGGTTTGTTATTAAAACTACTGGTATTATCAAAAATCTGGCTCTTACTTTGCACGCATCCCCAAGTTTTTCTATTCATTAGGATATACATGTCACTGACTTACCACCGCACTTTGCCATTTGTCTCTCAAGGGATTTTACAGCCAAGTTGGGTGGGTTTTTATCTTCTGATTGGTCTCATTTGTTTTTTAGAACAAGGGATGGTACGAAAGTGACCGTAAAGTCTGAGCCTCTCACCAAAGACCATATCGAACCATATTCACCAAATCCTATAAACGCTAACCTCTACGCCACCTCTACACTGGAGGAGCAAACCATGACCTCAGACTGTAGCACCCATATAGACAATATCAATCTAGATGAATGGGCAGCCAAAGATCATGAGCTTGATCCTTTTCAGCACACAGATGAGATAGGATTAGGAGTCTATATGATTCGAGAACCTGATTGTGATATGTCTAATCTTTGTAAAGAGGAGGAACAGTCTGCATAAATAGGAAATGAGCTTTGGAAGCTTTATTTTGATGGTTCGAGAAGTAGTATTGGTGCTGGAAGTGGGGCTATGTTGATATCACCTGAAGGAAGTAAATACTTTCCAGCCTGTAGATTTTCTTTTAGTTGTTCGAAAAATGCAACTGAGTATGAAGCGTTGGTGCATGGCCTCTAATGGGCCCACAAAAAAGGTATTAAACGCTTGCAATTTTATGGTGATTTAGAATTAATTGTAAAACAAATCAGAAATTTAAATGTTGCCAAGAATGATTTTCTTAAGAAATATAAACATCGTGTATGGGATTTGATGGAGGATTTTGATGCTTTTAATATTGTTTCAATTCCTAGAAACAAAAATAAACATGTTGATAGGCTCGCTGCCATAGGAGCCCAGTTTGATATTCCCAATGAAATTCATAAAGTTGAGGAATGTCAATATGTAAAAATAGTGGCCAGGCCTTCTGTGCTTGACAATAATGTGAGCTGGCAGGTTTTTGACAACGATGAGAAAATTGTAAATTTCTTAATCGTTGAAGCTAAGTTTGCAGATGGAAACCAACAAAAATAGCAGCAGCAATATGACGACCAGATTGTGCAGTTGAAGACCAACAAGCTACCAAAAGGATTGGTGACCTTGGAATCTATGTTCAACTCGGATAACCAAGTGCGTAAAGACAAGTGCAGCCTAACTGTTAAAGAAGAACATTATGTAGCCATTGAAATCTTCAAAGGCAAGCTTCTCAAGTTGGGAAAGCTATGTAGTAAAGAGGAACAATAAGCATTTATTATGTTATGTCAAAAATTTAGTGATGTTTTTGCTTGGGAGTACAAGGACTTGAGAGGTTTTAACCCAAAACTAGCCCAACATACTATCAAATTAAAACCTGGCACAAAACCAGTAAGGCAGAAACAAAGACTGCTTAACCCCAAGTTAGAACACCTTATGAAGGCTGAACTGAATAAACTAGTTGAGAGTGGTATTATTTTTAATATCAAACACACCTCTTGGGTATCAAATGTAGTGTCAGTTAGGAAGAAAAGTGGGGAAATCAGATTATGTGTCGATTTCTGAGATTTAAATAAAGCATCATTGAAAGACCATTACCCACTCCCTTCCATGGAGCAAATTTTGTAGGTAGTTTCTAGTTCTGACAGATTTTCTTTGCTAGATGGTTACTCAAGTTACAGCCACATTCTGGTGAAGCAGGAGGATCAATTCAAAACAACATTTACCACCAAGTGGGGCACAATGGCCTATAAGAAGATGTCTTTCAGCTTATCCAATGCTGGAGCAACTTTTCAGCGAGCGATGGATATGGCTTTTCATGGCCTTATGAACAAGTTCGTTCTGGTATACTTAGATGATATTACTATTTTTTCCAAAAATGCTAACGAACATCTTGATCATTTAGAGCATATTTTTTAGAGATGTAGAGAGTTCGGAGTGTCTCTCAACACGAAGAAGTGTATATTTTCAATGTACAAAGGAAAACTCCTTGGACACATTTTTTCAAAGCAAGGTATTTCTATAAACCCTAAAAGAGTCTTCACAAATATTGAATTGCCATTACCAGCTCATAAGAAAGGCTTGCAAATATTTCTTGGAAGAATAAATTTCGTGCAGAGGTTCATGCCAAATATTGCAACTTTGTTGCAACCTTTCACTTTTATGCTTCAAAAGAATATCCCATTCAGTTGGACCAAGGAAGGTAAGCGGAGCTTTGAGTATATTAAGGAAGCTCTTGCAGCTGCTCCTACTCTCATCAATCCAAACTTTGATAAAGACTTCATTCTATATGCCTTTGGAGGAGTAGATACAGTTGCAGCTATGTTATGCCAGCAAAACAATGAAGGCTTGGAGCAGCCTGTAGCATTTTTCAGCAAAGTATTACATGAATACGAGGTAAAATATTCTTTTTTCAAGAAGCATGTTTTTGCTATTGTGAGAAGTTTAAAAAAATTCAAGCATATGTTGTCCAATAGTAAGATTCATTTGTTGGTTGCTCATTCAACTATTAAGGATTTTTTACTTAACAAAGATATAAATGATAAGCGTGTTGGTTGGATTACCAAAGTAATGGAATTTGACGTTGATATAAAGGTAACCAAGCTCGTTAGAGGCAAGGGTTTGTGTGAATAGATTGTTGGAAATGAAGACAACAACTTAAAAGAAGCTGCAAATACAGATACAGTGCTAAACAATGAGGATGTGGATGTTGTTCCAGCGTTGTCTACTACTTGGTTACGACAGATGATGCATTATTTGCAAATTGGTGAGTGCCCTGAAGGCTTAGACAGAGCGAAAAGAAGGTATTACATATTACAAGCCATTCCTTATGCAACCATTAATGGAATTCTTCATAGGAGAGATTTCCAGGGTGTTTTATTGCATTGTATTCAGCCTGATCAAGTTGACAAGCTTTTAGCAGAGTCTCATGATGGACCTTCAGGAGGCCATTTTTCTGCAAGAAAAACAGCTCTAAAAATTATGTGAGTTGGTTATTACTAGCCAGATCTGTTTAAAAATGCTATTGCTTGGGTCAGAAAATGTGAGAAATGTGCTTTATTTTCTAGAAAATAGAGGCTTGCAGCCTTGCCCCTGCATCCCATTCAGGTAGAACAACCCTTTTCTAAGTGGGGCTTAGATTTTGTTGGTCCTATCAATCTGCCTTCAAGTGCGGGTCATAAGTGGATTCTTACTACCACAGATTATTTTACAAAATGGACTGAAGTTGTTGCTTTGAAAGAAGCAAACGAGACTTTTGTACTTAATTTTTATCAAGATCTCATATCGAGATTTGGTGTTCCAAACTCAATCATTTCTAACAATGGTTTGGCTTTTATTGGTTTGAGGATTTCTGACTAGTCAGTTAGAAATAATATTTATTTGAACACGTCTTCCAATTATTATCCGCAGGGCAATGGTCAGGCGAAAACTACAAACAAGAATCTGATTCGGATAATCAAGAAGACTGTTGAAGATAATCAACGGATATGGCATGAAAAGATAAAGTTAGCCATTTGGGCTGACAGAATAACCCCTAAAAGAGCCATTGGTTGTTCACCTTTTGTTCTAACTTATGGTAAAGAAGTTAAGTTACATGTTTCCATTGAGTTGCCAACTTTAACTTATGTTAAAGAACTGGAATTGCTGAGTGAACAACCTCTTGAGGTGAGATTTTCATAACTAGTGGAGCTGGAGGAAACTAGAAAAGAAGCTCTAAGATAGCTGGAGATACATCAGGCTCAAATGAAGAGCTCTTTTGATAAGAGGGCAAGACCACGTCAATTCATTGTTGGGGATCTAGTTTTCAAGTGGAATGAATTTAAAAGCAGACCTGGACGACATTCCAAGTTTGATGCAATTTGGGATGGGCCTTATGTAATCACAGAGTGCAAGGAACACAACGCGTTCCAACTTTCTAAGTTGACTGGAGAGGTGTTGTATATCCCAGTTAATGGGATCCACCTCAAGCATTGCCTCTGAGATAAGTTTTATCTTGTAGATAAGTAGAGTAGTATTGCAAATAAGTGTGTTCTGCACATTTACTTTTAGAAGTTTTACTTTCCCTAACTGTTGTTGTGCATGTTTTGTTGGCCATCAAGGCCTATTAGTTTGCTTTCAATTTTGTTTCATTTTCTTTTGCTACTATTTGGAGTGTTGTTCAATTTCTGAGCTTCATGAAGGGGTAGATTTGACTCTACACCCAATGGAGTGTTTTAAGGAATTGATCTATGCTTAGCAGGCAAGCATTTAGAGGAAATGGTATAAATTGTTACCAATTTTTTGCTACAACTCAATTGGTGGAGTTGGATTAAACATTGTTATATCTTAAAGTGAAATTACAGTTATTTCTGCATTATGCTTAAGTGTTGTTTGCACCTTATTCATTATTTATCAAGTGATAGTTATGCTTTGAAAAGAGGAATCAGAATTTTGGAAGTTTCTATTTGATATTTTACAATCAAATGGAGTACAGAATTGAGCATACAATAATAAAGCATTTTAGATTGCTTTCATTTATTTCATGAAATAATTCATATTTACAGAGCTTCATTTGATTGTGAGAATTCAAATGATAATACAACATTGCATTAAGATGTATTTTCTTTTCGTAATGAAAAGCATAGGATTGAAATCAAATATCCACACAAGTCATGGATGTAACTGTTACAGTGCATCACTAGTATCACACTACATTATGGAAGATGCATTAAAAGAAGAAATCACATAAGTAACAACATAATCATCATTGCCTAATTAGTTGATGGTCGATGCTGAAGTGGTGCACCATTTGTCTTCTCCAAGCTCTGTTGGCCTATAAGAAGGAAGAGAGGGATGTCAGAGGCTCTGACTATGAAGATACCTATATGAACCATCAACAATAATGCAGTATGCTACTAATCATACACTGGAACCATTAAGGAGGAAGCAAAAGCATGAACAAAGGGAGAAAACATCATCATCATTCATTATTTTTATGCTAACTTTGTTTGTTTCCTTGTGCAGGTATAGGGAAAATCATGAAGCTGATTATCATTTGAAGACCAAGCATGTGGAGAAAAACGGGCTCCCACAAGGGTAGAGCTCAGCATGCTGCCCCTTATTCCTTACAAGTGGGCTGAGAAAAAGATTGCATCATCATATTCATCAAGAAAATAAATGATATACAACTGAAAGAGTAAAGCAGAGTTATCCATCAAACCATTAAACCAATTGTGCATTCATAACAATCATGTAATTGTTTTATGAAAGCTAAAGGTGAAAAATGGGTTTAATTTGTTCAATCATTTAACTGAGTACATTCATCTCAAGCATTGTTGTATGGTTTATGTTCTTTTGCCACAATATTATTTGTTCATCATGTTCATAATGGCATGCAAGGTTCAGTTCAACAGTGTTCTTTCTCTCAATCAAGGATAGTGAACAGGCATACATAATGCCTTAACGAAGAGAGTTGATTCTGATTTTCATTGTAGATGAGGACAAGTGCATGGAACAATTTTATTTAATGGGGCATAAAAATGCATGAAGAGTGCCAGGTTGAAGCCCAAGAATATGAAAGGATAGAAAATGCATTCAAATGATCAACGAAACAATCAGTTCCAGTTTGGCTGAGAATGCAAATGTAGCATTAGGAATTACAATGTGAAAAGTTGCTTCCAAAATGAACAGAAAATGACAAAACATAAGAGAAAGTGCTTCTGAAAATGTTAGCTGGTTGTAAGAGGAAATGCATTCCATAGAGCTATAGTGTTTTAATTTAAATCTTTGCATAAATTCAAAACGGAATCAAGCAAACAACTCATCTATAGATTCAATCAAGTGAGATTTATGTGAATGGATGGTTCAAACAGCATGGGAATGACACTGTAAAAATACAAGCTAGTACAGATATATGGAGGAGTTTTCTTCTTAAATGCATAATGTAGTCAAAATGTGTAATCACAGTCAAAATATTTATATGAAGGTTTCAGTTAAAACTATACAGATTTTCATCGAGTACAGTTTACCCACATGGTTATTTTTATGGGGCAGCAAGATATGTTCTTCCTAAAACTCATATACCCGAATGAGGGTTATCAACAGTAAGGTGAAGTAAATTTGTGTTCTCATAATATTATATACCCAAGTGGGGTTTTTTGTAAAAAAAAAAATTATACAATGCCCTCATGGTCGAGTTTGAAGGCTCCATAGGAGATAATATTTCTGCAAAACAGTGAAATCCCACGTCGAAATTTTGTCTCAAGAAATACAGCAGGAGTAAATCCTCATGGGTCGAGCCCAGATTTCACATAAATGTCAAGATATACAGATTTTTGTTTATTCTTCATACACCCATATTGGGGTTTTGATTTAAAAACAGATTTTACAATTTCAGTGACACCCATGTCAGGATTTTTATGAAACAACAGAAAATATGGAAAACCATGGTGGGTTGAGCTTCAGAGGAGAAGATGACAAAGATAGGTGAGTTTTCTACAAAATTTCAAATACCCATATAAGGGTTTGTTAAAAATTTGAAAGAAGAAAGAAGTTCTTGTTTTGGGTCGAGCCCAAAAGCTTCAAATATGCTCTTTCAAAGATACACATGGCACAGCCTATAGATGGCCTTAAATTTTTTAAATAAAATTGATATCTTGTTGGTGTTGGAGTATGTGAAGTTTTTTAGCTTCCTTTTCATGAACAGAAAGACAGAAAAGCACGATGGAGAAGCAAGGCTTACCATGCATATTGTTGAAGTCAAGAGGCCACGGCTAGTGTTAGTAGAGCTTTCAAAACCCCAAGCAAAACACCCAATGCAAGCTCGTATATGGTGGCCAGCGAATACAAGAAAACCCAGATAGCAAAATAAACATAGGCAGTAGAAAATACATCAGAAATTAAGTTGTAGCCACGACCACAAGACCAGAAAACTCAAGAAGTAAAGCCATAAACAATAGCTCACCTTGTGTGCAATGAAGGAGAGAATTTCGGGGACAAGAGCTCACATAGAGCTTCCAGACAAGAGTTCAAGCTCATGCAAGCCGGCCATGGAGAATAAAGTCATAAGAATGTACAGAGAAATCAGAGTTAAAGTATGTACAGGCTGCGGCCTTAATGGACATTCTTGCTTTTCAAATGAAATGGAAAATTTGCAATTATGTCAAAAGTTAAGCTTACTTTTATCACAGTGAAGGATTCAACCATTCAAAGACAAGGTGAAGATTCTTAGGAACACAAGCTACAGACTGAGCTACATCATGGCGGTGCTATCCTTTCAGGCAAAGACCGAGGTCTTCAGAAATGATGATTGCAAAAATGAAATGATTTTTAGGGTTTGACTTCTTTTTGTCTCTTTCCCTAATTTGAATTTAGGTCGAACATTATGATTGTCTTGAATATTCACATTTGATAATACAATAGTGGAGAGATTTGAATTTAGGGTTTTTGCATTTTAATCAAATTTTAATCAATGCCTAGGTTGACTTTGTTTAAGTCCTTAGGGCTTGTGATTTTATATTAACATTCACACTTGTGCTTTAGTGAAAATTGGAGATTTTAATATCCTAGTTTTATTGATTTTGTGAGAAATCAATAAGAATTGCAAGATAATCTTACTTATGACTTAGGGTTTTTTTTTTTAATTGTTTTTTTAAGAAATCAATTAGTTGATATGGGTAAGAGATATGCATGGTATCTTATGATTTTTTAAAGGAAAATCAAGCATTGTATTGGAGAAATAAGGTAGTTCTTTTTGAAAAATATTTAGTAATCTTTAATTGCAAAAATAAAACAATTGTAAAATCTGCAAACCTTGTAAAGTAAAAGCATAAAGCAATACTTTATAAACTGTTTTATGTTTTCTTGTTATTTTTAGCAAATTGGTGTTGACTTTTCTGCCTGGGGTCGGATTTGAGTTTCCTCTTAGAGAGATAAGGTGTTTTTCTAGCTTTTAAAGCAGATTTAGTTTTTTCTTAGGAGCTTTTCAATGTGAGCATAGAAAAAGAGAGTTTTTTTTGCTTTTATGCAGTCTTTTGAGACAGTTTGAGGCTTTTTCCTTGAGCTTTTCTTGTGAGCTCGGATTAGGGTTTCTAGTGATTATATTTTGAAGAAACGTAGTTTTCTTCTCTTTCTTCTCATTTCAAATTTTAGTTTCTTGCTCTTAGCATTTGGAGCTTGTAAACTCAGTTGTACTCAGTTTAGACAGGAACACTCTTTCAGCTTTAATAAAGCAGCAGAATTCTCCTTCTCATTTCTGTCTCATTTTTATAATAGCAATTTGATGTCCTTGTGGTTCAAATCAAAATCCTTTTATGTCTTGTTGTTGTAAGTTGTGTTTCAGAATTGCATAGTTTCAGGTTGTTTGTTGTATTTTGTCCATAAATCTTCATGCAAATTACTGATGGAAGTATATGCCAGTGGGATTGTGAGATTTACTGTGATAGGAAATCTGTTGTGAGTGTCAGTGTTTGAATCTCATAACTTCTAGTGAAATACCAGTTAGATTTAGATTTTAATTTTAGTTCATCCTTCTATCCCTTTTCCCAGAAGCTATTTAGAATATGATCCATCATTCAGAGAACCAACTCACTCTAGAGATTCCTTCTTTGTTCAAATCACCCACATCTGAAGAAGGTTTCCATGGGTCATTAGATTGCTAAATCTTGTATTCAGTAGGGTGCAAATCTAATTGATAACATAAATACAAAGTGATTTGTTGTGTGGATTAGGTAGAGCAAGTGTGTGATGTGAAAGATGTAAAATTAATCAAGTGTGGTGATATGAGTGTGAGAATCAATGCCTATGACTCCTAGATGCAATGAGCAGAAGGTGTTTACATTTTATTCTATTGAATGAGTTGTTTGTGTTTCAATGGAACTATACCTTTGACATAAGAGAGATGCACTATTATTAGTTCAAATTGGTAGTGATTCACCCCTTCTTCTATCTTCTTTCTTCTGGACAGTGAGTCCATTGGCAGTGAGCCCTTCTTTCTTTTGGGTAGTGATCCCTCTAACAGTGAGCCTATTATATTTGGTGTTGCTATTAATTTGTATTGTGATCTAATCCTCATCATGGTTTTTTCACTTCTTGGTTTTTCTACATAAATCTAGTGTTCTTTTGTGTTTCATGTATTTTCATTATTGTTTCATATGTTTACATTTTGGTAATGCATGATAAGGGTTTAAGGGCTAATAAAGATTTGAATGTTAATGAGGGTTCTGATGTTTTAATGAACAAATGATTCACCCCCCCTCTTAGTTGTCATGTGCATCTAATAATTGGTTTCAGAGCAAGGTTCCTTGGAAGAAGCTTAACCACTTGAGGTATATCCAAATGGTGCACAAGAAGGAGGCTCCCTTGTTTGATGGGACAAATTATGCATTTTGGAAAATCATGATGGAAGGTTTCCTTATTTCCCTAGGGTTTGGAGTTTGGAAGTTAATTGAAGATGGATATAACATGCCCACTAATGGTCCAACAACTGATGATGGAATCAAGGCATACAAGAACAATGACAAAGCAAGGAATGCTCTTTTCAGTGGTGTTGTTGTTTCAAAACTTGTGAAGGTTATGAGCTACAAATTTGGAAGAAGCTGGAAAGTGTCTATGAAGAAGATGATGAGGTCAAGCAAGAAAAGATGCAAAATTTGAATACTAAGTTTGAAACCCTAAGAATGCCAAAAGATGAAGGTATTGCAAGCTACATGCATAGAGTGGGTGAAGTTGTCAATTCCATCAATGGCCTTGTTGGAAAATTGCAAGAAGATGAGGTGGTAAAGAAGGTATTAAGAACTCTTCATAAATCTTATAGTCATAAAGTTTCTATTATTGAGGAAATTCAAGATTTAGATCATTATTCTAGAGATCAGTTGTTTGGTGCTTTAAACACTTTTGAATTGAGAGAGTTTGGTCAAAATGATTCAAGAAAAGAGTACGGATTTAAAGATAGAAAAATAGAGAAGGATGATGGATCATATCTGAATGATCTTGATGAAATAGAAGAAAATTTTGTTAGGAGATTGAAAAAGGGGACTAGAAAATACAAAGATAAGTTACCTAAATCAAAATTTTCAATTGTGGAAATATAGATCATTAAGCTTCAAGATGTCCAACCAAAGTTTCAAATGACAAATATAAGGATAACAAAGGTAAATTTTTCAAGAGAAGTTATTATGTTAAAGAAGATGTTAGCATATCTGATTATGATTCTGACTACCTAGATGATGAAAATGATGAATTATTGTTCATGGCTCTAAATATTAGAAATAATTCTACTAACTCTAAAATACGTGTGAAAGAAACTATATCGAAAATAGGTCACAACATCAAAGGGACTATAGTGACTTCTTTTCATGCTAGAGAGGAGAAAAATCAATGGATAATTGACAATGGATGCTTAAATCATATGACAGGTGATAAGAGTAAGTTTTTTAAACTTGAGAAGTTTGAAGGTGGTCTTTTTAAGTTTGGTGATGATACTTCTACTAAGATAT
Source organism: Sequoia sempervirens (assembly GCA_007258455.2). Classification (NCBI taxonomy): domain Eukaryota; kingdom Viridiplantae; phylum Streptophyta; class Pinopsida; order Cupressales; family Cupressaceae; genus Sequoia; species Sequoia sempervirens. Next base: position 1,104,561,962 of record VDFB02271358.1, on the reverse strand, counting down.
GTGGAAAAGGTTCAATTAGTTTTGATAGAAAGAATAATACAAATGATGTTCTTTATATCAAGGGTCTCCAACATAAACTTTTGAGTGTAGGAAAAATGTGCAAAAAAGGATATAATCTTGTATTTTAGGATGGTGGTTGTGAAATTAGAAAAGGAGGATCTGGAACTCTGGTTGCTATAGGAGCAAGGAAAGATGGGAATTTTTATCAGCTCAAAGGTTCTAATGGTAAGTTCTTTATGACTCAATGTTACCCATCAAATTTTGATCTAAAAAAAATTATATTTTTTTCCCTCTTGAACCGAATAGGTTTCCATCCCCTGCCTTTGCTAAGCGTCTGAGAGGCCATGGTTTTTTTGGTTTCCATAACCATATCACTAAGTTATGAATTTTCAAAATCACTCAACCTCATAATTTAGTTCCCTTTTACATTTAAGGTGATCGATAAATCGGAGTTTCCTAAAAGTTCAAAACTATCGACATGTGGTTTGATAGTTCCATTTTTCTGCGATCTCGCAACTCTATAGCAGATCTCCCAGTTTTCAAGGCATCATCGATTCATTTAATTATTTGTACATCATACCGTGGGATGTCCCTTCAGGAGTTTTTAAGGCATGAACTCAATCTTAAATCTCTTTTCTCAAGAAATACACCCATGATGCATTATTATCATTATTAAATAACAAGTGTAACAAACTGAATTTGCTGAGGTGGCCACAATTTTTATCGAATAAAAAGTCTTTATTTTTGTTGTTTGAAATAAATAGCCCATACACAAAGAAAGGTGGTGGTACTCTCAAGCTCAATTTACCAGAACATATTTTTGAAAATGGTGCTTCCTAGAATTGATGGGATTTGGGATGATGAACCTTTTCCTGTCATGCAACCTGATTTGAATTGGCCTAAAGAGGAGAAAATTGACATCATCTCCCAGTTGCACTCAATGGCATGGAAGGAGAAAACGAGCTATGTTGAATACAACAGGGTAATTCTAGTTTTGGAAGAAGAAGAAGAGTGTGTCAAGCTCCATAATCTCTTTATGGAAATTTGATTGGAAGTGAATAGAGTTCTTGTCCTGGAGGTAGTTTAATTTCTTTGGTCCTGCATGCATGTAATCTTTTAATTTTGGTAGTAGTAACGGTAATTTTGGTAATGAAACTATTTCCATTTCAAGGTTGTTTCTTGATAATGGTCTCTTTCATGAACCGTTATTTTTCATAAATGAATGGTTTCACTTTTGTATATACATATCTATTGGCTTTTGTAAAACCCCACAAGGAGTGAAGGGGAAAAAGAAAAGAAAAAGAGGAAGTAAGGAAGAAAGAGCATGATTTTCTTTTTAGCACATTTTGATTATACAGAGGTGTTGGGTCTATGAACCCATATTTTGGAATTGGAGAAATAAAGGAGATATTTCTAAGATTGTGTGCTTATTAACATTTTCTTTTGATTGCAAATGAACTATGCTTCTTTGTGGTTATTCTTCAATGTTTTATCTGTTATGTTAGGTTTTGTATGTGCTTATTTCTAAGACTTTGAATTTAGATTAATTCATTTGTTGAAAGGGAGTTTACTGCTCATTCTTTTCTTGTTTCTCATTTGTGGGTGTGGGATAAATGAACTGTGTGTTATTTGTTCACATTCACTACATTTTAAGTCAATCTCTCACATCTATTTTCATGGTTATAGGTAGATGTTAGATTTCCTTTTCTGCTTTTTGGTTAAAAGTATACCTTGTGTTTCTATTCATTGCATATCTTTTGAAGGTAGCTACACTTTGTAAAACAAGTAGAGAGCACTTGCAAACACCATTGTAAGTAGCTCAACTATTGGTCAGATTGGCATTCGTGTGGGAAAAAAATTATAAACTTGGAGTGACAAATCTGTTAACCAACACTCGAATCAATGAAAGTTGACCATGGTATAGAAGAATGTGTCACATCAATTTTGATAGTATAGTGAGGATCAACTCTACTCAAGCTATGAGAGATATTCTAAGAATTACAAAGCCCATTAATGCAATTTGCAAGGAATGTTAGTTTGGGAAGCAAACAAGAAAGAGGTTCAATATCAAGGAACATTCTACCACAAGACCTTTGGAATTGGTGTATATAGACCTATGTGGACCTACAAGAACAAGAAGCTTTCAAGAAGACAGTTATTTTATGTTGTTAATTGATGATTACTCTAGAATGACTTGGGTAACTTTTCTCAAAGAAAAATAAAAATCTCTAAACAAGTTTAAAGCATTTAAGGTTATGGTTGAGAATGAAATTAATATGAACATCAAGTGCTTAAGGTTTGAAAAATGTGGAGGGTTAACATCCAATGAGTTTAACAATTTTTGTGAAGATTATGGAATAAAAAGGTATTTTTCAGCTTTGAGGACTCCTCAGCGGAATGGAGTGGTTGAGAGAAAGAATAGTATAGTTCAAGAAGCAACAAAGATAGTGAATTTTATGAATTTGATGAGTCCTCTTGTAGAGAAGAAGAAAAAGAAGAACAGAAGGAAAAGGAGATGCAAGTTGAAGAAGAAGATTCTCTAGAAAGGATTCCTATGACTCCAAAGTATGTGCAAAAGATTCATTCTGAAGATGAGATCGTTGGTGATAAGAGAAGAGGTGTGACAAGAAAAAAAATTGTTATGATAGAAGAATAGGTAAATCTTTGTCTACTTTCCAAAGTAGAACCTAAGATAGTGATTGAGGCATGTAAGGATGAGAATTGGACCAAATATGTTGAAGAAGAATTGATGCAGATTGAGAAGAACTAGCCATGGGAATTAGTCCCAAGACCAACAAACAAGAATGTATAGGAACTAAATGAGTATTCCAAAACAAGTTGAATGATAATGGAGAAGAAGTTAGAAATAAGGCTAGACTTGTGTGTAAGGGCTACTCACAAGTGGAAGGAATAGATTTTGAGGAGGCAATTTCATTGGTGGAAAGAATGGAATCCATTAGGATGTTTTTGGCCTTTACAACACTTAAGGACTTCAAGGTTTATTAGGTGGATGTGAATTTTGTATTCTTGAAAGGTGAGTAGGAAGAAGAGGTATATAGTGAACAACTGAAAGGATTTCAATTATCAGATAATCCTAATATGGTTTGCAGATTGAAAAAAGAATTGGATGGACTCAAGCAAGATCGTAGAGCTTGGTATGCAAGGTTGGATAGGTACTTGGTCTAGCAAGGATTCAATAAAGGTACCACAGATAGCAATCTTTACTTTAAAGTTGAGAAGGATTAATTTTTTATTGTGGTTGTGTATGTTGATGATATAATCTTTGGAGGAAATGGGGAAATGTGCAAGAAGTTTACAAATGAGATGCAAAAAGAGTTTGAGATGTATATGTTTTGGGAGATGAATTTCTTCCTTGGGCTACAAATTAGTTAGACAAAAAAAGGAATATTCATTTCAAAGTCAAAGTATGTCATGGAAATGTTGAAGAAGTTTGGAATGGAACACTCTAAACTAGTATGTACTCCTATGGTTACTAGTTTCAAGTTGAGCAAGAATGGTGAGTCTCCTAAGACTGATCAAAGCAATTATAAATCAATCATAGGTGGATTGATATATCTGATTGCTACTAGACTATATATCATGCATACAGTTTGTCTTGTGGCCAGATTTCAAGAAGATCCTAGAGAATCACATGTGGTAGTAGTAAAGAGGATATTTTGATATTTGCAAGGCACTTCAGACTATGGTCTATGGTATCCAAAGGATACTAATTTCTCTTTAAGTTCCTATACTGATGTAGATTGGACAAGTTGTGTGGATAATAGAAGAAGTACAAGTGGAGGTGTTTTCTTTCATTGAACCAAATTGGTTTCATGGTTGAGAAAGAAGTAGGACTCGATGTCATTATCTATTGTAGAAGCATAATATATTGCAACAACATCTTGTTGCACATAGGTATTATGTATGAAGTAGACATTGAAGCATATCCGAATTTCAAATGATGAACCTATTTCTATCTTGTGTGATAATACAAGTTCTATCAATATATCAAAGAATCTGGTGTTGCATTCAAGAAGAAAGCATATCTCAATTTGGTATCACTTCTTTAGAGAGAAGGTTGTAGAAAATGAGGTGAAGCTAGAGTATGTGCCTATAAAAGATCAAGTTGTATATATTTTCATGAAGGCTCTCCATAAAGATACATTTGAGTATCTTCACTAGAAGTTAGTGGTTATTGCCCCTCCTTCTTTTAGCTAGATGCATAAGAGTGTGCATCAGTTCAGTGGAGAAATTTAAGATTTATTCTTTTGTTCTTGACTGATGAAGGCTACCTCTTAGGAGGAGCAAGTAGTAGTATTGTTGGTTGGTGAAGTCATATGGAGCATATTTTGTGCTCCTAAGGGGGAGAGTGTAGAAAAGGGATTATAGTGAAGAGAGAGTGTAGTTGCTTTTTAGTGTTGTAAGTGGTGTATGTAGATATCAGAATGAAAGATCCTATGTAGATTATGCCCTTTGAATGTTGTCAAAGGGGGAGAGAAAAATATTTCAATATAGGAAAGAGAGTTGGATGACTTTATGGCCCTTTGCCATTGATGTCAACGGGGAAGAGAATTGGTTGAAAAACTATAATTCATAATGCATAAGAGAATATGGTCTGAAGACCATAGAGGGAAAGAGTGTTCAGGTGCAAGAGAATGAGAAGAGTGAGAGATTCCCATCAAGGGGATTGTTTCTTCTTGTTATTTGTTGCAGAGTTATTGTTGTTTACTTTTGTTGTTGATGGTTTTTTTAGAACCAATGTTTCCATCAATGATAAAGGGGGAGATAGCTAGAAGCTTGAGTTGTTTGTGAGTTGTTCAAGTGTTGTCATTGATGTCAAACCCTTGTATGAAGGGAATGTTAAAATTTTTCTTGTGTTGATGATGTCAACCCCTAGCATTGAAGTTGTTGGAAGCTTGGAGTTCTTTGGTATTCATGTCAACACAATGTTGTTGGTGATGTCATTAATGTCTTACTTCAGTAAAGTTGTAGAAGTTCTATTTGGAGAGATAGTTGGATGTGCTAGAGTTAATAAGAAGTGTTGTAGATGTTGTAGATGTGTTGTAGAGATGTTAATAATGTTGCTAATACAATTGGTTCACTTGGTTTCCAAGTGCTTTTGAGAAAATCTAAATAAAAGAAATTTTAGTATGATAGAGTGGTATTCAGTGTTCTACTCTTCATTTCTTCATGGTTGAATATACACCTGCATGGTTTGGATATGATGATTAGATTTTTTCAGAGATTCTATATCCAAATTTTCAAGTTTTGGATCATTCTACAACAAAAGATGTGTTTGACAGTATGTCTATCTGGTGAAACAGGGTGTCTAGGAGGAATGAGATTGCTCTGCATTTCTCTACAGTGAAGATTCTTGTCTTGTGGATATGGGAATGTGTTTATATATTATGTATCTACCTTCACTTGAAGTTTTAGGTGTTGATATGTTTTGCAAGGTTGTTTGGTGTGTTGGATATTTATGCTAGTGTTTCTAGTTGCACAAAATAAAGGTGTTCTTAAGTTTCAGGTGGTTGCAATTGTAGTGGCAAATATTTTGGTGATGTGGAATATTCTGAGATGTTTTGGAATATTTTTGTGTGGTCTATGAGATGTTTTTGGACCTAGTGAGGTGTATTTTTTGTCAGTTGTTAGTGTTAGTGTAGGTTTGGTCAACTTGGCATGCTAGAACTAATTGTGGAGGATGATTATTGTTTGTGGAAGTGTTAAGAAGCATTTCAATGTATATTTGGGTCCCAATTAAGTTGTGGTATGGTTTTCCTTCACATTTTTACTTCGTGGAAGTGTTTGGTACTGACCTATTTGATATTGCATAATTAAGGTGCATACAATTCCTTAAGGTCAACCTAATTGAATTTTTTTAGGTCATTGATGGTATAAATACAAGTTGAGTTGTTGTACTGTAAATTAGGTAGAGCATGTGTGTTATGTGAAAGATGTGAAAGTAATCAAGTGTGGTGATCTGAATGCAAGCTTTAATGCCTATGACTCCCAGATGCAGTGAGCAGAAGGTGTATACATTTTAGATTGTTGAATGAGTTGTTTGTACTTCAATGGAATTGTACCTTCAACATAAGAAAGATGCATTGTTACCAATTCAAATTGGCAGTGAGCCAACCCTTCTTCTATATTCTTTCTTTTGGACGGTGATTCCATTGGTAGTGAGCCCTTCTTTCTTTTGGGCAATGAGTCTATCATATTTTTTGTTGTTGTTACTTTATATTGTGAGCTAATCCTCACTATGGTTTTCCCCTTCTTTGGTTTTCCACATAAATCTAGTGTTCTTATGTGTTTGATTCATTTGTGTTATTGTTTCATATGCTTACATTCTACTAATGCATAATAAGGGTTTAAGGGATAATAAAGATATGAATGTTAATGAGGGTTTTGATGTTTTAATGAACAACTAATTCACCCCCACTCTCAGTTGTCTTGTGTATCTAACAAGAACACTGAACAAGACCATGATAGTGTTGGGAAGTTGTCTCAACCTTGCATGTCAATTTTTTTTAGTAAATGTTGTATTTTTTATCCTCACATGGGAAAGAGGTTGTTTAAATTTAAAGTGGCATTTGAATAGGTCGCATGTTAGATACTTTCTAATATGTGTAGGGATTTGTAAGAGCATCTACTATCATTATGGTTATTTTTTTGTCTAAATATATGTCTTGTACCTAGTAATTTACCTTGATAGGGACTTAGGGGACCTATTCACATGTTAAGATTACTTAGGATATAAGATTCTTTCTAGAAGTCTTAGTTGGCATTTCTAGAACTTATCTTATCTAGATTTTCATGCTTGATTCCTAGGTTGTTATGACTTAGTTGTCTCATGTGATAGGATTAAAACACTTGTCATGATCTTGTATAATCCTATTCCTCACCCTACCTATAAGCAAGGTCATTGTACTCATTTGTAATATACTTAATACCTCGTCATCATTTTAATAGGTCTTAATATCAAGAAAGCTCATTTTCTTACATACCCTCTTGTGGAAGGAATCTATTGTTTTTGCAAGTGGTATTGGGTATAGAGCTAATCTTTAGCTCTTACATGGTACCAAATCCAAGCCTTGCAAAATCCTTCTTAGATTTGAGGGTTGAGAGATTTCTAGTGAGACATATAGGTTATTTTAGTAAGGTTTAGTATGCTCTTCCTGTTAGGGTTAGAAGGTAGATATCTAACAATTAAATGCAGATTTGATCAATAAAATAGAGAAATAAAACACAAAAAATTATAGTAGAAACAAGACAACACAGAGAATTTAATGTGGTTCACCTAATATGGGCTACATCCACAAAACCATAGCCATCCAATGATTTTATTATCCAATGCAAAACTTATTACAATCTCATGAATAATCACCTATTTCATCGTACTGTAACTCCCATCCCAACCCCTTATAACAAGTTGTTTAGAAGCTTCCAAAATTAGGGTTTTACAAAGTCAGTTTTTTTCTTTTTCGATGATTTTTCCTTTTTTTGGTGATGAGTGTACAGTATAGCATGATTAGTCACCACATACCAACACTTCCCTTGCACCATATGGAAAACCTAGGAATCATAAAATCTTGAAAAAAAACCTTCTTTGGAAGGTCTCTCTATGTGGGTCTTCATTGCACATCATTTTTGGCTTGTGTTGGAGGAAATTTGAGCTCATTTTTTAGTCTAGGGCATTTGATAAAGTCAAGATCAGCTTTTGTTTCACCTAAATCCAATAGCTTTTTCCAAAATTGTAAGGGTTTGAATATTTCAAGATCAAGAGGTAGCAGAGCTTTTGGCACACTTTGAGCCCAAATCAACCTCACCATCTTCTTCAAAAAGACTAAGAGATGAAGTTTCATATAAAATACATCTATGTTTGGTGTTAGGTGTTTTTGAGGCAAAAAAAATTATCAGGCGGGCAACTTGTACGCCCCCCCTCCCCTGTACAAGTGGTATAACTATTTTATAGAAAAAAATTATTTAAAAAATAAATATTTTTGCAGGCTTGCTATTTTAATTGTAGGTGAAATATTTTAATTTATCAGTCATAGTTTTATTAAAGATTGGAAAAATATTTATTTATGGTGATTTGAATTAAATCTTTACTGGCGATATTTTTGTCTGGGTGGCATTTATGTCATTGCCAAGTACCTGCTAACCTATGATCTTGCCTGATTGTTAGGGCATTTAGTTTTTTCGCCACCAATTATTTTTCTCCCACCAATGCCCTTTTTCCTATCTGTAGTCCTATTCACAATGGTAGGTCCTTAGCACTAGTTCTATCGCACATAGTAGGCGCTTATCACTAGTGCCAAGTGCAGCAGCGCCCTCGGAGGTTCTCCACCCCACCGTTGCCCCTTGGGCAGAGTGGTCACATGAGTGACCACCCACTAATGCTCGAGTGCTTATTTTTTGCACCTACTTTTCCTTCACATGCCCAAATTGGGCCATTTTTTCAAACTAAGATAAGTTTTGATCCAAGAGGTGAATTTTTTCAAACAAGATATCATTGGAAAGATGATTCAGCCAGCATCATTGTGGTGGAGTTTATTTCTCAATATTTTTCTATCTAACATCGCTTATTGTAGCTTAAAGTTATATTTCCCATTTGAACCTCCATGCTTATAACTTTTTTTTTAGATCTTTTTTTTTCGTGATTTTTGCGGCATCAAAAAGGTATTAAAGAGCTCTATCATTATGCCCATGCACCTTTTCCAAATTCAAGCACATGTATTATTTATTTATTATTTTTCATATTTGGCATTGGTAGTAATTACTTGGACATCTTGACTCTTGGAGAGGTTATGTGAATTTGGGAAGGCTTCATTTGTAGTTGTGGACACCAATTTTGGGTATCCAAGGGTTCTCTAACTCTTCTAGGGTTTTTCACATAAAAGGAGAGAAATCGACCCAAAATGCGTAATGTCTACACTTAAAATCAATACAAGGATGGATGCAATATTCCTAAATATGATGTATAAATACAATAAACCAAAAAAGAAAGATGAATATTAATGTTAAATGTAAGAAATAAAAAAATGTTTGAAAACACAATGATGTATGCAAAAACACCTAAGAATGCAAGTAAATGATAACATAATTAAACAAGACTGGAGAGGTGCACTTGGAATCTGAATTCTGATGTAGAGAGGCTCTAGAATCCTATAGAGTTAACTAGAAATGTTGACTAGGACACTTGTGCCAAGTTAGGCGACAGTCTAGTTTCAGAGAAAATCTGTTGGAACAGGAATTTGCCAAATGGGTATCTAAAAATGAAGAAACCACTTTTCAGGCCTGGAAGTGGGACTAATTCGCCACAAATGGTGACTTAGTCCACTTGGGAATCTCAAGAAATGTAGGGCAAGATTCTGTAGATTTCAGTCTGCACTTCCTTTCCTGACAAGTGTTTGGTTCAGATTCTACAGAATAGGCTGAAATAGGTCTCCAAGCTTCAATTAAGGCTTTTTTGACTTTGATGACTTTGATGGATTGAAAACACCTTTTTAACACCTTTCTCTTTGACAAATCTGCATACAAGACCTACAAACACACATGCAAAGAGGGGAAAAAGGGTTAAGGATTAGAGAATAGGGGTTTGCCTTGGTCAAACTACAATTTGGTAATCAAACCCTAGATAAGAAAATAAAATAGTAAGATAATGATGAATAAACAACGTGCAATGTCACAAAATCACTAAACCCTTGATGTTGAAATCTAAAGATATGCAATGAAGTGCTCCAATGGATGCTTGATTTTACTTAGAGTGCTTGGTAATTGCTTGATAATTGCTTGGATGATTAAGTGAATGAATGGGGGTGAAAATGAGAGAAAAACCCTTTATTTATACTTGATTTTCTTAAATTTCCTAAAAATAACACATCACAGGTTGACCTCAAGGATAGGAGAATAAAATCTTGCAAAAAAATTAAAATTATTTTGATTTTTATGCCCAGTGGGACTAAGTCGCCCTTTGGGGCGACTTAGTCCCACTAGGGAAATTTACTAGGTATCAGGAATTAAAGTGCATTTAATAATGTTTAATGGGAATATTCTCAAAAATATACTCAAGTATGGTCAGAAAGTGCATTAAGGGGTCATTTAAACATAAGAAATTATTGAATTAATGATGATAAGTCTAGAAAAGTGTGAGAGTTTGTTACAACTCTTTACAACACTTTGAAATAAGACCTGGTAAGTGATAAACAAGAGTTATTTAAGTAAATTATAATAAAAGGATCCTAGAAAAGGGTGAAAGTGAGTTACAACACTTTTACATGACATCTTATAATTATTAATGATTCACAAGGGTCCAAGACCTAATGTGAATGTGTTGACCACATTATAACATTAAATCTAGGAAAAATCAAGCCAAATTCCATGAGAGAGACTCAAGTGAGTGTAAAAATGTCCAACTATACATTTTTTGGTGACACATTAAGCCCCTACTTTAGTGAGAGGATGAACTTGCTTCAAACTCACACTAAAGTAGCCCAACATGCACATTGAGAGGGATCCAAATGCACTCATGCTAGTAAGATGAGACAACAATAATCAAGAGGGATGATTAAGCCCCCAGGATCAAGATCCCATGGCAAGCCAAACATAAGCACAAAGGAACACACATGAAAATGATGAAAACGAATGAAAGAGAGAAATTGAAAGAAAGGAAAGTTGGATCAAGCTTTGACCATTTTTCCATCCCATTGTGGATCATATCTAGGCTATTTTTCTAGAAAAGGAAATGTATACTCACTCTGGGGTGACAAAACTCATTGTTGTCCACTAGGTGAGAAGGCCCAAAAGGTGAGAAACATAAACTCATGGTTGCTATACACTCGCACACACGCAGGTGGCTATGGGGAAATTCCATGCCTCGAAATGGGCTTCCTGCTCAACCATACCAAAGTTATACCTCCAAATAACTTTAATAAGGTGCAACAAAGGAAAATTTCATTCCATGCTTTACGAGACAAGAGAAGCTTTGTATGCTGAGAACTCATGAAAAAATGTGATGGCACTGCAGGCATGCAAGCTATGTTATGCAATGTGGCCATATAAATGAAAAATGCAACATGCAAAGAATATTCAAAAGAGTCTTGCTTAGTTCATGCAAGGTCTTTAACTTAGTGATGTGGAGAATCCTTCAACCACATCATTTCTCAGGGTAAATCAAACCCCAATTGAATTAGGAGAAGATCAAATTAGACTAACAACATAAATTACTTCATTTCTTCATCAAATTCACCTATCAACTTAACAATATCCTTCATTTTTCCTCATCCATTCACAAGGAAATAATATTCTATCTCACAAAACAGTAATCCATATCTATATCAGACACAAGATGACTATATAAACACAAACCTCATCAAAAACCATCAAATTACTCACACTTTCATTCTTCAAAGAACTCTATTACCAAGGGAAAATGATAACAATCAACCATCCTCACCATGTCAATCTTCATTTCAATTGTATCTCAAACTAGGCAATGATCACAAGCAATTCATCATGCTACTACCCAGTTCATAGACCTCCAAGATACATAACTTTGACTGAAAATGAATCATGTCATAAAAACCATTGATTTCACAGTCATGGTTCCACTTTACACCTTAGAAACACCATGTTCAAATCATCAAAATAATATACACTCCCCTATAAACTTCTCCAAAACATAGAAGAACATTTTCCAACATATTTTCAGACAGATCCAAGGCATTTTTCATCAGTCACAACACTATACATATAGATTCTCAGTTTCTTGTATTATAAGACTACATTGTCTAGTAGCACTGTCATATACTTAAATTGGGTATAATAAGCAACCATGAAGGAGAATCCTTAAGCCAATCACACAATCAGGATCCCTTTTCAATCCATAACAACATACCCAAAAATCAAATACACTTGCTTTGTAACAATTATCAGTAAACTAACTATACCATTGTTAAAGGCTTTCAATTAGCCCATTTTAACAAATTAAGTTGTCTCCAAACTCCACCAAAACATCATAAAACTTCAAACAGTCATTTTTCATATTACAAAACTCAAGATTCAATCAATTTTGAGTATTGAAAGGCTTGCAAATAGACTATTCTATTAAACCCTTGATTATAGGGTGAAAAACACCAAAAACAGGGAGGGTTTCATGAAACACACACTTGCAAACCTCCAACACACCGCCCACCACTTGGTTCATGTCTCAATATGTCTGCAACAGCCTTTGGGATCATCTTCTAACCCATGCATGTGTTATTTCTTCAACACCCTACTTGAAACCTCCTTCAAGTGGAAAACTCAAAAATTTTGTCTTGAATCAACAACACAACTTCATAATCTTATTGCCCCTACAACCACACACTACACAAGATTGAAAAGACATCAAATAAAATCCATTCCACTGATCATCTATCCCTACATTAGTTGAATGGCCATGGATTCCTTAATAGACTCTCAAACCATTGTGAAAAGTTCACTGCCCAGAACACATGGAATTGCTTCTAATTATTTTGTCTCTTAATGGCTAACCTCATAACTCTTGGAAATGATAACTAACTCCTTTCTACATATGAACACACAAGAATTTAGCTTTGATATTTCTAACTATCAATACAAATATGAAAATAATAGAAATAATGTTTCAATCTCAGAAAACAGGGTTTTATTCCAAAATTGATTACAAGAATACAAAGTTCTCCCCCTCCACGCCTTACAATACATTTTATAGATTTTTCCAACTTAGTAACTGATTCTTCAACTCCTCCATCAGTGCAAACCTCCTAAACTACCACATGCCTCTTACTATTCCTGATTTATGCCCTTTTTTGCATAATTACATTTTGACAACTTTTCCCACCTTTTGACAATATTTTGAAAATCTAATTAGGTTACCACCTAAGGACTTAGTACATGACTATAAATACATTAAATGTGACCTCATATGACCTTGTGCACTTGTTTTTACATTTAAAAATTCAAACTTTACACATTAGCCTATTGAAGGCATTACATGATCTAAGTGCTCCTGCACCATACAACCAACCAACTAAAACCTTCCAAGTCCCTTGGAAGCATGCTTGTACCTACAAAAAGAAATCGGATCTTCCTTGTTCTACTTCTTCATCTACATTTGTCATTTCCTTGTCTGCATCACTTGTCTTCACTTTATCTTTGCTTTCTTTTGTCATCTCTTTTTCCTTTCATCTCTATCTTCTCTTTTCCTTTTTTCCTTTTTCATTCTTCATCATCAGGTTCACAAACCATTTCCTCTTTCAAAAGGACACAAGACTATACTTTTCATCTTTTCACCAACTCTTTTCTCAACCAAGGGCATAGAACTGTCCTTGCACACTTTTCTTGACCTTCTCTTAATCAATCTTCTCTCCTTTTCATCTTCTCATCTACTCCCATAAGTGGAGTATCCTTCAACAGGGTTGCAACTCTTCAATGCTTCTTCAGACAGGAATCCATCAGGTTCTAACTACAACAAAACTCAGCTTGCCTCACGTAGGTGTCTCCACTTACTCTCACTAGTCTCTTGGACTTTCTCAATGCAGCTTAGATGGATAAGCACTTGCAACCAACCAACAATTTCAACCTACTATCAGCAACAACTTAATCATATACAACTTTCCCAAAGCATTTTCAGGCTCTGATACCAATTTGATGCAGAGAATCATAACAAACACTCATTTCTCAAGGTAAATCAAACCCCAATTGAATATGGAGAAGTTCAAATTAGAATAACAACAAAAATTGCTTCATTTATTCATCAATTTCACCTATCAACTCAACAACATCCTTCATTTTTCCTCAGCCATTCACAAGGCAACAATCTTCTATCTCACCAAACAGTAATCCATATCTTTATCAGGCACAAGATGACTATATAAACACAAACCTCATCAAAAACCATCAGATTACTCACACTTTCATTCTTAAAAGAACTCTATTACCAAGGAAAAATGATAACAATCAACCATCCTCACCATGTCAATCTTCATTTCAATTGTATCTCAAACTAGGAAATGATCATAATCAATTCATCATGCTACTACCCTATTCATAGACCTTCAAGATACATAACTTTGACTGAAAATGAATCATGTCATAAAAACCATTGATTTCATAGTCATGGTTCCACTTTACACCTTAGAAACACCATGTTCAAATCATCAAAATAATATACACTCCCCTCTAAACTTCTCCAAAACATAGAAGAACATTTTCCAACATATTTTCAGACAGATCCAAGGCACTTTTCATCAGTCCCAACACTATACATATAGATTCTCAATTTCTTACATTGTAAGACTACATTGTCTAGTAGCACTATCATATACTTAAATTAGGTATAATAAGCAACCATGAAGGAGAATACTTAAGCCAATCACACCATCAGGATCCCTTTTCAATCCATAATAACATACCCAAAAATCAAATACACTTGCTTTGTAACAATTATCAGTAAACTGATTGTACCGCTATTAAAGGCTTTCAATTAGCCCATTTTAACAAAGTAAGTGGTCTCCAAACTCCACCAAAACATCATAAAACTTCAAACAGTCATTTTTCATATTACAAAACTCAAGATTCAATCAATTTTGAGTATTGAAAGGCTTACAAACAGACTATTCTATTAAACCCTTGATTATAGGGTGAAAAAAACCAAAAACAGGGAGGGTTTCATGAAACACACACTTGCAAACCTCCAACACACCGCCCACCACTTGTTTCATGTCTCAATATTTCTACAACAGCCTTTGGAATCATCTTCTAACCCATGCATGTGTTATTTCTTCAGCACCCTACTTGAAACCTCCTTCTTCAAGTGGAAAACTCAAAAATTTTGTCTTGAATCAACAACACAACTTCATATTCTTATTTCCCCTGCAACCACACACTACACAAGATTGAAAAGACATCAAATACAATCCATTCCACTTATCATATATCCCTACATTGATGGAATGGCCATGGATTCCTTAATAGACTCTCAAACCACTGTGAAAAGTTCACTGCCCGGAACACATGGAATTTCTTCTAATTATTTTGTCTCTTAAAATCTAACCTCCTAACTCTTGGAAATGATAACTAACTCCTTTCTACATATGAACACACAATAATTTAGATTTGATGTTTCTAACTATCAATACAAAGATGAAAATAATAGAAAGAATGTTTCAATCTCATAAAACAGGGGTTTTATTCCAAAATTGATTACAAGAATAAAAAGTTCTCCTCCTCCATACCTTACAATGAATTTTATAGATGTTTCCAACTTAGTAACTGATTCTTCAACTCCTCCATTAGTGCAAACCTCCTAAACTACCACATGCCTCTTAATATTCCTGATTTATGCTCTTTTTTGCATAAATACATTTCAACAACTTTTCCCACCTTTTGACAATATTTTGAAAATCTAATTAGGTGACCACCTAAGGACTTAGTACATGACTCTAAATACATTAAATGTGACCTCATATGACCTTGTGCACTTTTTTTTACATTTACAAATTCAAACTTTACACATTATCTTATTGAAGGCATTACATGATCTAGGTGCTCCTGCACCACTTAAGGAACATTATGTCTAATGTCTGCAAGAGAGGACTGATCAAAGAATAGAATATTCAAAAATTAGGGGATGCAGTGCATCACATCAATCCATTAAGAGGAATGTAATATTCTAAGAGAGATCACACTCATGAAGGACACTACACCCAATTTCATCCACAAAGTGACAAAACACATTGTATAAAGTAACAAGGTTGCACTAAGAACCAAGAAAAGGAAAAAATGAAAATGAATAATGCCAATGTATGCCCCCACTTTAAATGAATTTCTACACATCGTATTGTGAGCAATTACTTTAAATTGGAAAATGAACATGCAAACAAGAAAGAAGACATGAGAGCCAACTTAGAAAGCCCATATGCCAAGTCATACATTTCCAAGTAAGGATGTGTCATGTGAGAGAAAAGGGAAAAGAAAAGAAAGGGGTTGCTCCAAAAATGAAAACACCAAACACATAAGGGATCTATGGATTTTGGGTTAGTATGCTCTTTGTTGCAATGTTTTGTAAAGAGCTCAGAATTGTTATCATTCCTCGAATACATAGAACTAGAAGAATGACACAAAGAGAATGAAAACAAAGAAAAATAAAGATCCTTTTGGGTCAACATGGAAGAGACATAGGATGTCTCGACACTTTGCATCATCCCCAAAGGAAAACACAAGCAACAAGAAAAAGAAAAGGCGAAAGAAAAAGGAAAAGCTTTTGGGTCAACATGAGAGAGACATTGCAGTCTCAATGCCTTGTGTCATCCCTAAAAGAAAAACATAAGAAAAGAAAAGAAAAATTAAAGGAAAAGGGTCCTTTTGGGTCAACATAAAAGAGACATTTCAGTCTCAATGCCTTGCATCATCCCCAAAAGGAAAACACAAAACAAAAGGGAAAAAGAAAATAGAAAGACCTTTTGGGTCGACATGGAAGAGACATAGGGTGTCTCAATGCTTTGCATTGTCCCCAAAAGAAAAAGGAAAAAGAGGAAAGGAAAAAGTGAAAGCGATGTATGACATATGGAAGAATGAAGGTACAAATAGAAGAATGTCATGAAGAGAGGAGAACATCAAATGCCATGTCATGGGGTAACATGATATGCACATGAAAACACAAAAGAAAAAGAAACAGAAAATGCAAAAGACTAATAATGCAAATGAGAGTCAATTGTTGAGAAAGTCATCTACCTCCCAATCATGTTCATTATGTGTCAAGGGTGAGAAACTAGCCAAAGGGACAAGTGCAAGTGCCGAACTAGGGGAAATACCAAGTTCTACACTTGTTGCAGGAATTTTGTCATTTAAGCTCATGGAAGAGGAAGAATGGTAATGTCTAGTGAAGGGTGTATCACAAGTTGTGGTTGTTGTATTGGATTGTTTTGCTATGATTGGGGAGGAGGGTCTTCATGCATTGCTTTTGTCAAGTGCGGGTTTTGATTTTCTTTATTTTCTTCATTTTGTAACTTGCGAGCAAGGGCACGACATCTACGCCTACACTCCCTAACTCCTATATTTCTTTTGGTTTTATTGCCAAGTTGTGCTTGTGAGGGAGTGGGTTGATCAACCATTGGTTGCTTGTCTTCCCTGAGGGGAGGAACAAAAGAAACCATGGAAGGTTGCTCATCCACTTGCTCCTTTTCTTTATAGACTTGTTTTATATGAGGAGGCAATACAGAGTTGTTATCATTATCTCTTGGTCGGTTGGATGATGTGGGGGATGTTTTGGGTGTTGGTTGAGTTTGATGGGTTGGTTCTTCTTCAAGTTGAAGCATTGTTTCATCTAAGATAGGAGTGTTGGAAGTGGATGGGGATGTGTTGTAGAGGTACAATTCAATAATTTTATTTTCATTAAACTTTTGCTAAGCAATGAAAAAGAAGTCTTTGCGAGGTGTGATAGGTTCCATAGGCTCATGCCAAAAGGATTCTAAGGAGAAATTTACTTTAGAATACAAAGGGTTAAAGCCACTATGGTGAACAGTGAATATGGCATTATCAAGCGGAAACTTTAAAAAAAATTGTATGACTAAAGGAACAACTTTCATCGAGCGAAGCCATGGATGGCCTAGCTGCAAATGAAACTGATCCAACTGTGGGATGAATGGAGAATGTAACATCCACTATCTTAAGTCCTATCTATAATGGAAGGACGATTGATCCTATTGTAGGGAAAGAAAAACCATTGTGTGTTTTGATCCATGCTCTTAGTTTTTCATAATCATCTTGGCAAAGATCATGTACTACCGAAAATTCCTCAATGATCACATTCTCTCCATAGGTGGGATCTATGAGTATCCCATTAGTGGGCTTATCATAAATATGATCGGCTATGTAAAGAGGACCATTAGGAAGATTTGGAAGGATTTCCTTAGAAGAGAAAGTAATATCAAGAGATTTCTTAGGTTGGCCCTTATGAGGGATAACGTCTATCGCACCTACCATTTCATTCATAGGATTAATAGAAGTGGTATGTGGAATAGGATTAGGATGTTCAATATCTGTATGAACATTCATCACATCATTGTTTTGAGTTTCACTAGCTTTTACAAATGACACATTATGTTTGGGCATCATATTGGTAAAAATTTGCAAATTTTGATTTGGTGGGGCAACAAACTTATTGCCTTTAACATTAACATTTGAAACAGGTAGATGGCCGGAATCAATGAGGTCTTGCACAAGGTGTTTAATATGCTTACACTATTTTGTGTCATGTCCATTTTTTCTATGATAATGGCAATAAGTGTTGTGTTGAAAGGTTGAAGGTAAAGCCTTAGTTGGATCCAATGGTTTAACAGTAGGTAAAGTAATCATTTGTTGCTACAAAATTTGGGACACGGTGTTATGAAGAGTGTTTGGTAAAGGTGTAAATTGTCTTTTTGGATCTCCATAACTATAAGGTATCACAACTTTAATAGTTGCTACTTGGTTGTTGATGGGTTGAGTTGGTTGGTGAGGGGGATTGAACTGTAAGAATCCTTTTTTGTTTTCTAAATGGTTGTGAATTGTTTGAAGTGATATGTTCACATTTTTAGTTCAGTTAGAAGTGGACTTTACATCATGACTACTAATCAAATTTTGATAATCACAAAGGGCGATACACAAGTGCATAAAGGAGGGAAATTTCATCATTGTGAGTTTATCCTAAAGTTGAGTTTGCAAGTTTTCAATAAACATCTTTTGAAGATGTGGATCAGGAATCTTGACATCGATTTGAGATTAAAGTGATTGATATCGTGAGATAAAATTAGTTATCTTTTCTTTTTCATGTTGTTTTTGTTGATGCCAAATTTTGGCAAGGTAACAACCTTATGGGAAACTCAGTTAATGGGGGGACCAATTGTGCTTAAACTAAGTAACCTACGGATTTTTAAAGAAGTTGTCTTCTTCTGTATTTGGGGTTTTGGAATGGGAAAGGGAGGAGATATAAAAAAAATATATAACTAACAAGGTGTAGATGTAGGCACAATAAATCTATCTTTTGGATGCGATTTAAGGGCATGTTCAACAATCTACTAAGCCCTAGAATAACAAAAATCAAAGATGAAAACCTGAATAATTTATCCAATAACATAAAATAACTCCCATACACATTTACTAAAAAGAAGAGTCAAAGACATGGTCTAAACCAACAAACTTGTATTGAAATCACAGAAGTTTTGCAAATAAACAACTTAAGACAATAATGGCATAGTATAATGTTTTATCAAACAACTTAAGAAAATAGAAAGGTTGAACAATGGCATAGTCTGAGAGTCTTATACAATAATCTAAGAGCAGTACAAAAGGCCTGGTGTCTTTCATAATTTTTTTTGTATCTTTCAAACTCATTTTCAGAAGGAAGAAGCAGTTTATATAAGAAAACAATCTCATCGCTTGGCAGGCCAGTAACATAAAAGATTCCCTCATCATGAGCGATGATGCCCAAGGAAATGATTTCCTAAGGTTGTTGTAAAAGAAAAAGATTTGAGCCATGGAACATGGTCGCCTTCAAACTAGATGCATCCCCTCCAAATGATGGCGACGGTCCCAACAGAACCTCGTGTAGACTTGTGTTGCCTACCCATAGAAGCAATTAGGACATGTGGTGATATGGCGGGGCATGTCACTCGCTCTTTCCTTCCTCTCAATGAAATCCCCATAGAGGAGACACATGGTGATATGTTGAGGCCTATGGTTCATTCCTCCCTCCTTGCAATGAAAACCCGCATGGGGAAGACACGTGGAGAATCTTCATTAGTAGTGTTGACTGTGAGGTCCACCAAAAGTGATTGCAGATAGATGCTATGTGGCATGCAGATGGAGCCCGATTGAAAAGCGAAAGGAAGCAGTGTTCAAGTGCCTATAGTGTTGACACGTGGAAGCATGGTGGGGGCTGGAAGAAGAGCAAAGGAAGAAATCCCTGTGAAGAGCACTTGGCAGACATGTGGTGGCAGTGGGTGAAGTTTCTTCAAAAAGGGGTTTGATGATGTTCAAACATATGGGACACATACCAGACTTAGAAAAATAAAAATAACTTGAAGGGAGCTCGAGGAAATTTAAATCCATAGCTTTTGGTGATTACCAGGGGCATTTCACCTGTGGAATGAGGAACCCAAAAAAAATTGGTTCATAGACCAGAGCCCTATCCATTGGGTGATGCAATCATAGTTTGGAGAGAGCAATCTATAGAGGAAGCCAGTTAGCCTCATATGGCATCGACATATCGCACAGATTCTCTTGTGCTTCATGCAGATTGATCACTTCTTTATATGGCAGCATCATGGATATACCTGCCCTAGACTCAAGTTGGAAGAGCAGCCACACTATTTGATGAGTGGCACCCTCAATATCCTCTAAAATAGGGGTTGATTGAAGCTCTAAAAAATGGATGTGTCCTACTGCTTTTCTTTGATCTTCACTACAATTTGCTCTATAGTGGCCACTGAGTCATTAGAAAGAAACGGGGAGGGCAGGCCCATCTAAGTTAGCTGGGAGAATTTTTCCCACATGTTGTTCATAGTTCAGCCCAGTGTGGTAGCGCACTCGCTAGCATGGAGGATGGCTATGTGGCAGTGGATGAACTTCTTCTTTTTTTTGGCACTGGCTTTCTGGTCCTTGATCCTCGCATTCGCTAAGTTTTCATTTGACACTGTGTATAGCTTATTCAACAAATTTTCTGCCTCAGGAACCTTTTCTATGATGAATTGCGGGAATTGATCAATCATTCCATGAAATTCCCTACCTAAACTTGTTGCTTCCACCATGAACTGAAGCATCAGCTGAAGAGTTAGACAGAAGGCCTTGACCTTTTCCTAGTATGAGACATATAGTCATTGGGCTACTTGAAGGAGGTCCAACTGGGTAGTAGGGATTTGGGGAAGATTCTTTAAAAGGCTAATCTTTGCATCCCTTGAACCAACATCCTATGTCAGTTCTGCAATCCTTTCATTCATGGTTGAAAATTTTCCCTATTATTTTCTGAATTCAGCAAGCCAATTTTCTTCAACCCTGCTTTTGTTTGTTGATTCCCTTTCGAGGGAAACTTCATCTTCTGGACTTCCTTCTCTAATTGAGCCTGTCGACCCTCAAATTTTGTGTCCTTTTGTTGCATCCTTCTCTATAATTGAGCACTTTGATGTTGAAACTCCTCATTCCTTCATTACATCTCCTCTTTCGTCGGAGCCAACTGGTCCTACAATTCTTGGTTTTTTTGTTGAAGCTCGGCAACTGGGTTGGGATCATAGGATTGGAACTTTGCAAGTTCCTCCTAGATTTTGGCTTGCTCTACCTCTGCTTGTTGTGATAAGCATGCAATTTCTGCATCCTTTGCCTTGTCCTTCGCTAGTAGGACCTTGACTCTTTCCTTGAAAATTTTTAGCTCTTCTTCCCTCTTCTTCAACTGACAACTAGACTTGAGGAAGTCGGTGGTCACCACTCGTTGTGTCTCCTCCATGAGCTCGACTTTATCCTATAGTTAGGCTACGCTCAAATCAAGTCCCATAGCATAGATGTTGTAATCATCAGGTTGCATTTCTACTTGAGGCTTAATGACGGTTGGATGCATGGTCACAAAATGTAGCAATTGCCAAGCCTCATTGAAAAATGTTTGCACTTTTGACTCTTCCCACCTTTAGGCCTCCTTATCCCTTGTTTCTAGATCTTGAGAGCTTGTGCTTGTTTTTTTTTATCACCATCTGACAGGAATTTTGTTGGCCACTTAATAAGCTCACCTGTGAAGGGTGCACTGGGAGGAAAAGAAAAAGGGAACAAGGGGGTAGTAATTTTGACCGATTTCTTCCTCAAAGGATTGACTCTAAGTGGGGAGAATGGGGGAATCTTCCAAGACCCTATCTATGAACCAATGGGAGGACTCATTAGGCATGGTAGTGGTAGCGGAGTCATGGTGGATTCCATCTGCTGGATGAACAGGGTTAGGGCCGATACAATAGTAGAAATAAGGGGATCAATGGTGGTTGCAGAGGAAAAAGGTGAAGCGATAGTGGATGCGGCTTGGGCTCCAGTGAAAGGTGGAAAGGTCTACGGAGGAGTAAAGGAAAATGGTCCCACCTAAGAGAACTAGGAGAAACCTCCCACGACCATTATGGCAGAAGCGGAAAAAGAAAGGTTGACACTTGAAGTGAGGGGTGATGTGGACATAGTAGGAGGAACCAAGGATTGTGAAGCAAGAAAAGAGGGAGCGAGAGATACCTATGGTATAGATGATTGTGATCCCTAGCTCATCATTGGCTCCATGCTTGTCGTACGCTCTTGGCTTGTCATGGGCTCCTGTGAACCCTCTCCAGGAGTTGTATCCATGCACAGCCTTTTGTTGGTTGGGGATTCATACACTTCTATAGCCTCCAATCATTGTTGTTGGGTTGTTCTAGACCTTTTTGCGGTCTAGGTGAGTGTATGAGAGGCTCCCGACCACGATATATTCACCCGCACATTTGAAGAATCCTTGCTAGGATGCTTTGTCGCCTTTTCTTTCTATTACATTGGGGACATTTGTACTCCTTTTTCCTTCTCCTTTCCCTTCCATGTATACATTCTATCCTCATATGGGTCAATATCTTCATCACCGCTTGCGTCAGTATCTTCATGCTCGTTGTTCCACAACTTATCAAATTTGTTATCTGACTCTACGTCCTGATAAGGGGTATCAGGGAATTTGATCTCTTGGTGGTAAATCCAGAAATATTTAATCCTTTCCTCACTCCAGTTAAATTTTATTACTAAATAATTTCAAAGGGCGGTGCCTATTTGGCACTTCTCATCATACTTCACCAAAGGAAAATAGAACTTGAGCCATGGCGGTCTCATATCCTCTATAGGAATATGAGTCAAGTCCACCAATAGATCATCTTGTTCCTCCAAGGGACTCTGCCACTTTTCCCAATAAGGTTGGGGGTTGTGTGTTACCTTGATGAATGTGTTTCCTAAGTCATTGAAAGGGTTGTATTTCCATTTGTTGCAGATCAACACTAACCCTAAATGAGCCATCTTTTCTTCAAACAGCTTATGCATCTACTTTTTCACCATTACCACCCACTTGAAGGTTAGTGGGAATTTGAAAAATCCTCTCTTGCCCTTTCCTCTACAAAAATTATCAATAACTACCATTTTTTGGAACATCTCAAGGGCCAATACCCTATTTGTGATGCACTTTGGGAGCAAGAATGGCTCCTCGGTAAATCCACGCATGTGGATGAATGTAAAATCCCTCTCAAGGAACTAGTTGCATTTAGGAGTGAAACTCTACATCCACCTTGTTTGGTCAGTTGAAAGCTAATAGAGATTGACATCCTTACTCAAGTCTCGCAGAATCAAAGTTAAGAAGAATTCTGAAAATGCATAATAATCATGTGTTGTGGAAAGGATGGGAGTCCATACAAAAACTGGCTTTTTGGATCCCTTTTCAGTAAAAATAGATAACGACATCCTTTTATTGAAAAATTCAGGGTTCTGGTATAAAAACATATGAGCAAGGAAAGAAGGAAACCTGAACTTACACTACATGCGGTACTTCTTGATTTGGCTCATCATTTCACAATAGATAACTTGTGCGAAGTCATACTAGAATAAGGATTGTTTCCTACACAACTAAAAACCAAAATTCAGTTTAAATTCATGCACCCATTTGTCCTCATCCATGCCGCAAAAAAAATGCATCATAGAGAGTGCATCCTACATATCTTAATTAAAAGCATTATGTACAACTGGAATTTGTGGCAGTTTGTTGCAATCTTCATGGGGCCTCTGTGTTTCCCGATAATAAAATTCCATAGCTTTGTCTCTACCTCTCCAAAATTTGTAGCCATTTTCTAGAGTGAATGACTCCATCCTTTGCACTTTAGAGTGTTTTATAGAGATTCATAGCATACTCGAGATAGCTTCTACACTAATGTTAATTCTCAGCTCCCAACCCTCGATGGTGTTGGTATCTAGGTTGAAATGTTCAATTCCCTCATGAACGAGCTCTAGGAAATAATGCACAGAGGGAACCATATACCATGGAAGACCATTGAACCATAGCTTGTACGCCATTTTTCATTCATTATTAGCCACTTTCATTATTTTGTAAGCTCCTTCCCTAAGAGTCTTAGGGTTCTTTGTGAGGATGGGATCATGAATGTTATCCCATTCTTCCTTTATTTGGCTTTGGTACCTATGAGTTTTTTGCTTTTCCATGACCCACATGTGAATCCATTCTGGCTTTTCTGGCATCCCAGGTGATGTGTAAGAGATTTCATCAAAAATATTGGTGGCTGGTGTTGCTATCATGGTGTCGAACAAGCTTTGGGTTGCCTCAACCTATGTTTCCATCTAAGAACTTTCAGCCATTTCAAGGTATTGTAATTTCTGTGACGTTCAAATTTTCTACAATTCACTTCAGCTCTATCTATGCTCAAAACTCTTTGCTCTGGGTAGCATACTCAAGAATCTTTTACAATGTTAGCCTTTTGCATGTAATACTTAGCGATTCTTTCTTGGAGTGGTAGACAACAGTTTCCTTTTAGCATTTAATTCGGCATGTACCGCCAACTCCTTTGCTCATGCGAAATGAATTTCTTGCTATTTTGAAAAGACAAGAATTCATAATGACAGTTGATAATCATGTCCTATGGCATGATTTCCTTGGAAATTGAGCTGACAATTGAAGGTGGGTTAAGCTTTCGCATGCTCTAGTAATTAATATCTAAAAAAGAATAATTAAGCCAAAGATGCAATGATTACTTGAAAAGATATGAGTTCCTCCTTGGAGTTTGACAAATGCCTAGAGTATGACACATCAACAGCTGACCGTATGGACGATCACTTGGGAATGCCACCAATTTGTGCTACTTAATTTCCTCTTATTAATTTCACACACAACAATTCATACACGACAGACACAACTGGGTGGGAAATTCAAGCTAGCCTCTGGTGGGATTTTTTAGTTGGTACTTGATTAGCATCATACTTATGGCATGTAGATACCTTGTATATTTCTATAAATAGGCCCTAAGATAGTAGAAAAATCACACTTAGCAATTGGAAAGAATTGGTATCGGGCAATTAGGTAGAATTTAGCATTAGCGATTGTGAAAAGCTTGCATTAGGTAGTTGCATAGAGCTTAGCATCATGAATACTCCAATTAGGCTAGTTTGCAACAAGTCTCAGATGACTTTTCTAGTTTAAATCTCCAATAGGCGCTTTAAAAGAATGACCAAAAACAAGCATTCACTAGCTATCATAGCCATGAAGTGGGTGTTAGGTTGAGATTGCATGGAATTAGAAGATAAGTACAGAGTCAATACTAGTGTTTGTTCTCATTTTATCGCATCTCTACTTGATATCTAGGTTCCCAAGCCAATGATCCTATGCCTTACACTTGAAATATTTCTGAAGCACTACTTAGGCAGCCTTGGAGAGGTGGTGGTGAATGCTATGTATGGTCTAGGCCTTCCAACAGTGAGTGACCTTTGTAAGCATATTGAAGAAGATGCAGTAGTGCCATGGGTACCGTTCTTGAGTGGGTTCCACATCCTGCCACATGAAGAGCATCATTAAAGGGTGACTCATGCCTGCCACTTCCTGCTTTGTTGCTACAATGTGGTGCTCTTCTATGGTGTTGACTGGTATATCGACTTCAGGAATTGGGTGTTCCCTCCACCACTCGCTATTGCTCATGTTGATGTTGTTGATGTTGTTGATGGTCCTACCTGAGATGCACTCCTCTTTCTCCATTTCAAATAAAATCGCTCTTAATCTATTTTTTTATATATATGCCTAAAAAAGGCCTTTACCGTATATATATGAATAAATTGCATACTATATAGATATACTTTAAAAGTATGGCCTCAGAGCCATTTTGAAAATGTATTTATAAAAGTATATATATAATGAATATACAACTTATATCAACTTCATGTCTCTTTTGCTTCTTTCAATTCTGCATTGTGGGTTCTCTTTAATATCTTTGCTTTATTTCTTTGAGTACCCTTTTAATTTTGCACATATGGGTTCATTTCAATTTTCCGCACATGGGTTCATTTTCTTGCTTCATGGGTTGTTGATAAGTTTGTGGAAATACCGGCCAACAAAAACATGAAAGAAAAATAATTACTATACTTACATATTTACACTAGCAGAATGATAATGAAGCTTAATTAAACAGTTTAAGGTGGATTCAGTTAACTGGAATCCCCAATGCTTTCTTTTCCATATTTTCTAATTCAAATGTGTTGTGTTGCTTGCATTGAATTATTCTAAAAGGGCCTTCCCACAAACTGTCAAATTTTCCATGTTGGCTAGGCTTTGCAACCCTCTCATTGAATTTTAATACTAGGTCTTTGCATTTTAGACCCTAGTCTGAGGCTTTCTTATCAAATGACATTTTAACCACCTGCTAGCAATTAGACATGGATGTTAGGGCCCTTTCTCGTCTTTCCTGTACTTCTAGTAACTTGGCCAATCGAACCTCCATGGCTCCATTTTCTTCAACTTCCAAGGATTTGAGCAGTTGTAGTGCAGGAACTTCCATGGAGATGGGCAATAACACTTCTTTCCCGTACACTAGCTCATACGGCGAAGTCTTGAAAACTTGTTTGGGGGTTATGCGGTCTGCCCAAAGCACTACCTGAAGGTTCTTATGCCATTCTCTTTGGTGTTCTGACCCAATTCTCTTAATGAGTCAGACTAAATTTTTGTTAGTTGACTCATCCAATTTGCTCCCCTACAAGTAGTAATTTGATGATGTTTTCAAGAATATGCCATGCACAAGTACGAATTGACATACCTTAGAACCTAGGAAAGTCTTAGCATTGTCAGAGATGATGGTCTTTGGTGGGATGAATCTTGTTATTAGCCCCTCAAGAAAGTCCACAATCTCTACCTCTGTTGCATTCTTCAAGGGCATGGCCTCGGTCCATCTGGTGAAGTAGTTTGTGGCCATGAGGATCCATTTGTTTTCGGCACTGGAAGTGGGATTAATCACCCCAACAAAATCAAGGCCCCATTATGTGAAGGGCTCATCAACAACTATCAATTTGAAAGGAATTGCAAAGTTTTTTCTTCTTCCTATGAAGAATTGGCATTCTTTGTAGGCTTTCACCAAGTATCAGTCATTGAATAGCATAGGCCAAAAGTATCTAGTGCACATGATTTTGATGGTAGTGGTTTTCACAAAGAAATGTCTACCCATAGGACTGCTATGGAGAGTGTCAAGAATTCTCTTCACTTCCTTTATGATGACACACTGCAATAGAACGCCATTAAAGTTCCTTTTGAAGAGGACCCCTTCAATAAGTGCATATCCGTTGTTTTGTAGTCTATAGAATATTCTCTTTTGAGAAGGAAGGCCCAGTGGATATTTTCCAATGTGCATAAATCTCACTCTATCTGCTAGCCAACAACCTTTAGAGTCAAACTCATTTGTCAGAACCAACTCTAGTTGCTCCTCTTCAACTATCATTTCCTCGTCATGCGCTAAATATTCACATAGTCCCCTTCCTTGGATAGTCTTTGTAGGCCTGACCTCAATGCCATATTCAAGGATCTTAGTGATCCAATTGGCCCTCTTTTCGGTGATCTCTCCTTCCATGATATACTCACACACACTAGAATGAATGACATAAACAACCACCTTGTTGCAAGATATAAGATGTTAGAACTTCTTGAGTCCTTTTAAAATGGTGAACACTTTCCTTTCAATGAAGTTGTAGTTCATCTCATATTCCTTTAAGGTCTAGGAGTGAAATGCTATCAAATGTTCTACCTTTCCTTCATTGTCTTTTTGAGTCAAAACAGTAGCAATGCTTAACTTGATACTGAATCCATACATTATGAAGTCCTTCGACAGGTCTAGATTTACCAGCATAGGAGTTAAAGAAATAAAATCCTTAACCTTCTCAAAGGCTTCTCTGGCTTCCTTTGTCCACTTGAATAATTGATCATTTTTTAGCATCAAGGTGATAGGTCTAATTAGTCCTACAAAATCATAAATGAATTTGCTTACAAAGTTAATCTTCCGCAAAAAATATTGGACTCCTTTCTTGTTGACTAGTAGGGGAAGTTCCCTAATTTCCTTCACCTGCTCAGGATCAATTACAATTCCTTCTTTGGACACTACATGTCCCAATAATTTGCCTTGTGGAACTCCAAAAACACATTTTTTTGGGTTTAGGGACACCTCGAACTCCTGGATTTTTTTTAAAACCATTTCAAGGTGATCAAAATGATCATCCTTATGCTTGGAGAATACAAATAGATCATCCAAATAGATTAAGATAATCTTGTTGATCAATTCGCTGAAAGCGATATCCATTGGCCGCTAGAAAGTGGCTCCCTCATTTGAGAGGTCAAAAGGCATTTTTGCATATGCAAATGTTCCCCACTTGGTATTGAACATTGTTTTGTGTTGATCCTCTTCTTTAACCCAAATCTGGTTGCACTCAAGAAGTTGTCTAGCAAAGAAAACATGTTTTATCCTACCACTGTTTGCAAGATTGACTCCATAGAAGGCAATGGGTAGTGGTCCTTTAGGGATGCTCTGTTCAGGTCCTGAAAGTCAACACATAGGCCAATATCTCCATTTTTCTTTCAAATTGGGACCAGGTTGGATACCTATGTGTTACGCTTGATTGAGAAGAAGATCTGAGACTGAATTAGCTTTTTCATCTCTTGTGCCCTTATTACCTCAATCTTAGGATTCATTGGCCTCTACTTTTGGTGGACTGGTTTTACACCTTCTGTTAGCTCTATTGAATGTTGTATGATGTCGGGATCATATCCATTGAGTTCACCATATGACCAAGCCACTACTCCTTCATAATTTTCATAGAAGTTGATGAGCCTTTCTTTATCATGATGCAGGACATCCTTTCTGACTTTGAAGTTCCTTCCATCTCTGACCTGAAGGTCTGCATAGTCATTTTTTTCCACTACAAACTTCCTCATATCATTCCTTGCACCATCACAGTCGAACAGGTTTTCAAGAGTGACCAACCCCTTTGGAAGCTTGTTTGACTTCAATTGAATGATTTTCCCATTGTAGGCCTCGACAACCTTCGATTGGAGTTGGTCGAAAAACTCTCCTAACTACTAGATGAATGAAGCAATGTGTTCACCACTTTTGAACACTCACCAACTTTGATCATTGTCGGGAATTGTAGGTCAAACGATCACTTGCATAGAGTGTATGTTATGAATTAGGTCAGAAATAAGATCAAATTGAGATCTAATTGTTGCCATGTAATCTGCCTCTATATTTTTCTCTTTGGGCATTATCTAGATATTGAAGGCTTTAAAGCCCTCGATCAGGTCCCAGACTCTATGTCCATAGGATCACACGCAAACATTCTCTGCAGTAGAGATCCCTTGGACTTGATTAACCACTAGTTTAGAATCTTTGAACACCATTAATTGCTTGATGCCCATCTACTTTGCAAGGCTTAGACCTTGCACTAGGCCTTTGCATTCAACTTCATTGTTTGAACAATCAAAATAGAAGTGGAAAGATCTTAGTGTATTTTCATTTAATGGGGATGTCAAACATATCCTAGATCCTATGCCAACTTTGCATCTTGCTCCATCAAAGTACAACATCCATAGATCTGAGGCTTGGTCACTCTCAGGTTCCTTCATGACCTTCAGGAGCAATTGATCTTCATCATAGATGACATAGCTCCCCAACCCAGTGGCATGATAGTTTCCAAAAGGATCAACGTCTATAAATTTGCTCAAGAGGACCTCTTCTTGATCAGTCCGATCTCTGGTCACTTTTTCATTCCTCTAGTAGCTTGGTACAATACATTTCCTCTTTGGTGAAAAGGGTATGAGTGGCCTCAAAGTTGATCATGGCTTCATCGGCCACATATTCAAAATGAAGGGTTTTAGATATTATTTTCATTTTAGCTCCATGCTTTGTCCTAAGGATCAAGTGTGACCAATCCAAAGAAAGACATCCACCTATTTTTGAAGTGAATTCCCAAGATAAGCAAAGCTCGA
This sequence comes from Sequoia sempervirens, assembly GCA_007258455.2. Classification (NCBI taxonomy): domain Eukaryota; kingdom Viridiplantae; phylum Streptophyta; class Pinopsida; order Cupressales; family Cupressaceae; genus Sequoia; species Sequoia sempervirens. The sequence goes on along the minus strand of VDFB02271358.1, from coordinate 1,104,531,925 downwards.
ACATGGGGGGAATGTCTATGAACACAACAAATTGTGGTATTGTGATACTAGGGCAAGAGAATAGGGTCAAAGGGAGGTCCTTAATGACACCTACGGTTTTGACCTTATTCCCATCAAGTTGCATGACACCCCTTTTTAAAGGTTCATAGCTAAGTCCCAAGGCTTCAGCTATCTACTTGGGCATGACCGTGGTGCTAGTGCCAGAGTCAATCATGGAATTATGCAATAATTTTTTACCCACAATAAGAGATAGGAAAAAGGGCTTGGGTTTCAGCTTATCCTTAACTTTAGTAGAAGCTTCCTCCACACTACTTGTGAGAACTTTGGTAGGAGGTGATGGATCAATGGCTTAATGATTGGATCTTCCTGGAGGGCCTTCTACAACAATGTCTTATGCTCTAGAATAGCTAAGATATCCCACAGGGACACATTAGCAAAGAATTTTTTCAATTTTTCCACCACATTAAATGGTGGCAGATTTGAAGGCTTCTGCTCCTTAGCCCTAGTTATAACAATTTCCCTTTGCGACTGAAGTTGTTGAGCAACTACGAAGGTACTAGGAGTCTAGTTGGAGGAACTTTTAGGATACAGGATGATTGGTTTGCCCATGAATCTCCTCTTTGAGCGAGTATTGTAATCAGATTGCATTTGTGGGGCTTTTGATGTGGATGCATCATTTGCAAACATCGCCTCTTCTTCTTCCATCCATGAGAAGAGTGTGTGATTGAGAGTAATATTTGCTTCTTTCTCTAGGGACATCCCTTGCATTTGCATGGTGAGTACTATGTTTTCCATTTGTGGAGAGGCGTATACATAACCTCCATGGTCCAACGTTGCACCTTGGCTACGTTGTTCCGCCACTGTTTGTTGTAGGTTGTCGCGCGAGCAATTTCGGGGCATATGTGCATCACCACAGGGGAAGCACTAGGGGTTGATGTCATTGAATTTTTTTTTCCCTATTGTCAGCTCTCTACTCGAGCTTGGGTGTGCACCTTGCAGTGGAGTAGGTACTAGCACTATTTAATTAGTTGTTTGAGCCTGCGGATTTGTGCACGAGCCTCCTTGGAATTGATTTTACTGGTAGGAAGATCTTTTGCCTTGATAATTTTGGTGGTTTGGCTTCAAAGGTGCCAACTAATTCCACTTGATGGTAGTTATTTCATTGGCTCGATGGTTCGCAACATCTCCTTAACATTGCTCAACTCATCCTTTGAAGAGCCAGATGTGGAAGCGACATTTTGTGGCATGCCCAAATATGTGTACATGGATTGAGGACGAGCAGGCGCATTGGTAGATGGCATCTCCTAGGCGGGAACTGATATTTCAGGAAATATAGGCATAATGGGTCGAGGCAGCAACTTCCCAATGTCTATCAAATTGTTCTTCACCTTGATAGTGACATTGTATGCATCTGGTAGAGTGGTTCTGCCAAGAGATTGGATCATCATCGAGATGCCGACATTGATGGATTTCAAGTAGAACATGAATGCCAACTCGGCAAGCAGGTGAATAGCAACCTGAATTCTCTACCAAGTTATATGGAATTAGGCATTGAAGTCAGTCATGGCTTCATATGGGGCCCACTTTATGATTGACAACTGATGATATTGTGAAGACCTGTCTCCATCATTCAAGAATCTTTCATAGAAAGGGTCTCTGAGTTGATCCCAGGTACTGATAGTGTTAGCTTGCAGAGTGTGGTACCAATTCATTACTTTACCCCTGAAAGAGGTTGCGAGCAACCTTAGCGCTATATTTTGGTCTATAACTCTGTACACCAAACACACGTCTACCACATCTTACAAATGTTCAGATGGTGTTCTTGAGTCATCCCTGATAAATTTAGGTATAGCTTTTAAATAAAAGACCGAGATAGGATCCCAAATGGCGGGTGTTACTGGTGCTACAAGGGGACTTCTGACATCCCATGCCACATAATTTATGTTAGCAATTGGAACACATGGCTAGTGGAGGGATCAGAATGTTCACTATATGAGTTCCAATTTGTATTGTTCCTAGTGGCGACACTAAAAAACCAAGGTTATTCACTATTTGAGATCTAGTAACAGGCTTATGGCTCATACACCCACTTAGATTTAGGTACATTTAAGCAGTCCCACTGAGCATGCTAGAAAAAGAAACTATTGATGCCAAATTTTGACAAGGTAACAACCTTATGGGAAACTCAATTAATGGGGAGACCAATTGCGCTTAAACTGAGTAACCTCTAGATTTTTAAAGAAGTCGACTTCTTCTGTATTTGGGGTTTTGGAATGGGAAAAGGAAGGAGATATAAAAAATAAAGATCTAACTAAGGCGATTTGCCAAGGTGTAGATGTAGGTATGATAAATCTATCTTTTGGATGCAATTTAAGGGCCTGATCAACAATCTGCTAAATCCCAAAATAATAGAAATCAAAGATAATTTAACCTAAATAATTTATCCAATAACATAAAATAGCTCCCATACACATTTACTAAAAAAGAAGATTCAAATACATGGTCTAAACCATCAAACTTGTATTGAAATCATAGAAGTTCTACAAATAAACAACTCAGGACAATAATGGCACAGTATAATGTGTTATCAAACAGCTTAAGAAAATAGAAAGGTTGAACAATGGCATAGTCTGAGAGTCTTATACAATTATCTAAACGTAGTACAAAAGGCCTGCTGTCTTTCACAATTATTTTTGTATCTTCTAAACTCATTTTTGGAAGGAAGAAGCAGTTTATATAAGAAAACAATCTCACCACTTGGCAGGCCAGTAACAAAAAAGATTCCCTCATCATAAGCGATGATGCCCAAGGTAATGATTTCTTAAGGCTGTTGTAACAAAAAAATATTCAAGCCATGGAACATGGTCACCTTCGAACCAAATGCATCCCCTCCAAATGATGGCGATGGTCCCAATAGAACCTCGTGCAGACATGTGTCGCCTACCTATGGAGGTAGTTAGGACACATGGCAATATGACGGGGCATGTCACTTGCTCTTTCCTTCCTCTCAATGAAATCCCCTTAAAGGAGACATGTGACGATAGGTTAGGGCCTATGGTTCATTCCTCCCTCCTTGCGATGAAAACTCGTAGGGGGAAGACATGTGGAGAATTCTTCATTGTTAGCGTTGATTGTGGGTTTTGCTAAAAGTGAACACAAATAGATGCTACGTGGCATGTAGACAGAGCCCAGTTGAAAAGCAAAGGGAAGCAATCTTCAAGTACCTGTGGTGTTGACACATGGAAGCATGGCGAGGGTCAGAAGAAGAGTGAAGGAAGAAATCCCTACGGAGAGCGCTTGGTGAACACATGGAAGCAACGGGTGAAGTTTCTTCAAAAAGGGGCCCAATGATGTTCAAACATATGGGGTGTAGGCCGAACTTAGCAAAATAAAAATAACCCAAAGGGAGCTCGAGGAAATTTAAATCTATAGTTTGCATCTCATCAAATTGGCCAAGGTCTTCTTTGGAGTCATATGCACTTGAAAATGGTTTATAAAGGCATCAACTAGTTCATTAAATGAATGAATTGAATTGTTTGGTAAGGATGAAAACCACTCTAAGGCAGTGTCTTTTAAAGTCCTAGGAAACAGTTTGGCTAATAGTTTATCGTCAAGGACAAATTTACTGCATAAGGCAGTGTAAGCATTAACATGATTAGTAGGATCGCCCTTCCCTCCATACTTCTCAAATCTAGGCATCTCTATTCCTTGTGGCATCAGTGTTAATATTTCTAGAGATAGTGGGCTACTATGAACATAATAGGTAGGTGGTCCATTTTGGTTTTGGTTGATGGTGGATATTTATTTTTGCATGGAGGAGATGGTTAGGAAAAGTTGCATTTTGAGAGGGTCAGTGTAAGTGGTATGAGGGGGAAGGGAGAGTGGTGATGGAGTGTATGTAGTGGTATGGCAAGTGAATGGAATGCTAATGGATGGTATGGTGGAAGAGGAGAGAACATGTTATGCCACATAGGAATTAGGAATGCTAGTAGGAATAGTCAAGGAAGGAATCACATTGCTAAACTATTGCATTGTGGTTGTTGTTGGAAACTTATAGCCATTAAAGACAATTTCCTCACAACCCAAAAGAGAAATTTATGCAACTATGTATTCAGAATCCACATGCTAGAGAATAGATAACATACTCATGAAAATGACACATTATATACCTTGGGAAAACCCTCAAGAGGGAAAAAACCCAACCTCCAAAAGCATCCATATCTCATGTATTATTCATCAATAAAGATTACAATACATCTTCAGAGTCTCCATGAACACCATTGAAGCAACAAGCCCTCTCCAAGAAATCCATGCGAACAATTATGCAACCACACATCCCATGCCATGCTTCAAACCCTCACAAATGCTAACTAGAGCTAGCCTGCCAATCGACCCAACCTAAACAACTACCTTTTTGGTTGCTTTTATAGAAGAAAGCTCCCACAAAACCACCAATTGGTATTACACAAAACTATGTGACTAAAACCATGAGATTACAAAACCATGTCCCCATATTTAATATTGGGTACTTTATTTATTTATTTTCCCCAATATTAAATAATTACATTTTAGCAACTTAACTTATGTCCCAATGTTACATGCAACATAAAGTGGCCCCAAGAATAATTATATTAAATACATTATGCAAGGTGTAGAACACACCTTTTTCCTAACATTCTACCACTTGTTGTATACATTTCATAAGGGGAACAAGTAACCTCAAAACATGAATCAAATGAACAATCCATATAGCCACATATACCATCATGGAATCAAAGTGCTCCATCAAGATACTTGCAACAAGAATCAAAGTGACCACCATCCCAAGCATGAATGCTCTCATCCTCCATCATTCCAATGCACAAAGATAAGAAGCCATCCAATAGAGAAGCTACACAATATGTCACAACGAAGCATAAGTCCTGCTCAACTGATATCCCAAACACATACATTAAATCCAAAAGGTAACAATATGCACTAGTAGTTGTCAACATACAAAAACCCATAGCTGAAATAACACCCACAACAAGTGCCAATACATCCAACTATCCATACCTCCAAGGTATACAAAACATAGTAAACTCGTTCCATCAATATATACACCCATAAACTACAATCATAAACTCCATGTGCAAAACCTGTCAAAGAATGGCATACACATCCAAGAGCTCCCACTACATGGGTAATGCAAATCTGAAAAATATCAAGGCATACCAAGTCTACCAATAGCATCATATATAAAGTGTAAACTACATCATGTAGTACCAAGGAATCATCCACAATGATATGCAAAACCAGTAAACCAATAACCTGTAAGAACAACTCTCATCACAAGTCTCCGTAGCTCTCCCAAGTTCTCCACACCCAACAAAGGAAAAAGATAAAAGAACCTCCATGTCATCACCTAAGAACATAAGTGAAAACACATGACCACAAGATAGTGATCATAATAGCTCCAGTCAAACCTCAAACCAATGTAATGTGAAACCAAACATCTAGGAAGATAACCAAGACCAAAGAGAGAAAATATGCACATCATATACTTGTAGAAAAATCTCCTACATACACCTCTAAATGCCAACTATGTCAAGTATTATCTCCTCCAAAACACCCCAAAAGAAAAGCCATAACAACACCCAATCATTCAATTACCAAGATCAAACTAAATTCATTCCCAATGAAGGAAATAATCCCAATACATCTCCTAAACTCAACATCAATGAATGTAATCATAATGCATAAGGAGATAAGCATGCCAACACTCCTCAAATGAACCCTCTAAAACCATATATCCATAGCTCAAGATCCAAATGCATGAGAAGATGAAACACAACACATAAAACACCTGAAACTAACAATGAGCAATACCTCTCAAGTGAAATTGTCGAGAAGACCAAGAGTGGGGAATGGGAATGCTCCTCCAAGATATCCAAGTCATAATGACTCATCCAATACCACTCTCTTCATAGGTCCATGTTGAACTCATGTCCAACCAAGTTGTAGGCTCCTCGGACTTCCTACTGAAATCTCATCAAGAGTAACCATCTCAACACATGTCTCTAATAACAAGAGAACTCTAGCCTCACCTACGTCTCCAAGTATTCATGAGTACTTGTAACCAACCAATCCATGCCAAGCTTTAACTACAACATAGCACCATCATGAAGTAATCAAACAAATGATAGATGTACCCAATACCAAGAGTATCCACTGAGACTTTATTAGATGTGGTGATGAGAGATGATGATGATTTGCTCATATCTTGGGATTGGGGTTTTTTGTCATTCCTTATTTTTGATATAACACATAAACACAATGCGTCCTGATATTGAAAACTAGGATGGTGTTGTATCCAATGTAATGGACTTTGACTCTGCAAACAGATAGGATAGTTCTTGTTCACACCTTGACATAGAGAAACCTCATCGAAATGTAGGTTAGAAGCTTAGAATATATCAAACCAAAGCATACGCAATAGTCAACAATGTACTCCAAACAACCTCCCTACACATAACTAACCAATTATGTGCCAAGATTATTTTACAAGAATACCCACAAGCACAGCAAACAAAAGAATGATCTATGCCCCATTCCTTTCTCTCTAAATCATTTTGATAGACATCATTGAGAGGTCCTTGGAATGGGTTAATAAGATACATCATAAGAAAAAATCAAAGACAAATAGTCAGTGTTATCTATATCTCTTGCCAGGTTTAATATAGCTAAGGTGATTTTTGATACTGATGTCCATCGTAGGAAGGATTCATCCTAGGACATGTTGATCAAATATTTTGATTAGAATGAGGTTTGTGATAAGTTGTTGATACAAACTTCACTAACGCATTTACCTATGATCTAGACTTTAGATTTTGACACTTAGGTTTTCACTTTACAACTTGCAATACATGTTTTCTATTTGTTTTGGAAAAGGTTGAAGGTGATGATCGATTTATTATGGATGAAGGTTTATTGCGGGTGAAAACAAGATGGGATAGATGGTTTTGGATTTTTCAAAATATTTCAATGTTTTTGATATTTTGAAAATGTTTTGAGGCTTTTTTTGGGGTCTTTTTGAAAGTTTATTGAATGTTTTGGTTTTTGATTATTTGAGGTTGTTTAGGGTTTTCTCTAGGATATTTGATGTTGTTTAGGTCTTTTAAATGTTTTCTAATGTTTTGGGTTTTTTTGAGTTTTTCACATGTTTTTGTGTTTTCTAATTTTTCAAATGTTTAGGGGTTTTCTGAGTTTTTGACCATGAACCTAGCCTAAAATACTATCCTAGGGGCCTCAGGGGCTAATCAAAGATTATCCTTGCCTACGTTATACACGCAGAGACCACGTAGTTTGACTCACTTGACTGATTGCTAATAAGAAATGAACAGTTGATTGATTGTTAGTTTCTTATGACAAACTCCTAAAGGATTGACCTAGGGTGTCTCAGGGGCACATCAATGATGGCCTTGCCTACATTCAAGCTCATAAACTCGTAGTTCGACAGGGTACTATTTTTGGATTTTTGATGTTTTGACCTTTTTAGGGTTTTGGATGTTTTGGATTTTGACTTTACACTTTTCTAATGTTTTTGGATTTTAGTCGTACAAGATTTGGATGTTTTGGATTTTTGATGATTTTGCAAGTGTTTTTGGATTTTGATGAGGTTTTATGAATGTTTTTGGGATTTTTGATTAGATTTCCAATGACCTTAGATATACAAGAACTCGATCCAATCTAGAATGAATTTCCCCCAGTGTGATGCAATAGACTACCTTGATATAAGTAGGGCAAGAAGACCTTACAAATATGCCAAGTAGTACTAAAAGGGGACACAATACTTCACAATATCAAGCTTATGATACATACAAGGATGGGTGATGGAATAAATTAGGATGAATGATATGATGGATGGATGTGATGCCAAGAATGATAGATAAAGAGCCAAAGATAGATGAAGGTGCTTTATTTACACGAGGCACCTATTTGCCAAGTTTTCATCGAGGTACTTGCCCAAAGTTCCACCGAAGTGGTTTTCACTAGAGAGCAATTTTTTGCTTTACTTTTTTCAATCATTTTTCTTATTTTTTGGATTTTTGATTATTTTTGGATTTTCTTGTATTTTCAGATTTGCACCCTTCAAGCTTGGGCATAAATTTTTTTAAGAGGCATATTGTTGGTTGGTTCTTACAAGGGTTCACCTTCAGGCATTGATAATTGATATGCTCCTTATCCATAGCTTGTTGTGACAATAAATGGGCCTAACCAATTAGGCTCAAAATTTCCTTTAATGTCTTGATCTGGAAGATTCTTTTGATTCTACTTGAGAACAAGATCCCCTACCTAGAAAGACCAACTCTTGATCTTGTTATAGCTTTGTTTTAGCTATTTTTGGTATACTTGCAAGTGATTAACGACATTAATAGCTCATTTAGCCAAGATACTATATATTCTTTATTAGTGATTAGATTCTACAACAAGACTCACAGTGAGGGAAGCTCAACCTTAATAGGCAAGATGGCTTCTGGTCCGTAGACCAAGAGAATGGGGTTGCATATGTAGGCATGCAGATACTAGTTTGATAGGCCTAGAGGGTGGGATTTAACTGCAGATGCTAATCACAACTAGCCCCATTGACCATTTTCTTTAGGATTTTCATAATGGTCTTGTTTGTAGCCTTAGCTTAACTATTTCCCTGGGGGTAATATGGGGTAGAGAATCGATGTTGGATGTTGAATCTTTGGCATATCTCTTTCACATCCTAATTCTTGAAGGGTGTTTTGTTGTCTAAGATAAGGACTTGTGGAACACTGTAACAACATATAAGGTAATTCAGAATAAAATTAGTGCCAAAAATGTGACCGACGACTTAGTATGGGTTGACTACACTTGATCCATGAGGATTCAAAGTATATTCAAGCCACTAAACATTAGTCCAATAAGACCATTCAATAAAAAAACTAAACTAGGAATCCATTAAAACTAACATATTAAATCATGAAAGCTTCAAAAACACCTACTCTAATTCATTGAAACTTATCCTATTAGGCGAGTGGTGTCACATTGATGTGCAATGGTGATCCTTTCCCAATCCCATGGATAAATGAGCCTATTCTGATCGATTCTATTGAAGAGAATTGACAAAACCGATGATAGATGTGTATGGAAACATGATTTAAAGCTATTTTAACATGATCTATGCTAAGATGATCAATATGGGTGTATGCAAAGTTAATCTAAATGAATTTTAAGATAAAAATATTCAAACCCTAATTAAAATATGCTAAATGTATGCACCTATGTTACCATGGAAGTCATTAATGGAAGCTAAGCTAATGATGCAAATAAATTAAGCTAAAAAGATGTTAAATAAGTTCTAAATATGAGTGCAAGTGAAAGTGATTTTAATAGCATAAGTTTTCTCTTAAAAGGTGGATCCATTTGTCTCCAAATAGTGACCTATTTATAGGAGGATAAATGAGAAATGAAGGGTTAAGTTTAAAAACGTTAATCAATGGTCAAAAATGGAGGAGAGATGAAACATGGATCATGGATTCTCATCGATGGATATGAATCAATGATCACATGGATCAAGGAAAGAATCAAGGGTTCATATTCTTCCAAACAAACACACATTCAAAACTTGCACAAGAAGTCTTGTAAGTTTGTTATGAGGGATATTATTCCTTTTTTCCAAATGAGTGAAGAGAGAGAATATTCTTTGGAATATTCTCATGGGTGAGGAAAATTAGATAAGAAAATTAAAACAAAGTTTTAATGTGCAAAAGGGGAAGGAATATTCTCTTTTGGAGGAATGTGCAAAGGAGGAATATTCCTTTGCAAGTGGGGGGAGATTAGATTTAATTAGTAATTTGATAATTAAATAAATTTTCAATTATGCAAATTAGGGGAATTAGGGTATTCATTAATAATTAATTTATTTAATGAAAAGGGGAAGTGATGTGATATTTAATTAAATAACTTAGGGTTATTTAATTAAATAAGAGGACTTTAGGGATTAAATTAAATAGTTTGAATTATTCAATTTAATAGGATGAAATGTTAGCATGAAAGGGGGTGAATTTTTTTTGTTGTTTCATAAGTTGTGGGGATAGGGGGCCACTCCCTTTATTAAAAAGTAATAAAGTTATAAAAAGCTACCAAGCAATAAAGAAGGAGCAGCAAGCTACAGGAGTCTCCAGAAGAACAGAAAGAGGAGAGCAAAAGAGACCTACAGAAGGAAACATAACTGAAACAAATTTCCAGAATTGATACAATGACACTCAAGAAGAGAAAACAAAGCACAAACGCCCAAAAGACTATGCCCTACAAGTATTTCAAAAGAGAGGTGCCTCCAAGTTATGTTGCAAACCAGCCTCCGCTTCTAAACCTTCAGTGTGAAGCTTTTCCGCAGTAGAATTCCTCCTAGCCTTCCACTTTAAACCACAATCAAGTTTTAATTTTCCACTTAAAGGCTAAGAAATCCCAAGTTTATGGGGAGGATCCAAAGAAAAATCATCAAAACAGTCTTGAATTTACTAGATTCCAAGTCCATGAAAGGGAAAGTGCCATCAAATTCAGAGCCATCCTCCTCCGACCTAGGGGGAGAATCAGGAGGGCTCTCATGGTCAGGGACAATTGGAAGAGAAGAGGGAATCACCTACTAATCCAGAATCAACTCTAACTCTTGGGGAGGATTGAAGAACTTACCATGATTCCTCCACATGAACTTTATATCAAAAGTACTACCCTTTTTGACCCACTTCTTCAAGCAAACATTCCTCGCCCCTGCCAAATGTTTGAGGGAACAAGCTTCAATCTTGTGTCCAATCAAATTGCAGTAGAAGGGTAAACCCTCATAGTTTAAAAACTAATTCTAGACACCATGTGAAGAATGGATCTGGATAGAATGAGTGAGGGGTTTAGAGATGTCCACCATTGCACACACCCTATAGAATCTGCAATCTAAAGCCACCCCATCTGAATCAAGCTTGACAAAGGACCCCACCTGGTTGATCATATTGCTAAGCATATCCACATTCCAAAGAACTAGGGGCAAGTTGTAAAGCTTGATCCAAATAGGAATAAGAGTGATCTTCACGGTAGCTAGGTCAAAGAAAGGTGACCAAGGAGAAATAAAGAGGCCAGAGCACCCAAGAAACCAAGGCCCTTTCCGCAAAATAAAGTTATAGTCCTCCGCAAAATAAAAGATTATCAGGAAAAAATCAAAGTCCAAAGATTCTACAGAAGGAAGAGTCAAATTACTCCAGGTGCATTTGATCCAATTGATAACAGAGGACACTAAAGGATGCTTGTGCAGGCATTGCAAAACCACTGAGCAGTTACCCAAATCCTCCACAATTGCTTCAATACATCCATCAAAGATGCAAAAGTTTGTTGGATCATCATAAAAAGAGACAATTGAATCCCCAAAGGAGAAATGATCACCGCTAGATTGAGGGCCACTATCCATTTTTGGTGGTGGGGAAGGAGCAGGAGGAACTGAAGGATTGGGCAGGTTAGGGTTTTCCTACGTAGCATGCTTACGACAAAAATATAAACACACATGAAAAGGGTTCACCCTATTTCTACACCCATCAACAAAGCCAATGGGTGCAACACCAGAAGAAGCCCCCACAACATTAGCAACTAAAGGATCAAAGGTCTGATGTACAGGAGGAGCAGACAATGCCGAGTCCTGAGACGCCCCAAAATGAAGATCATACCTCTTTCGTCCCTCCCCCACCACATCAGTGCATCCACCATGCCTCGCACCAAGGAAACACATGGATTTACCTTTCATTTGTTTTTGAAAATCACCGTCATTTGGTTCACCATCCTTGCACGCAGTCAGAGCAACATCATCACCATTATGAGTAGCGCCTAGAGAGCCCTCACACATCATCGCTATGGGAATTGAAAAAAATAATGCATGAAAGGGGGTGAATTAACCTAATTAGATTAATCAGATTATAGATGCAAATGATGCAATTAATTAAATAACTAGGAAAATTTAATTAATTGAGCAAAAAGAGGATGAATTTTAGGATGAAATGATGTTAGTATATCTGATTTGAGTGTCTACAATGGCCAATGAGACACATGAGCATATTTTAGAGACATCATCGTACATAGGATGTTAGTATACCTAATTTGATTGTGGTATATTCGTCTTCAATGGCCAATGAGACACATGAGCATATTTTAGAGACATCATCATACATATTTATGCTTCTTTCTTTCAATTCCTATCTAGAATGGGAATCATTCCTATATTTGTACTTGGTTTTGTTTCTTCCAAAAGGGAGACACGTTGTTTGTCGATATTGGAACATGTTTTGTCTTTAGGAACTTACCATTATTGTAGGTGATTATACATTATGGGGGGGCTACATAATCTATCTATTTCCCTCTTACGGCGGGGGATATTGATTGTAATATATCTATGTTATGGATGGTTTACTTGGGGGGTATCATGGAGTCCTCCATCTTTCATCACTTGATTGTTTCTTTTCTCTTTTAGAGAGGAGTTTTGTCCCACTGGGTTTTTTCCTTTTCTCTATTTGTGAGAGATTACATTTGCATTTGTACATGGGTACCTGAAATGGTCTTGTACCTGAGACCCATCTTTGTATTTTTTTGCATTATTTGCATAATAATCTTCTCCCTAAATTGCACTTAAGGGGGCGTTGGTGTGAATATATGTCTTGTACCAAGTAATTTACCTTGCTAGGGACTTAGGGAACTTATTCACATGTTTAATTAGGATATAATATTCTTTCTAGAAGTCTTAGTTGGAATTTCTAGAACTTATCTTATCTAGATTATAATGCTTGATTCCTAGGTTGTTAGGAGTTAGTTGTCATATGTCATAGGATCAAGACACATGTCACAATCATGTTTAACCCTATTCCTCACCTTGCCTATATAAGCAAGGTCATTGTACTCATTTGTAACATATTTCATACCTCATCATCATTTTGATATGTCTCAATATCAAGCAAGCTCATATTCTTGCATACCCTCTTGTGGAAGGAATCTATTTATTTTGTAGGTAGTCTTGGGTATAGAGCTAATCTTCAACTCTTACAATTGTAATATGTGGAGTCTGCTTATTATAGATTATACAATACATGTAACATCATGATTATAGGGAGTTACAATGTAGACTTGAAATTTTCCAACTTTATGATGCAAGGAAGAAAAGGAAAAAAGAATGAGCTTCCTCTGATAATCTTGAGAGTAGTGTACAAAAAAAATTAAATTTTAATTTAAAATATTACAAAATAATATGCAAAAGAATGTATAAAGTATAAGATGTTAGTGTAATTAATTATTATTACACTAGCATAAGTCAACTTAGGTCTTGCATTAATTTAGTCATAGGTTGCATAAATTAGAAAATCATTAATAATGGGGTAATTCCCCTTTCCATGTTTGTAGGGGATAAGATTCCTTCTAGAAGATGAGTTGTCCTTCTAGAACTTATCTCAATCTTTTATCATTTCGTAGGTAGGGTTCACATGTTGTCACATGTTATTAGATCATGACACATGGAAACATCATATTGCATCTTGCATATCACTCATGCCTATTTATTTAGGGAATTTGTACTCTTGTAACATATCTCATATTCTAGATATCAATAGCAATCTTCATTTGCATTCCCTTAGTTAAAACACTTTATGTGTGGTTGAATTTCTCTTGGAAAAGATTCTTTGAAGTGTGTGCAACTTCATTGGATGATTCATCATCCATTATTTCATCATAAGAAATAAAATAGATAACACTAATATTGCATGGGAAAAACCATTTTAGGATAAAATATTCACACTCTAAAGCATCTCAATATATTATTCAAATCCACAAAGAGATTGCAACACACTTGTGAAGCAATATTTTAAAGGATCATCACTAGAATATAGTATTTGGTTAATTTTGATAGCAGTCTAGCCCTTTCAAATGCATACATATGATACTACTATTCCAATCATATAATGTAAAGTAAAATGAGCAAAAATAAGAGATTAGTAAAGTTAGAAAAAAATCCTATTTAGAAAATGAGAAATGGCATTTTTACCATTGTAATTGTGGAATTACAAGGTAGATCCAATGCAAGGAAAGTTGTGTAATAATGCTCCATCTATTCATGATGGTAAGCTTCTATAACATGTATCACTACTTCAAAACTTAAATTAAGAGCATTAGTGTCAATGCATGTTCCCCTCTTTAATTTATTGTATTCACAGGATAGAAGGGATTGAATGAGATGGATAATTGTATAGGAGATTAAAATTAGTCTAAAGATGGGCATTTATGCATGTAATCATATAAATTAATAAGCATGTAAATTCTATAAATATTGATAAAAATATTAATCACCTACGGGTTAGAGATGGCATAAAGGAAGGTATGTTTCCCCCAACATGGGAAAGTAAAAATGATGATGCTACCCTCAATTACCAAAATATATGTGTAAGTGCATAAGACACTAAATTGGCATCCAAGGTCACAAGCACACAACGACATAGGTAAGGTGATAATTCCCTAGTGGATAAGGTATGAATGAGCTAATGCATGGGGGAAGGCATTAGACCCTCAAGGTATGATGAACATATAGTAAAAGTATGGATATAAAATCCTAGGATGTAATAAAGATAAGGATGATGCCCCCCAATATAAAGATGTAACTCTAAAGGTGTAAAATATAAGGTGAGATAAAAATGACCTCTAATGTTAGTATGTAACAATGTAGGTGCAAAGCTAAGGTGGGAATGCATAATGACCAAAATATATTTATTTTGAATGATGAAGGTGCAAATAATCCAAATGGATGAAAGCATGATGTCCCATAATGTAAAGATGTAACAAAGTAGGTTTAAAGTACCCAAAGGGAGGCATGATTCCCTTAATGTAAGGATAACCACTAATTATGTAGTAAGAGAATTGTAAAAGGGTGGAGGCATGATATAGTAATGTGGGATCAATAAGTAAATCCAAATAAGATGTATCAATGTTTTCTTTGTATATAGGCTCTACAAAACCATGATGTGTTAATATATGACTGCTAAGTGACTCTAACAGTTTAATGTATCAATATAGGATCAAAATGCAGATTTTAGATAAGCATTCAATATAACAATGTAGGATTAATATGTAAACTCTAACAAGAAAGATATAACAATATGAGACTAAATGTGAAGTGGGTATTGGTCAAATGCTAAAACAAGAGAATAAGAATAAAATAAGAAGAAAAAGGTCAACATGAGAAAAGAGAAAAGGTTATAAAAGCATAATTAAATATTAGTCAAAAGGATTATAAGCAATAACAAGTGGAAAACCAAGAGTGGATAATGTTTATGGTCTAAATATCTTGTTTGGGGTAAATGTATCATGAAGGTGAAAGAACTTAAAAAAATAAGATTTTGTGTGTGGTTCTTATTTTCATTTTTGTTTAATTAATATTTCACTAAGAGTGTATATAACTAGTCTAACACTAATTAACAATCACAAGAGCTAGGATTGATCATTAAAAATATTCTAGACAAAATTATGCACAAATTAGATAAATTATCATGTAAATTATCCTGCACCACTCTCAAGCAAAATAACATTAGTTTTCCTTTTCCCAAAAAGCCATGCCCAACTTGGTCTAATTTAATAATTCACAAGTATTTGATATTTTACCTCCAAAATACCTTAATTAATTTATCTTGAAAAACCAACTTTCCCAATTAAATTACAAATTTCAAACTTACTATATTAGGAAATTAGGCTTGCTATAGATAGAAAGTTCTAAATTTAGAAAGGGGACATGACAAGTCCTCCCTCCCAAATATTGCTTGTCCTTAGGCAATGAAAATTTGGATGATTGAGAACTTCTAATCCTCCCCATGTTGCATCTTCAATTGGAAAATCCTTCTACTTGACCAAATACTTAGTGATGCTTTTGTTTCATAACTTTTTCTCTCTTGTTTCCAAAATCTTCTCAGGTATCAAAACAACTTCCTTTCATCATCTAAAGGTGGCATCATTGGAGAAGTTACAACTTGTTGTACCACCACTTTCTTGAAGCATGAAACATGGAAAACATTGTGTATTTTGCAACTTGGTGGCAACTCCAACTCATAGGCAACTTCCCACCTTCCTTAAAACTTTGTAAGGTCCATAGAACTTGGGCTTGGTCTTTTCTGCTCAACTTCTCTTAAGGGAACTTTGATTATATGACCGCAACCTAAAAAAAACAAGTCACCAACTTCAAAAACTCTCTCTATCATCTTCTTATTTGCATACAGCTTTTGTTAATTTTTAGCACGGTGCAAATTATCTTTAAGAGACCCCAGAATCTCTTGACTTTGCTGGACAAAGTCACTTACTGCAGGGACTCTACTATCTGAAAACAATAAATCAATAAAAGGAGCATCCTAACCATAGAGAGTATGAAAATGAGACATTCCAATGGACTTGTGGTGAGATTTGTTATAACATTACTCTCCTATATGTAACCATTTCACCCAAGCACCTTTTTGATTTGAGACATAATTCCTCAAATATCATTCTATCCACTTGTTGACAATTTATGTTTGCCCATGCATTTGGGGATGATAACTTGTGTTAGGTGTAAGTTATGTACCTATAAAATGAAGTAATTCCTTCCAAAAGGAACTAAGAAACCTATTGTCCTTATCACTAACAATGTTCCTTCTTAAACCATGTAATATGAAAATCTCTCTAAAAGATAAGTCTGCTACTTAAGGTGCTTTAAATTTAGATGTGATTGTGGTGCAGGAGCACCAGGCAAAGGATTATTTTGTTTTTGAGTTCTTTAATTTTTTGGTGCTGTCATAAGGTCATGTTGACCATTATTTTAAGTGATTATGGTTGTTTTTGGTCTTTGGAAAAGAGGGTGTCAAGATTCCAATGAGTTTAGAGGCTCACTTTGTTAAATAGTGAAAAATTGTTAAATGTCTGAAAACACAGCGGGTTTTACAAAAAGACATTTTTAGGTCATTTAAGCCTCGACCCAAGAACCTAAATTGTTGGGAAGGCATATTTAAGGCATTCCATGACCTTTTTGGTTGGTTATAAGTTATTTTTACAGACTATTTTTCTAGAAACTGAAGAAAACAACATTCTTGACCTATTTTCCTGTTTTTTCTGTTCTTGTTTGCATGATAGCAGCTAAACGAATTAAAAGAGGCATTTTGTAGGTTTTTTTAGCATGCAGAGAAGCCTCTAGAATTTTTGTTTTGGCACATTTGATATCTGTTTCATTGTTTTCACACATTCTTGTTGTGTTTTTTCCCTTATTTGTTGTTTTGACTAGAATTGTGTAAAAATGGAGTTCTAGGCTGCATTCCCTCCGTACCTGGAAGTATGGAATTGTTGGGAATGTGGTCAGGCTCCATATCTATACATATTTTAGTGGTAGGTGTTATTTTTTCTTTAGTTGCAGGAGTTATGAGAAAAGCCTTGCCCTAGGCGAGCTATTGAAGAGCCCGGCTAGGAAAGGCTGCAGAACAGCGTTGATAACTTGCAGGGGAGAAAAATTATTTTTGGAGAATTTAGGGGAAGGTCTTGGCCACGTGTGATACCAAGGAGGAGAGCCCAGCAATCCATTTAGGAGGAGAACTTTTCACCAGTCCTAAAACTGGTTCTGGATAGTTAGAAACCCTAGTTTTCTGGGCAGTGTTTTCATGAGGGAAAAGAACGGCTTGGACAGAGCCAAGACCCTAGAAATCTTGAAGCTGTAGACAAGGGAAACACATTTCCTAAGCCAATAACCACATTTATTTGGTGGGTTTAGGAGGGAAAAGCAATTTACCCCTGTTCAGAGACCAAATAGTGGCTCAAGAGCAAAACCTATGGAATAGGCTTCATGCAAGTGTTGGTAAGATGGAGTCTAAGTGAAGTTCCAGAAACCCTAGGAGGTTATTTTGGAGCTTTGGAAAACATTCCCTCACCCCTGCAAGATTCATTCATGTATTGAGGGAGGATTAGTCTTTTGGATGCATAAAAGGCTAAGAAAGAAAGGAGTCATAGCACCAAGATTTGGTTTGGTAGTTGCAAACTTGACAAGATAGTGAGGTTGGCAAGAGAACCAGGGGAACTTAGACAAGGTAGAGTTCCTATAGGTTAGGGTGGAACATAAATTTCATCAAGGAGGCCTATGTCAAGGCCTAGCACAGGAATCTATGATTGTTTCTTGCAGCATCTGAAAACAGTGTAACTGATTCCTGCAACTTCCAGGAATCTGTGATTGCTTCCTATAGCCTCCCTATCAGATTGGTATCAGAGCAAGTGAAAGATTTGGGAAAGCAGTAGCTTATATGTCAGAGGAAGTTGAGTCAAGTGAACCGCCCAAGATGGTGACAAATGCACAGTTAGCCAAGATGGTTGAAAAGCAGGAAGAGGATAACAAATCCCTAAAGGAAAGAATAGAACAACTTGAAGAAGCATTGAACAAGGTGAAATTGGAAGGCAAAGTGCCAAAAGAAGAAGAGGTTGCAGAGGAGGACAAAGTTCCTGAACTTGACCCCGTTTTGGAGGAGGATCCTTTCTTGAAGGCATTGAAAGCATTGAGTGGAAAAGGACTTGAGGGCATACCACTGTTCAGTGGAAAGATGGATCCTGATTTGGTCATGGATTGGATAGAAGGCATGGAGAATCACTTTGAGTGTGATGGAGTAATTGAAGCTCAGAAGGTGATGGTTGCTAAATCAAGGTTAAGAGGATCAGCCTTGACATGGTGGAAATTTGTTCAAACTGAAAGGGAAAAAGAAGGTAAGAAGCCCATTTCAACTTGGAAAGGAATGGTTGCTAAGGTAAAGGAAGCATATATGCCAGATGACTATGAGATTCAGCTACACAAGAAGAGGCAAAGTCTAAGGCAGAAAGACCAAGATGTCAACACCTATACTGAAGAGTTCCAGAAGCTTTGCTTGAGATCAAATGTGGCAGAAGATGAGAGCCTAAAAGTGGCTAGATACCTAAATGGTTTGAAGTGGAACATACAGGAAGAGATGGCTTTACTCAGCCCTAAAACAGTACACCAATGTTATCATTTGGCTATCAAGATTGAAGAAAGGAACAAGAGGAAGCATGATCAGTCTTCTAAAGGCAGAGGCAAAGGCAGAGATCAAAGAGGACAGCGTGGTGGTTACCAAGGAAGAGGTAATGATCAAAGAACCCAAGGAGAATCTAAGCTTGTTGAGCATGAAGGTGAAACATCTTCAAGAGGAGGATTTAACAGAGGAAGAGGACCTCAAGGAGGTTCAAACAGAGGAAGAGGAGCAGGTAGGAGTAATTCTTACTTTGCAAACATGAAGTGTTATCACTGCAATCAGCTAGGTCATCCAGCATATAGATGCCCAGAGAAAGCTTCATCTAGCAATGAGAAAAGAGTAGCTTATGCACAAGAGGACAC
Organism: Sequoia sempervirens; assembly: GCA_007258455.2. Lineage (NCBI taxonomy): Eukaryota > Viridiplantae > Streptophyta > Pinopsida > Cupressales > Cupressaceae > Sequoia > Sequoia sempervirens. The sequence continues at coordinate 1,104,512,508 of VDFB02271358.1, read as the reverse complement.
CATGAGTGTCAAATCCCCTGAGATTAGTCAAATAGAATCAGAAGTAGGTGAAAATCTGATGTTTAATAGAGTGTTGATCAGACAACCGGTCAAGGAAGAACCCAAGCAAAGGAGAGCTTTGTTTAGAGCAAGGTGCAAGATATTGGGAAAAGTGTGCAAAGTCATTGTAGATTCTGGTTCAACAGACAATATAATCTCAGAGGAGGCAGTAACAAAGCTAAAATTGGAGAAAGTACCCCATAATAACCCCTACAAGGTCACATGGCTGAATAAAGGGCAGAGTGTTTTGGTGAATGAGCAGGTCACAGTAGAATTTTCAATTGGAGGCTATAAAGACAAGCTGGTTTGTGATGTATTACCCATGGATGCATGTCATCTACTACTGGGGAGACCTTGGCAATATGATAGAAGTGTTGTTTATGATGGAAAAGAGAACACTATTTCATTTAAGAAGGATGGAAGAACCTTCAAACTACAGTCATTGATTGAGGAAGATGAAGGACAGTCAAAGGTACCCAACATTATGTTGAGTAGTGGCAAGGAGTTCCTTAAGGACCTACACCAAAGGAATGAAGGATATGTGGTCATGATGCAGTCCAAAGAGGAAGAAAAGGCTGAAAGGACAGTGTTACCAACAGCAATCCAAAACTTGCTTGACAAATACAAGAGCATAGTCAGTGATGGAACACCATCAACTTTACCACCCAAGAGAGCAATAAGTCATCAAATTGACTTTATACCTGGAGCCTCATTGCCTAACAAAGCAGCATATAAGCTTACACCTGAGCAGAACCAAGAAGTGGCTAGGCAAGTGGAAGAATTATTGAATCAAGGATTGATCCAAAAGAGCATCAACCCTTGTGCAGTCCCAGTTGTTTTGGCAACAAAAAAAGGTGGTAAGTGGAGATTATGCACTGATTCTAGAGCAATTAATAGAATTACAATTAGGTATAGGTTTCCTATTCCTAGAATTGAAGACTTGATGGATTGTCTTGGGGGTGCAAAATTCTTCACCAAGTTGGACCTCAAGAGTGGCTATCATCAAATCAAAATTAAGGAGGGTGATGAATGGAAGACAACTTTTAAGACAAATGATGGTTTGTATGAGTGGAAAGTGATGCCATTTGGCCTCTCGAATGCCCCTAGCACGTTCATGAGACTAATGAATGAGGTGCTTAAGGATTTTACAGGGATCTTTGTAGTAGTCTATCTTGATGACATATTGATTCTCAGTAAGACAACAGAAGAACACCTCAAGCATGTGGAGATGGTTCTTAAAAGGTTGCAAGAAGAACAGTTGGCCATTAACCTTGAGAAGTGTGAGTTCTTCAAACAAGAGCTTGTGTATCTAGGCTTTGTAGTATTCCAAGGAACATTGAAGATGGATCCAAGCAAGGTGGAAGCCATCCTAAACTGGCCCACACCAACCACAACAACAGAGGTAAGGAGTTTTCATGGTTTGGCTCAATTCTATAGAAAATTCATAAGAAATTTCAGTGGTATATGTGCACCAGTGCTAGATACTATTAAAGGTGGTCTGAAAACAAAGTTTAAATGGACTCAAGAGGCTGATAAAGGTTTTGAAAAACTGAAACAAGAGGTGGCAACCCAACCTATTTTGTTGTTGCCTAGTTTTGACAAGTTGTTCATAGTTGAGTGTGATGCAAGTGGAGTAGCTGTAGGAGTACTTAGTCAAGAAGGTAGGCCTGTAGCCTTCTTTAGTGAAAAGCTCAATGATGCCAAGAAAAAGTACTCTACCTATGATCTAGAATTATATGCTTTAGTGCAGTCCCTTAGGAAGTGGAGGCATTATTTGTTACCCAAAGAGTTTGTGGTTTTTACTGATAACCAGGCACTTAGTTACATCAACACCCAAGAGAAGCTGAGTAATAGACATTTGAAATGGATGGAATACATCCAAGCTTTCACATTCACTATCAAGCACAAAAAGGGACAAATGAATAAGGTTGCAGATGCATTAAGCAGAAGAATGTTGACAATGCAAGAAATACAGCTGAAGAGCATTGGAATAGAGTGTTTCAAAGACATCTATGGTGAGGATGAAGACTTTTCAGAAGCCTACAAGGTATGTTCTGATTTTGAGAATCATTTTCATAGTCAGTTTGCTGAGTATACACTGCAAAATGGACTGTTATTTAAGGGTAATCAGTTATGTGTTCCAAGAGGATCAATGAGGGAAAATCTGATTCAAGAAAAGCATAATGGCAGTCTTAGTGGGCATTTTGGTATTAATAAAACTTTAGAGCTGGTACAAAGATTTTATTACTGGCCTAAATTGGCAAGAGATGTTAGGAAGTATGTAGAACAGTGTGTTGTTTGTATGAAAGCCAAAGGGGAGCTAGCAATGCTGGTTTGTATCAGCATTTACCCATTCCTAACAGACCATGGGAGTGTGTGAGCATGGATTTTGTGGTAGGTCTTCCTAAGACCAAGACTGGTTTTGACAGTATTTATGTTGTGGTAGATAGATTTAGTAAAATGAGTCATTTTATTCCATGCAAGATTACACATGATGCAAGTTACATAGCCCATCTTTTCTTCAGGGAAGTTGTAAGAATCCATGGATTGCCTCTAAGCATTGTTTCTGACAGAGATGTGAAGTTCATGAGTCATTTTTGGAAAACTATATGGAGCAGATTGGGTACAAATCTATCATTTGGATCAGCTTACCATCCTCAGACTAATGGTCAAACAGAGGTGGTTAACAGAGTGATAGGTAATCTTTTAAGGTGTCTCACCAAGGAATATGGACATACATGGGATATGGTGATTTCTCAAGCTGAATATGCTTATAATGATAGTGTGAATAGAAATACAGGAAAAAGTCCTTTTGAGGTTGTGTATGGGATGCACCCAAGAGGTATTTGTGAACTCAGAGACCTTGGATCAATGGAGAATAGGAGTGGACATGCTGAAGACTTCACTCAGACCATGAAGGAGATTCATGAGCAGGTCAAGAAGACAGTTACTGTAGCAACTCAAAAGTTGAAGAAGAATGTTGATTTGTCAAGGAAGGATGTACAATTTGCAGTTGGGGACTACGTTATGGTCCACCTCAATAAATCCAGATTACAGAAGGGCATGGCAGCCAAGTTACAGATGAAAAGAGTGGGTCCATGCAAGGTGTTGGCCAAATATGGCAGGAATGCATATAAGGTGGAGTTACCATCAGATTTGGGCATCTCTCCAGTTTTCAATGTTGCTGATTTGATAAAATATAAAGGGAAAGCCAAGGATCTAGTTCAGGATAGTAAGGAGGTCTTCAAGGACATCAGCAACATGTCCACACCAACTCCAGACAAGCTGCAAGCAGAAAAGATCTTGGAGTCAAGAGTGAAAAAGACTACAAGGCACAAGGTGTACATGGAGCATCTTGTCAAATGGAAGGATAAGCATGAATCTGAAGCTACCTAGGTAGAAGAAGCATATTTTAAGAATCAAGGCATTGATATGTCTCTGATCTCTCCCACAATTCCTTAGTTGTTTGTGCTGAGAGGGGGAGAATGGTGCAAGAGCACCAGGCAAAGGATTATTTTGTTTTTGAGTTCTTTAATTTTGTGGTGCTGTCATAAGGTCATGTTGACCATTATTTTAAGCGCTTATGGTTTTTTTTGGTCTTTGGAAAAGAGGGTGTCAAGATTCCAATGAGTTTAGAGGCTCACTTTGTTAAATAGTGAAAAATTGTTAAATGTCTGAAAACACAGCGGGTTTTACAAAAAGACATTGTTAGGTCATTTAAGCCTCGACCCAAGAACCTAAATTGTTGGGAAGGCATATTTAAGTCATTCCACGACCTTTTTGGTTGGTTAGAAGTTCTTTGTACGGACTGTTTTTCTAGAAACTGAAGAAAACAACATTCTTGACCTATTTTCCTATTTTTTTGTTCTTGTTTGCATGATAGCAGCTAAATGAATTAAAAGAGGAATTTTGTAGGTTTTTTTAGCATGTAGAGAAGCCTCTGGAAGTTTTTTTTTGGCACATTTGATATATGTTTCATTATTTTCACACATTCTTGTAAATTCTGTGTTTTTTCCCTTATTTGTTGTTTTGACTAGAACTGTGTAAAAATGGAGTTCTAGGCTGCATTCCCTCCGTACCTGGAAGTATGGAATTGTTGGGAACATGTTCAGGCTCCATATCTGTACATATTTTAGTGGTAGGTGTTAGTTTTTCTTTAGTTGCAGGAGTTATGAGAAAAGCCTTGCCCTAGGCGAGCTAGTGAAGAGCCCGGCTAGGAAAGGCTGCAGAACAGCGTTGATAACTTGCAGGGGAGAAAATATTTTTGAAAAATTATTTTTGGAGAATTTAGGGGAAGGTCTTGGCCATGTGTGGTACCAAGGAGGAGAGCCCAGCAATCCGTTTAGGAGGAGAAATTTTCACCAGTCCTAAAACTGGTTCTGGACAGTTAGAAACCCTAATTTTCTGGGCAGTGTTTGCATGAGGGCAAAGAACGGCTTGGACAGAGCCAAGACCCTAGAAATCTTGAAGCTGTAGACAAGGGAAACACATTTCCTAAGCCAAGAACCACATTTCTTTGGTGGGTTTAGGAGGGAAAAGCAATTTACCCCTGTTCAGAGACCAAATAGTGGCTCAAGAGCAAAACCTATGGAATAGGCTTCATGCAAGTGTTGGTAAGATGGAGTCTAAGTGAAGTTCCAGAAACCCTAGGAGGTTATTTTGGAGCTTTGGAAAACATTCCCTCACCCCTACAAGATTCATTCATGTATTGAGGGAGGATTAGTCTTTTGGATGCATAAAAGGCTAAGAAAGAAAGGAGTCATAGCACCAAGATAGTGAGGTTGGCAGGAGAACCAGGGGAACTTAGACAAGGTAGAATTCCTATAGGTTAGGGTGGAACAGAAATTTCACCAAGGAGGTCTATGTCAAGGCCTAGCACAAGAATCTGTGATTGTTTCCTGCAGCATCTGAAAATAGTGTAACTGATTCCTGCAGCTTCCAGGAATCTGTGATTGCTTCCTGTAGCCTCCCTATCAGATAGGAAAGCAATGTGCATATGTTGTTAATATATCAACCATCACAAATATGCAATATTTACCTTGTGATTTAGGAAAACTTGTGATGAAGTCCAAAGATATGCTTTCCCACTTATGCTCAAGACTTGGGAGTGGCTAAAGTAAACGTACCGAAAAAATCTTCTCACCCTTGTTTTGCTGACAAACCATACATTCTTTGATGTGTGTGAGTATATCTTCCTTCATCCCCTTCCAAGAAAAACTCTCATGAGCTTTCTTATATGTCTTATAATACCCTTGGTGGCCAGCCAAAGGAGTATCATGGAAGACCCTCAATATCTTCTCTTTAATATTGGATAGTACCAAGTATACCCTATTATTGTAGTAGATTAATCCATCAACAATGGTGTACCTATCATCTTACACTTTCCCATCCAATATTTTAGTGACAAATGAATCCTTAACATTTTCTGAAATTACGTTTACCTTTCAATCAATAGTGATAGTGGAAATAGAACACAAAGAAGGCTTCCTAGAAAGAGCATCAACCACTATATTTTTCTTCCCTTTAATATACTCAATCTCAAAATCATAAGCTTGCAATTTACTGACCCATTTGTGTTGGCGGTCATTCAAATCCTTTTGATTCAAAAATAATTTCAAACTATTATGACCAGTCTTAACCATAAACTTCCCACATACTAGATACCACTTGGACTTATCTAGTGCATGCATAATTGCCAATATTTCTTTGTCATAAATAGAATACCATTTTTCCAATGGATTCAATTTCCTACTTTCAAATGCTATGGGATGTCCTTTTTGAGTTAGGAAAAACCTAACACCTTCCCCAGAAGCATCACATTTAATAACAAATGGAAGAGACAAATATGGAATTGCAAGCACTAGGCAAGAACTCATTACCTTAAGCTTCTTTAGTCCAAACAAAAGCTCCTTTCTTCATCAAATCAGTCAAAAGGGAAGCAAGCTAAGATAAAACTTTGAAAAATATTCTATAGTAATTTCATAACCCAAAGAACCCTCTCAACTGAGTAAGATTGGTGGGTGGAGGTCAATCTATGATAGCTTGAATATTTTGTGGGTCAACCTACACTCCTTATGAGCTATGATATGTCCCAAATACAAAATTTTAGTCAATGCAAATTCACATTTAGACAACTTAGCATAAAAGGATTGCTGCTCCAAAATGCCCAAAATTGTATCCAAATTTCTAAATGTTGTTTCCAAGTTAAATTACTATAAACCAAAATATCATCGAAGAACACTAGAACAAGTTTCCTGAGCTGCCTATTGAAAACCTTATTCATGCAAGATTGAAAAGTTGTTAGTGCATTTTTGAGACCAAATGGAATGACAAGAAAATCAAAATGGCCATAGTGACAACTGAAATCAGTCTTCTCAACATGCAGATTTGGTGGTAACCTGACCTTAGATCAATTTTAGAGAAATAAACTACCCCATGCAACTCATCAACGAGTTCATCTATCCTTGGTATGGGGTGTCTATTCTTAATGGTTTTCTTTTTTAGAGCTCTATAGTCTATACACATCCTCATTGTGCCTTCCTTCTTCTTCACCAAAACTACAAAAGAGGCAAATGGACTAGAACTAGGCCTTATGAACCCCAAAACAAGAAGCTCCTAGATGGTTTTCTCTATCTCCTTCTTATAACTCCTTGGTTGACAATAGGGAGTAGTAATTACAGGTTTGGAACCCTTTTCTAACTCAATTACATGTTCAAACCCTCTATCTAGTGATAACCTCTGAGGCAAATGATTGAAAATAAGACTATGTTTATCAAGAATTGATTGAATTTCAAAATGGTTTTTACCTTGCTTCTTAGAAGAGCTTGTTGTATAGATCAAGATTATTTCTGCCCAAGCTATTTGTCCCCTTCTAAAAGTCCTCTTCGTCCTCTTAGCTGAAACCACTCTAGGTGCTCCATTCAATAAGCCTCTTAACAAAATTTCTTTCCCATTGGCTTGAAACTTGAACTCCATAGTTTGGTGGTTTGTACATAACTTAGCCTCCAATAGAATGCACCCAATAAAAACCCAACACAACATCAATCTCCCCTATTCCAACCACATAAAAATAATCACATACCTCATAGTCACCCAAAGTTATTTTGAGTTTTCAAACCATTCAAGTGCAAGGTATAGTAAAACCATTGAATCAATAATGACATTGAATCCATCAAAATATCTATCTTCAATCCCCTTTTGGATACATAACCCTCATCTATAAAGTTATGTGTTGCATCACTATCTATGAGGACAATTATCCTTTATCTAGCTATAATGCCCCAAACTCTGAATGGATGATATCTAGGTTCTCTAAATAGGGCTGCTATGGTAACCCCCTTAATAGTTTCTCTTTCTTCCCCTGACTCCACCTCCTCTTTGGTATCGTGGAAGTCCTCATTATCATATGTATACAAATGTAAAACCACCTCAATAAAATTCACTTGACCTTTCCCCAAACATCCATGCCTTGGAGCCCATGGTTCTCTACAAGTAAAACAAAGCTTGTTCCTTAGAAGTTCAGATCTCATCACTTCGTCCACCTTCTTACTAGTTGAGTTTAGCACATTCTTTGGTGGAGGAATTAAAGGAGTATTTTTCTAAAAATTTCCCTTATGATGCCATGGATTTGGAGGTTTGGATTGACAAAAACTCACTTTCTTGGGCATGAAGACTTCATATTGCAAACTCCTCTTAATTGCTTCCTGCAGGGAAGTGGGTGAAAAATCCTTAACTAAACCCTTAATAGGTTCTTCAAGACCTTCCAAAAAATGGTATATGATCCTTTTTCAAACATATCTAACACCATAACAACAATCTTTTGAAATTTTTGAGCATACTCATCTATGGTATTTGTTTGCCTTAAGCTAGACAACTTCTTAAAATACTCCTCTTCATCCTTAAGTTCAAATCCATCTATTAATCTTTGACTAAAATCACCAAAATAATTCACTTGATCATGACCTTGAGTGGTTATACCATGATACCACCAATCATAAGAAGCTCCTTCAAGGTGCAAAGTTGCATATTGTATGACATCTTTCTCTTTCATTCAATTGAGTGTGAAATAGGTCTGTAACTTTTGTAACCATGCTCTGGCTGAGATTTTATCAATTCCATCAAAGGTGGGAGCTGAGAGTTTATTGATTTTCCTCTTGAGTTCCCCTCCACTAGAATCATGGTGATGCTTGTAACCCCCTACTATCATCATGCTTTACATCTGAGTAACACAATCATTATAATGAGGGACTGCATTTTTAAATCCTTCATCTTGATTTTCATAGGAAGCTCTAATGGTTGCTAGTTCACTTGGAAATTATTCCATGGGATTTAAAGTTGAGTTAGCTATAGGAGAATCACCCTTAGGTTGGAAAATTGATTTGGAAGGTTTTCAATTGCTTTGTTGTGATTTAAAGGTGCTCCCCTTTTCATTAGGTGTAGTCAAATTTTGTATTTTCTCTATCAATAATCTCATCAATTCTCTTATCTCAACAAGACTGCTAGTGGTTAAATTTTGACTCCTTTGAAGATCCTAGAGAAATTTCTTATGTATTTCATCCACATCAGACATCTTTCTACTCTTTGAAAACACTTCACTTTCCTCCAGTTGTGGATTTGAAGCAAATTCTTTATTCTTCTCTTGTTGCAAATACCTCTTTTCCTTGTCACTTGGCTACATAGAAGTGGTTAAATCCTCAAGTTGGTAAGATCATGGCTCTGATACCACTGTAATATCTCTCATAAAAAAAATCAAATCTGTTACAAATGATTTTTTCCCAAATACCAAAATGGAGAAATCGGGTATAATGAAACTTCATCAATAAACTCCAAATTTATTATTAAATGGTATGCCAATAGAATGAGGATTCCTTGCTACAAAAAAAGAAATATTTTAATATTGTTTTTTTTGTTATTTACAACAACGAACAACAACCATAACCATGTTGCAAATTACATCATTTTGAACACAAAATAAATACCCAAACTTCAACAAAATCAACGATAACTTTCATACAAAATCTCCAGCACTTCATACAAAGTTTGGGGCAGAAAAATACATATTAAAACTTAAATAATATGCAACAAATGTGTTTAACAACAACAATACAAACCAACACCAAAAACTATGCACTCCAAACAAACTATCTCTACGTTTTGTTTGACAAAATCACCAAAATGGATAACCTTCAACACCAATGCAATTTTGGAGTGAAGTTGCACTTGTAGATTCTCAAAGCCACTATCTTTGAGTCCATATCTCCTTGGTTTTCCAACCTTAGAGATTATCCCCACAATGGTTTACCAGGCTTTGTAGGAGAGCCAAAACCTGTGTAAAGAAAGCAAACATAAAATGAAAGTAATCAACAAAATGTTGTAATTAAAATGTCAAAACCACTCTAGCCACCAACTTGGGCACCTAAATCCCAACGCCTAGAGGATATGCTTGCATGAAAAGAGTGTAACTTTTGTTGCCAAGTGTTGAACCAAAATTCAAATGCACTCAAACTTGATTTGCCAAAATAGAACCCATTATCCTGCACCACTCTCAAGCCAAATAACATCAATTTTTTCCTTTTCCTAAAAATTCATGCCCAACTTGGTCTAATTTAATAATTCACAAGTATTTGATATTTTTGAAAGATTTGCCAAAATAGAACCCATTATCCTACACCACTCTCAAGCCAAATAACATCAATTTTCCTTTTACCTAAAAAGCCATGCCCAACTTGGTCTAATTTAATAATTCACAAGTATTTGATATTTTACCTTTGAATACCTTAATTAATTTATCTTGAAAAACCAACTTTCCTAGTTAAATTGCAAATTTCAAACTTACTATATTAGGAAATCGGGCCTACTATAAATAGAAAGTTCTAAATTTAGAAAGTGGACATGACAACACACCTCCACTGTGGGGATAGATTGAAATGCTTGAAGGTTCAACCAGTTAAATGCCCTTATTGCAAGTGTAATGAAAGTGTAAAATATATTTTCTAGGATTGTTTAGGGGCAAAACAAATGGGATGTTCAATCATTTCCTTGCTAGTTTTTTATCATGTTTTATGCTGAAAAAGAAGCTATTTTGTGTATTAGTTTTCATAAAAATGTGGTTGTTGATACTATGAGAGATTATTTTTCTTAATATATGGAAAAGTAGAATTTTGTTAATGTTTTCAAATCATATTGTTTATCAAGAAGTATAAAGCTAAAGTTTTACTTCGACATCCTGCTCCAATTTGTTTCTCTATGTTCTCAATTGAAGGTCAAGTACACTAAACATTTGGAAGAGATTAAACTTCAAATTTTATAACTCCATGAAGGTGATATTCGATGTTTTAGGCAACTTCAAAGCCTATTAAAATTTAGAATATAATTTGTGCATTAGCTTTACTATTTGTAGAGTTTGTTCTAGGATTGGCTTGTGGGTTACTGGTAAGATGGCATTATGGGTTTTATATGTCTCTACAAGATTGTTGTTGCAAATTTTACTCCCTATTTTTGATACTTTTGCTCAAAGTTTCTTAGTTCGTCCCATGTTTGTTATGTTTGACTATTGTTTTGTTCCTTGTATTGTTGCTCTAGATTACTCTTTCCTTGCACAACTCATTAATAGATTGTTATTCTTTCTATACTAAATTAGCTTTGTTCAATATTAAAAAATATATTTTCACCCTTAAATCTTTCATTAAACTAAATATTCCACCCAAATTCAAATAATTTTTCATTAGACTAAATGTTTTGTCCATCACCTTATTATGATCTCAACTTGATGTATTTTTTAAAGTGTATTTTAGAGCAGTTTGGGTTTCCGACATTGTTGGAGGATAAATTTGTTCATTATCTGAACTTATTTTCTAAAACCTTTAGGAATCATCTTATCGTGACAATCGTGGACTCATTGTTTTTGTTTTTTGTACTTCGAATCCGAATCCATCCGTCGGCATATTTTACATTTCATTGCTACTAAACTATCGTGCACATGACATAAAGGGGAAGATGTCTCAGGTCACTCATTCTTCTATTCTTTATCCTCTTCCTTTTTCTCCAGCAAATATTTCCTTCAAATGTTCGCCCCCTTCAAAATCGCCCATTTTTCACTTCCACCAACACACATATTCCTTGCCACCTTACTCCCTCGGCTGCAGGATTAATCTAAAAGGGGGACCTGTTCCGACGAGGGCTCAGCTTAATGACATTAACAGCAAATCCCTAATTCCCCTTGCCCATGTTTCTGATACGCACTACACTGAAACACATGCCCAGGTTTCAAAAACCCATTGTGTTGAAACTAAAACCCACCTTTCAGAAACCCAATATACTGAAACCAATGCCCATATTACAGATACCCATTACTCTCAAACCAATACCCAAACGGCAGGCTCCCACTTTACACAAACTAATGCCCACCTGGCAGACACCCATTATATTCAAACTACTGCCCACCTGACCGATACCCATGACAGAGGGGTTGGGTATGGTGACATGAACACAAATGCAAGTCCTCACGATCAAGAGCTATTGAGGTCCATCATCAGCATTGCCAAGAATCTTCCACTAAACACCATGCTGACTAATTATCTTGATCCTTACAGTGGGAGAATAAGCAACAGAGACTGCAATTTATTGTTACAGCTACTTGGGAAAGAGGGTTTGGTTTCACAGGCCGTGCACCTGCTAGAGTGGATGGGTTGTCAGGAGCCATCTATTGTTAGTCCCGAAAGTTATTCTATAGTTTTTCAGCTTCTTGGGAAAGCTGGAATGGCAGAAAATTTGTGGGTAGTGTTCGAGAATATGCCAGGTGGAAGAGAATTTCACTGCGTCAGTGTTTATAATGCAGCGATTTCTGGCTTTTCACAATGCTCCAGGTAAGAAGCCGTTTTTGAGTTTATACAAGTGTGGATTTTTGTTTTTGTTTTTGAGGAAATTGATTTGCTGCTACAGATAAACATTTTAGCTTTATTGGGATGTTTCAAATTCTAAACGACAAAATAAGTCATAAAATTTTGTTTGAGATGAGATGAGATCACTTAAAATAGCCTTTTTGCCAGGTATATAGGTGTATATCTACTTGCTAAGATGATTGTTTCTGTAGGCTTCCAGTTTAAAATCAATTCTCCAAGCTTTGTTTGATTTGTTTTAATTATAGACTTCTTGCATTTGATTATGACTGCAAAATAGTTAGTTCTGCCTTACAGCACTTCCAAGTGTAAACGATTTTTTTATTCTCTTCTATTTCTTAAAGTCAAGCCTCTCATAAATTTTCTGTTTCTTCAAGACGTTTCTTGGTGACTTCATTTACTGTTTTGCTGTCTCATTGTTTTAAGTTGTTTTGTTAGGTTTGAAATGGGGAAAAAGCTCTTCACGGGCTTCCCTGCAAAGACACTTCATTTTTTCTTAGTTGATCGGTATGTGTGAAATTGTCCTGATAGATATTGTGGAAATTTACTTCAACTGGCAACATACCAGCCTGTGGAGAGTGGCCAGAGCATTTTAGCTTTATAATTGCTAGCTTGTATCTATGCTAGGATTTTTCCCTGGATTTGCCTATCCGCAAAAGTCATTTATGAGAATTTTCTGGTATGAAACTCTTTTATTCAAGAACTAAACAGGTGGGAGCATTGGCATTAATCCATATGGAAATGTTCAGACTGGCTTGTTAATCATTTGATCTGAGAATCTTCCTTTGTCATGCCTTTTACAAGACTCTAGTTTACATGCCCTACTATTTATCCTTTACAGCATGGAAATATTTTCAGATGCATGTGTTAAACCGTTAATATCTTAACTATACATGTGCTCATCCAAAACACCCTGGGTAATACAACAGAGTGACACTTGTTAATCTTTTATGCAAGCAAAGCTTTTGGTTCCAAAAATACAGCTACAGCCAAACATAGATTATTAGTCAACTTTATGTATGAAATTTTGCCTATTAGTAAATAAAGTTTATATCTGTCAGAAGGCTAGAGAAATTTGCTAATGAAAACTTAAGCACATTTCTTGACTGTTACAATAGTCAATCTGTATCGCATTCTTACAGTACACTAAATAATAGTGCCAAGATTCTTACATAGCTTGTTGAAGAATGTGAGCATATAAATGTCGTCAAAATAGATCATGCCACTGGAATTGAGAGTGTGGAGCAAAAATTTGGATGGCAGATGGTTTTTGAGGTTTCCATTCCAGAAACTGCTATAGGTATACCGTATGGTAATTGCATGGATGGAAGCCGGCGTAATGAAGAGCTTGTATATACAAATCAGTGCGGGCTTGGACTTACTGTTGTATCTTTGTAATGTCCCTTATTGGGATATCCTTGGTTTTACACCTACAAATAATATTAATCACTCAAAAGTTCAAAACTGATATTAGTAATATTAGGTAACAAGAAAGTATGATAATATTCAAATCCATACATCTAAGTTACTGGTTCGGGTTTGGGTTCGGGGGGGTTCAGTTCGCCGGTTCGGCTAAATTTTTTGGGGGGTGGGTTCGGTTCGTTTTGGGTTCGTTAGTATAAAAATAAAAAATATATATATATATATGCAGCCTAGAAGCATGAATTAGGATTAGAACATCACATAACATCATATAAACAACAAAACCACCATAAACTTGAATATCATTTAAAAGTTAAAACATTTAATGTTTTAAACATGCATGATAAATATTCATCGTTCAAACTTCAAGTTCAATATTACAACACTTTTAAAGTTTTAATCATCAGATTCAGATTCATCCATATCAATGTTAACATTGACATTAGGTGAAGTAGGAAGACTAGATGAACCACAAGTAGTGCCAATGGCACTACCACTAGCACTAGTATTGTGCCCATGCTCCTTTGGATATCGGACTCCTCGTATGCAATATTGTGGGAAGTGGAAGCATCCAAGTTAGTATCCTCTGGCACTATATCCCACAACTTCGTCTCCCCCTCCTTGTAGTCATGTTGTTTGTGTGAAAGGAGATGCAAGTTGGAATGCACATATACTAAGTCCTCCGCTCTTTTTGAGAGCAATTTATTGTTCTTTACTTAGTGGATGAAAGAACATGTGCTCCAATTCCTCTTAGATGCGGATGAACTAGCAACCTATGAAGACATTAGACAAAGTAAACAATTAAAAAATTATAAATTATAAATGAAATTCAAATTATGAAACTTTTAAAACTAAAATATGAAAATTTATTAAACTTACTTGTGATAAAACTTTGATTGCAAGGGGCTGCAAATGTTGGAAGTATTGTCCATGGAAGTACCACCAACTATGAGCATCCTTTAAGAACCTATCACGAAGAGCATCAACATCTAGGCCATTTGAGTGCACAAAATCAGTGAACTCATTCGTGACTACACTTTGCAAATCTTGATCAGGGAAGAGTCTCACAAATGCTGCCTTGTACCCTTCTACCACTTCTAAATCTCTATATGGAGCAAGCCTTCCTGGCTGTGAAAGAAGCTCACTACTGTAGTATTTTGGAGTCAATGCAAAGGAAAAAAGGTGTAATGGAGTTGTCATTTTGTTCCACCTTTCTTCAACAATTGTTTGCACTTGTTTGAGGAAAGTCTCTTCAGGGTCTTGCTCTCTTGCATTTATGGTGCACTTGATCTTCTCAAGCATTGAGTCTATGCCATCATATATCTCTCCAATGCATGGCTTGTCCACGTCAGTATAGCGAATCATACTCAAAATGGGCTCGGTGAAGCTAAGGAGATAGTACACACGATCCCACCATGAGTCATCTAATATCATGCTCTTAATTTTTGTTGCTCTTTCAGTGCTGCTTTGCCTCCATATAGACCAATTGTTGCTAATCACCATGCTAGAAAGTGCCTGTCTAACTTTCACAAGTCGTCTCAAGACAATTGTGTTAGAGGCAAAGCGGGTCTCTGCAACCTATTGCAAATTAAAAAAAAAATTAAAATTTAAAAATTAAAAATAAACTTTAAAGAAGAATTTAAATTAGAATGCACAATCAAATTATGAAAATCAGAAAATGACAAATGTAAATATTACTTCACTTACCTTCAATAGCTCCAATTTTGAAAATGATCTAAAGATCCCTTGAGACAAGTGGTGGTTGGTGACGAACATCTGAATGTCCTCAGCCTCAGCATACAATTGTTTGATCCATGCAATTTTATTCCCAATCTTTTGCAGCATAAGATTGAGGGAATGGACTACACAAGATGTCCAAAAGATATGTGAATATCTTTCCTCAAACAACAACCCTGCAGCTCTACAATTCTTGGCGTTGTTCGTTACAACTTGAACAACGTTGCGGGGTCCCACTTGCTCAATGGCTGCAATGAGAATGCTAGCAATAAATTGTCTATCTTTTACTTGCCCCTCACAATCCACGACTTTCAAAAACATTGCCCCTTTAGGGGACACCGCTATGACATTGATCAAAGGCCAATTTCTTGAGTCCTTCCAACCATTCGAAACAATGGACACACCTGTCTCAACCCATGAATCTCTTATAGGCTTCAATGCATCTTCAACCAACTCAACCTCCTTTTCCAATAAAGTGCCACACACCTTCTCATAATCCGGGCCCTTGTACCCTTTTGGAGCTTCATTAACCATTCTCAACATCTCTTTCCAATATGGAGAACAAACAACATTAAAAGCTAATCCATTGGCATATATGCATCTTGCTACACATTGGTCGGCAAGGGCTCTACTCTCATTTTGAAATGCAACTTCCAAAGGCCCCTTTGTTCTCTTGTTTGCAATAAGTTGTGCACTTTGAGCTTGAGGATCCTGAGTGGCCATAAATGGGTGGTCTTGTACCACAATATTGGGATTAGATGGGGGCTGCATTCCCTTTGATTTTTTTTTTAACAAAGCGTGATTTCCTTTTTGGGCTTCCCGTTGATCTGCTGCGTCTTGCTCCATAATGTATTTTGCAACTGTATCAGGTGGAATAGGTTCACCTTCTTTTCCAGGGCAAGCCGTGATGCCTTTTCCACTTATGCCACACAAATGTGCTTTCACCCTACGGTATGAACTAGAATATGTAACTTCACACCCACTGCATTTCCAAACATAACCGCCACCACCTAGAATCTGTCTTATCATTTCAACATACTTCCATAGAGGAGAATTTGGATTTGTTTGAACTGTGAGTTTGGTTTAGCTACGGAGCCGGAGGTAGAACCCATTGACATTGTGATTCGTATGGCAATTTGTTTTGCAAACAACACATTCAAAATTTGAATGAAAACAAAATATAATTTTTTTATAAAACCTAGCTCTTTTACATTCATAGAAGAATGGAAAGAAAAAACATAGATAAATCATAAAATGAAACAAAACAAAGTTTCTAGTTTGTAAAAAAAAATGGATGAAAAAACTCAAAAAAAAAGAGAAAAACTTACCTCTTTGCAAAAAATCCTTCAACAATCTTTGTGGCAGCCAATGAACACTTGCAAATCTGTAGGAATGGCAATGCAATTGTTTGTAGAAGCTTCAATGATCAATCTTCAACTCCTTTTGTCAATCCAACAAGCAAAAATGAGAACTCAGCCTCTTGGAATGAAAATGCTTGTTTAAAGTGTTTTAGAGGTCACTTTTAGGGTTTCCTTGGGCGTGGGTCAAAGTCAAACTGCAGAAAATGATAAAAAAATGCCAAACAAAACACTTTTTGGGCGCCCAAACACGCTGGTTCACCTTGGGTTCGCCTGGGTTCGAACTGGGTTCTCCACGGGTTCGCCCTAGTTCTTCATGGGCGAACCAGGCTCAAAAAATTCGAACCCTGGCCGGACCCACAGAGGGACTGAACCAGGACCCGAACCCAGGTCGAACCCGGACTAGAACCGGGCCTCCCAGGGGCGAACCCAGTAACATAGCCATACATATAACATCATCATAATATTTAGATCAATAAATCATAGCATCATTAATATTTGAATTAAAACATCATAGCATATTCTTTATAGCAAATCACATTGTGAATTCATTGGAAATGCTTGCAAACGACAATCTCAAGGCTGGTCGTCCTTGTATTGCAAGAGCATGGAAGATGGGCTGCCCTTCCATCCCTCAATCGACCTTGGAGGCTGGCTGTCCTCCTTGATCAAGCCCAAGAGCATGGAAGGCTGGCTGTCCTTCACCTCTCATGAACTGAGAAGGCTGGCCTTCCTTCCTATTTGCAAAACAGTTCCTCAAATTCAAGATATGACTTCTCAAGGAATTTGTTAGATTATATCTAAATAAATACCTCTTGATGAAATGATAAATTTACTCTTAAATGGCCGCCATCAATTATATTTTTGAATATTTTTAATTGTTGTTCTCAATCTCTATTCCAAAGAGATGTCTTAGATTTCTTATTCTTATTTCTCTTTTTTCTCACTTGATTGATATCCTCAACGGATGCTCTTCTCCACAAGGAAATGATCTCCCTTTTATATCTTATTATTGAGGGGGTCACAATCTTTCACATTAGAAGGAGTCACATAATATCTTTTCTTAATTGATTGATTAATGATGTTGTGGATGTCCTTCTCAAATGAAATGCTCTCACTTTTATATCTCAAGTTTGAGGGAGTCACATCTCTCCACCTACTCTTCATCGCTGCATTTAGAGAATAATAATTTAATTTTAAATAAGTTGATTTGCTAGTGCTGCTGTCTATTACTTGTAATCAGTCATAATAATTCTTTCCCCTTCCCTTGATCTACCTTCCTTATATACCTTATCTTGCTCAAGGGACACAACCCTTTATATGCCGGTTGACCATTCTTAACAACTTAATCTTTATTTAATGCCAGTTTGGTGTAATATTAATTATCTTTATTGATTTCTTTTGAAACATAGGCTGCAGACATTTAGGAATAAAACGGGACATTACAATCTTTTCTGTTCTGTCATTTGATTTATACTCACTACAGTTGCAAGCTTAATTATGAATCTGTATTTTATTTTGTAGCTGGGAACATTGTAGTTACAGAGTTTTCTGCTAACTATACAGGACTAATTAAGTTACCAGCAGACAGTACATGGAATAATGAAATACATGCTTTGCTTGCTTGCTTTGGATTTTTCCTTACTCCAAAATTGAAGGATGATGAATATTCTCGTAATTAATTAGAATAATAAAGTAGAAGTGTAATAAATGGTTCAACGAATTACTTCACTCCAAATTATCTAAAGATTTTATAGAATGGAACTTGGCCTGACCTATTATATGTTCTAATATCCTCCTTGATAACAAGTTGAGAAGGCTGATAAAACAAAATGCTAAAAAAGGTTCCTAATATTTAATGCACAAATAATAGATTTGCTTGCAACTTATAGAGCTTTTTCTTTCAATAACCATGTAATATCATTGTAGTTGGGGTCTTCTGAAGGGATGGTTGACACAGTTCTTTGTTTGCAGATATGACGATGCATGGAAAGTCTTTGAAGAAATGGACGTAAGGAATATTGGACCAGATACTGTAACCTACTCTTCTCTTATAACTATTATGAGAAACAGTGGTCAAAATGCTAAAGACGTGTGGCAGTTTTTCGAGAGAATTTTCAAAAATGGTGTGAACTTGAGCTCTGAGATGTTTGGTTCTCTTATAAAATCTTTTTGTGATGAGGGCCTTATGAAAGAAGCCCTAATCGTGCTATCTGAGATGGAAAAGCATGGTTTTGAGCTTAGTGTTGATATTTATAACACCTTAATTGATGCCTATGTTAAAACAAATCAACTTGAAGAAGCTGAAGGGTTGTTTCTTGAAATGAAGGAAAAACGTTTACAACCAACTGTTTCATCATATAATACTCTAATTGATGCATACAGCAAAAAAGGACGTTATGGGGTTGTGGAAGAGCTTATCAAGGAGATGGAGCACTTGGGCTTGAAGCCTGATGTTTGGACATTCACTTCTCTGATAAGTTCATATGGTAGACAGAAGAAAATGAGTGACAAAGCTGCAGGTGCTTTCTTGAGGATGAGAAAGCAAGGTATATTTCCCACTTCTCATTCATATACTGCTCTCATTCGTGCCTATTCTGTCAGTGGTTGGCACGAGAAAGCTTATGTTACATTTGAGGACATGATTAGAGAAGGACTCAAGCCCTCTTTAGAAACCTACACAATATTACTGGATGGCTATAGGCGTGCAGGAGATACTCAAAAGTTAACAGAGATATGGAAAATGATGATGGAAGATGGCATTGAAGGGTCAAGAGTAATATTCAATATCCTTGTTGATGGGTTTGCTAAGCAAGGCCATTGTTATGAAGCTAGGAATGTAATACGTGAATTTGGAAAGAAAGGTCTAAAGCCCAATGTGATGACTTATAACATGCTTATGAATGCATATGCACGTGCTGGGTGGCACACAAAGTGCCCTCAAGTTTTGAATGAGATGGTAGCTTCTGGCTTGAAACCAGATGCCTACACATACTCAACTCTTATTTATGCATACTTCCGAGTCAATGATTTTAAGAAAGCCGCTTACTATCACAAGGAAATGATTAAAAACAATCAAGTTTCTGATTCAGTCTCTTATAAAAAGATGAAGGCACTTCTAGATGCACAAAACACAATAAAAAGTAAAAAGGACAAGAAAGCAGCTTTGGTTCAGATTCGGAAGCAAATGGGTCTTCCAAGCAGGAATAAGCATACAAAAGAATTTTGGAAAAGTAAGAAGAGGCCCACGGATAGAGTCCCAGACTAAACTGTGATTTAGCATCGGATTCTTTTTATTACTACTTTTCCTACTAAGGAATAAATTTTTAGGAGCTTGATAGAGAATACTATGAGCTCTTAAGCTTCCGTCCTGTCATTCTTCTCATGCATTATTTATGGTTCATTTTCTTAGTCCATTCCCAGTAAGAGTTTCCTTCGTGACACCTTAGTGAATGCAAGTGCATTTTGTTGCTATGGCCAAACCCTTGAGGGTATTTAAACTACACAGTAAAAATTATCTCCTATTAAATTATAGCTAAATGAACAACCAAAAGAGCCTGATTGAGTTATCTTTGATTCTCTGGACATGTATATGTTGCATTTCTATGCTTATTTTGGCAGAGTAGCAGTTCTTTATATACGATTCATGACTTAAAATCTCAATAATGTCTTTACTACAGAATGTAATAATTTAATTCTCAAGCAGAGATGTTAACTCTCTTCCATGTGCATTCACTGTTTTATGTGGTTGAAAAACAATGGAAACCTAATACTACAGTGACGATACAAGCACGGCAAGTTTTTAACTCTTCTTTTCATTGACTTATTTTACGATGTTCTATTTCTTTCAGAATGCATTCTGCTCTGGAGTTTGTATATTTTCTATTTGTTGTCAATAAGGATGCTTTCCACATTTAATCTAGATTAATTGTCTGATTGGGTTTGTGTTTGGGAGGTTAGTGGATATACGTTTTATTTCCAAGGTCATTCTTCACAAC
The DNA here is from genome assembly GCA_007258455.2 of Sequoia sempervirens. Lineage (NCBI taxonomy): Eukaryota > Viridiplantae > Streptophyta > Pinopsida > Cupressales > Cupressaceae > Sequoia > Sequoia sempervirens. The sequence continues at coordinate 1,104,492,057 of VDFB02271358.1, read as the reverse complement.
CTACTTGTATGATTGTTATCCTGTGATTGTTGTAGTGACATTTTTTGTGTTGTACTCCTCTTTAATTTTAATAATTTGTTTTTGAGATGTGCTTTCTGACCATTTGTTTTTCATGCAATATAGAGCTAAGCTCTTCATACTTAGCACACACTTAAAGGGGCTATAGTATTTTTTCCCGTGAGGCTCTAATGAGGAAATTGTGGCCTGCTAGAGTGAAGGGGAAGGCACTTTGTTTCATATAAATGCTTTGACAGTTAATGTGAGATATGAAGGGTTAATAACTTAATACCAATTATGAGGGGAGTTAGACAAGGATGTCCAGTGTCCCCAACTCCTTTCAATATCTTCTTAATAATATCATGAAGGATCTTAAAATCCATGGCTTGGTTCAACTGCTTGCTTCACATCCTTTTGCAGATGATTTGGTGGTATTTGTGGAATTTATTGATGGGTTGAAGCCTTGAAGGCAATACGAAAGGGAATCCACCTGTGGCCATATTAATGAGACATGAAGTGCGGCCTTGATAAATGTAAAGTGACAGTCATATTCGCGAATGGGGTGAAACCTAGAAGTCATGATTTCATGATTGGAAATAAGTAATAACTATCTCAGACCCATATAAGAACAGGTCTGAAATGCACTGATAGGTATGTCCACAATTTTTAATGTTGTGGTGTAAAGTGGTCATATCAGCAGATCTAATCATCAAATCACGTCATTAACCCCTGGAAATGCACCTATCTGTGCATTCGGGCATGTTTTTATGTGTCACAGCTGGTTTTTACACCACAGGTACATGTATTGGGTATATCAGATTATGTGTATTTTATTCTCTTAAATTAAAATATTAATATGGCATCTTTTAGCAGATTTAAGTCCCTGATTGGCAAAAGCATCTTGAAAGCTAGTGAAATTCAATGCCTAATGAGGCTAAGGAAAACTGTTAAATTAAAAAAAATTCTTGCCATGAATGGTGCAGAAATTTGTGAGTTGGGTCAGATGGGATGGGACTGCATTGACTGCAGAATCGTATACTGGAATATTTTTTAAAATGTACACACAGAATTTAGGAGTGCATTGCTGAATGCATACTACAGTGGAATTGAGTATGTAAAATTGTATGTGTTTGTTATCTTCCCTTAATTCTGTTGTCCCTTTTGTACACATGATATAATCAATCTGCTCTGGATTATATTTATTACTCTAAGGCTTTTTGGTTATTGAATTCTGGGAAGAAGCACCTAAACATCTAACGTTTAACTGTTAATGATTTACTAATATACTTTTATTTGTGAGGTACTCTAGGATATGCATTCCTTGCATTTAGCTTGCTCAAAATTGATCCTTTGATGCAAACTATGGTCTGCATTCGATTTCATTGTTCATAAAATCTTGTGAGATTTGTGGCAACTTCTATTATTTGTTTTTTATTATTATTTTTGCAAATATTTATCATAGCAATTTTAATATACAAGTATCACTGACCATGTAGACATTTCTCAGGTAAGAGACACAATCACTGACCGCATAGACATTTCCCAGGTAAGAGACGCCACAGTTTTGCTTGAGACATCCAAATTCGCATGTTGCCATTAACCAAGTAAAACACTATACGGTGAATTAATAAAATAAAAAACTTCTATTTCTGCATAATAGTTTCCACGTGTACATTACTTTTATCTCATTCAAGCACATTACTTTTAAAGAATCTTTTATTTTATAACAAGCACTAAGAATCAATGAGATTTTTCTAAATATAGGTCAGCCTTAATAGATTATCCTGCAGGTGTAACTTGCAGGTGTCTGCTTAGCGGTTGAGCAAGTATGTTTTGGTTGTCCATTAAATGATTTGGATGTAGTTGTAATTCACCACCACTAAAGTATTCGCCAAAATATGGAGAGAGAAAAAGAATGACTGATATTAATTGGAAGAGACACCATTGCAATAATTGCTGTTAAAGAGATTTAAGCTTTTACATTGTCTGTTCACTTTTTTCTCTTGTAGATGCTGCTACCAAATTACATTGATAGACCAATGTTCTATCAATGTGTCATAAGTGTAGAATTCACAGATCTGAAAATGAGAAAATATGCTTTATAGATTTACTTTAGTTGGAAAATGGGAGTTGACCGGCCAATTGTGATTTTAACAGGCCTTTCTTCTTACTAGTGTCATCAAAGTTCATACACTTACAACTACAGGGGAGACTGACTTCTTTTCTACAATCCAATGTTAACGGTGCTTGTTCGTATATTTTTTTCTGACATAAAGATAGATGACAATAACAATGACATCCTGTGACTGATATATTGCTATCGAAACAAACCAGATTATATCAAGCGGCAGCAAAATAAAGATACCTTTTCATTGAGACAATTTTTATATCCTTAAATCAAAAGAATCATCAAGGAGACGGTTATTGCAGTAAGCTAGAGTTTTCTTGCTTCAGAAGAGTGCCTACCTGGTCCAAGGCCCCTCGCCTTTAAAGATTTGATGTTTTTGGTCATTTTTGGTGCAAACCTGGTGGGATAGGTTTAGCCATCAATTAGGACCCGCTTTAAAGAGTGGTATTGGAGGGAATGAAATGGACCGTTGGCAAGTCATCCACTGAATATTAAGCAATAGCAGCTATTCTGCGTAAAACTTAAGACATTTGTTGGTTTCTGACTGTAGCAGTAATAGTTATGTATGGTGCGAGCCTTCATTAACCATAAGAGTCCTAAGACAGATTGCTAATTTGGTTGATATCAATCTCACATGTAGAGTGGAAGCGAGATGAACCTGGGCAGGTAGAATGAGGAAGTGGTTTCCTGGCATGTACCATTGGTGCAAGAGCACAGTGGCTCTGTGAGAATAGAAGCATGGTAGAAATAGAACAGCAAATTTTCTTCTTGAGTGGCTCTCAGGTTCCACGATAATATATAAGCTGTAAGAAGCTAGGGAGTACATGGAAGGGCCCAAAGATATGAACCAATCGCTGCAGGAGGCATTAAGTGGCTGCTAAATTCCAGAGTGGCATGTCTTGTTTAATTGTTGTGTTAGAATTGGCTTGCCGGATCCAACTGTTGGTGAATTGGTTTCTTGTATAGGATAGGGCACAATGCGGCTGCTTAGCTTATTTTGGCTAGCAGCCACTGCTCAATTTTTTAAGGACTTATTTATGGAGCTGGTGGCACTATGAATATTTAATTTTTCTGCTTATTTTCAAGCAGTCATTTTAAATTGCTGGTAATGGCATAGTCTGATGGTTAAGTCGTGGTATTGTGATTCTTGTCACTAAGATTCAAATCCAACTGGGGTGTTATTGTTGAGTGTGGATGAGCATATGTGGCCTCACTGGTTCATAGCTCTAGTGAAAAGAGTTTACTTCCAAATTTTTAAAAAAAGTTGTACTATTTTTTTTTTTTAGGAGGTAAAATTTGTGGAGCCACGTGACATTTTTGTCAATATGCTGTTGCTGTTTATTTCAAACCCCTCTTTTTTCCACAACTTATTTTCAATTCCTGAAGAGTAGCTGCTCCACCACTAAAATAGAGAAAAATTTCAAATTATCATTTTCTTATAATTAAAAATTTGTATCGGAACATTTCAATTGCTCAAATTTAAGTAGAAAACATGCTTAAGCAGCTGCATGGGACATGGGGTTAATATATTGAAGCTTTTGTGAGGGTTTTAAGGGAGATTTGTATGCAAATCCGAAGGGGTTTTCAACTAGAATGTGTGATTGGTGTGGATAATTTGGAACTTGTTTTTCCATCAAATTTATACGTTTTTGAGCTTCTTGCTCAGTAAGTTGCTTTTGGTTAAAAAATTAGCTCTTAAATTGATGAAAACAGAAATCAGCATCTCACTGAAATTCACAATTTTTAACACAACAATGAATTACAATAGACTTAAAATTGAAAGCAGAGACATTGTGGCCTTATCCGCCTCTTTACAATCTTTAGTCCATTTGCTGGTTCAACATAATCGAATACAATACTCAGGGTTTGATTACAAATTAGCAGACATTGTGGCTCTCTCTTTTTTCATTCATGGCGCTAACTCGCTTCTCATAGCCCTCGCGCCCCTTCACTTCTCTTCTCTCTGTTGTTTTCATATTACAATATAAAAAAAATGGGAGTCTTTAAACTTCCCAATCTTGGGAGCTGAGCGACACCTTAACTATAAGGTATATCATTCAATGTTTTATTTGAAACCGCCGACTCTCCAAGGAATTAAATCGATGGCAAATTTAATTGATTCAATTAAAACATGAAATGCATTTCAATAAACGTTTCGGAAGAAATCACTTTTAAGTCTTTTCATATTGAATTGGTTCGGTCAAGATATATCAAGCAGTGGCCCAAACAGCACGTAGTTCGTATATATCCATGTAATTGGCGAGTTAAAAGAAACATATTTCACTACCATCGGCCTCTATTGTTGTTCAGGAATCTTCAAAGACTCTACACAGATGTTTCGCAAGTTTGGATCTCACGAATTCGCAAAACTCTGTTCATACACTAGCCAGCAAACATGCACCAGTTCGAACCCATAAAAACCAATGGGAAACAGAAATTTCGCAACCACCAACATGTAAATCTGTACATCCATTACTTTGTGACATGGTGACAATGATGGAACCTTACAAAAATCTTTTTTCGACAATTCTTCGAGCTCTTGAAAATTTTGCTAGTGTGAGCGTACACACAAGACTCAAATGTGACTTGATATTTTTTCATTGAATGCCTTTGCCACTTCCAAAGTCCCATCGACATTTGCCTGTCTTACAAAGAAGACCAACCAAGACTGAATCAACGGAAAAAAAACAAAACTGAATATATATATATAGATCGTGCGTTCGCTCAGATGCTCCTACATCATAAATACAAATTGGTTTTGACCTACAATTTCATGTAAAAATAGTTGTTTTTCTTGTACAATTACTAATCATAATTGGCACCAAACAAGCCCTTATTTAATGTATTTTAACACACTCGGTATTTATTCGAGCACAATAAATAGTGCAGGTGGTGCAGAGTTTGATCTGCTTTGCTAGCATAAGTGTGTCAAAGGATACCATCGATCCTCATTTGAGTCCACATGTAGTATTACTCAATGACATCACACATCATAAGTATTTTTGGAATTTGTCATTGTATAAGGGAGAGGGGCCTATAGTGGAGCACCCTAACTTCGCGTTTCTCAAAATCCTCTGCGGAAATTTCAAATCACTCCCAATTTTGTACAACAGCTTATTTGGCAACTCATGCTTCTACATTTCGTTTTAGGGCCACATCATCAAATATGATGCCATATTAGAATGCTTTTTGTTGAGGTATCTAAAAAGGCCCAAAAAAAAAGTGAGACCAATAGTGGTGCACTAAGTCATGTTTTATTGGTGCGTTGATGTGGCATCACACGATTTGTCACTTTGTGTACTTTATGGATAAAAAGTGTTTTGCAATTGGATATTAAAGTGTTCCACTATGGGGCCCACAGAGGACTACTTCTATCCCCACTATTGGACCTTGCTCCATTATGGGCCCCTCTCCCCTAGTTAATGAACTAGTATTGTTTGGAAGAGATATTTGGGGGTACTAATAATGGTTATACTAGAACCTCACTCATCAATCCATCCTTTTCTACCATTGGATTAGCAGGGTATATGGCACTAGAGTAGATTGATGGTAAAGTGAAACATTGGAAGGAAGACATCTACAACTTGGGTTAATGCTTCTTTGAGCTCCTTATGTGGAAGAGCCCTACATAAAATAGCTTGTAGAAGGATTTGGGCATTGCATATATCTTCCTAGGTGGGTTTAGTCTGTTAGTAAGTCAGTGGGTGGGTTGTTGAAGTGTTTGATTTGGAGCTAAGTGGTATTGGAAATTCAAGGAAGAAATGGTGACCATGCTTCATGTAACATTTGTTTATACTTGCAATAATGTTGAACAAAGGCCTTAGATGAACTACGTTGTAAATATGATTTATAATATCATAATAAATCATCATTTCCCCATTGATTTTGCCCTTGTCTCCATCTTACTCTCCTCTTCATGAACCTCTCCTTGTTAATAATTGATGTGAAGGTTTTAGCTATTTTGCATAGGTTGGGCTTACATCTTAATTTGAATGCTTTGGAACATGGTGGAGGCTTGCATTTAGGTAAGCCTTGTTTCCTATGGTATTGGATCTTGGTTCAAGCCAATTTCTGTATTGTGGAATAAATTCTATTTGCTTGCTATGGGATTTTGGATATATAATTTTCTATTGATACTAGAGATGAAAACATAAATGAGATTAAGGGAAAGTCTAAATATTGTTATTCATGTTTATTGTTACTAGTAACAATATTTGGGCATCAAAATTGGTGATGTTCAAGTAGTGATTTGAGGTTGTAAATTATGGGTATTGACACGAAGTCTAGCAATAATGTTTTATTTGTCTAGATGTTGATGATACCATCATCATCTAACCAAATGTCTTTCTTGTTATCTTCATACATGATTTGAGATTCAAAGACACTAGAGTTCATTATAAAGTGTAGGGCATGCTAGCCATTTGTGAACACATAGAAATTCTTGATATTATTTGGGGTGGATGGATTGGATATCAATTTGATTGAGAATATTTTCAACTTAGAGTTTGTCAATGGTTCCATGGTGTTGATGATCACTACTAATGCATTAATAATGAAAATTTTGCTCTTGGGATGTCTTGCATGTTAAAGGCAACACAATCTTTGATTAAATTCATTACTTGTATCTAGATAATCATGTCATTGCATTGATGTTTTCTTTGCACTCGTTTTACAAGTAGCTTTGAATCACTAAATTAAATCTTTTGCTCAATGTCATCTATGACCAATGAATTAGGGATCTATATTCAACCACATTGTTAGTACATGAGAATTACATATTAGATGTTAATTTTTCCCTTGGATTGATTAATTTAATTTTCCTTCCTATTCCCCTTTTTGATTTAGATCTATCAAAGAACAGTCTAGAGACTATTTTTGGTTGAAATAGGTCATATTTATCTTCCCTAACTTCTACTACTTTGTCATTGCATTCCATATCAAAGTTATAAACACCAAGTTCATTTTTTTGTGTATTGCACTTCATTGGGCTGATTGTAGTTGATTACTAGAATTTTTATTTTAGATTCATATTCAATCCTAATTCAACTAGCAATTTCTTTCCAAGGTAACCTCATGTGAGAAAAATCTATTGACATATAACCATCTAGGATTTATAAGCAATCTCTACTCAAAAGCCTACAATAGGCATCAAGAACTTTCAATAATCTTGATGTCTATAAATTGTTGTGCTTGGGGATTATAAACTAGTTCCATATGATTGTGTCTAAGTTCTCCTACATCCTTTACATCAATGTTTTTCAAGCTAAACCACTTTTTTGTTAGATTTAGTAGGAGCAGGCCAAAATCTTTGGCACATTAAATAGGGCATAATGTATTCATATACTCTTGAGTCTACTCAATAGTTCTACAAATTCTTCCCACAAGTTTTAATTGTTAAGAGAAATAAAGGAACTTCACCATTTTCCTTTTAAATTGTCATGTTAGCTTCAACACCTTTAAATTTACTCATCTTCCTTGATAGAAAGAGTCTTGAGTATTATTTCTTTTTGTTTTGTTAATTGTGCTAACTCATATAAGGAAATGTTTGCTTTGGTTTTCTTAAATTCTTCTACAATGTTGTATGTCATATTGTCGGTGGGTAAATAAGTGGATGTTTTTTGGTCCTTTTAGTGGTCTTAGGTTACTCTTGGCCTTAGGATTTAGTGGAGTAAAAACTAAATTTGACGGTGTAGAGGTGGTGAATGGTTGTTTAATCTTGCTTCTAAGTGCATAATTGTTCTTTCGATATTTCTGGTAGCCATGAATTCTTCACTATTGTCCTCAAGTTCATTGCCACTTTCACCTAATAATTCACATTTTCAAGTACCATCACAATTATAGAGTTTTCTCATCTTCATTCACAATAATTTTTTAGGTTGTTAGTCACTTTCTAGAAAATGTCAAATTCCGTGATAAACTTAAGGAAACCCCTCTCTCAATTCGTGAATCAACACCAATTACGAAGGGTCAATTAGTCAAATTTATTGAAGCTCTTTTACAAATTTTTATTGGAGATATGACATTTCTATCATTTGGCTTTGTGTTCCATTTTTTATTATTCTTTGGAAGTTGAAGCTCCTAGGCTGTTAGTATTATTCTCTAAAATTGTATGTTGTAAATTAGCAAATTGTTACTTAGTTTTTGGATCATCCTCTAAATATTGTCTATTTCTAGATTTATAGTCGAAGGATGATTTTGACTTGTTTAAAAATTCTAATTTGAAGGATTTACTTGGTGTTTAAAAATGTGGGAATTACATAGTTTAATAAGTTGTGAATTGTTGGTGTGAACTAATTTAGTGAAATCATGGGATCCTATGGGGAGATGAAACAAGGCATTGCATAAGTTGATGTTGGAATTGGGTTTATCGAGGGAATGTGGTTAATTAGTGCTTGGTTCATTATTGAAACTTGATTATAACTAGGGTGATTCAAAAGGGTTGGATTAACTATAGCAAATCCCTTTGGTATTAACCATCAATCCACATTAATATCTTTGATATGTACATCAACCAAGGGATTCAATTTAGGAGTTTTGCACACAAACAACAATGCAATTGAATCTAGGGCATGTGTGTAGATCTAAATTGTAGCAATGTTGTTAAGTTTATAAGGATCTAAGGCCCAATTAAAATCTTTTGGAATTTAACAATAAAGGTTGGGATTGGTTTGTTAGCCCCCCTACAAATAGATGTAACCTAATGATATATTGCTTAAATCTATGAGAATTTTGAATATTAAAATGGCCAAGGAAAGATCTCTCAAGTTGAGCACATGTGGTTATTAATCCAATAAATTGATATAGATATCATTCATATGAATGTTAATCAAGGAAAATAAAAGAATCCTATAGGCTACAACATCATGGTCTTTCCTCATGAGGATATGAGCATCCTTAAAAGCTTGGATATGCTCTTCAACAACCCTTGTTCCATCATGTTGAAATTTGTAGAAGAATTTCTCATTATTTCATGGCAAGTCATGTACTACACCTCTAGTGTTGATTTGATTACAACCTTAGCCAAGGAGGAAACCATTTTAGGAAAAAAATGATGGAAATGATTCACAAACAATTTTAAGACTAAGGGGCCTCTTTATTAGACCTAAGATTTTAGAATTGGGTAAGGCAAATCAATTCAAAATCTCCTTAAGTTGGCCCAAAATAGGTTCATTTTGGTGAACCTAACATTGTGCATCCTAAATTTTGATTTGGAGGCATTCAAAATTGTAGATATAGGTTTGCATTAGTGTGATTTGCATTGCATTTAGGGTTTAATTTTGCATGTTTGCATCACTTTAATTCATAAAAAATCAGAAATTTTGCATTAATTTTACATGCATCTTGCATTTTAGTTGCATCAAGTGTGTCTTTCAATCATTTAGATTCAAAATTCAATTCAAATTGCATTCCAAAGGTTGTCACTTTTCTCACTAATTGCACTTGCATTAAGACACCTAAAACTAGAAAAATCTATCACAAAAGTCACAGTCAGTAACCTAAAACATAGAACTCAAACATCAAACCCGAAACACAAACTTTAATTTTTCCAACCCCTTTACAAAGACTCATTCTCCCTTGGGTGAACCTGTCCTTGTACAAGTGCTTTTTCAAATTCCTGGGCATCATTTTGTCTCTGTTTGCTTCATTTCATTCTATTGTCAGATCTATGTTTCAGTTTGAGAAAACAAAAAATTATGTGCTTTCTTGCATTAAGTTCAATTGGTCAAATTAAGTGCATTGTTTGAAATAAAAATTGGCATTAAAAATACATCATTTTCAGGTTTTTGCACACCATAATCAATAAATTATCATGTTTCAAATCTAAAAATTGCAAAATATTTTTACATACTTGCATTGTGATTCATACTTTTGGGTGCTTGTTACATTTACATAGCACCTTTTTCTCCATTTTGGGTGCACTTTGGTTTGGTGAAACTTGTATGAGCTTTACAACCTGGTGACCTATTGCCTAGTTTAAGGTGTAGTGCTTTTATTTATAATTCCTTAATTTCTTTATATTTTAAATCAAGCATTGAATATTTTAAATCAACCCTAAATTCTTTTTCACCACCATTTATTTTATTTATAATCTAATTGTTTGGATTTTATTTCAAGCCCCATGGGCATTGGAGCTGTGTGAGTATATTTTGGCCCATGAAAATTTAACCCCAGATATTAGATTATAAATCTTCAATGAACCAAATACAATTTCAGGCTTGATGGGCATTGCAACTCTATGGGTACATTTTAGTCCATGGAATACAACCTCAAACATTAGATTTTAAATAAGATTAATGATAGTGATTAATAAATTAACTAATAATTATATAATATTATTGGCTAATTAATTTAACTTTTTACTATAACTTGTAAAATTTAGGTGAATATGATCTAATTAGGTATTAAATATAATGGTGATTTTTTTAGTTAAATAAAATTAATATTTTGGCAATGTAACCAAGACTAAAATAAAATTTTATAAAAATGTGGCAATTTAGATCATCTTATAGCTTGTACTATTAGCCAAATTTTGATTCCCCAATTTCAATTATTAGCCACTTGATGAATATTAACCACTAAAAAAATCATTGGATCATGCCCAAACCTAAAAGGGAATCAAGATTGCAACCTCAATGTGGTCTGCTTGAAGATCACACCCAAACAAAGGACAATATCATAATCAAATGGAGATCATAGTCGATTTCTTTTCTCTTCCACACATGTAGATTGAAGTTTCTAACATAAGAAATTTTCTCTTCAAATGCACATAATGAGATTGAGACTAGTTATGAATTCCCCCTTTACACATGCATGTGAGATCACCACCCACACAATACACAAGAAACTAGACAATTGCATATAACCAGTGTTCAAATAAAACTCACCAAATAATATCGAACCAACATCAATTTTTTTTTCTCTAATACCATGTTAAAATCTACAAGATCAATTATATTGATGCCCATACTAATTATCCATGTGAGTCAAGCTCACACATGCTCATTGTTGCAAGTAAACAAAATTAATAGAAATCAATCATTGAATGCTGAATGAATGCAATAGTTGAAGTGATAATAATTAACTCACAATAAGGAGATACATATAGATAACTAGCCAACTAAATTTAGTGGACCCTATGTAGACATGCAAAATTGACATCATGCATTCCTCATATTTAATTAAATCATATTCGCCCGATCAATTAAATAAATCAAGTTTATTTGATTAATCTCCTAAGTTATCTCTTTAATTAAATAAATCAATTTATGATATTGCTATCAGGATTCAACCGTGTAGTTTCGAGTCAAACTCATTGACCCATGTTTCATGAGTAGTGGTTCACAAGAACCCATCTCTCATGATAGTGAATGGTCCACTTAGCACTCATTGCATCTAGGTGATGCTCACAGAGGTGAGGTCCGTCGGAGGTCATCCGCTCTCCCTCAAGCGCTTAACAGGAGTTTTCTCAGGGTTGAGTTGTTATTTGCAAAACCTTCAAGTGTTGTGCCTTATGAACCATTCATAATAAAGCCCTTTAGCTCATCAATTGATAAGTAGGAGGTATTTTTCCACACGTGTCAAATTATGATATTGCTATCGATTCAACCGGTAGTTTCGAGTCAAACTCATTGACCCATGTTTCATGAGTAGTGGTTCACAAGAACCCATCTCTCATGATAGTGAATGGTCCACAGCACTCATTGCATCTAGGTGATGCTCACAGAGGTGAAGCATTGGTCCGTCAGGTCACCCATCCCGTACTGCTCCAGCTCAAGCGCGCTTAACCAGGGAGTTTTCTCCAAGGTTAAGCCCGCTTGAGTTGTTACCAAAAACCTTCAGCAAGTGTTGTGCCTTATGAACCATTCATAATAAAGCCCCTTTAGCTCATCAATTGATAAGTAGGAGGTATTTTTCCACAGCGTGTCAAATTATGATATTGCTATCAGGATTCAACCGTGTAGTTTCGAGTCAAACTCATTGACCCATGTTTCATGAGTAGTGGTTCACAGAACCCATCTCTCATGATATGAATGGTCCACTTAGCACTCATTGCATCTAGGTGATGCTCACAGAGGTGAAGCAGGTCCGTGGGAGGTCACCCATCCCGGTACTGCTCCAGCTCAAGCGCGCTTAACCAGGGAGTTTTCTCCAAGGTTAAACCCGCTTGAGTTGTTACCCCATTTGCAAAACCTTCAGCAAGTGTTGTGCCTTATGAACCATTCATAATAAAGCCCCTTTAGCTCATCAATAAATCAAGTTCATTTAATTAATCTCCTAAGGTCATCTATTTAAATTAAATAAATTCATCTTTATTTGATTTAACACTAACATCATCTCCTAAGGTCATCTATTTAAATTAAATAAATTCATCTTTATTTGATTTAACACTAACATCATCCTCTTTGATTAAATAAATCAAATCTTTATTTAATTAAATCTAAAATCATTTTCTTATCATTTTGATTTATTTTAATCGTAAAATCTAAGTCAAAAGTCAAAATCACCTAATCTCCTATTAAATTAATCAAATCCCGATTAATTTAATCCTAATCACCTGAATCCTCTAGATTTTGCAACTTGCACCAATAAATCATTTCTTTGATTTAATAATTCCTCTTTTTCATTCAAAAAGGCATCTCAAGTGGAATATTCCTCCATTTCAAATCTCCCTCCCAAATGTTTTGTCCTCCATCATAGCATTAACTCCTTTTACATTGTCTCTTACACGTCTCCCACTTGGCATTTAAGACTCTTTCTTCTCCCTCCAACAAGCCAACTTTCTGTGAACCCCAAATCTAGGTACCTGCAAAACAACATGATTAAACAAGTTAAACAAGGAAATGCAAGCCTAAACATGGATTCCCCATGAGATTCATTAACATAGCTCAAATTAGGAAGAGAATGATGAAAAATACAATGAAACCACAAAAACAAGATTGAATCCTAATTAGATATGCAAACTCTCAATCCCATGGGGGAATTGGTGCCAATTTGATGTGGAAATTTGGCTCTTTCCCAATTCCTATGATTGCAAGCTTCAATAAGTAGACTTGATGAACTTTGATCCACTTTTGATGATGAATGATGAAGACTCCAAGCTAAATCTGCAAAAGAACCTAGCTAAGAACTCAAAGGTGTGAAACTTGATAGATATTTGAGCATGGTAACTTTACTCAAATTGTGGATGATGAAATGAGGAGAGGAGCTCTTCATTTATAGGATTTCAAGATGGATGAAAGCCCAAATTTGAGCAATGTGGGACTAACTTTCATCCAAGGATATGGTGCCACTTGTCAAGCTATGAATGGATGATGGTTGTGCAAGATTTGGGGTTTGTGCCAATAAATGCCAATATTTGAAATTCAAATTTGTTGAAATGACATGTAAGAGGGAAGGGAAAATGCAATAAATGCCACTTGGCTCAAGGCAAAGGACATGTAAGAGATTTAAATGCCTTGTTGGATGTACATGTTGACTTGGAATTTTTGAATTCAAATTGAGAGAATATTCCAAAAGATGCCTTGTGAGGAAAATAGGGATTTAATAAATGAATTAAATCTATTTTCATGTGCAACTTGCATTATCTAGAGGATGTGATATGAGATGAGGTTAAATTAATCAAGGGTTAATTAATTTAACAGGAGATTAGATGATGTGACTTATTTGACTCAAATTTATGGATTTATTTAAATCAAATAAGATAGAAATATGATAAGAGGCTAATTAAATAAATATTTTGATTTATTTAATTAAAAAGGGATGGTGTTAGGCTAAATCAAATAAGGTTTTAATTTATTTAATTTAATGGATAGACTTTAGAGATTTAATCAAATAAATTGATAATTTAATTAAATAAGGATAATTAGATCAGATGGATTGATTTAATTAACAAGAGAAAGTGACTTAATTAGACAAAATGATTTATTTAATTAAGAGACGAATATTGATGAATTTAATCAGATAAGGGAATTTGATTAAACGGTTAGACCGAGGGATGATTTAGGAAGAAACGATGTTAATAAGTCAGGATCGAATGCACGATGTCAATTAGTATATTTTTGATGTCTACACTTTCAAATTTCAAATTTGAACCTAATAGCATTTATTGTGCACATTCATCAAAATGTGCTCAAGCTTCCTCCATTCACATCTTGACAAGTGGCTCTTGGCCATTGGTTGAAAGTTAGTCTCACATTGCTTCATTTTGGGCATTCTTCCATCTTGTCTTTCTATAAATAAGAGGTTTCTCTCATCTTTTGATCATCCTCAACTTGAGCAAACTTACTATACTCAATTTCATCTTCAAGCATTGGCATTTTCATCAATTTCATCAAGGCATAGCTAGGTTATTGCAGGTTTTCTCCATTGAGTTCATTTGAAACAATCACCAAGTGGATCAATCATCACCAAATCATCAAAAGCTTGCATAGGAGTTGGGAAAGGGCCAATTTCCACATGCAATTGGCACCAACTCCCCCATAAGATCAAGAGTTTGCATGTTTTTAATAGGATTTGATATATCTCCTTGCTTTTTCATTGTGTTCTTGTTTTTATTCCTATTTTGAGCATTGCTAATGGATTTTATGGGGAACTTTTATCTTTACTTGCATTTGAATCTTCTAATGTGTTTGTTTATTGTGTTTTGCAGGTGCTAGGATCTTGGTTCTACATTTTGGCACTAGGAGGGAAAATATCAAGTTCTTAACACATTTTTTTGACAAAATTCTATGGTTTTTTGTTGATGTTTTGTGTCTATAGGAAACAGAGCCATTGATAGTCCAACGACCCCATACAGAGCCGTTGACAGCCCAACGGTGCCATACAACACCGCTTCAAACTCCAAACTCCGCCGCTAAGGTCTTCCCGCCCAGAAATTCAAAATTTTCAAACTACACCACTAACCTTTTCAAACTGCACCGCTAGACTCAAACTGCACCGCTGACCTTTTCAAACATCGCCACCTTTGCTTTCTTACTTTTTCACTCAAACTTAAAATGGTTGTATCTGTAGGATTTGAGAAATGCAAATCCACAGAACCCAAAGAACACCTGCATGCAAGAAACTTGTCACAGAGAAAGAAAGAGACCAAAACAAGGGTTTTGGCTCTGACAATGTGCAAAATATATTAACAGAGAAAAAATGAATCTAGAGAACCTTAGAATACAAGAGATCAATCCTTATAAATGAGATCAAAACCGAAAGGAAAAACTTAACCCTAAGGTGAGTGCATTTAATAATTAATATTAATTATTAAATGTCTAATATATGTGCATAAAGTGAAGTCTTAAGAGGAGAGTAAAGTTAATTAATTACTTTACTCTAACATCCCCCCTTAAGAAGAGCTACAATGCAGCTACAAACAATGCAGAAGAAAGCAAAGGAACTACAATGCAACTGTGGGTCCCGGCTACATGGCCTAATCAGGTACCCAAATACAACAAAATCTCTATAAAGCGAAGTAAAGGAGAAAACCAAGTGGGAAAAAACTCCTCTCCAAAAAAGAGATGAACAAGAGTGAAAGAAGAAGAGAGATAGAAGGAGAACTCAACATGACCCCCCAAGAACTGCTTCTATCACACAAGTACAAAATATGTTCCCCCCATAGGAGAGAGAAGAGACTCCAAAGACCCCCCAGAATGAGAGAACCCCTGTGCCAATGATCAAAACAATGTGTCTCCTCAGTGGAAGAAACAGATCCAGTGGTCGAGGAAGAGGAAATCCCTGAATGTGAGGTGAAAATGGAAGTCCTGGATGATGCTCATTGAAGAATGAAACTGCAGTATGAGTGTCTAAATAACAGGATGGTGAATCAAACAACTCAAGATGATCCTGAAATGGAATCTCCAATGAAGATGGGATAACAGGTGTGCTGAAACTGTCATCTGTGAGGAAAGGAATTTCCTCTTATATGGCCTCAACAACTACACTTGATGGCTCGATGAGTGGAGCAACAATGTCAGTCATAGCTGAAGAGGAATCCTGCTGAACAGATGTGATCTCAACAGAAGGTAGAGGTGTAGAAGTCGCAACACTAGTCTCATGAACAGATGGAAGAACACATAAGTTCAAGTGACCAAACTTCACCTCAGATACTGCATGCTCTCTTGTGGAAAGAGAGGAAAACTCAAACAATGGAGATGGTGGACCAAAGTGTGTGAATGCATACAACCGGGAAGAATGATCAACTGTCCCTGTTGCAACAATGTTGCCAATCTGAATGTCTCTGATGTGCACTGAATCAGGTGTAAACTCAACTGTCTTCCCTGTCCCACTGTGAGCAATCTGATAGATGGAGAGAAGGTTAGTGGACAAAGATGGAACACATAGTACATCATTGAATGTACCATCATCAATGTCAATAGAACCTTTCCCACATACACTCATATAAGTGTTATTACCCATCAATATGTGTGGTGAGGATGCAGCCTCGAAAGATGAGAACATGTCCTGAGAAGATGCCATATGGTGTGAAGCACCTGAATCTAGTAGCCATCTGGATGAATGTGAACTGGAGGTTGCACATAATGCATGACCCTTATGTGGGGCCTGTCCATCTGTCTGGAATGATGATGAAGATGAAGAAGAAGACTCGCCTGATGTAGATGAAGAAGAGTGATGAATATTGTTCCTCTCAAGAAGAGTTGTCAAATCTGAAACCTGTTTGGAATATTCATCTATCTTCTTCTCATAACACTTGGACTCAGAATGTCCTAGCTTATTACAATAAGCACACTTAGGTCTATCTTTCTTCGATGATTCCCCCTTAGGAGAAGGTGAATCAAAGGTGTGATGTGAACTGGAATCCTTCCAATGCTCTGTGGTCTTTGGTTTCTGTTTCTATTTTCCCGTGGAGGACTGGGCTACCAATGCTTGGTTCTGTGAACCTAAAAGTGAATCCATCTGCTTGAGCTTGGCTTGCTCATGAGTTAGACGATCACAAAACACCTCAAAAGTAGGCATGACATGTTGAGCACCCAAGGCATCCATGGTGGAATAGAAGGTCAAAGAGAAGATCTAAAATGGACCCCGAAGCTTGGAGAGAATTAGGAAGATGCACTCTGTATCAGTCTTATTCTTGCCAAAACCCTGCAAGATAGATCTTTGCTGTTTGAACTTCATCAGAAAGTCCTCAATGGAGGGAAACGAATCAGGTACCAAGGAAGTCAACTCGGCCTCAAGTTGTAATGCTCTGAACTCATTGACAGTGCCAAAAAGTCCATCAAACTTGGTCCAAATGGCTCGAGGAGTGAGACACCCATCAAGATGAAACGAGAGACTGTCTGAAATGTGTAAAGCCATCAATCCCATAGCCTGATCCATATGGTTCCTGTGCTGCATAACCTCAAAGGGGTGAGTTAACTAAGGCCGAACCTCATCCAAACAGGACCATAACCCTCGAGACTGAAGAAGAGTCATCATGTGACCCTTCCAAGTGTGATAATTATGCAGTGTGAGAGATTCAATAGATCTATTGGCCATCCTATGAACTATGCCTCAACTGCTCTGAAATATTTATTTATTATTATTTAGTGGTTTTTCAGAACTAGACAGAAGATGCAGAAGGGGTTTTTTTGTTTTGTTTTGGTGTTTATAGATTCTAGTTTTCTGATGTAAATGACAGAAAGCAAGAAAAAAAAACCCCCCACAATGCAAAAATCCAATCCCCAGTACAAACTGAAAGCCAGAAAACAATAGAAAGCAGTATATGTTTGAGACAAATCTCTGTGTACCTGAAGAATTTTCTGATAAAATAAACTACAGATTTGGAAAGAGCACAAAACCACCTTTCCGACGCCTATTCGCTTTCAAAAAACAGAGAAAAAATGAGCAAGTTATGCTCCTCAGAGTGCAAAAAGATCATCGGACTTTGACTGCGAAAAAATGAAACCAAACTAGAAAATTCTGAAAATTTTCCTACACCATCAGAACGGGCTCGGAACCAGCTTTCCAATGCCTATTTCCATTTGAAAAACGGAGAAAAATTGAGAATTTTATACCTGATTTAGTGAAAACAGGTTGAAATGCACAATCTAGCCTTAGAAGTCCTCAGGGGCCAAAAAAAAAGCCCCTGGTCGCCTGGGCGGACTAGGGGGCTAGAGCTAGGGAGCTGGGCATGGGTCCTGGTCACCAACGTGACCCTGCTGTAGAGGATTTAAGCCCTCAGGGGCTGTCGGCTGGTGGCTGGCGGTTAACTGCAGGCGGTTACCACTGGTGGTTACCGCTGGTGGTGGTGGTCGAGCGGTGGCTCCGCTGGCCGGAGTGGCTAGCGAGTGGCCGCTCAGTGGCCGACGGGTGGCGGCCCAAAAAAGAACTGGCGGCTCAAATTTTGTAAAAAACTTTGTGTTTTTTTAATTTTTTTTGAAATTTTGGACCTCGATCTGCGTGCCCTAGGGCCGTACAGCCTTGGGGCAAAAAAAATTGCCTTCTAGTGCAACTATGTCCGAATCGGACATGTTTTATATGAAAATAGGGGTTTTTGGATGCTACGAGCTCAACGGTGACGTCTGTTTGAGCTCAAAGTGCTCCAAAAAAAAGAACCCCCTCTATTCCAAATAAAAATAGAAGACAAACACAGATTTGATGCAACCAAAACCTAGATCTCTAATTCTTTCAAAAACTGAACAAGCTACAACAGATCTGGCTTTGATACCATGTAGGATTTGAGAAATGCAAATCCACAGAACCCAAAGAATACCTGCATGCATGAAACTTGTCACAAAGAAATAAAGAGAAAAAAACAAGGGTTTTGGCTCTGACAATGTGCAAAGTATATTAACAAAGAAAAAATGAATCTAGAGAACCTTAGAATACAAGAGATCAATCCTTATAAAGGAGATCAAAACCGAAAGGAAAAACCTAACCCTAAGGTGAGTGCATTTAATAATTAATATTAATTATTAAATGTCTAATATATGTTCATAAAGTGAAGTCTTAAGAGGAGAGTAAAGTTAATTAATTACTTTACTCTAACAGTATCTTAGTCATTTTTTGGTCTTTTTCGGAGCTTTTTTTTTTGAAATGGGGTAGAATTTCATAAGCTATCCAATGGTGTAGGTGTTTCTCAACTTTGATAGAGTTAAAATTTTCAAATTTTCACCTATTTTCAAATCACAATGAAACTCGGTCTAAATTTTAGGGTTTTTATGCTTAATCATTTATCTAACCCTCATATATTCTTGTTTCTTGATTTCATCTAACATTTGGAGCTTGTATTGCAAGTTTTAAAGGATCCTGGAGCATGTAAGTCAAAGAAAAAATATTATCACATGATTGTAACAAGTGTTTTTAAACACATTGGGAGCAATTATAATCCCATTCTTAAGGATTTTTTATCTTCAATTTTTAAGATTCAATAATTTTCATTTGGGCTTAAAAAGAGAAATCAAAGGGACTAAAAAGAACTTTAGGAAAACTTACTAGATTTTTTTAAGGTTAACAATTGAACAAGGCATAATCCACATTTCACTCTGGTGCACTAAAAAGAATCAAATCATTGCTTTGTGGGTTTAAAATGAACAAGTGCTTCTTTGTTTTGTAATTACTTACTCAAAGTAATATCATTAAAAAGACATATGTGCTTCTCTCGTGCCTCACGGTGATCTTGAGAATCAAAAGGCCTTTTGGTGACATTAAGTAATTACCCACACACTTCAATTTGGACTTTAAAATTGAACAAATATTGCTAGTGTGAGTGAAGCCTATTGTGTACATTCTCTCTCTTTGGTTCACAACAAAGATTGATCAAGTTACGAATATGTTTGTTTTCTTTTTCTTTTTTTTTATCTTAGAGGGCCTTCCTTGTGAGAAAAAGTAATCACCCAAGGGAACAACCCAATCAGGAACACGCTAAAGCCAAGCGACTTCCACCCAGGGTATAAGTGTGGATATTGGAACAAAGGCCAATATCACGAGGATTATTCTCACAAGAAGGGAAACAATGGTCTCTCACTGCATGGATGGTCCCCCACAAACGAAATGTCTGCATTAAAACCCCTTGTTTAGAAAGGCCAAAATCCTTATCTATTTGTTGGTGCAAGAACGGTTGTTCTGAAGCTGCCCCACACTTTTACGACTTTTAGTAGAGATGAAAAGTATGCCATGGGAGATTCATGGGTATTGATGCTTGGCTGACCTGAGAAGCGAGTGCACTGTAAGGGGGAGCTTGTGTGGTCAAGCATCCAACCATTCGCTAAAAGTAGGTGTAGCTGGACTTGTCCAAGTGGGGATTCAACAAATACAATTTTTCATATCCATAGGGTTGTGCATGTTCTTGAAATCAAAACGCTTTGCTTGATCTTAAACATTGAAAAAAAAACATTCAACATGAGCATCAAATCTCAAACCCTTTAGGAGAAGTAAATATCCTTGAATGAATTCACATGCTATTGCTTGCCCTTGGGATTCTCATCCTTAGAGGCTTCTAAGCATTTGGATTTCATCTCAATTTTCTCCTACTAAAGTCAACATTAGGTAACCTTTGTCTTGATTTCCTTGATTTCCACATAATGCACTTTGTGGGATGAAAGAAAATTAGGACATTGGGCATCTAGTTTTAAAAGCTAATTAAGAGGGTGTTTGTGATAAAAAGAACTCATTAAGAAAAGTTAAGAAACAATTGAACCCCACACATGTGCTTGGTATCTTTTGGTCATATGGTTTTCATGCAAACAATGGTCATTTGGTTTGAACTACTCTTAGAGAAAAGCATGTTCTTCACTATCTTGGTCTTGTAAACAAGGTCCTTGTTAGGTTCATTTAGGATCAAATCAAACACTTCATCCATCCTCAAAACATCTATCAAAATCCATCCCACCAAACAACTTTGGAGCTTTGGAAACATCATTATCTAGACTTGGGTACATCCTTAAACCAAATAAAAAATCACTTGTTTAGTTAGGTGTGTTTGAATAATTCCTTCCTCACACACTGAGTTAAATTATCACCTTTTTGAACAAGTTCATCCTAAGATAACATCTAACATCTTAGGGTTTATAATTTGGCTATCCAAATCAAACCAATCAAAATCAAATCCTAAAGTCTAGCATTGATCCAAAATACCTAAATGTTCAACACCCATATCATTCACCCCTTTCATCCTTCATCTCATCATTTGGTCCTAAACACCTTAGAGGTCACTTTTGCAACAAGGTCAAAACACAAGAACATGGAATATAAATTTGGTCCATACATCATGAGTGGTCTAAACCAACCAAAATATCAAAGCCTTACAATGCCAATTGGTTATTAACACTCACATTTATACAAACAGTACATGTAGGATCATTATCTCCTACAAACCTTGATGGTACAACAAATGTGAGTATGCCCAGTAAAAAGTTTGGAACACCTTTTCCTATGATAGATTTAAATCAAAGTCTAAACCTACAAATCTATCAACCAAACGATCAATGCATGAATCTTGAAATAAACAACATTATCCCACCAAATCCATACATGTCAAATGTGAATATACTAAGTACAAGTTTACCAAACATGAACATTTCAAATCCACACTTAGTAAACTTTGGGATGGATATGTTTGTGAATCATATGAATGTTGTTCAAAGTCCAAAAAAAATGATAACGACTCCATGTATTGATCCAAGTCAAGGTAACACCATGAAAAATGAAAGTTACCTAAATCAAGACAATATGTTTCCAAATCAAAACAATGTTAAAATTCAACCTATAATGCCAAATCTGAACATCATCCCAAATCATAAAATTTTCCAAAATCAATTTTTCCATGATTCCATACAAACACCATAAGTACACATTCCAAATCTGCTTGAACAAAAGAATCAACTATATCAAAGGAGTCAAAATCAAAACCAGGATCAAATTTCACTAGATCAACTTGCTTCACTTGCCAAACTAATTGACTTATTGAGCCAAAATACCTCTTCACTCCAAAATCAATACACTCTTCCATTGGTTGAACCATGTCATCAAAGCATTGAGTGGTGTCCACAACCACATCAAGAACAATACCTCCAATGTCAAGCAGATGGATATCAAGATCAACAACATCAACAACAAACCCAATCACCCCATCTCGAAGATCAATCACCACATCTCGAAGATCAATCACTACATCTCAAAGATCAATCACCACATCTCCAAAATCAATCATCACAAAGGCAATTTAGAGTACAAATCTCACAAGGTAACAAACAAAAATACACACCACTTGGGAAACCCATTGAATCCATCATGAAGAAACTGGTGCAGGAAAAACTCATCACAATTCCCACCTATGACAACTATCAAGAGCCCCTAGTGAAACCACCATGGTACAAAGAAAATCACTTTTGTGATTTTCACAAATATAAGGGACACACAACATCAAATTGTATTCGACTCAAAATATCATCCAAGACCTTATTAATAAAAAAATAATAACTATTGGGGACAATGATAAGGATTCAACCACTAGTGATAGCAACGACAATCTCTCTGCCACAATTGTCGAGAACAATGATCAAGATCTATCTGTCAATGAGCAGCTTGAAGATGTTACCACCTCATCTAACGATCAACCCAACATACATCAAAAGCCACTTTTTGATCCACCTACCATTAATCATGTTGAAAATGTCTCTACATCACCTAATGAGTTAGAGGGAATATTTCAAGAATTCATTCCAAAGCATGATCAACATCTTTCACCAAAGTCTAGCAATGGTCCTTTCCAAGACATATTGGCATCCTTTGACCTCATGGTTACATATACTGAAGAAATCCTCAACTCAACATTTGATCCAAGTCCACTCAAATATCAAGAGAATATTGAGCCATTTCCCATGCCTAATGAAGACATCCAAGAACCCTTTGTAAGAAATCCATCCTTTGAAACTGGCCCATGTTAAGAACTTGATCCAAAGCATGTTGAAAGCAATTTCAAAATCATTCAAGATCAAGAATTTGTATCTCCAAGCTATTACAATGATCTAATGGACACTCTCCTATCTATACAAGATGTTGCAAATGATGATCACATCCACATAGCACATACTCCTCCATCTACCCATGAGATGCTTTATGTGGATGGAAACATAGACGATCTTCATTCAGAACAAGATTCCTTTACTCCTGACATTATTACACAAAAAGAGTGGGTTATCGATTCCTACAGTCAAATTGAGTTGTCAACATCAAGATCAGATATATCCCAAATTCAGACTGAGGACATCATGTATGAAGATATCTAGCATTATCCACTCAAGGAAATAGGTTGGATAGAACAAGATATTTCGGAGTCAGCAGAGCAAAAAATTGAAATAACATCATTTGCAATGGTCATTTATTAGAGAGTGCTTACTAAACAAGACATCTCAAAACAAGCAGAATCAAGGAACAAAGGTGCTAACACCACCATACTGGGGGCAACATCATCTCAAGGAAACATCAACATAGGGAGGACGAAGAATCCTTATGATGAAACCAAGACAAATACTACAACCAGCCATGTCATGAATCTTCATCCACCCATCACCCCATCCTTGAATTGGGACCAACATCAAAGGAAAGATTCGAATCAAAGCACAAAGAACATTATCAAAGCAAAAGAAGTTGAGAAGCATAATGGAAAAATCAAATACAAATGGATAGCAAAGAATACAAAGAAGGATTATCCTTATCAAACTCCATTAGTCAAAGAAACTATGGGGAAAAATAACAAAGGGAAAAGTATCCATCAAAGATGTCCACAAAATCAAAAGCATACTTTTCAAGCAACGTACAAAGTGTATCAAGCAGTTGGTCCTAATTCTATGCACACTTCTGTATCCACCCATCATTGCTCATCTTCCCAAGTTTGGAAAGTCAAAGGTTCCAAATTGTCAACCAATCCATCTCCTATCCCTAAACACACTCCATCCACGCCTCCACGCATAATATCCAATTCTCACATTGACCATGTGTTGGCAACAACCCTTCATCATAAGGATTTAGAAGGCACTATATCACGATATGTGCACAAAGACCAAGTTAACCCCAGTATCAACAAAACAGATCAAGAATATCAAAAGTTGCATTCAAGTGCATGTATCGTAGCAAAGCAACTTCTTCAAGTAGGATATCGATGGCACATTATGGCAGAAGCATCTACATCGAAACCATCAGGTGGTTCAACATGAGCTTAAAATCTCTTAGAAAAATCCAAAAAAATCAGAAAAGGGATTGAAAATAGTAAAGAAAAAAATCGTCCTCCTGTGAAAACCATTGTGGTGGCGCTTTGGATAGGTACCATGATGAAAACCTAGAAAATAGGCATCATGTGTAGAATCGAGCATCTACGTGCACCAATTCAGGTGGAATCATCTTATCCAATCCATAATAAAATCTAGCATTTCATCCATCTTATCCATAATAAATCCATCCATGAACCATTTATCCAATCCATTTTCATCCATCTACATCCATAGTCCAAATTATCTTGATCTCGACAAAGTTTGGTGTACACTTTACACTTGCTTATGCTAAACATCTTGACATGGGTCATTTTCATTGATCCTATCCTATCCCACGTCATCTGAGCCATGAAGCATTATCCAATAAAGCATTCCTCCATTCAAACACCTTATCCTAGTGCAAGATAATCCTTGGCATCCTTTGCATGCTTACCATATCCATCCATCCATACACCTATCCCGACATCCATCCATGACATTTCAAACATTGCTAGACACTGGGGGCAGATATTTACATCTTTCTTCAGGAATAAATCTTAATCTATATCTCCCAACTTATGTGGTAATCCAAAAATTAACAAACATAAAATCAAATCAGTCAAACATTTGAGAGCAAAAATTCAAATCACTAGCCCATGGCATATTTTGACAAGAAAACATTCCTTATCAAGCTTCATCTTTCATCAAACATCAATCCAAACAATCAATATCAGTTGCATCTAATTTTCACTTCAAACGTCACATCAAATCATTGAAAACAAGTTTGTTCCAAAATCAAGCTTCAAAATCCTGACTAATCAAAATCCAATCAAAAAATCATCATCTCGGGATATCCTTCCCAATCCTTGTGTTTCTTATCACTATCCTTGCATTGTTGTGTATCCTCAACAATGTTATCACCAATCAATCCATCATCATCTTGGGATATCCTTCCCAATCCTTGTGTTGCTTAACACTATCCTTGCATTGTTGTGTATCCATCAATTTGATCAATCAACCTTAGCTTGGTTTTCAACAAAATCCCAAAACAGAGCACTGATATCATCACACATCTAAATCGTCAAAATCATGCGAAAATCCAAAAACATCCAAATCATATCAAAATCTAAAAACAAGTCAAAAAATAAAAAATGTCAAAAACATGCTAGTTGAACTACGTCATCTCTAAGCTTAAACTTAGGCAAGGCTAATTTTTTATCAGCCCCCGAGACACAAAATCCAAAAAAAATCATAAAATCTCATAAAACCTAAAAACATTTGGAAAATTGGAAAATCAAAACATTTGTAAAATCTCAAAAAAAAAAAAACAGCCTCAAAACATTTCAAAATACCAAAAACATCCAAATATTTGAAAAAACCCATCCATCCCATCTTGCTTTCACCCGAAATAAACTATCACCCATAATAAAATTGATCATCATCTTCATCCTTTGGCGAAAAAAATAGAAACACGTACAACAATCGGAAAAATCAAACTTCAAACGCAAAATCAAAAGCAAACAACAAACTTCTAAATACAAAATCAAACTCTTGATCATTTTCAAACATGCCAATGAACTTTATATCAAAATCCTTCAAACAACTTATCAACCCATCATCATCATATACAATGCATGTCCTAGGATATATCGTTCTGACAATGGACATCATTTTAGATATTACTTTGGATTCTTATCCTAACCAAAACACATCCCCTTGGCTTGCAGTATGAAGAACATTGGCTTGTTTGTGTGCTTGATCTTTTCTTTTTGATTTATCTTATTGTGCTCATTCCAATGACCTCTCGATGATGTCTAATCAAATCGATTTAGAGAGAAAGGAATGGGGCATCGATCAATATCTTTTTGTCTGTTGTTCTTGTTGGACGTTCTTATGCATCTCTTTCTGTAGTCCAATAATACATCTATTCCCTATCATAAGCAAATCATCCATCAAACATCTCATTCATCTTTATCATAATAGTTGGCTTGTTGAATCCTCTTGTCATCATCTCATTTCTTCTTTTCTGTGCTAACATCATACCAGGATAGTTAATCATCATCGCCAATGCATCCATCTTGCATCCACAAATCATTAGCACACATAAATCTCATAATCATAGCATATCACATCATCCATCTCATCCATCTCACATGCATTACATTATCATTTAAGTTTTTTAGAATAATGTAGATTGGTTATTCTAAGCATCTTAAAACCATCTCATTTGCATCATCATCATAACCATCCATATGTCTATCTTGATCCTCTTTGTCGTGAGATCGAACCTCAAATCGAATTTTTCGCTTAATCTCTCGAGGGGGCAATGTACCAATATACTTCTTTCCGTTGGGGCATCCGAAAAAATCATATTTTTTTTGAATTTTGATCGTGGCAAGTTTATTCTTTGAACCAACACAACAAGTACATTGCTTCAAAGAGGGGCAAAATATAGACATGCAAAATTGACATCATGCATTCTTCATATTTAATTAAATCATATTTTCTCGATCAATTAAATAAATCAAGTTTATTTGATTAATCTCCTAAGTTATCTCTTTAATTAAATAAATCACATTTATTTAATTAATCTCCTAAAGCCATCTATTTAAATTAAATAATTTCATCTTTATTTGATTTAACACTAACATCATTCTCTTTGATTAAATAAATCAAATCTTTATTTAATTAAATCTAAAATCATTTTCTTCTCATTTTGATTTATTTTAATCCTAAAATCTAAGTCAAAAGTCAAAATCACCTAATCTCCAATTAAATTAATCAAATCCTGATTAATTTAATCCTAATCACTTGAATCCTCTAGATTTTGCAACTTGCACCAATAAATCATTTCTTTGATTTAATAATTCCTCCTCTTCATTCCAAAAGGTATCTCAAGTGGAATATTCCTCCATTTCAAATCTCCCTCCCAAATGTCTTGTCCTCCAACATAGCATTAACTCCTCTTAAATTGTCTCTTACATGTCTCCCACTTGGCATTTAAGACTCTTTCTTCTCCCTCCAACAAGCCAACTTTCAAATTTCAAATTTGAACCTAGTAGCATTTATTGTGCACATTCATCAAATTGTGCTCAAGCTTCCTCCATTCACATCTTGACAAGTGGCACTTGGCCATTGGTTGAAAGTTAGTCCCACATTGCTTCATTTTGGGCATTCTTCCATCTTGTATTTCTATAAATAATAGGTTTCTCTCCTCATTTGATCATCCACAACTTGAGCAAACTTACTATACTCAATTTCATCTTCAAGCATTGGCATTTTCATCAATTTCATCAAGGCATAGCTAGGTTATTGCAAGTTTTCTCCATTGAGTTCATTTGAAGCAATCACCAAGTGGGTCAATCATCACCAAATCATCAAAATCTTGCATAGGAGTTGGGAAAGGGCCAATTTCCACATGCAATTGGCACCAACTCCCCCATAAGATCAAGAATTTGCATGTTTTTAATAGGATTTGATATATCTCCTTGCTTTTTCATTGTGTTCTTGTTTTTATTCCTATTTTGAGCATTACTAATGGATTTTATGGGGAACTTTGATCTTTGCTTGCATTTGAATATTCTAATGTTTTTGTTTATTGTGTTTTGCAAGTGCTAGGATCTTGGTTCTACACCCTAAAAATAGGGGACCCTAAGAATAGGTATGTAACCACTAAATTAAGACAAGTTATAAATAGCACATGGCTAAGAATAGCGCACTCGTAATCAAGCTTAATTCTACACTAAGACATACTTCTTGGGAGGTTTGTAAGACCTTGAATATTCTAGGAGACATAATTCATTGATAAGAGTCAAGAGGCATGTCATTGCTATCCAAATAATCAAGAGTGGAGCAATGATTCTACAAAAACTCATCTCGAGAGAAACTACCCAACAAAATGCTAGGAATGCCATCCTTTTTTCAACAAATTCACCTTCTTCCATATGCCTCAACAAACTATGAGACCTGTGTAGGAGCATGAGAGAGGAAGAGCAAGCAATATTCTCTAGTTGAGAAGATAACACAAACTTCGGTTGCAAACTTAACATTTGGGTTTCTAGCATTATTTGAAGGTTTGGCTTGAGCTCCACCATTATTGAGGTTTCAATTATTCTAATAGTTTCTATTTGTAGTCCACCTTTTACCAGTTTTAGAAGGGGAAGCCTCAACAAACTGAAATTATTGTGAGGTGAGACCAAAAGACAAGATCCATAATCTTATGATGAGAAGATTGGCATTACATTAAAAGTAATTTCTTTTCAAATATATAAATTTATTGTACTTGATGTATAATGAAATAAATTTTAAATATTTCAAATATTTATTTGTCAAAACGGTGTTATAAAAAAAATGATAATAAAAATATTATTACACAAATTCTTAAATATTCCTCTAAACAATTTTGAAAATATAAATTGATTATAAAAATCTCATATACATAATGAATATTTGTTGCATGTGGATGTATTTTTTACATTCATTAATAAAGGAAGCTACCTAGTGGTATATAAAATTTTAAGCCATGAATTCATTTTTTTCTAAAATAAACACAAATTTTTTATTGAACATTTAAATATATTTAAATTTAAATTTAAAAAATATTGTATTTAAGAATATATTTTTTTTATAATTTAAAATAAATAATTTATAAATATGTTTAATTTTCTTAATAATCCCAAATTAAAAATAGATGTTCAAAACAATTTAAATTCACTTTCTTTTTCTTTTTCAATATAAACAATTATGCATTTATTATAATGTGTGTATTTGATATAAATCTAAAAAATAAGTTAAACAAAATTCATATAGAGTTGGTAGTCTACTACATCTAAGAAACCCATTCAAACCACATAAAAGAGAAAACAACTAGATTTGTAATTCTTTGCAAATTATCTAAAAAAAATTGATTACCCTGTTTTCAAAAAATAATAATATATAATTAAAAATACAAAAAAATTATTATACACTTAAAATGTAAAAAAATACAAAAAAGAGTTTATACTTTTCTTGACAAACTAATAATATTTTGATCCATCTTGACAAAGTAATAATATTGTGCAAGATTAAACTTTCAAGTTATATATACAAGATAGACAAAATATTTTTTGTGTGCGCTATTATTTTTTTCTAAAATATTATTCTATATCACTCATTATAATTTATACTATATTTAAATAAACTAGTTACGAATTTACAAAAACAAATATAAATTAAAATAATATATCAAATTTTATGTCTGAGTTGGCCTAATGGTGGAAAATTTGAACTCTTCAAAGAGAGGTCACAAATTCAAATTCTACAAGGAGTATGGTACGTACACCTCGTATTAGAAGCATAATTATGTGCCTCCCACATATTGGAAGTACGAGTTAGTCTCATATATTATAAGCCATCTATAGACCCAAAAACAAATTGTCCAATTTTTCTGAACTATAAAAGAACCTCATTTCCATTTCCATTAAAATACTTGTCAAAAAAATTATAGAAATAAAATTATAAGAAAACTAAAATCCTATTTAATCCACATAATACAATTTACCTCATTAATAAAACTCACAAATTGGTTGTCAATAATAATTGTATTTATAGATCTCCCTATTTTAACAAGTCACAAACCCACAATAAAAATTTAAGGAGTTCAAATCCAAATCTTAAACCTAATATTATTTTATCTCAACTAATAGACCAAATCCACCATTAACAATCATATTTGTGAACACTAGATTATTTCTAAATTTATTTAGACCACCACTTTGCACTAACTTAGTAGTGACACAAAATCCCTTCACCTTCACCTCTTCCTCCGCCAAATCAACAAATTCCCATCATCTAGAGTGTCCTCTTGTATGAGAGGCACAAATGCCCTATAAACATCCAAATGGGTCCCTAAGATAAGAACAACACACTCAGGTGAATGCCCACACATGAATGCATTGGATCATGCATGCATCCAAATAAAAAATAGTGCCTATCTGAACACCCTTAACAAGCCCCATAGCTCCTCTTGTCATCTTGCATCCTCCATTTAAGAACAATTACACATCCATATCATTCAATTTGCTCACAAAAAGTAGGTTATGTACTAAATCAAGAATATGCATGAAACTATCGATCCCCTTCTCTCTACCATTCAAAAATTGAATCTTGACTCTTCTATGACCAACAATCTTCAAGTGAGAGGGTGTGTGCAAGAAGTCGAGTCCACTTTTGGGTCAAAAAGTGGAAGTTTTTTTTTTTTAGAATTTGTCACATTTGACCTAAAAATTTGAAGCACTTAAGGATTGAATCTTTAAAAATGTTAGTAATATGAAATGTAGTACTCAAAGTCTAGTTTCCAAATATGTAATTTCTTTTAATACCCAGATGATACGAATTGATTTTCAATAGGAATGTCTAAAACCCACTATTTAAAAGTCACTTTTTCAGGACCATACCATGCATATACACACCAACCATGTTTTGACCTAAACAAAATTATTTTTCTGAATCCTTTTGGGAAAATATTTGTAGGACATTGAAGATTGTTAATATATTTTTTTTTGTAATTTTTTTTTGAATATATATTTTTTTATTAATTCTTTATTGGCCATAATTGTTGTTTTGAAAACCCCTCGTGTATGTCAAGCATCTATTAAAGTTTCCAATAAACTCAATAAAACCAAGATCACTTGCAAGGAAAATAGTTGTGTGGGCTATTTTGATAGTTGTTTCTACAAGGTTTGCTCACTCTACAAAATCTAGCAAATACCTAGGCAGTACTTTGTGGTTTTGAAAAAAACCCATAAATCATTTTTCTCAAAAATACATGAAGTGAAAAATATTGGTTGTTGTAGATATCCATGAGCCTTCAAAGATTCCCCA
>VDFB02271358.1:1104362947-1104460799 GCA_007258455.2 Sequoia sempervirens | reverse complement strand
TATGTAACATGATATCTAATATCTGGATAAATGGAAAAAATAAGAGTACCAAGGGATTCATCTCTTCTACCAAACCATTTTCTTCTTTTTGTAGCTCCTATTAGTTCTAGATCTGTGCCAAAGGTGATTCTTTGTAACTTCAATTTTAATAAGAAAACCCCCATTTGTGACTTCCATTCATAATATTTATATGGTGTTAGAATTACAAATTTTGGAAAATCCATGATAAAATCAATAATTACAATAGAGGAACAACAAATTACCCCTCACAATACAAGCAATTAACCCCTTTGTTCCAAAAAAATACCTTTTTTGGAAAATTTACAAGTAACGCCAAAGTACCAATCTGGCTTCAAACTAAAATTTTGAAATTTTGAAAAAAGAAACTAAAAAAAGTGCATATGTACCTTCTTGATGTCGCAAGAATTAGGAAAATAAAATTTTGGAGAAAAAAGTTATGAGCTTGGAGGCTAAAAAACAAATCTGGTTTCAAGCTAGAAAAATAGGCAACAAATAGAAGAATTAGGCCAAGTTTTCAATACCTTCTTGATGCTGCAAGAATTAGGAAAAATGAATTTTGGAGCAAAAATTTATGAGCTTGGAGGCTAAAAAAAAAATCTGATTTCAAGCTGGAAAATTAGGAAACAAACAGAAAAATCTAAAGAAATAACCTACACCATTGAAAAGTTCTCAAAAGTAGATTTCCAACTTGATATCTCATTTGTCAAATCCAATTTATGGATCAAAAGTTATGAAATTTTGAAAAAAAATGTTGAATTTAGCCTGTAGTGATGACCCTCCTAGTAAAATACAAATTTTCCAAAAATCAAATTCGTCTAAAATGGAAAAACTTTGAATAAAAAAGGGGTTTTTGGGCCATCTAAATGTAATGGTAACATGCATTTGACCTATAAGTGCTTCAATAAAAAGACCTAGATCTTAGTCCTTAGGACAATAAGACAAATCTGAAACCAAATTTAAATTATTAAAATATTCAAACTAAATGAACAATAAGACCTAGTACCTAAAATGAAAATTTCCAAAAATATAGAGGTTGTTACAAAAAAGTTTAGGAAAATTTGAGAAGAGTTTGGACACATGTACCTATCACCAAAAACTTGTTTTGAGGAGTGTAAAGGGACTCATTCGCCCCTGCATGAATGGGTCTTAGTCTAAGGCTCAAAATATCTTTTGGCAGTCCTTTGATGCTAGATCTTAGCTTTTGTTTGACACAGGTCCCACTATCGAAAAGTCAAAAATAAAGTTTATAACTTATTTTCCATGGCTTGACAACAATGATGACAACTTATGCAACAATGCAAAATTCCTCTTCAATCCTTCTTCAACCTGTAATATACACATACACAAAGAGGAAGAATTGTTTTGTTTTGAATGGGGGTTTTCCTTGGTCAAACCCCAAGTTTAGTAGTTAAGCCTTAATAAAAATATAAAGACAAAGGAGAAGGAAATGATGAATGTTCACAATACTTGCTACAACTCACCACCCCTCAATGGCTTCCCTTAAAGGACTGAAGAAAAAAACATCACTCCAAGGAACTTGATCTTTCTTTTCTTAATAGATTTGGATACTTGAAATGCTTGGATACTTTAGGATCAACAATGCATATTAGCCTTCATAAGATGGAATGAACACACATAGACTTGAACATGATGCTAGGGGACCTTGAGTGTTGCAACCAATGACTGATAAATCTACTATTGAATGCTCAATTATGCTCTTGACAATAATATTTTCTCATAGGAATATTTCTTCATGCATGTTGCTAGGTGTTAGATCTCAAATGATCAAAAGACTAGGTATTTATAGGTTTTTATCTAATTTCCTAAAAATTAGATTTCAAAAGCCGAAAATTGAAAATTGAACTGGAATCATTAAAATGCCATCAAAAACATATTTTAAAATGGGTCTTAATTATTAATTGCATTTATTTAATTTTGGTTCTCCTTTCAAAAAATAGGAAAAATAAGGCTTTGAAATGCATAATTTGGTAAATTAGAAGCTTAATTAAGTCTAATAAATTAAGGGACCCAAACATAGTGTGAAATTGTAAAGTTATACAATTTCCTACACTACAATACTTTTTTTTTCATGTCTTCTTATTTTCCATTTTTATTTTCTTTTTAAACATTACGATTAAAAGTACTAAAAATCCAAAAAAAAACCATCATATGACAGATTTCTCTCTCTCCAATGCAAAAGAAAATCACCTATCACTCAATGATTTCTCCCACTATTGCAATTTCATGCCACTACCTATTGGGCGAGTCGAATATATATCTACAGAGACTAGTTTTCTTTCCAAAAGATCAAACGACCTTGATAGCACATCATCTCACTAGAATAAGACTTCCTATTCTATAAAAATATTATTATTCCTATTTCTCTTGATTTCTATTCATTTGCACACAAGCACCCATGCTAGTGTCCTTCTAAACATGAGTATGTGCACTAGTGCATCCACAGTTTAAAATGTGATTAACTTTCCAACAACACTAACCCTACTATATTGTCTAGTAGTCAACTCACACACTTGAACATGTCTATTTAAGGAAACATTCTCAAAATAGAAAGTATTCATCCATCGTCCATATATCAATTCATCATACTATATCATCAAAATCTTTTATCTTTTCAAAAGGAAACATTCTCCTATACACACACTGGTCACTATTACTATAATCACACCCACACTAATAGGACCACACGCATCCAACCTTAATCTACTTTCATGATCAAACATGTAGAATAGGGACTTAATGAAGACAAGCTCCTAAACATGCTTTAGGCACACCATTTTATCCTACTCATATCTAATAGGTTCTTCCATATCATAAATAGGTGTTGTAGTGGCAAAGAGAAGCACTTACAGATACATGCAAAATTATCACAATAAGCATGGAGGACACTAGTGCCCATGTGTGTGAAATATAGTACCCACATAGACATCAATAACTCAAAGGGATAGGAGGGTGAGACTTTAATACATAAGCACATGCAACAAGAGACTAGTGATGATAGTCCAAAAGAATCTTGTTGAATTTGTCTAAACATATTTAGGGCCTCCAAATAAATTTTCAAACATCTTTAGCCTTCTAAAGTCAATTAAACAAGCATGCTCTCTCTAACTCTTTTCTATTTCATTTCTAAATTCTAGTACAACATCAACTCCCACATTTTTATACTTAATTAAATCTAAAAATTTATTAATGTTGTTATATTTAGCAAAATTCATATTCTTAGGTGAATGGATGCAATTCAATAGTTAAAATTGATCGTTTTAATTTATGGTATTTATTTTTAAATTTAGAGTAAGTTTTTCAACATATTCATAATTATTATTTTTATTAATATGATTTTTTGTGCACTATAAATCCCAAACTCCTTTTATCACTATATTTATTTAATGGTGAAAAATGTATACTCTACTCTTTCCTCTTCATTTTGGATCCATTTTGACAAGGTTGTTCATAATGTAATGAATAACATACAAAATGATGTATCATTGTGTAGAAGTTGGTAAATAAACTAATCTTTATTTGATTCAAACTTCACATACCCCAAGGATCTAATTTTAATATTGAATTGTAACCTTCCATCACCCTAGGTTAATTTTGTGGGCATGAAATAATCTTGGTTAAAATTTGCAGTGTCATTTAAAATTACATTTTTAAATTAGGTGTGTTTCCCTCATTTAAAACTAGTCACTTTGAGTGAGCTAAGGCATAAAATATTTCTAATTTCATGATATGGTGTTGTATAGAATGATGAATATGTTTTCATTATCAAATATCAAGAAATTATTGGAGAGATCTATCACACAACGCATCATCACAAGAGTGTGCATAAACATCAAAATTGCACTACCGATTATGCATGTGTTTAGTCATATTGCATGATTACGTGTATTCAATCATTTTTTTTAGCATCTCAAAAGAATAGGTGACTAAAAGGGTCAAAGACCCAAATATATCAAATAAGGGCCCATATCTAAGATATGTTTGCATTGACTAGTGAGAGGAAACAATCATTGAGACATTGATACTACATATTAAGGTAACAATAATTATGGATACACAAGGAATAAAAGGAACTATGAACATACATGGAACCAATAGACTAATAAATATGGATCTACATGGAATAAAAGGAATAAATAAATAAATATGTGACATTAGAGAAGCAATGGTTAATCTTGGGAGCATAGGAATAATCATTATAATGCGTAAGGTAACAAATTGCCTACTTTAACAAATTTCCAATCACACACGTTAGGGGAAAGAAGAAGACTTTCCATGAAGAGAAGAATGATCTTCTCAACCTGGTTGATCTTCATAAGGACTTCTATAAGTAGGAGTTAGAAGTGGCTAATACCCTTAAAGAGTTAAGGTTTAACTTTGTTGTTTATTCCTATATGTTTTGTTATTTTTTGTTGGTTGTTTTATTGTTGGTTTGATGTTGGGTTTTTGGTTTTATGTTTAAGACTATTATAAACTTCTAGGTTTTAGGTCCCTATAAAACATGTTTAGTTGCAGGTGTGCTTCTTTGTTTATCTTTTATCCTACATAATTTTATATAGGAGTTTCAGGTCTCTCTAAAATCTTGTTTTACCTTAATAAAAAATAAATTGCCTACTTTACAATCTTTGCCTTAAAGTTTTATGCTCATTTTGGTGACCAATCACTGAAGTGTGTTCTAGAACCCATTTACTACTTCCTAAGGATTTTTTAACAATAAACTAATTTCTTCCTAGATTTAAGCTTTACTCATCCCCAAAATCTTTCTCAAAAGATTTAAATCCAAAATCCAAAAATATACTTTTGTGTGTGAAAATGATGTTTTGAACATATGTCAACATTCAATGTAGGTGTCTAGGCATATTTTAAAATTCTAATAATTTAACTTTATATCTTAACCTAAATCTAAATCCATTTTTAAATCCCGTTTATGATAAGAATACAATATATATCATTACCTTTCCCAAACTATAAATTACTATTTTCAACATTCTCACTCATAAGTACTAAGTTTTCTTTTTCCATATTTGTGCTATAAAAAAATTGGAGCTTATATGCTAAATATTTTATAGATTTGAGAATTGAGCCATCCTCCATAAATTATTTCACCCCCATCAATTATGTCATCCTTGCATCCCTTACATGCTAGGTATTTTCGTTTGATATTTATTTTTGTTTCTTTTATGTCATTTTGTACTCTATTACAATTATTTCTTAGGATTTTCTGTATTTTTTTTTGTTGTTTTGAATAATGCATTGATAGTGGATGTTTTTGGTGGTTCGATTTTTTCTCTTAAGAGTTTTTCAAGATATATCTTATGTAATCTTGTGGTATATCTATGATTTTTGTATTATGGTTATTTTGTAAAGTTGTATGTTTTGATCAACCTGATATGATTTTCCTAACAATTGCAAGATACATATGTGAGGTGCATTCATGGTTTACTTGTGCTAGGAGACAAAACAATTAAATTTGATGCTTGTGTAGATGTGCATAATCATATTATCATATTGTCATGTATGTAGGGGCATCTTGGTGCTATATAAGCAAACAAGAGAATGTTTTGGTATTAAATGGAATGATATTGAGCCAATGCATTAGGATGTGCAAGATTGTGCTTGGATCAAATAGTGATATTTTTCAATAATAATTTTTTCTATAACAATTAAGATTGGAGTGGATCATTGGATGTCACTTGTTGATGTGGCTTAATCAATGGCTCCCACTAATTCTTAAGAAAATGTTGGATTTGATGTGGTAAACTCTTGAAAGCCACTGATTTGAAGGAAATTAATCGCCCACATCATCCTAAGCCCTCAAATGTGTTAAGATGCCCTCAAATGTGTTAAAATACTTGCAATAAGTAAACTATATAAGATAACAAAAAAAAAAAAAAAAATTCTATTATAGTGAAAAATCACTATAATTCTTAAATGTACTTAATCCAAATAATAAAATATTGGTGATTGAGAATATAATTATCATGACACCATTAATAAAATATATATATATATATCTATAAAAAAATCTTATTAATATTTTTAATTATGATTATAATTTTTAACTATTTAATACCATCTCTTTTTTCTTGTAAAAAATATAAAATACATTTAAAAACTATATTAATAACCTTAATCTATCTAAGCAATAGACTAAAGACAAAATTAATGCAACGAAGGTTAAGTTATTCCAATATGGAAAACATAAAAGATATAACAATAAAATTGGGAGCATACTAAATGCAAACCGTAAAATATAGAGGATTATGCTAGAACTCTAGAGTCTTCATAATCAAATCTAATTGAAATGATATTTTCTAAATGGGCAGCTTTTGTAACTTATTTATTATTAGAATACATGTCATTTGTGGAGGGAGGCATCACACAAATTGATTTCATTTTTTATCTTAATTTAATTATGAAGAATATTTGAGTAGAAGAAGTTTGGAATGGATGATTTTTATGAGTATTAAGTAGATCATTCATTTTTTTATGAGAGATGAGTTTGTTTGAAAATTTATTCATAAAATATGGATCAATGAGTTTGACTCAAAAACTATGCACTTGAATCCTTATCTAATAAAACATCATAATTTTATACACTATGAAAGATATACCTCTACTCATTAAACTATTAATAATAACTTTATTTATATTTCTGTAAAATTACTTCACTTTAGATGAACATTTCATCTCAACTATCTTTGACAGTGACATGGAAAATCTAAACCTTTATAGACTTCTACGTATAGTCAAACACCATAGCATACATGTTCCTTCACTTTCTAATGTTCTATAATGAAATATGCTTAGAGGGGAAATTTGGTCATATGACAAGCTATAAAATTGGTGGGCTAAAATTGTCATTCTTTAGACCAACATAATAATTTCTTATCATCTAACATCAATTTTTATTGTTGGGTTTGTTTCTTAAATGTGGTTGTGGAAATATATGTTAAATTGAAATAAACTTGAACTATTATTCTTGTATTAAGGGAAGGGATCATGTTATAATGAAGACAATTTTGCTAACAATCTTTTCTAGGGTCCAAACCTCTATACAAGTCATCAAGTCTAACACTCAATACTTTAACTAGAATCAACATTTATATTTAAATTAATTATATTATCAATTTTGGAATTTATTAATTAACCCTAGAAGCATACTATATATAAAAACCTTCAATTTTTTATAGTATTTTTTAATAAAAATCTCTTCTTTAGGAGTTCAACCACCTAAAATGTTAATAATGTCAATACATTCGGTAATATGCAAGAAAATTGAGTGAAATGTTGCCTATCATGATTACTAGGCATTTATTTGTCAATTTATTTGTGGCAAACATTGTGACAAGTATTTGCTTCAACTACATCCTTATCCTCTGGTCTGCAGAGAAATGAAGATAATTTCCACACAGAAAAAGAGGAACTCTTCTGTTTTACTGACATCTTAGCCATTGAGCTTGTTACCCAATTTAGAACTCTTTTTAAGAACACACAAGTCCCTCTAAAAAGGACAAAATCTGAGCAAATTCTTCACGAGCTTGCCTTAATCAAATAAGGCCAAATAACAAAGGGAACGTGTTAGAGTTCAACGGCTAACGACAGTTTTGAAAGGCTGGCTTGCAGAGTAAATAATGGGCAGTGGAAGAGAGTGTAGGGCAAGCGACAAGAGTAATTTAAAGCCATGCAGATCCAAAACATTTCTCAATGATTGAAAATATTTAATGGTGCATTAGATGATTCCAGAGCCCGAGATTACTGGATAAGCGACAATAGGCATTTAAGTCATGTCAAGATAAGGGAGAGCATGGGATGGCAGTTGTCACAATGTTTGTCACACATCTCTCAATACATATATTTACGCCGAAGGCGTCCCATGCTTAGTATTTGGGAGGCCTTTTTGCGTCCGACGGTGTAGATTCGCGCACAGGCAATCGCCTGCGATCAAATGCATCTGAGCGGCTCAGACGCAGAAGGGTGCAGATTTACGGACAGGTGATGAACTACGATCTAAGCTTTTCTCACCGTTTGATCTGCAGAGTTGAGGAAGTGCTGCGTAGTAATTGCTCATCTCCTCTCGCCTCCCTGATTTGACAGTCCCTACTTGCTTATGCCAACCGACGTAGTCGATGAGTCATACGCTATACATATCTTTAATCGTTGGCAGTTGTGATGCATTTTAGCTGAAATAAATTCAGATGCATGCAGTGTACAGTTTGGTCAAGAAATTGGATGTGAGGAATGAATATGATCTCCAAGAATGTTCAGGATGTAAGATGCTGCCACAGAGATATACAAATCTGAAATCTGTTCGCTCAAAATAAGGGAGGTGAACTCATATCCATGGACGGTGCAACTTTTTTCATATCTCCAATGCAGCGGTCTCTTCCTCCTGTCCGAAGAGTTTATAAATATGTGAATGCAAAGTTTGTTCATTTTCCAGCCACCAATTTCGTATGTGCTCTGTTTCTGCACGGATACCAGCAAAAAAAAAGGTACCTAACGAGGGTTCCCTGCAGTTAGGTTTAATTCTTGGGGTTTAGTCGCAGGCTTCCTCCAAGCGTGTTGTGTCCAGTGTTGTGAGGCTGCTTCACGGGAGAGAAAAAAATCTCCCATTGGCTTATTTATCTCCTGGAAAAAGGGCGCCTCCAAATGTTAGATTCTGGGTGGAAGATGATTACGGTTGGAGGGTTGCTGATGTGGTCGTGAAGATTTTTGCGAAAGGGCAGGGAACAATCTTAACAAAGAGATGGCTTCAAGAACAAATCAACCTTAAGGCTGCTCTGCGCGCTCAGGTATGTTTGCCTCTTTTCTACATTAACATTGACATTATTCGCATATTTTCTTTTCTACACAAAGGGATTGGAACTTACAATGGGAGATTATTGTACCCTTATAAAGTTCTTGAAGGAGACTAGCGTGGTTTCACTATTTGAAGGAAAGCCCTGTGATATCAGGCTTATCCACCTCTGGCCTTAGCCTTTATGCCCTTCAGAATTTTCCTTCGATGAGTCTTATTAAGCCCGGACTAGAATTTGAGCTCTGTGATTCACCAGAATTAAATACAAATAAAACTATGGTTCTACATTTAGAGGGCTAGCATGAATGTTGAAGCTTTGTTTGCCATACTAACTTTGGGACCAACATGAGTTTTATGTGATGAAGAAATCCCCTTAATACATAGGTAAAATTTTAATTGAATATTAGTTATATAACTGTAATGGCAAGCTTTGGACATATCCTCATAGACATGTCTAGGTTATATATGGAGTACGACAGCGAAATTTTAGAAAGCTCACATCTAATTTTCTCACCTCTTTTCAATGCAACTAGTTTCATATGATAAAGAAAAGCCATAAATACATTCCAATTTCCATTTTAGTCCAATCTAGAAGCTGATTTATATGTTAAACTTTTTTTGGAGATTTCTGATTTGTCTTAAACCTCATAGGGACCTAACTCATTGGAGCAATGGCAATTTTGTATAACCTAGCCTCATAAACGAGAATGGATTTTGCCATGGTTTTCTTTTTTTTTTTCCCCCTCCAAGGATTACTGTGGAGCCGATTGTGCTCTTTAAAGGCTAAAAACATAAACTTCCCAACCTTCATCCAGTTATTTACAAGTTAAAAACAATCTGCTTTGAACATGCCAGAAAGAGAATAAAATTTCCAACTACCATAATTAAGTTTCTGCATAGCCAGAGCTGCCAAAACGATGACAGGGAAACCTCAGAACAGAGGGTATCTTAGATTCTTCGTAGGTTTCAGCAATAGAAGACTATAAAAGTCTCCTGGGCTTGAATGATGTTTTCACCAGGTTGTCAAAGACAATACCTAAAGCCTACTTAGGCTTTCTCCAACAGATTTCAGAAAAGAAAATATCTCCCCTGTGCTGCAGACAATAAATTTCACCCCAGATAAGGGAGGAATCTTGCAATATAAAAACAAGCAGACGTATTTACTACAATCTGCACATTGAAAGAACTGACCAATGTAGCTCAGAAAGAGCTTAAACAGGGATTCCCTGAAGTCTTCCTAAAACTAGCGGTAAAAATCAATAATGATAGAGAAACTGCACATGTGAAATGAGTAACTAAAAATATATTGCTCAACTAGGAACAAACTGTATGAAAGTGAGAAACCCGGGGTCCTTTTTACATGGCAGATCCAATTATATGCTTAGTTTTAATTGCCTATTTATTTGCAGTAAAAGGAGTCTGGTGATTTCTCCTTGAGTTCATGATTCAAATTTATTATATGTTACAGAGTACAGACATATTCAACTTAAGTAAATATCTCAATCAAGAACATCATGATGTGACAACACTGGGTGTTGAATACAAATCACTTATGTTATCACGATTATCATTATGTAAATTTCTTGTAGTGCCTGATCTATGCTTCCACTGTTTGCATGCATGTATACCAGCGCAGTTGCAATTATAACATCTGTCAAAAATTCCCCATTCGTTATACTTTGATGGATGTCGATATTGTGTTCCAAATTTCGCATATATGGCTACCGTAGCATTTCCAATTATAATGTGTGACTAAAATCTGCCTTTCTTTATGCCTTGATGGATGTCCGTACCCTATTTCAAAGCTCCCATTTTGGCACAAGCAGAGAGAGGATGTTGGCAAAGGTTGTGTAATCTAGATTTACACCTGCCAATCGCATTCACATGAAAGTTTCTAATGCCTTTGTAAATCCATTTTGCGCATATCCTGTAACCATTACATTCCTTGAGATAAAATCTCTTTTAGGCATTATGTTAAACAGTCAACATTCCTTGCTCTGCTTCCACTTTTATACATGTCTACCAGCGCAGTCGCAACTATAACATCAGACAAAAATTCCCCTCCCAATGTGTTTTGATGGATCTGGTTTAACTTCTACCATTTGCATTTGCTTGAAAGTTTCTAAGCCTTTGAACAGATCTATTTGGTGCGTATCCTGCAATTAATTACATTCCATGAGATGACATCACTTGAGGCATTCAGTCAAACAGTTCACATGCCTTGCTGTGCT
Source organism: Sequoia sempervirens (assembly GCA_007258455.2). Classification (NCBI taxonomy): domain Eukaryota; kingdom Viridiplantae; phylum Streptophyta; class Pinopsida; order Cupressales; family Cupressaceae; genus Sequoia; species Sequoia sempervirens. Next base: position 1,104,449,729 of record VDFB02271358.1, on the reverse strand, counting down.
TCCACTTTTTGCATACATTTCTACTGTAGAATTTGCAACTACAACATCCTTCATTCACATTTTATTGCAGAATCTCAGTTAATTGTCCAAGTTCTTGGATGCTTAAACTTTTCCCATTTCATGGGCTTTGTGATCAACGCCCATGTGATAGGAGGTTATTCTTTGAAGTTGTTGTCCTTCTTCAGTTCATGAATATGGTGTAAACTTCCATTTATCTGTTTGTATTCATGATGTAATCTCATACTTGTAACATTGTAAAGTGTAATTGTAAAATACTCCAATTGGAGAACGATGTGACCATCATATGCAATGTAATCTTACTGACTATGTAATTTACTCAATCTCTTATGTTTCCTCTGATGTTACTAACACATTTGTACTCTGGTGTTTTAAATAAAGCATAATGCTTAAGTGCCAAAAAAAATTGGGTTCCCCTTGGAGGGGCATTACACTTTGCTCAAGTGTCTTCTCTAGGCAGATGTAGATCTTGAAATTGAGGACAGAAGAATTTGTCAAACACTCATTTTCCTCAGCATGAAATGCTGTGAACACTCCTCTACACACTGGTAACAAAATGAAGAAAATAGATATATCTGGAAAATAATGTTTGAATTTTTGTATGATTAGGGGATCTACAAAGGACGTTTTTTGTTTTTTGAAAAGGCACCAAGCAGGTGGGCGTGTGTGAATAACAGTGTGATTGACTGTGAAGTTTCAATGTTTTTATTCTAGGGGTATAGAGATGTCCTTGTTGTTAGTAAACCAATTTCTCTTTTCGTATACTGTTTCCGATGATTTTCCATGGTAGTTAGTATGGACAACATTTTGGTTGATGGTTCATTTGGATTGAATAACATAAGGTGAAACTAAAACCTTTTCATTGGGGTGTGACAATGCACATGAATTATCTGGTATGGAAGGGTTCCTTCGCCTCTAGACAGTGAGATAGAGAGCCTATAGTCAAGCATAATAGCAGCACAACATTTATAATTTCGATTGAATTCTCTCTCTTGTTTGATCTGTGCCCCTCTTTATAACTATTTACAAGGATTTAAACACAACTGAAACAATCATATGGGAAAATAAAAATTGCAAATATTCCAGTTTGATAATGAATTTAGTCCATTATTTTCAAATTCTAAATAATCTACATCTTGCAGTTCGTTAATGCATTTTCTCATTTTAATGTTAGTACAGGCTGATAAAACTACCCAAATTCAGACAATTCTACCTTATTTATGGCAGTTTCAGATTTTTAATGTAAAGCACCATATGAAACAATGAGTCAAAATTGAAACTAATCACTGGAACTTGCACCAAAATCTTTGATTGGCTGAACACAACTTCAAATTCTTAAGTGTAAATGCAGATACAACTAAAACATGATGTTGAATGCAAAATTTATGGGTGTATTTCCAGATAACTGTCATATATTATATACTGGATTATTACAAAATTAGAAGACTGCTAGTACCATGCTTGATTACAACTGTTAGAATGTTCTAAAAAATGCATGAAGAACAAAAGAATATTAGACCCACAATGTTATTCTTGATTGTTTGTATTGTTTATGTATAAATGGTTGGTAATGAAAAGTTAAATTTCTGTATCACACAGTAAGAGGGTGTTAGATTTGTTTCTCTTATAATGAGAGCTTGAAAAGTACTTTATCATTTCTGGTTAAATTTTCTTTTAGGTACATTTGAATGCAAAAATTGCTCGGTGCATCTCCAGATAACTGTCATATATTATATATTGGACTATTACAAAATTAGAAGATTGTTGTATATTTCCTTCTTAGGTAACATGTTTGATTACAACAGTAAAATGTTTATAAAATGAAGAACAGAAGAATATTATACCCACAATGTTATTCTTGACAGTTTGTATTGTTTATGTAGAAATGGACGGTAATGAAGAGTTCAATTTTTGTGTCACACAAGGAAAGGGTGTTAGATTTATTTCTCTTATAATGAGAGCTTGGAAAGTACTTTATTCCTTTTATCTTGGGTTGAATGAATGTTGTTTCTTGGTATGCTCCCTGTTAAATTCATACCACTGAGATTGAACAGTTTTAATGCTTCTTGCTTAATGCATTGAGAATATTTCCAAACATGGTTTATGATGTTTGGTTGCCACGTTCACGGCAAATTGAAGAAATTTTTTAATTTTGTAATTTTAGCAGTTTGTTAGTCTGGATTTCCCCTTTCATATTGATAAGTGTTTTGCCTTAAAAAAAAGCTTAGAGAGTGCAACTGGGAAATAGTAATATGATGCTTAAGTCAATTCAAATGGCCTTGGGGACATTTCACACATTTTGAAATAAAAAATGGGGATGTATAGGCAACCCTGGTTGGTCTGTGACATCCGTAGTCTTTGGGGGATGTCACTTGATGATCCTTGATGGTAGGGGCCATGATATATGTAAAAAAAACCAAAAAATAAAACCCCTAAAAAATAAAACAAAACAAAAAAGCATGATATATCTACAGATTGAATTCCAGACCTTACAGTTACTTTTATAGTATTTCAATTTTTGTGTTCGACACCATGGATAAGGACTCAACAAAAGCACACAAAGCCTTCCACATTTGAGTTTAAGTCCAAGCATGCCCAAAGGAGGCTTGCCAAATTGTTTCTTTAGACTTAGTGACGGCAGGCCAATATTTCTGTGTGTCATGTTTTTCCAAAATATCAAATATATAATGTTTTTCCTAAAATTGCTGAGTATATGTTGTCTGTGCTAAGTCAACGTAAGCCAAAAATCATTCTGTGTAATTTGTGCTGAGTCTGATTCTGGTATCACTTTTCGACACAAATGCAAAGGCTCAGCCAAATGAAATCTCGGACAACTTTGGTTGTGCTGGATGTTGTCTGCAAAAAATATTTCAAATCCAAATCTCTCTATTTTCTCCCCTTTCCTATCCAACATTTATGGAAATTTTGGTTCAAATCATTGAAATTTTTTGTTCAAGCAGCGCAAATTTCTCTGTCCAATGTTTGGAATGTGAATTTTACCACTATCTAGTACTCCTGACTTATTGGGTGCACAGGTTTTATTTTGTGTTTTATGGGTGTACATATATTTTTCAGCATGTTTAAAGTTTTGAATTGTGGATTTTGGCATTTTTAGCAAGATTTGTGTATTGCTGCAGATTTACAGACTATCCTTTATTAGTTTACTCATATTTTGAGGACTCTCCAAGTCCTCGAAAAGACTCTTGGGACTCTTGAGTCCTAGGGCTGACTGAGTTGACTCGCCAAGGACTCCCAAGTCGAGCCCTGGAGAGTTTAGGCTAGGACTCCCGAGTCCTGGCAAGGGACTCACGCGTGTCCTATATTTTTTGTTTGTTTTTTTCATTTGAAACTTTCAAACTATGAGTATGAATGATGAAATTTCTAATATTGAGTGTTTGAAGATCATTTAACGTGTAATATTTGAATTATGAGAAATTGACAATTAAATTAGGCTCTTATGTTCTCTAATTGCCTTAATTTATATTTTTTTTTTGTAAAACCACGGTTTTCTTCTTTTCAGAGTCCTATCCGCGCCGAGTCTGAGTTTTCCAACTATGAGTTTACTTTTCCCAATTCCAATTCATAGTGTGGCATTCAGTTTGTGGATGGTTGCTTAGATTGTCATTTACGATTGTCAATCGATTTTCCCATTTTCAAATAAACAAAAAAAAATAAAAAAAATCACTATATTGTCTTTGGCGTACCCATTGCACCCCAAGGTGCGATTACTAGTTTTATATTGGTTGTAAATCAATTGATGATGACTCCGTTTTCATTAATGTATGGAGTAAACTAGACAAGTGTAATATCTTTTTGATGGTTTTGTTCTTGTCATTTAACAACCTTGTTGCATCTTAATGTTTGGGTTTGGCCGGTCTTAGACTTTTCTCATCTTTTATTTTGGAGTTGGGTTCCACTTAGACATTGAGGGCATGTCTTCTACCACCTGTCCCTTTTTTCTGAATAGTATATTATTATTCTTTTCATTTACAGAAAGTAATAAAATCTTATTCATCAACCAAAAACAATCTCTTAGACGAATAAAATATTATAATTTTTTTAGATAATGCATTTAAGTTTAATTAATAATAACCCTTATAGGTATTTATGAAGGATTACTAAGCAATAATGTTTAAAGTCAATTTAAATATACAACAATTCATGACATTTAAAATATTACTACAAGATATCTAATTGTCAAGTAACATCAAATTATATATGAATGCAAGCTAAATAAAAATTAAAAAAGTTAAATTCTATTAATACAATGTAGTTAAAGTTTATTTTAATATAAAAACAATATATTTTATTAAGAAAAAGTTATAAAGAAGAGTTATTTTCAATGATGAAATTTGCATATTTATCCCAATTCCCATTTGGTTTTGGATCCTTATTGATGGAATGGTTTAGTATAACTAAGAATTGGCAAATGACACACTACTGTATAAAGTTAAATTCTTCCTCAATTTATTACTTTCCCTTTTAACACATCTTCCCATATATCTTTAGCCGTATTTTATCTACATTCACATATATTCCTATACATTTGAACTTTATTATACTCCACATGTTTAAACATTCATTATGCACGTCAATATTACTACACCTTTTTCCTCAGTCAATCTTGTGTTGTGGTGAATCTCACATTGCATAGATCTAGCCCTTGAGATTTAAAAATTCAAATACAATTTGTCAATTTCATTCTCACTTGCATGATTTATTGTTATGTACTCATATTTGAAGGCATTCAATGTTCATTCATTTATCATCCAAACATCATTGAAAATACTATACATTAAAAAGGAGAATGATTCTAAAAATATTTTGACTTGGAGCACTAGGTAAGTGCAAAATGATGGGAGACCAAAAAGGGATCTTAAGTGGCCACTTTTTTTTTCTGAAATTAGGAAAGATTGACCTTGGATGAAAAATTGAAGATAGTTACAATCAAATATGAAGATGCAACAAAAAACAAGTCATAGGGCTCTAAATCTACTTTCTAAACTACTTTTTTTTTATAGTAGAGATTAAGGGGTTCAAAAAGGGAGGCCACACAAGTTGGCCCTATTTTTTTTTTGAAACATAACATAGCATCTGGTGTGGCCCCCTAAAATGATAACTTGTTTTTAGTATTTAAAAAATTACTCTAGTGATAAATTAGCTAACAACATGTATTTTATGTTGTTCAATGCACAAGACAACTGAGAGGGGGGGTGAATCAGTCAAGTCACCAATCACATTCACAAATCTCAAACAATTATTAACTCCACATCCACTTTAATCTGTTATTAAGTATGAGCATGAAGTGCAAATAACAGAAAGCAATATCAACATTGGAAACACCAAATTTATATGGAAAACCCAATAAGGGAAAAACCATGGTGAGGATTAACTCACAATATAAGAGTAATTGCAAAACCGTTTACAAAGAGGTTCACTGCCCAAAATAGGACTCACTGTCCAGATAGGACTCACTATTTGAATAAGAGGCTCACTGCCTACAGATACAGAAAGATAGAAATAAGAATGTTACATAGAGAACACTATCTCAATGCAACAGAAGATCCACCATAGCAACTTGCACACATCCGCAACCTTGATCAAAGAATTGTAGACACCACCAACTCACTACTTTTAGGATTCTAACACATTGAAGTTCTCATTGCCTCAGTTCACTTTCACACTATCTTCGCATCTACCTTGCTTCTTAGACTTGTGGTGTTTAATCCTTAACATCTTTTCTTGTATTTATACCATCTTCAATCTTGGAAACTTTCTCCAAGGTCAGCTATACACGCTATATTTTACAAATTCAAATTAGGTTGGCAACTCAACATTATCGTGGTGGATAAGAATGAGAGTGAACTAAACCAACACTTAACCAAGACCCAAAAAAACATCTAGGATCAATCATATGCTTCCTTAATTGATACTTATCCTTTGCATGATGTGTAAACACCAGGTCGGACAAACCAAATGAAAACACTAATGAACTTTGAAGTACATGCTTCTGCAACAAGAAGATAACATGTGGACCACATAACATGCTTCACCAAACACTGGAACACATCTTAGATACCTTCAGATTCATCCATAGCAAATGCAACAACATTTATACACAACACTTTCCATCAGTCCATCCAGACTACACAGACACACACAACTCTGAAAGTAGTATTATGGAGCATCAAACAATGAACACCTTTCACGTAACATAGACAACACCATTACAAGCCTTCTTCCAGATCTAAGAGACCTAAAAAAAACCAACAGAGGATTGTGGAGCAGAAACATCTCTCCCAGTCCACAGACAAACAACTCTACCAAACTAGTTCACAAACCAATGAACTCAAGTTTCACTCCATCAACCCAGAAGCTATAATCCAGGATATATCACCCAAGGATGTCCTTAAACAACACCTCAAATATGCACAAGCATAGGATCAACAAAGAAGAAATGTGAAGCACATACCAGAGCACATTCTAAGCACACACACAATTCTGACTTCACTATTTATTAATTTTCTCAAAAGCACTTGGTAACTCATCATATCAACACACCTGCAACACCATAAAGATAGCTCCATGTACTCACAACATCTCAACAGTATCTCAACTATGCATTCACAACTTGCAATCACTTGTTTTCTTTCTCTGCAACAACCTATATTGTGTTGACATCAATGACAAGACCACCATACTCATTCATACTTGCAATAATCTCCCCCTTTTTCATTGATGGCAACACACAACTCTCTCTCCCCCTTTGACATCAATGAAAAAGAACAAAAGTTTTTTACATAATTCTGATCACTCCCCCTTAGGGGTACACCCACTCATATCATACTACAACAATGATACTTCCTACTCCCCCTGAGGAGTAGACCTTAATCATTAGTCCAAAAAAATGATGAATTTGTAGATCCATTGGACCGATGCACCTTCATGTGCACCTAGTTCAGAGAAGGAGGGGAAGTAACCCCCAAATTCTCCCTGAGATACTCAAAAGTATCCTTTGAAAGAACCTTAGTAAATATATAAGCAATCTGATCCTTTGTATGCACATATTCAAGCCTGACTTCATTCTCCAATACCTTCTCTCTTAAGAATGATATCTGATAGATATATGCTTTTTCCTTGAATACAATACCAAATTCTTTGAAACATTTATTACACTTGTATTATCACAGAAGATAGGGATAGGCTCATCACACATCACTCTTATATCCTTCAATGTTTGCTTCATCCACAATGCCTACGTGTAGCAAGATGTTGTTGCAATGTACTCATATTTTTTAGTGGATAAAGAAATTGAATCTTGTTTCTTACTTAGCCATGAAACCAACCAGCATCTAAGAAAGAATGCACGACCACTTGTACTCTTTTGGTTATCTACACAACCATCCCAATATGCATCAATGTAAGCACTCAAAGTAAAATCAATAATCCTTAGGATACCACAAACCATAATCTAGAGTCCCTTTTAGATTTCTGAATATCCTTTTCATAGTTGTAACATGTGTTTATTTGGGTTCGGCTTGAAATATGGCAATCAAACATACTGCATGCATGATATCTAGTCTAGTAGTAGTAAGATATAATAGTCCACCGATCATAGATTTGTACATGCTCTAATCAACTTTAGGAGATTTGAATCATCCTTAGTTTGTATCTAGTCACCATAGGGGTACAGACCAATTTGAAGTCATCCATTCCAAACTTCTTTAGCAATTCTTTAACATACTTTGATTGTGAAGTGAATATGCCCTTATTAGTTTGATTCACTTCAAGTCCAAGAAAGAAATTCAATTCACCAATCATAGACATTTCAAACTCTTTTTCCATCTCCTCTACAAATTTCTTACACATGTACCCTCATTTCCTCCAAAGATAATTTCATCAACTTACACAACCACTATCAACATTTTGTTTCCTTAAACCTTGAAAAAAAGATTACTATCTATGGAGCCTTTGTTGAACCTTTTTTGTGTCAAATACTTGTCCAACCTTGCATACCATGCTCTGGGAGCCTGTTTAAGTCCATACAATGCCCTTTTCAACTTACAAACCATGCCCGGTTGATTTGATAACTGAAATCCCTTCGATTGTTCCATGTAGACCTCTTCTTATAATTCTCCATTCAGGAATGTAGACTTAACATCCATTTGGTATACCTTGAAATCTTTGTGAGCAGAAAATGCCAAAACATCTAAATAGCCTCCATTCTTTCCACCAGGGAAAATGTCTCCTTAAAGTCTATTCCTTCAACCTGTGAATAACCTTTGCACACAAGCCTTGCTTTTTTTCTTACTACTTCACCATTCTCATTCAACTTATTCTTGAATACCTACTTTGTAGGTCAATTATGTTCTTGTTTAGTGGTCTAGGAACCAATTCCCATGTTTGATTTTTCTCTATCTTTTGTAACTCCTCTTTCATTGCTCTAACCCAATTTTCATCTTTGCATGCTTCACACACTGTTTAGGTTCTATCTTGGAAAGTAAACAAAAATTTACCTTAGCTACTACCACTTTGCTTCTTGTCTTTACACCTTCACTTTTGTCTCCAATTATCTGTTCTTCCGGATGATTTTGGATGGATCTCCAAGATGAATATGGTCTTAGGAAGAGGAATTATGAGAGGTTTCCTATTCCACTCATGGTGGAGTTTGGAATAAAGGAGGACATTATAGAAACATTGTCCGATGATGGGGTGACTTTGGATCCTTGGTATGAAATAGATAATATATGCATCAGGGATCTTGATCCAGTGGATTGGAATGTTGAAGAATCTATTGATATAAAATAGGTTCTGAGACCATTGGATAGAAGTGTACATTGGGTCAACTTGAGGATTAATTAGTCAAAAGCACAACCATCTAAGAAAAGAAAGACTATTGGAACCACCCAGTACAAGAGGACAAAAAGGAGAATGCCTCCTAAGGAACCCTTAGAATTCATGCCTTCTAATGCAGAGGAGGAGATAGCTTCCCGAGACCTCCCAGAGGGACAAGAAGGGGAAAATGTTGTAGGAGCTTGTTCTTCTACATCTGCTACAAATGAAGAATCCACTCAACCACTTGTTGCAAACCAACCAGGTGAGGAAATGACTACGGGAGCTCTCCATAAGGAAGCTGGGTTGTTAAAAGAGAAGGAGCCTGAGGTGGAAATACATGACATTGCAACCGATTCATAAGCCACCCCATCCGATAAAGAGGCCCATGTGGTTGCATCCCTTCATATAACAGATGATGCAATGACTGAGCATATTTTGATAGAGGAGGACCAATGGAAGTTGTTTGAGGAAGCCAAAAGGGAAGTTGATGCTAAAGCACAAGCTGAGGAATTAGCTAAACAACAAGAAGAGGATGTAAGAGCACAATTTGACTTGGAAATCCAGCAACAAGAATTGGAGGCTAAGGTTAAGGCTGATGAGTTGGCCCAGCAACAACAACAAAAGGAACAAGAACTCAAGATGAAGGAAGAGAGGGACAAGTTGGTCTTGCAACAGAAGATTCATGAATTGGAAGAGGAAAAGGTTGCTCATAGAAGAGAAAAGTAAGCTCTATAGGCCAAATTCAAAGCACAAGAAGAGCCTCATAAGAAAAGGGAAGAGCAGGAATGATTGGAAAGGGAGAAAGAGGTTGCTGAGATTGCTTTGTAGGAGAAAAATTCAAAAGAAGCCTGGGATTATGTTGAGGAATTAAAGAAGCAAAGAGACCAGGTATTAGAGGAAAAGAAATTAGATGAAGAATGTTTGAAGCAAGAGTTAGAGGCCAAGAAGTTGTAGGAGTAGAAAGATAAGGAAGCGGCTAAAAAGCTTGCACAAGAGAAGGCACAAAGTGAGCAACAAAATGTGCAAGAGGTTGATTCTCAGCCTGGGAATACAATATTACAACCTCTGTCTTCTACTACTATCGCCTCTTCTTCAGCTCAAGTTGCTACTACTCCACTTGCTCCTACATGGTTGAAGCTGGATTTGGAAAGAAATCAAGTAGTTCAACCACAACCATTGAACTAAGATGAAATGATGAAAGAGATTGAGAAGGAGAAACCAAAGAAGAGGGCTAGAGTTCTTCACTCCACCAAGCTCACTGATGGTAGAGAGATCATTGTTGAATGTGCCATACCAATGGTGGACAAGAGTCAGATGATATGCAAATCACTGATTATCAGTTGGGAACAGTAAATTTGGGAAGGCCTGCAAGAAACCAACAAATTAATTTGATTGATATTATGGCTTCCTCTACCAAGTCCTGAATGATCAAGGACAAACAGAAGAAAGATGAGCTTAAAGCTCAATTAGATCAACTGCATAAGTTTTTAAAGGATGTCTCGACTCCTATCTCTCAACAAGCTACAACTCCTAAGACTCCAGTCTTATTAACAAAGAAGGAGGCAGATGATTTGGTTTAGATGAAGAGCAATGTGGGAATGCTAGAGAAATGGTTGGACAAGCTTAATCAAGAAGTTGATGATCTTCTTGTTGATGGTTTTAGGAGCCACAAGATAGCTCTTGGTTTGGCAAGGGATCTAGATCAACGTACCAAAGATTTGGATAAGTGAGATAAGGAATATAAGGAATATGTTAAAAAGCTTGAGGAGATTGATAAAGTACCTAAGTCAACTTTGTTTGAACACTCAATTCTTGAGGAAGATAGTGTAGATTTTGTTGAGAAAACTAAGTATAATAAGGTATAAATCCAAGGCTATTCATGTGCATCAAGTTGAAGTTCAAGAAATAAGGATTTAAACCAACAGATTGATGAATGGGAGGCAATTGTAGCCATTCTAATCAATCTAGATACCTCAATTGAAGAAGGTCTTTCTTTAGATAAGATGAGAGAAAAATGGAGGGGTAGATTTGAAGATATAATGCAAAAAGGAGATGATGGGGAGGATCTATTATTAGATCAATTTATGGATGTTAGGGAAGAAGCAAAGGCTGCTAGAAGTGAATTAATTAAGTTGAAGGAGGTACATAAGTTGGTTTTAGTTGAATTAGGAAGGATCAATTTGAAGATGATTGGTTGGATGGACCTGATTCGGATACTCTTCAACAAGTGTTTGATAGCTATGATGAATATGTCCTTGAGCATGCAGAGCAGGGATAAGTTGGCAGCATAAAATCTTCTCTTGACTAGACACCATGTCTCTTTTTCTCCTCTTTTGTAGAGCTTTGATGCAGATTTAACTCCAATTCCTTTTTTTTTAGTTCCATCTTTTGTTTCAAATGCTAGAATTGTGCAACATTTTGCTCCAGTCTTCTCACTCAAGGTTCAATGGTTCAATTCTTCATTCAGTTCTAATTCCTTGATTTGTGGATCTAGATTCCAAATTGGGAGGATTTCATGCATACTAGACCTATATGTATTATTTGGATCCATTTTGTAAAGGTGGGATAATTGAAGCAAGTTTACCCACCTGATGATAGTAAATAGGAATAGTCTTAGGTTTTGATGATTGTTAAGTAGATACTCTTAAATTTCAAGTTTATTCTAGATATAGCTTTTACAGCTTTGTATAATTTTTTATGTTGTCAAGTTGGATCTATTTTGATGATTAATGATATATAATCGATCCATATGCCAATGATTTTTTTGTGCCTAAATGTTTCTTATTTGATGAAAGCCAATAGAAGGAACTAGATTTAAGATTTATTCATTAAGTTATCTATGAATGAATTGTTGTTATATCTATTTGATCTGTGTTTTGATGATGAGTGAATGGTTTGTTTCAAAGTTTCATGGAGTAAAGATTAATGAATGGTATGGTATTGAATTAGCACTATGGATTTATGCAGTAGCATAGCTTATTCTATGGATTGCATCTTGTTGTAGTTGTGGTTAGGTGAATAGACACTCACTGTTGGTATACATGTCTAGATATTAAGAATTCTCATTCATACTCTTCTGATTTTAAAGCTCTATTCTATCTTTTATGTTTCTTTAAAACCTCCAAACGTACACTAGTTGATTTCATGTAGTTTTGTTCCTTGTTACCAGAAAAGGCCCCTTGCACATTACAGTTACATTGACCATTGAGCAACATCAGCATAATTGAGAACCAATTACCAGGACCTTGGTAGTTAGATGACTACATGTTATCTTTCTTTTTCAAGAGAAATAGAATAGTAATATTTTGTTTAATGTTGTTGTGTTGTTTTGACCCTCAACACCTCTCTCTATCTCCCTCCTTGCCTCTTTCTTTGAAAACACTTGAAAAAAAGTAGACCAAAGTGAATGAGATAAATAACCATTGTAACTCTTTTGTAACCTTTAGGCCTTCTACCAATTCTCCATTTTCTTTGGAAAAAATTCATATGAGGAAATTGAAACGTAATTTTTACTCTAAGTAACAATTTGGTAAATTTTAAAAGTTCCTTTCATTACATTTGTAATCTCTAAAATAAGAAATGTGTTTATAAATCATGTGGATGAGAGTTTGAAATATTCAAATGCCTTATAAAAACTATGATTTATTAAAGAAGAAAGTGATGGAGCAACTAGAGCTTTTTTAAACAGTGATGGTATCGATAAAAAACTATTGATAGAGCAACTAGAGTTTTTTTAAACAGTGAGAGACATAAATATGGTGTTGAAAGACCTTATAATAAAGAAATTGAATGAAATAGATAATTTATTGATTAAATAGATTCTTCCCACTCTTGAGAAGTTGAGGAAGGTGTGTGTAGTATGTGCAATGGGAAAATGGCAATATACAAGTGGATAAATTCAAGAGGTTTTGTACTACATACAAAATTGTGCAAGAAAAGAGAGTGAGAGATGATTCTATAAGTAGAGTTGAACAAATGAGCTCAAAGATTCTTGAAGAAAAATGATATTCAAGTTAATTTAATTATTAGCCATATTAATAAACCATCTAAGTAAGACAAAAAATATATTCAAAACTAAATAAAATTTTCACCCAATACCATTGAAATCCCTTGATGTGTCCATGATTTGCATTATTTAATTACTCTCCTATAGAATTTGATTAATCATTGCTACAAGGTAGAGAAAAATTAAATTATAATTCTAAAGGAGTATACCTTTTTGGTAACTCTTATCATCAGGGGACAATGTGTATTCCAATAGGGGACAATGTGTTTTCCAACATGGAACAAAAAAATGCTCACATTATTTGCAGTGTTAGAAAACACACTATCCCTCGTTAATTATTTCCTTATGAATTTGCAGTGTTGGAAAACACACAGTCCCTTGTGAGTTATATAATGAAGTCCACCTTCAAATTTTAGAACAACTCTTTGGTTACAGTAAAAATGACATTTCATTTTCTTGATATGATTGGAACAAAAAAATGCTCACATTGTTTGCAATGTTGGAAAACACACTATCCCCTTTGTAGGAAAAGTGGATAGGGAACATCATTAGAATGTAATATGTCTAGAAATAACTAACACGGGACAGTGTGTTTTCGAACAGGGGATAGTGTGTTTTCCATCAGGGGACAATGTGTTTTCCAACATTGAAAATAACTAACAGGGGATAGTGTGTTTTCCAATAGGGAACAAAAAAATGACAGTGTGTTTTCCAACAGGGAAATAACTAACAGGGGATGATGTGTTTTCCAACATTATTTGCAGTGTTGGAAAACACACTGTCCCTTGTCAACTATTTCCACAAGGGACAGTTTGTTTTCCAACACTACAAATAATGTTGGAAAACACACTATCCCCTATTAAAGTTATTTCCAATTTTTTATTTCTCTATTGGAAAACACACTGTCATTTTTTGTTCCCTGTTGGAAAACACATTGTCCCCTGTTGGAAAACACATTGTCCCTGACTACAAGGGACAGTGTGTTTTCCAATAGGGAACAAAAAAATGATACTGTGTTTTCCAATAGGGGACAGTGTGTTTTCCAACAAGGAACAAAAAAATGACAATGTGTTTTCCAACAAGAAATAACTAATTGGAAATAAATAACAAGGGACATTGTGTTGTCCAACATTATTTGGTGTTGGAAAACACACTGTCATTTTTTTGTTCCCTATTGGAAAACACACTGTCCCTTGTTGGAAAACACATTATCCCTTGTCAGTTATATAATGAAGTCCACCTTCAAATTTTAGAACAACTCTTTGGTTATACAGTGAAAATGACATTTCACTTTCTTAATATGATTGGAACAAAAAATGCTCACATTGTTTGTAGTGTTGGAAAACACACTGTCCCTTGTGTAGGAAAAGTGGACAAGGGACATCATTAGAATGTACGATGTCTAGAAATAACTAACAGGGGACAATGTGTTTTCCAACATTAGAAATAACTAACAAGGGACAATGTGTCGTCACTATATTCTAATGATGTACCCCTTGTTCATATGATGATGAAATTAATTTAGTAGATGAACCCAAAAAATTTATGGCACATCTTTTGTCAATAATACAAATGTTATTGCCTACCTATTACATAGACTTTGTGTTAAAGTATACCCATCTTATTATATAAATTTGCAGCACAAATTAGTTGGAAAGAAATTTAAAAAATAAAAATAAAACAAAATAACATAATAATTAATGGTAAAACCTTCACAGTATATCAGAAAAATATCCATTGAACAAAGTATCCACATTCTTATTACTCAAAGAAAAACTACAATCTTCATGTACCTATTGTTATTATAAATTAATTTTGTCTTTAAGAGATATATAGACCATCATCAAATTTAAAAAAAAAAACTAATTTTTTCTCCAAAAACGATTTTTGTTTTAAGATAAGATAAGATATATAAGGTTTTTGATAGTTTTTTTGGGACATTCTCAAATGTTTGGAGCAAGTCAATCTTTCTATTGAGTTGCTCTCTAAATCTGCACCTTTTTGGCCATACTCATTGATTGCAATGTTTGAAGAGTTCACTGTATGTTGAGAAAAAAGATAACTGCAAAAGTTTTGAACAAATATACTGTGCAATTGAGTGGCAGGTATCTGCAGAAAGAAAGAAACAAACAAATATAAAACTGCAGCCCAGTCAAAGAAAGGAGTGCGCAGTTCAAGGCAGCTACGCAACTCTTATCAGGGGTGGGGTGGCCCATCCATAATTATTTCTCTGTATTACTTAATGGCATATTCCACTCAAACTGCACAATCTCTTTAAACGATGAAGAATATCTTTCGTCGTATTGCATGTGAAGCCCCACAATCATGCAAACTTTGACGGACTTGTTATCAGAAAACATTATTCACATTCTGTCATGGCTTCCAATGACGTCATTGCGTGCGCAACAAACCTCTATAATAGAAGCTTCTTTGCCCTTCACTTATTAATTATATCAATGTTTCTTCACATTTTGAAGGGTTGGCGACTAATTCCCATTAATGTTTTGGTAATAGAGTTAAATGGTGTTTTCAACAAGACTAAACATAAAGTTTTATTGGGTCGTTTTGTTTTTTTATTGAAATAATGTAGAAAAAAATACAATTAAGAAGATGCAGTCAGCAAGTTGTAAGAGAAATACAAAAACCAGAAGCCAACAAAGACCATTATAATCATGGGGAAAGAACAAAGACCCCACACATCATATGGGACCAGCCCTATAATCTGAACTTAATCATATATTGGAGCCGTTTGGAACACGACATCATTACCATGCAACTGCAGCAAATTAAACTAAAGTATTATTGGGTCATTGATAGGTAGATATAAATAGTTTTATTGATTAAATATTATATATTTGTATCTTTCGTCAAAGTTATTTTGTAGAATATTTAGTTGACATTAGTATTTATGCATATGTTTATTGACCATTGGATAGCTTTTTAGATATTTTATTAGTTTATAACAATTTCATAGACCTGCACTAGTTCAAGGGATTTTGATAACTATATTAAAAAGAAATGACTTTCAATATATCATAGTTTATCAATATAAATACTTATTTACAAAGATGTCAAAAAATAGATTCAATGAGTCTCCATCACAAGATTTTTATTTTTATTTTATTAAACAATGTATCTTTATAGCAGAAGTATGCTTATTTTAAAACAAATTTTGATACAATTTTTTTATGGCATATTCATGTACAATTGTAATATTATGTATATAAGACAAACAAATGTTACAAAAAGGTTGGCAAGGACATTTTAAAACAAGTATAATTGAAAGAGAAAATTCAATTTTGTACCAAGACCACTACATTACTTTAGTAACACAATATTTACTCATCACGTGCAAAACATAAAAAGCTAATTAAAAGACAAGGACGACAATCAATTCTCTTCTTTTTTTAGAGTATCAGTAAAATAAAAATGGTTGTGAGATTCTTAACGAGTTGAGAGATTTAACACAAGATTGTAATGAATGTGAAACTTACACTTTCTACATAACCTACATATATTGTGTCCCTTTCCAATGTTGACCCATGTAATTTATTTATGGTTACTCCATGCCATTGTAATAGATATTTGTGTATGGTTTTCCCTTGTAATGATCAAAATAGGGACAAACCTTGGGTTATTAATATCATATGACACACCCACATAGTTATCAAATTTCGCAATCACACACAATGGTAAGTTTAGTGGTTAAGTACCTTAACAATATAATATATTTTTACAGTGCCCAGTGCCCCATTAACGAAGCCGACATCTACACACTAGTTATACACTAACATTACATGTTCACCAACACATAGAAGGACTATATTTCCCAAATGATCATCATCATTATCATGTGATTTTGTTTGCCTAGTATATCCAAACACACTATGGTTAAAGTCCATGCCATTTTAATGTTGGAGTTGATAGTGAACCCCACAGTTCTAAGGGATCTTTTGTAACCAAAACGCCTATCACACCTTAAGAGAAAAGAAATGATTATAGTCATGTAACCTTGAGAATAGAATTGATCCACACAATCATTTGATATGCCTTCTATATAAAATAATTAATACCTAGATGTGAATGATTACAAAGTACAATAATGAATGCTTATAAAAGAAAAAGTGCAATCTCTAGATGTGGATTTGATTAGATGTGATAAGTGTCCTAATCATATGCAATGAGATAGCTTGACCTATAAATAGCTCAATCTAATAATAAAAAACACTCGTAAGTTTAGCTTAAGCAATTAAAGTAATAAGGGACCTAATAATTAATTACTGACTAATTAATCATTAGGTGATTTTCCTAAATACTCCAAAATTTAATAGGGATTTATGTATGGTTGTCCCTTGTAATATTAGAAATAGGAACAAACCTTGGGTTATTTATTTCATATGGCACACCCTCATAATTATCAAATTTCATAGTCACACATAATGACAAGTCTAGTATTTAAGTACCTTGATAATATAGTATATTTTTATAGTTTCAAGTGCCCCATAACCAAGCCAACATCTACCCATAAATTATACACCGGCATTACACATTCGCAAGCACACAATAGGACTATATTGTATAAATGATCATCATCAAATTCATGTTCAATTATGTAGGCCTAATGTATGCAAACATACTATGGGCATCTAGTTTGTTCAATGAATTTAACTTTCTCTTATCATAGAGTATGATCATATTATTTATTACATACAAATACATAAATGCATCAAATATTTAACACTTGTCAACACTCAATGAGCTTTTTGTTCAACTCATGAGTACTTGTCAATCCTTTTCAATCCTCATATATTACAAATGCATTCCTCGTACTTGTTAATATTTCTCTAAATCTAACTTATTTTAGCTCATTTCCCTATTTAAAAAAAAAAACCATCTTCAAGGTCACAAATGTATAGAATTTAACTACAATTCTTTACCATAAATGGCCTATAAACACACAAAGTATAAACATTGCACAACAAATTATGCAATAAAAACACACACTACTCAAAAATTATTAACACACATGATAATAAAATAGAGGATACATAAATACAAGAGTATTTTACACATTGGAAATAAGTAAACAAGATTGTCAACATGAATAATAAACCTTTCACCAAAATCATGTGTCTCATGCGATGGATTTATACCTACTTCAAACATCTGGCATTGATACCAACAAACAACTTGGGTCCTATGAAATTCATTTCATCTATCAATACATATAAAATATTCTTCAACTCCTCATGTAGTATGGATAATATTTAATTAATCAAAGGTTGCATATTCTTAAGGGGATATCTCCATGGATTGACATAATATCTATTACATTTCTAATATAATTAACTTGGCAGGGCTTCCATAACTTAGTAGTTCCTTGGATGATCATCTTAAGAGGTTCATCATTGCCATGAAATTTAAAATATCCCATGACTATGTTAAAGGTAACATGATAATTTTCACTCAAATTAATTAAGAGTTTATGGATATTAGAATGAGAATTGAATTGAATTCCTAGCTATTTTTTCTCTATGAACTATGGGGTTGTTTCTTGTAAACATCTAGCAATTCACATTTATTTCAATCATAGTCCATGTCAAAGTATCATTGACCAAGAAGCTCATTTTTCAAATAACTCTACATCTTTTTGTAGAGACAACCTAAACAAATCTACCACTCATCCATTTTTTATTATCATCAACAACACAATCTTCAAGGCCTTCATTGTGAGCATAAATAGTTTCTAAACAAATAGGTAAATAGTTTATATTTTATGCATAATATCTATTTTTAGTACTCTACTAATTTTTAATAAGGACTTATTAGCTCATTCCAATGTCAAACATGATGTTACAGAATGGTTTGTACCAAAAAAATCTCATATTTAGCTAAGTTTTTATCTAGAATTGAAATACTTTAGGGTCAAACTCAGAGTTGTCAGAATACTTAATACTTTTTATTGCTCATGTTTATAATGCAAAAAGTATGGCCAAGATCTTGCAAATTCCACTATACACAAATGATATAATATTATGATGTGTTTCATATATGTATGAATGATGTTTTTTTCTATCTAGATGAATCGTCATTATAATCCAATAAAGTACATTATAGGATGCATGCCATCTAATAGTCAAGAAAAAGAAAGATCTAGTGCATTATGTGAAAGAGAGTTTTAGAAACATAAAGCATGCTTCTTGTTTACCTATACCATATTTAGAAATTATTTTAGTTACAAACCCTCTATATACACATAAATTAAGATCATATATGTTACTTCTAGTAGACACCCTAATCGACATATGATGATAACTCTCTAAGTTATTTTCTACTTTCAAGATAAATTTTACTATATACTTTTAAAATACATAGTGGGACAATATTGATTGGAAATCTATAGTTTCCCTCCATATAGAAAATATATAGGTTGTGAATGTTTACTTTATGATCATTCTATGATCATATATATTTCTTATATCCACCTTCATTAGTGAACCATTTGGATTTACTCTACAACTGCCAAGGAGTATAATAACAATAAGCATTGATCTACCCCTTTTTCACAAGAATGTGCCCATATATACTACATTCCGTATTACATTCAACATGATTTAATAAATTTATGTAATTCACAAGTAGGTCACTAGCCAAAATTATGTTTATCCATCAAACAAGAGTATTTTGTAAAGATAATGAAACACTTATATTTCTATTATGACCTTTGAGATAATTCTTTATGTTGATGAATTTTTGATATAAATAGATTGTTATTATACAAGCTCACTTGGATTAATTCAATCTGATATGTCTACATTAATTATACCCCATATTCATATGATTTGTTGGGAATAGGATGCCATTTAATTGCAATCCTAAACATATTTCATGTATCTCCTAAGTCCTTGGAAAGTGTTCCCCAACACTAGGACTAGAAAGAGATTAAATTCAAATGAAACGAACATGTAAATTGACATTTGTGATTATTCCTAAATGATAGGAACATGTGGGGACATCCAAGAAGAGCTCCTACAAGATAGGAGCACATGGGGAACCCACATGGAAGGTAGAACCTACCTTGCTTAAGTTAACTGTTTGGAGGATTGATAACACTTCAATAATGCATGTAAAGATCCTACAAATTAGGGATTGATATTTACATGAGTGAAGTTCAGTTCAGTTTAGTTCAGTTATGGTTCAATTATCTTCAGTTGCATGAAGTTAGTTTCAGTTGAATGCTAGTTTACTTGAGTTTACTTGAGTTGCATGACTAATGACTTTAGTTACATGACATTTAGCAGGTGGATACATCCAGTTAAATGATCAATCATGCATAATGTTTGCATGAATTGGTGAAGAGATATGTTTCAGTTAAGTAAGATTGACTTGGACCCACCTTGGGTGCCCAAGTTGGAATCTTTGAGTTAACACCTTTTGCATGAGAAGATATTTACAAGGTTCAGTTAAGTGGGCCCATTCTTGGGTGCCAACTTTGAGGTGATGCTTGCAAGATATTTTCTTGACCAACGATCAATTAAGTGTTCAATTTGGGGCACCTAAATTGAGGAAGAATTTGGTTTGACTTTTGTTTACATTGTGGAACTCTACTTGCACAATCTAGGCATAGATTTTTGTGAGGGGATTTATGCTCTTATATTGTACAACTCTTATGAGTTTATATATTCATTAATTATCTATTAATTGTAGCAAGTGCATCAAAGTTGATTGCAGGTTAGCAGGTTGAGCTTGTGCATGTGTGAGGGTTTGAAGCATGGCATGGGATGTGTGGATTCATGTTTGGTCACATGGAATGCATGGATAGCTTGTGCTACAGAAAGTGTATGAGAGTTCCATGAGAGTTTATTGCAGGTTGTGAAGAAGGATTGTTGAAGGCAAGGAATCATAGCAATCAAGGATTGATAGAGTATTATTGTAATCTTGTTCTAAGGTTAAATAATACAAGCGCTATTGATTCTAGTGGTGGAGGTTTTTCCCGAAAGGGTTTCTCCACATATATGTTGTGTCACTTCTATATTCTTTTCTCATTCTTCTACAATCTTCTGTCTCTTTCTATAATTGGTAAAATTGATCTAAACAAATAATCATACACAAAGAATTCTGACAAAGAGCACTTAATTAAATCTACAATCTCATAGGTTTACAAGTTTTAAGCTACAATTTCACCTTCATTTTCAACATTATTAAATTCTCGTGTGGTGCAGGGGCACCATTAAATAAAAATTTTCAAGCAAGGTTGATTAGGTGTAGACTTTAGGACTTGGAGTCCTCTTGTTCAAATAAGGTCATTAAGACCAATTTTGTATTGTATTAGGTCATATTTGATGGTATTAGGTGTTTAGGGGGGTCAATAATGCTGATTTTGCAAAATTGCAAATTATTGCAAAAGTTGTCAAGCATAAAAAGTTGTAAAATTGCATTTTTATGGAATACCAACGGTCACAAAACTTCAAAAGGAAGTTTTGGTGAGTTAGAAAGTTAGTTTTGAGTGAAAAAGTATATATGTATTGAAAATCATCAATGTAAAGTTGTTCTTCAATATTGGAAGTAAGAAACATCAATAAAATATCTACTTTTTCTATAAATTCTATGTTTTCTCCTCACTAATAACCAGTGTATGGACTACACATTGATTTTTTGTTTTAAAAGATTTCAAAACTCATTGTATATATGTATTAGCAATGCTTTGAATCCATTTTGAGCATTCCCCATTAAATTTAAGGGAGTATTTTGCAGAAGTTTTGTAGACTGGTCTATATTTTAAGTTTCAAGGGTTTGAAGTTGCCAAAATGAGTTAAAACCCATTCCACCCTTTGTGATCATTGTAACTAGGTGGAATGGGACTGCTATTGTAGTATTAGAGGTTTTCTTGATTTGTGAGTGTAGGGGAGGCTGAGAGATGTTTTGGGAATGAAGCCCTAGGTGGAAAAATTGTGTTTTCCATGTGAAATAGGGAGGTTTTGATATGGCAAAGTGTAAGATTTTGGGGAAGCACTATTTGATGATTCCTTGAGATTTTTTAGAGGTTTTAGAAGATGTTTGATGAGGTTGTAAGGCTAGAGTAAGCCAGTATATATGTTTTTCCATAAAACCCTAGGTTTTGTGTTAAAAAGGAGGGTTGTTTTAAGCACCTTTGAAGGAGTGTATCTATAAACAAGTTGTGAAATCTTGAGTTTAGTGACCTTTGAATATGTTGTTGAGTACCCTGATGGGTCTTTGAAAAGGTTCAGGTCCTGGTCTGAAAGGATCTCATTGAAGAGATATACCCGATTGAGTTAGATTGCAATGTTACAAGGAATGGAGTGAATTTGATGAGATAAAGAGATTATGAGAGTTAGTGATTTGGAAATTGTTGTTGTTGGTTGATATTGTGTTGAGTGTGGTTTTAGGACCTCCCCTAGTTGCTATCACTGTGCACTAAATTTACGTATTACCACTCTTTTCTATAAAAATACAACACCATATTATTAACGATACACATTAAATATTTTTTAAAATATATGAATATTTTTTTATAGCCATATGATTTTAAACTAAATACCTTTCCCATAAGTCTTTTGATTGAAATTTTTTGAAGAGGATTTTGTGAAAAAGTAATATTAAAATAATGTTCCATGGAAATAGCAACAAAATGGAGGTTTCAATTATAAATTTATAATTCTCTACCTATATGCATCTATTAAATTTTTTAGGTGTTTGATTCAACATTAGCTAAAATGGAGATCATGCCATTTTGTATCAACTTCACTCAAAATTATAAAAATATAAGGAATCTTAATTTCATGTAACAATTTATTTTTACATGTGTATCATTAATACCTAGTCTATCATAATTGAGATGCATAGTCCATCACTAGCTCAAGTAGAATATCATCAAAAAAAAAAATTGAGATGTACCTCTTAAATCCTCCCTCTTTTTTTTGTGGACCAATCCCTAGCCACCATTGCTTAGAGTGTGGAGGTTTCTATTTTAGATCTTCTTCACACATCCTTAGATAACAAGGTTCCCACAACATAATCAAAGTTAAGAGTGTATGTTGTGTTAAATCTAATGGAAGTGACTAAGTGGTTCCAAGCTTTAGGTAACGAACACAATAACATGACTACCTTGTCTTCATCTTTGATTTTTACACTCATACTAATTAATTGACATATAAGAGTATTGAAAATATTTAAATGATCAACAATTTCGATACCTTCTTTCATTCACAAACTATACAACTACCTCTTCAAGCAGATTTGGTTTGTTAAAGACTTTGTCATGTAATGACTCTCCATTATGCTTCATAATTCTACTGATAAAAAGAACGTCATCTTCCAAACACAATTGAATTGTGCTAAGAGCTCTTATATGGACATATCTTCTCAATCATCATCAATCATATTCGTAGGTTTCTTTGAATTTCCTACCAACACCTTGTGCAATCTTTGTTGTACCAACAAATCACGTATCTCGAGCTTCCAAGATTCAAATTTATTCTTCTCATTGAACTTCTCCACCTCTAACCTTGCATTTGAAACCTTCACCATTTGATGTTGCAAAACAAACACCAAATCCTAATATAGAGATTGCAAAAATAAAAGCTCAAATACCACTTGTTGAAAAATGTGTCTACATAATCATTTAAATTTGCAGCATGACTTAGTTGGAATGAGATAGCTTGACCTATAAATAGCTCAATCTAATAATATAAAAAAAAACCCTTAAGTTTACCTTAAGCAATTAAAGTAATAAGGGACCTAATAATTAATTAATGACTAATTAATCATTAGGTGATTTTCCTAAATACTCCAAAATTTAATAGGGATTTATGTATGGTTTTCCCTTGTAATATTAGAAATAGGAACAAACCTTGGGTTATTTATTTCATATGACACACCCTCATAATTATCAAATTTCATAGTCACACATAATGACAAATCTAGAATTTAAGTACCTTGATAATATAGTATATTTTTATAGTTTCAAGTACCCCATTAACCAAGCCAACATCTACCCATAAATTATAAACCAAAATTACACATTCGCCAGCACACAATAGGACTATATTGTATAAATGATCATCATCAACTTCATGTTCAATTATGTAGGCCTAATGTATGCAAACATACTATGGGCATCTAGTTTGTTCGATGAATTTAACTTTCTCTTATCATAGAGTATGATCATATTATTTATGACATACAAATACATAAATGCATCAAATATTTAACACTTGTCAACACTCAATGAGTTTTTTGTTCAACTCATGAGTACTTGTCAATCCTTTTCAATCCTCATATATTACAAATGCATTCCTCGTACTTGTTAATATTTCTCTAAATCTAACCTATTTTGGATCATTTCCCTTTTTTTTAAAAAAAAAAAAAACCATCTTCAAGGTCACAAATGTCTAGAATGTAACTACAATTCTTTACCATAAATGGCCTATAAACACACAAAGTATAAACATTGCACAATAAATTATACAATAAAATCACACACTACTCAAAAATTATTAACACACATGATAATAAAGTAGAGGATAAATACATACAAGATTATTTTACACATTGGAAATAAGTAAACAAGATTATCGACATGAATAATAGACCTTTCACCAAAATCATGTGTGTCATGTGATGGATTTATACCTACTTCAAACATCTGGCATTGATATCAACAAACAACTTGGGTCCTATGAAATTTATTTCATCTATCAATACATATAAAATATTCTTCAACTCCTCATGTAGTACGGATAATATTTAATTAATCAAAGGTTGCATATTCTTATAGGGATATTTCCATGGATTGACTTAGTGTCTATTACATTTTTAATATAATTAACTTGGTAGGGTTTTTTTAATTTAGTAGTTCCTTAGATGATTATCTTAAGAGGTTCATCATTGCCATGAAATTAAAATATCCCATGACTATGTTAAAGGTAACATGATAATTTTCACTCTAATTAATTAAGAGTTTATGGATGTTAGAATGAGAATTGAATTGAACATCCTAGTTGTATGCACCTAAAATCAGTCAAGACAATTAATTAATTAAATACTAGTTATTTAATTAATAACCCCCTTTTATTTCATCTACTTATAAATAAATTTTCAATTTATTTATATAGTTTACACTTTTCTAAATTCTTCATCTTAAACCACATTCTTCTAAATTTAATTAAATAAACAAATGTCTATAATTTATTTTTATTTAATTAAATATCTTCTTACTAAGTTTGAATAATTTCAAATTCAAATTTAGTCACATGTCTACAACACTTTTTGGCCACATCATCAAATGTCACATGTATTTAAATATGACTAATATTTAAATTACATTATTCTCAACCAATTCCAAAACAAACTTTGGATAGTTGGCAATCTCACACATTTTATTCCCTCATACGCTTGGTATGTTGCCCTTGGTCAAGGGAACATCCTCCATGATTATTTCCAACTTCTTCCATCTCCACCGTCCATCTCTCATGTTGAAATCTTGACTGTTGGTTGTTGCCACATCACAAGATGCTTTGGAAATCCTATAAATACAAGCCCATTCTACAGCATTTAACATCACATCTTTGAGTAAACTTATTATGCAGGAATAACATTGTAGCATTTGGAGCATTTGTAGTCTGAGCATTTAGCATTGTTTAGCATTTTAGCATTTAGAATTGTTTTATCATTCTTGTTTAGAATCATGTCTTAGTTCATATTTGCATTTCCATTATCACCTTAGCTTTTATATAGCATTTGTATCATATAATTTAGTATCATATCCATTGTCATATCACCATTATCATTTGTAGCCTTTAATATCATAGCATCATTTAGCATTATCATACAATTTATTAAATCATGAAGGGACTAGAATCTTGAATTTTGAATAGCATCTTGTTTCTCAAGTTGTCATTCTAACAATCAGTGCCATAGAAAAATGGCCCCTTGTCATTTTGATGGCCTTTTAGGTCGTGTTTCATGATGTTTGATCTATTTTGCTCTGATTTTATGTTGTAATATGGCTTGAACATGCATATTTAGGTACTAAAATTCAAATAATAACGTCTTGTGAAGGTGTTGTGAAGTGTTTTAAAGCATTTTTTTTACACTCTTCTAGACTCTATTCATTACAATTCACCTAAAAATCACCTTTTCATCACTAAGCAAGTCCTATTTTGAAGTGTTGTAAAGTCTTGTAACAAGATTTCACAATTTCTAGGTATAACTTCACTATTTACACCTTTCTTATGCTTTATTTGACCCCTTTATGCCCTTAGGAAGCTTAATTAAGTGTATTTTTGAATGTAAGTTTACTCGACAGACAACATTAAATGTGACTTAATTCCTGATAGCCATTTTCAAGTCCTAGGTGGGACCCTTTCACCATGGGTGGCGAATGAGTCCCCCTTGGCTCCAAATTCAAAATATTTTAAATTTCCTTTCAAGTTTTTATTCAAAATCACTTGAAGTTGGCCTGTGATGAGGTATCAACGGGTTACTAAGGCACAAGATTGTATAAATAAGTGATTTTCACCTCATTTTACATCTCCTACATTCGCACATCACATTCAAGCAATCTCAAGCATTCAAGCATCTTGCAAAATCAAATCAAGCCTTCATCAAGCATTTTTGGAGCATCCATTGACACAACTTTAGATTTTCTTCAACAAGGGTTTGGTAAGTTGATAGCATTTGCATGTTATTTGTTTATCATTCTCTTGCATTTCATTATTTCATTAAGGGTTTGATTACCAAAGTGGGGTTTGACCAAGGAAAACCCCTATTTGCTAACCCTCAACCATTTTCCCCTTCTTGCATGTGTGTTTGCAAACTTTTGTAGACAGATTTAACAAGCATTTAGGTGTTGAAGAGTGGTCAATAATTCAACTAGGTGCTTCAAGTCAAATCAACCATATCTCAAGCTTGGAGAAGGTATTCTATCTATTTCCTGTAGAATTGACTTCGGCAACCCAACAAGAAAACATCTTTAGATATGATGTTGCAGAGTTGTCTCCTAATTTCTCAAAATTTTGGGAGAGGACCGATTTGCCACCAGTGGTGAATGAGTCCCACCTTAAGACTGAAAATCTAAGTTTTGTCAGATTTTGGATCCCAACACTCAAAAACCTATTCCCAACAATTTTCATCAAGCAAGACTAATTCGCTACCCTGGACGAATGAGTCCCACTGGTGAATTTCTATAACTCCAGACAACATTCAGATCATTCCAGAATCTTCATCAAACCTTCAGGTGCACACTATTTCAACACATTTCTTTCTATTATGCATTTATTCATCCATAGCTCTTTGTTTCCATATCACATTGTGTTTCCATCATAGCATAAATTGTTGGTGTAAATAAAGTCTTGTACCTAGTTCATTCATTACTAGGGGACTTATTTACACATGTTAAGTTTACTTAGATCCTAGGAAGGAATCTTTCTAGAAGATATTAGTTGTCATTAGTTGTTATCTTATCTTTGAAAACTACTACATGTGAACCTAGGTAAGTGTGATTAGTTGTCTCATGTCATATGATTAAGAAACTTGTCATAATCCTATGACATCTTTCATCTCACCTTGATTATATAGCCAAGGGGTCTCTCATTGTAAAATCACAATAATCATATCATTGACATTGAATACGGTCTATTCTTGTCATATTCTATTCTTTCTCTTTTGTGCTTTCCTTTTGGTCTCAAGATCTTCGCGGCCATAGCAAATTATTACATGGTATTAGAGCGGGTTGGGTGCCATTGAAGAGTCTTTTTCTGAAGAGAGATCTCATATTTGGGGGAGTTCCATTTTTGGCTCTTTATTGCAGGTTCATATCAGAGCTTGTTGGTGCAAATCTAAGCTCACCATTGCATCCAGAAGGTTCGAGAAAGTTGATTTTTCCTTTTGTTTCATCCAAATCAGACATTCGAAGCCAAATCTATGAGGGTTTGAAACTGAAGAGTGGTTGCCAGATCCAGAAGGTAGCTGCAATTTTGGAGCATTTTGGGTCAAATCCAACCCTACCATTACATCCAGAAGGGCCAAAACCCTAAGAAATATCAAATTGTCCAAATCGGAGCAGTTGTCCAGTGAGGCAAAAAAAAAATTCCCATAGAGCCATACGGCCTGTAAATCGTCATTATGACAGCAACGGTACAATGTTTGTAAAAAAAATATTTTATTCTGTCAGAATTTTTTTGAAATTTTTTTAGAAAAAAATCAAATTTGATTTTTCTAAAAAATTTATTATGAAAAATACCAATCAAAAAAATTTTGTAAAAGTTTTTTTAAAATATTAAAAAATCAAAAGTCTGTGGTATGCAAACTGGTATAGGCGTACCGCAGAGTACAGCATGTACCCCATCACCCATGTCCAACATATTCATTAGAGTTCAAAAGGCCAACATCAATAAATTGGCAGCAAAAGAAAAATTTCAACAGGAAAATTTCAACCGGCGGGAAAAGATTCTCTGAGGAATATTTTGATCAAGCCACAGAATATTTTGTTTGCATCTATCAAGATTCTGAGGTCGTGCTCATTTTTTGGTTACGAGCCATAGGCTGTCAAATTTTATTGTGTATGTTGCTGATGTCAGCCTTCATTAGCACGACGTCATCATTTTCAAAAAAAATTTCCCCCCTCTCCAATTGAGTTTTGGATTTTGCAGTTCAACTTCAGAGGCCCATATTTTAGTCATTTTTACTCCTTTTTTTGAGCAATTTTTTTTATTTGGGATAATTTTTCATGCTCTTTGCAATGGTGCAATAATTTTTTGGTTTTGGTGTTTGGTTTTCCATAAATTGCAGATTCTCATAGGTGTTGCTGCTTCATCCTCATTTTGGGAACTTCAGGAGCTCATATCTTGCTCTGTAATGACCCTGCTCAATTCTGACCTTAAAATGCTGATTGAAGGCTCAAAGAATTTCGTCAAACAATTCTCATGCAACCTCCCAACTTACTGGTTGAGTTACCAGTCTGATATAAATGCTTGAAGATGATACCAAAGTACCCCAAATGCTTGAAAAATCAAACTACAATGCATAAACTATAACCTAGATGCATCAATGACTCAATTTCATCTTTAACAATGTTCATACATGATTCCTATATGCAAAAAGTGCACCTACAGCCAACTGGTAAATTTAGCAAACAATTGGTATGCAACCTATATGTTGATAAGAACATCTACAACCATTGACATTTTGTCAAATAGTTGGCATACATCTTCATATAACATTCAAATGAACATTACAACCATGTGAGACTTCCCAAAGATGATGTCTTATTGAAATGCAATTGCCTACACAAGTTATCATGGAAATGCCAAGACTCTTGGCTTACAACATGACCCAACTGAAAATGCCAAAGTCTGATTACAATGTCTGCCTACAGTAGTAGCTAGTATTTGTGATTTACAATGCAACTCCAAAGATTAAAAGATGTTGATTATAATAGCTTGAATAAAAATGATGAACAAATACAATGACAATATTGATTTTATAATCAAGTTTGATACCAAAGTAAGCAGCTCTATAAAATGCATCTATATGACATGTAGATAGCATGAAATCTTCAAGGAACCTGTAGCTTGAAGTTGCCTTGAGTCTCCAATGATGAACCAAGCATTATCTCAGAAGATGAAGACCTCATGAACCCAAATCGAACCACCTATGCTTCCGCCCCTGTTTCTGATGCAATGGCAGATATAAAAATAATATGCAGCCTCTTGGTTGTCAACAAGCCTCCAACAAGATCGCCTAGACCTCTAATATGAAGCGCCTCCACTCCTAGATGAAATTGTCCCAAGATGAAGTGCCTATGAGCAAAATTGAACCTCTCATACAAGTTGATAGGTAATGACTGATAAAAATCTAAGCATGCAATCGAACTCCTTCATGCCAAACTTGTTGAAGACTTAACACCAAAATGTCTCCACAAGGCCCTAAATCGAATCATACAAAACTTGGCCAAAGGCCAGTAAATTTTAACAATGGAGCTCAAATAAAAAGTCTAAAAGTAACTTTCTCCCAACTGCAATAATTCAAGTGATATTTCACACCCTCAAAATTGCTCACCAATTGAGAGTTTTCATTCTCAATGGCCAAAGACAACTACAAAAACCCTAGGCTCCACAACCATCAACAACAAACAACATCAACAACAAATCTGGATGATAGGAAATGAGCCCTCAATGCCTATTTATTCTTTTTCTTCAATAGGTCGGCCTCCTTCTAGAACTTTCCCCAAGTCACCTTCTAGAAGGAATATTATTTTATTATTTTAATATTGCACTTTATAATAATAAAATGTAACCCAACTCCTAAAGTGCAATATAATATTATAACATAAAATAAGGTTTCCAAAATTAGAAACATCCATGGTGATAATAGGAAAACCTTCATATGACCAAGAAATAAGCCAACCAATCAACTGGGTATCTGCCAAATGACCCTCTGATCAAGCCCCCATTAGCCTACGAGGATCAAAAATAGGCTAATTCCTCCAAACTCCAACGCTCATGAAAAAGGGGACATTACAGTCCACCCTCCCTGAAATTGCTTGTCCCCAAGCAATCTCAGCAACAAGTACAATTCTCCTCCACCTGGATCCCAAGTGAAGATTTGTGTAATGTCCCAAACATCCCCAAACAACTCTTGTAGCTCAAGCACAACCTGCTGAATCAACTCAATAGCTGATGTAAACCATGCCAAATATGAATGTGCAATGAAAACCCAAGTAAGACAACCATCAATCATTGAAGAATCTAGAAAGATCAAGTCACCAACCAACAAGTAGATAGCTGCCCTATCATATGTCATAGGTAACCAATCCAAAGCTGAGTTGTGGATGCCTTCATTACCCTCCAAGGACAACTCTTGAGTGGCTGATCCACTAAGAGTGTCATCACTAACATCATCATCCTCCTTAAGAGAATGATCAACCTTCCCAACACATGAAGAAACCTCAAATTGTACCAAGTCCTTCAATTGATCAAGCTTATCAATCTCATCACAAAGTGCTTCCGTCCTTTGAGTAAGGAGTCTTCAAATATTATCTATTCCTTTTTGTCTTGCCAAGTTGGAGAGATTGACTTTTTCTTTCACATCTTGAAGTCGTTGTCTTGCCTTGGCAGCCACTAACCTAGCCTCCTTGGCCTTCCTCAACCACTCTTCATTCATCATTTCGGACCTTTTAATCTCTTCAATGCCAAAGTACACAAAATCAGTCCTCTTATGCTTGATATCTTCATGTCCCCCAATGGGTGTAGGGCTGCCATCAAAAAATGATATCACATCATTGGCTTGTTCATGATCACAAGCTTCCTTTTCATGAGAATGATAAGGCACCATGTTGCTGTCCTCAAACCAATCTGTGATGACATCATGCCATTGTAAAATGCCTTCTTCATCATGTGAAGACAAAGCACTAGTGGCTGCTTCACTAAGAAGAGGATCAACTTCCACATCCTCCTCCAAATTACAATCTGTTTCTTCACTATGATAAGATGAAGCAACGCAAGACTCAGCTGATGAAGCATTACAAAAATCCACATCCTCATGTAGCTGCTCCAAGGCAAATGGTTTGTCTTCAAATACCACTTGTTCTTCTTCAACCTTGCAATCCTCTTGAAGTATCTTGTGCCCAACATCTTCCTCTATGCTGGTCTGATTTTTATTCTCCATAAGATCAGCTGTATGCTAGTTATCAACTGTTGCAAACTCATTGTAGAGGCTTCTAGACACTTCACTTGTAGAGACCTCTTATTCCTCCTTCCTTTCATTATGTGTTGTAGACTTCTTAGAAATGGAAGTCATATACCGTGCAATTTTGTCTATGGTTGCAGGTGAAAGCAATTCGGCCATCTTTTTATGATTTTGTATAAGTTTCTCCAATTCTCGCATCATGGCATTTAACTGCATCCTAGGAATAGCCATAATGTCTTCGTTCTTCACCCAACAGGATGGCAGGAGACCGCTCTGATACCACTGTAATGACCCTACTCAAATCTGACCTTAAAATGTTGATTGAAGGCTCAAATAATTTCATCAAACAATTCTCATGCAACCCCCCAACTTACTAGTTGAGTTACCAGTCTAATATAAATGCTTGAAGATGATACCAAAGTACCCCAAATGCTTGAAAAATCAAACTACAATGCATAAACTATAACCTAGATGCATCAATGACTCAATTTCATCTTTAACAATGTTCATACATGATTCCTATATGCAAAAAGTGCACCTACAACCGATTGGTAAATTTAGCAAACAATTGGTATGCAACCTATATGTTGATAAGAACATCTACAGCCATTGACATTTTTTCAAATAGTTGGCATACATCTTCATATAACATTCAAATGAACATTACAACCATGTGAGACTTCCCAAAGATGATGTCTTATTGAAATGCAATTGCCTACACAAGTTATCATGGAAATGCCAAGACTCTTGGCTTACAACATGACCCAACTGAAAATGCCAAAGTTTGATTACAATGTCTACCTACAGCAGTAGCTAGTATTTGTGATTTACAATGCAGCTTCAAAGATTAAAAGATGTTGATTATAACATCTTGAATAAAAATGATGAACAAATACAATGACAATATTGATTTTATAATCAAGTCTGATACCAAAGTAAGCAGCTCTATAAAATGCATCTATATGACATGTAGATAGCATGAAATCTTCAAGGAACCTATAGCTTGAAGTTGCCTTGAGTCTCCAATGATGAACAAAGCATTATCTCATAAGATGAAGACCTCATGAACCCAAATTGAACCACCTATGTTGTCACCCTATTTCTGATGCAATGGCAAATATAAAAATAATATGCAGCCTCTTGGTTGTCAACAAGCCTCCAACAAGATTTCCTAGACCTCTAATATGAAGCGCCTCCACTCCTAGATGAAATTGTCCCAAGATGAAGTGCCTATGAGCAAAATCGAACCTCTCACACAAGTTGATAGGTAATGACTGATAAAAATCTGAGCATGCAATCGAACTCCTTCATGCCAAACTTGTTGAAGACTTAACACCAAAATGTCTCCACAAGGCCCTAAATCGAATCATACAAAACTTGGCCAAAGGCTAGTAAATTTTAACAATGGAGCTCAAATAAAAAGTTTGAAGTAACTTTCTCCCAACTGCAATAATTCAAGTGATATTTCACACCCTCAAAATTGCTCACCAATTGAGAGTTTTCATTCTCAATGGCTAAAGACAACTGCAGAAACCCTAGGCTCCACAACCATCAACAACAAACAACAACATCAACAACAAATCTGGATGATAGGAAATGAGCCCTCAATGCCTATTTATTCTTTTTCTTCAATAGGTCGGCCTCCTTCTAGAACTTTCCCCAAGTCACCTTCTAGAAGGAATATTATTTTATTATTTTAATATTGCACTTTATAATAATAAAATATAACCCAACTCCTAAAGTGCAATATAATATTATAACATAAAATAAGGTTTCCAAAATTAGAAACATCCATGGTGATAATAGGAAAACCTTCATATGATCAAGAAATAAGCCAACCAATCAACTGGGTATCTGCCAAACGACCCTCTGATCAAGCCCCCGTTAGCCTACGAGGATCAAAAATAGGCTAATTCCTCCAAACTCCAATGCTCATGAAAAAGGGGACATTACATGCTCCTACAGTAACATTTTTGGGTGAATTTTTTTTTGAAAGTGCATGATTTTTCGTGTACTTTGTAGTGGTATGATCAAATTGATCTCATTATATGCCAAAAATTGTACTTGATTTTGTGGCTTATTTTGGGCATTTGCATGTACCAAGATCAAGACCACTTCGTTGTTTTTGGCAAGTTGCAATTGTAAATGCACTACTCATAAAGTGCCAATCTCATATATTGTTGGGGGGTTCTTTGATTGAGTAATTTGGGGGGGTAATCTTGTGGTTGATTCATTTGTGTTGATCATTTGAGGAGGTATCATGGGTTTTTCTATTCATCCTTTTGTGGTAATGTTGAATAAGGATAATTATGAGTCCTAGAATAAAGGTATCCTAACACATCTCAGGTGGCTTAAGCTTTTTCCATACCTTTATGGGCTCATACCTAAACCAGACATACCTTGGAAGCAATCAATTTGGGTTAATAATAATGATCACACTGTAGGATTAATTGGTTCATATATTGGTGTTGATATTCCTGTGGAGATCTTAGATATCGAGTGCCCACACACACTTTGGACCAAGATTTGGGAGATCTTTGGAGACCATCATATTTCTCCATTCCCAGATGATCTTGCTGCAGATTGTTTACTTCCCCTTGATGATGCTAATAATATACCCTATGATGATGATACTTTAGAGGAGCTTGAGTATAATAAATGTCTTGAATGTCTAGTTGACAAAGAGACTTCTCTTCTTGCTTCTCCTCCTCCTATTGAGATCACATCTTCATCTATTGTTGTACCTGAGGATACTTGTGATTCAAAAGTTTTGGCTCCTTGTGATTTAGTGTAGTAGGATATTCATTGTCTTCCAAATATGGCTACTTGGGATGACTTCTTGATAGGTATTTCAAACTTGTTTATGGAGTCTCATCTTGTAGATTTGGAGGACATCATTGATAGCATTCATCTTCTCTTTGATGAAGATGATCCTTCTTCAGTTGTTGCGAGGGAACACCTTGACCCTCCTGTTCATTCTCTACATGATCATTCTTCACAGATTGACATGAGTGTGGATACTTTTGGACAACATTTGGAGGAGGCTTCTTTGTCTTCAAAGGGGATACATTTTTCTTTGGATCATGTTCTACTCTCATCTCTACTAGATGTTGGATTGTCCTCTTCAGCGGTGTGGCCTAGAACACCTGTTTGGAGTGTGTCATCTTTCAGTATCGAAATGGACACTTGAGCGTCATTCAGAGACATCCTCATACATCATCCATATTCCTAATATCCTGCATACATCCATGGTTTTGTTTCTTCCTAAGGGGAGGAACATTTTTCGGCAAGATTAGATCATCTTCAGCATTCAATGTCGAGCTTCTACCATCAGTGCAGGAGACTCAACATTGAGGAGGGGCTACCTTGTCTCTCTTCTACTTCTCTTATGGGGGGTCTTTTTCCTCACATGGGGTTTTTACCTTCTCATGCATCATTGAGAGCATTCTTTTTGTATTTCATCTCTCTTTTGGGGAGGAGTTTTGTCCCACTGGGTTTTCTCCTTTTATCTATTTGTGAGAGATTGCATTTCATTTGCATTGCATATGTACATGGGTACCTAACATGCCCTAGTAGTTGGGACCCATCTTTGCATCTTTGTGTCATTTGCATAATAATCCACTACTCCCTAAGTTGCACTTAAGGGGGGATGTTGGTGTAAATAAAGTCTTGTACCTAGTTCATTCATTACTAGGGGACTTATTTACACATGTTAAGTTTACTTAGGTCCTAGGAAGGAATCTTTCTAGAAGATGTTAGTTGTCATTAGTTGTTATCTTATCTTTGACAACTACTACGTGTGAACCTAGGTAAGTGTGATTAGTTGTCTCATGTCATATGATTAAGACACTTGTCATAATCTATGACATCTTGCATCTCACCTTTGCTATATAACCAAGGGGTCTCTCATTGTAAAATCACAAAAATCATATCATTGACATTGAATACAGTTTATTCTTGTCATATTCTATTCTCTCTCTTTTGTGCTTTCCATTTGGTCTCAAGATCTTGGCAGTCATAGCCAATTCTAACATAAATCTTAGGTTTTGCATACATAATTAATCATATAGATTACTTAATTGCACTTAGTTCATTTCATTTAGACTAAATAGCATCCTACATTGCATAATTTGAATGAACCTAGTTAGCATTTTTGGCCTACCTCTCTCCTTTTAGGTGAAAAACCCTAGAAGAGTTAGGGAGTCTTGTGGTGCCAAAAATCTATGGTTCATTTTGGTGAACCTGCATTTTGAACACTTTGCATTTTTTATTTCATTTGCATATTGCATCCTAGATTACACTTGCACCAACATTCAATTAGGGTATTGTTTTGTTCTTGCATTCTAGGGTTTCTCAAATTGCATTAGTGAAACATTCATTTAGATTTCATTTTTGCATTGCATATCATTGAAAAAACTAAAACTCTACATCTACATCCTTCATTGCATTCTGAAATGCATTAGAATCACATTAAAAAATTTTAATAACGCAAAAAAATCTCATATTGGGACTCATTCGCCACCCTAGGTGAATCAGTTCACCTTTATTGTTCATATTGCATTTTCAGACATTTTCTGGCATTTTTCTACATTTCTATTTTCTATATTTGTATACACCTAAAAATGGTCTGGACAATCAAATTAATTAAATACACTTTATTTGATTAATTATCTTAATTTCTTCTACTATTAAATAAATAGAAATATTTATTTATAGTTCACATTCTAATTCTCCTATTCTTCATATTTAATTAAATATAAAACTTCTATAGTTGGTATTACTTAATTATTACATCATTTCAATCTTAATTAAATAAACAAAGTTTTACATTTTATTGTTTAATTATCATATTCCTTCTATTTTAATTTAATAAAAACCTTCTAAAGTTTGTTTTATTAAATTATTTATTCCCTTTTTGCTAATTTAAATAAAATCAAAAATATTTAAATAAAGGCATAAAGCAAATTCCTCTATTTACTCACCTACCAAATTTGATATTCCAAAATCCAATTTATTTCAACTGGCATTCACGGGAAGCTGTGGAGACAAATTGGAGATAAATTTGAATCAATCTCTCGAATCTTCTTCCTCTAATCTTTCCTATCATCTTGCCTGATGTTTTTATAGGGAGAAACCATTCCCTTCATCAACTCTAGCTTCTCAATCTCTCACCCTTCAAATCTCAAGATTGAATCCATACCTCTGTTGTGTTGCCCCATCACAAACTGTTGCCATAAATCTATATATACAGCTTCTTTTCACAGGAAATGGACCCCAAATCTTTGTGCAAAATTATTCTACAACATTCATAGCAATCATGCAATCATATCAATAGCAATAGCATTTAGCATTATAGCACCATAGCATCAGTAGAATTCGCATCACGACAACATCATAGTTTTTACTGTAGCTTTCATCCATCAGGTTTCATTTATAGTAACATCATAGCTTTTAGTTTCATTATCAATCATCACAATCACTGCATTTAGCATCATTTTATTCTCTAAATAGGAATTTTAATAGTCACAATTTACTTTATCAAATTTGAGAGCCATTTTGTGACTCGTAAATATTTGGAGATAGGAAACAATGAGACGCTTTCAAGTTTTTTGTGCTTTAAATTAGTTTAATTCATGTTTAATCTTGATACAATGTTTCATTAAGAAGTGTATTTAATTTTTTTTAGTTTACTTTTTCCACACTTACATTTTGGCATCCACTGTGGGGCTAAAACCCCATGTTTTTAATAAGTTTTTTCTGAAAAGCTTTCATACAGGAATCTGGCATAACTCTTTTAACACGATTAGAAGATTTTGCATTACGTCTGATCCAAACTATAGCGCTTATGCCTGTTTTAGTGCTTCCAACAAAAACTATAGTGCTTTGGAGGATTGTTTTAGCACTTCGACCGAAAAGTTTTCAGCACAGTCTGACTATCAAATTTTAGAGTTATTTCAACGCATCCGACGATTTCTATAGCACTTTTGAAGCATTTTATAGCACTTCTGCCACTTTCTATAATGCTTTTGAGCATTTCTATAGTGCTTTTAATCTCTGTTATAGTGCTTATGTAAATTGTTATTTGGATTTGATGCGATCACGACCACTAACTTCATTTCTTTAGTTGGTTTAAAATTTATCAATCCTAGGATAGTCACTTCTTTAATTTGGTTTAAAATTTATCAATCTAGGGTAGTCACCAAACATTTCAATTTGGGATTAAAAGTGAACACTATGTCTTTTTGTGAAGCAATATCTTCACTGTGAAGCAACATCTTCACATTAGATAGAAAATTGTCATTTGGGCTCTAAAAAAAAATTGAACAAGTTGATTTTTGTGTTTGTGTGGTGATAGGCATATGCTCAACCCCTTAACTGGGTGATCAAAATGCCAAACTCATCCTTTATTTCATGCATTTTTCAAGCTTTATTAAATCCTTTAGAAGGCCTGCCATAGTGGGAAACAATACTCACCCTATAGGAATGACCTAATTGGGTAACAACCAAAGCTAGGTTTTCCACCCCACTCTAAAATTTAAAGTGAATATGGGGAAACCCACCTTTGCTAGAAGTGTGCATGATAACCATACCCAAAACCTTTGTTCTAAAGGTTGGGAGGTCTCCTGAGGGAGTTCATCACTTGCTACTCTGAATGGAAACCCTTTCTAAGAACCTAATGTAGTATCCAACTGATTTAGTAACCAGACATTGTCATACTCGCTCAGGGGAGGGAAGAATTTTCCCCCAAGACACTCACCATATAATTGCCACAGACCATTTTCTTAGGGGATCGAGAAATCTAACCTTGAGTACATGCCTGGAAAGGACAAAAATAGGGGTGCCCTCTAGGGTAACACGGCTATGTGAGTCGACGAAATTTTAAGTTGTGGGTTGTTGAGTATAACGATGACCTTTTGACTATTAAGAGTGAGTCTATCTAAAGTGCTTTATTGTTATCAAACGAGTGAAAATAGGACCATGCATGGTTCTTTTTTAACATACACTATCTATTTAGATTACAACTCTTAAAAACAACTATCTACATTTGATTGTTGTGTATTTCAAAATCATTAAAATCCAGATAAAAGATCATCCTGAAAAATACAACTTGGAAAAAATCAAATTGAGAAATACATGATTAGAGATCAAAAAACCAAAAAAAAATTAGGGAAATCTCTTTCTAAAAGAATCAAAAAACCCAAGAAACCACTTAGTTACAGAAACCTTTTGAAAAGAAGACATTTCTTGTATCAGAATAGGAAGATTTTGCTTCATCATAGAACATTCATCCATAGGTTTCATGATTTCACTAGGGGTTACACTGATGATTATGTTGTAGATCCCTTATATTCACAAGCCTATATTTAGAGGAGCTCTTTCACATGAACCTAACCATAGTCAACGTATTCATCAATCCTCCATCCCACAACCCACCATAGAATACTCCACCAGACCTAATTAGTTCCTACAGTAGACAAATATTGGAAACATTAGGTTTGTCCTCCAAAATCAAGGAGTTACCACCACACCTTATGACCATTTGGTGACGTACAGCTCCTATTCAATAGCTAGGCCTTACAGCACCTATTATACAACCTAGCCTTAGTCACATTGAAAGTTCCCAAACCAACAGTTTGAGAACATTCATTTTTTGAGGAAAACAAAACGCCCCATCAATTTCTTACAACATCCATCGTCTTAAATGAAGAAGAAGAAAAGACAAACATAGCAGTAGGAAGACCCATGTTACTACCTCCAGCCTAGCAATAGGTAGTGATTAACATTGGGATAAGATATTGAAACCACCATACAACATACCTTATGACCATTTGGTGACCTACAACTCCCATTCAACAGCCAAGGATAACCACACCAATATTTCAACCCAGTAACGTACACATTGAAGGTACCCAAACTAACATTACCAACAGTTTGAGAACATTCATTTTTGAGAAGAATGAAACACTCCTTAAATTTCTCACAGCATCCATAGTATTAGATGAAGAAGAAGAGAAAGTAGACATAATAGCTTCAAGACTCGTATTACCACCCCCCACTTGGCAATAAATAAAATAATGCTTCTACCATCTATTATAGAGCTTTTTTGCATTATTATATTGCTTCCATAGATAAAAACAACACTTCTACCACCTGTTTCAGTGCTTCTGCCACATATTATAATGCTTTTGTTAACAATAAACTAAACTTTTTCAGGGTTGAAAATCAGTGGCATAGCACTTCTATTCTAGTGCTTCTGCACTATCTTTTAGTGCTTCAACAATCAAAAATAGCGCTTATGCCATCTATTTCAACGCTTATGGTCAAACTTATAGTGCGTCTGTCAAAACATTACCAATGTCATAATTGCCAGTCTTTTAGCACATCAGTGGTCTATTTTAGCGCTTTTGTTCTATTTGGAAATGCTTTTACCATACCTTTTAGTGCTTCTACCTTTTGTTTCAGCATGTCCACCTATATTAGCGCTTCCACAAAATTTAAAAAAAAAACAGAGACCTCTCGAAAATGTCTGTTAGTTTTGTTACCATCAAAAACTCAAAATTTTTACCAGTCATAAACATTTCACAATTCAAACAGTGTCCTAAAAACCTAAAACAAAGTAGGTTTTTACAAGTCAAAATTGTTTTTAACATAAACACAGATCTTGCAAAATACAAAAGTGTCAAATTATCAAAACAAATCTAGATTATTGAGTCAAGTTTCCTCATCAGGATTCTGATATCCTATCATCATGAAACAAAAAACTCAGAAATTAGATTTTCAACTTAGCCTAAACAATATAATACATTATTCTATTTGGTTTTGTTAAAATCAAATTGACACTAATCACAACATAGGAGATCCAAGTTTAGTGAAAACTACCAAAAACTTGTATGCCAATCTTGACAAGGTTGCAGAGACAAAAACTCAAAGAGAAGGAAATTGAAAATCCAAACATGACTGAAGAAAACCCCCTCTATTGATTTTGACAACAAGATACCAACGAAATAGCACAAGAAGATATAAAACATGCCCAACAGGATCCAAGTTTTCATAAATTTATGGAAAAGGTCTTAGAACAAGACATGGAGAAGTATCTCTTGATGTTAGCGGAGTTAGGCGCAAAACTACCAAAGGATTTTGACATGAATTGAT
Organism: Sequoia sempervirens; assembly: GCA_007258455.2. Lineage (NCBI taxonomy): Eukaryota > Viridiplantae > Streptophyta > Pinopsida > Cupressales > Cupressaceae > Sequoia > Sequoia sempervirens. The sequence continues at coordinate 1,104,409,009 of VDFB02271358.1, read as the reverse complement.
TGAAAGAAACACCAAGAACAAACAAAACAGAACCACCCAACACATAGGATATAGATCAAGTGGTTGCTTTAACAACATAAATGCAGACTTTGCAGGAACAAATTCAAAATATGCAAATGGGAACCACAAAGAAATACTTATTAAAGGACATTTTTCCTTACCCTTTTCATCTATGTGTGGATATGATACCCTTCCCAAGGCATTGTGAGTTTCCTAAATACAACAAATAAAATGGAAAATTAGACTCGATTGACCATGTACTGGAATTCAGAACAATAAATTGTATGGAATGGTTCTCAAAATTACAACCAAGGATTCAATCCTTCGAAGAACTAGTCAACAAATTTATTTCTCAATTCTCCTTCAACATAACACATGAAGTAACCATAAAGGATCTGTATAACCTAAAACAAAAAAAGGGGGAGACTTTCTTATCATTCTTACAATGTTGGAGAAAAAATTTCGCAAGATATCCTCGATCTATACCCGAAGAGGAGAAGATTGAACTATTTATTGACAATTTAAATGATGACATGAGTTATAGACTCGAACTACAATGTCCCCCAACATTCAAAAAGGTAATTGAAAATGGGCTTAATATCAAAGAAGCCCTAGTTAAATGAGGTGTGATTAAGCACTACAGTGAAACATCCAACAACACAAATCACTATGGAACAATGACAAGCCAAAATTTTGGCAGAAAAATAGAAATACTAGAAGCAATGAGGCTACAACTGACAATATAAAATCATTATTCAATTTGACAGCATCAACTGTCAAAGCAAATCAAAATGAAAACCTAAATAACAATCAAAGCACTACCCTAAATAATAACACCAACAATGGAGAATCTCAACTGTCATACCAAAGACAATCCAATCGATGGAGATTCACCCCATTAGGACAAACTTTGGAACCAACAATGAGAGAACTCATTGCAAATAGGCTCATTACCCTGAATAAGGGACATAAAACAAATGACTATATGCAACTAAAACATTTGATACAAGACTTGATCAAAGCAAAGAAGGTGTTTGTCGAAGGGCATTAGACAAACAATTATCACACTACATTTACCAATCCATTACCCAACTACGAAAAAGGAGAGTCTTCTTCAAGTGGTAAAGGAAAAAGTATAAACTATGTCTATGACACCACTATTCTTTTCCTTTCTAAGGTTGAGAAAAATGACATTAATAATCAGACAGATGACATAAACATCAATGACATTGAATCCCTCAACATGATACTAGACACAAACACATCGAACAATCAAATGAATGTCCTAAAGATCAGGGAAACACAAGACCATCAACAAGTCAATATAATGACAAGGGGGCAGTCCAAGGTGATATTAAAAGGAGTTTCATCCAAAAAAACTACTTCCACATCGCATCAATACAGCATCGTGGACCAATTATAAAAGATACCAGCACAAATATCTATTCTAGAACTTCTCAAAATTTCAACATCACATAAAGAAGTTTTGGAACAGGATTTAGTAGCTACAATGGTGCCCAATAATTTGGATTTTTTTCAATTCCAAGTCATGGTGGGGCATCTTACCACACCGCATTGTTTGTCATTCTCTAAACAAGATGATGTATCTCTAAATCACCCACACAATGCAGCCTTGCATATAAAGGTTTTAATCCATAAACACCGCATCAAGCATGACTTAATAGATGGTGGAGCTGGATTAAATATTTGTACTTTGAAACTAATTCATGCAATGGGCTATTCCGACAATGCCATTGACGCCAGAAGAAAGATAACAATAAAGGCATATGATGAAGAGGAAAGGTCTTCCAAAGGGTTGATAGTACTTCCAATTCAAGTAGGACTGATTGTCAAAAATATTGTTTGTCAATTGTTAGACAAGGACTTAACATATAACATACTATTGGGTTGTCCATGGATCCATGAAATGCAAGTGGTACCTTCAACATACCATCAATGTCTAAAATTTCCAATAAACGGACGAGAGGTCATCATATCAGCTGACAACAATAATCCACAGACTTGCAACATGTTAAAAGAAAATCAAGATACTCTGGTACCCCACAACAAAGAAGTCAACACCTCCACTTCATCTAGTGGTGAAAGAAAACCCAATTTCATATCTAAATGGGTTGAGAAGAAGGATCAGGTAAAGGAAACAACTATTGTAGACATGACTATATCAAACACTAAAATTCCTATGAATGAATTATCACAACAATTTTTTAGACAAGGTTCAGTTAAAGGACAAAGGCTTAGGAGAATATTCCTTTGAGCAATCTTTGTGTCTATCACAATTTCTACTTTCACCAAAATCATAGCCCATGTCAAACACATCGAGTTCATCACAACCAATCATAGCTCTTAATGAAAGATTTGTTAAAGCAGGTACCCTCAAAGATGAGTCAGAAGATAAAGCCATTCTCAATTGGCTATATAAGGATAAGAAGCCTCAACATCAGCAAATATCAACATCAAAATAGATCAGTATGGAAAAGGGAAGGATATTTTAGAGAAAATGGGCTATGAAGGCCAAGGACTAATTGGCAAGAGAAAGGATGGTATTATTGAACTTATTCAACCTCTAACACTGCAGTCTAAAGATAAAACAAGATTAGGCTACACAAGTGAAGCAAAAGGGGAAGAAACTCAAAAAGTGGTAGAAAGAATTCTACAAATGAGAGATGGTTCCAACATAGATTCCAACAAGTATGAATGGGATCATCTATCTGCTACATCCTATACTAACAAAAAAATTGATGTTATCCAAGCATATACACCCTTACGAGAGGAGGGACAAAGTTCAAGAAATAGACCATTTGTAATGGGATCAAAAAATATCGATGACTCAAGTGAGGACAATCATACATCGAGTGAGACAGATGACTTGGAGATGAGTACTATCATTGACCTCGACCTTCCAACTGAAAACTTTGATCACCTAGCCATTAGAACACTTACAATAGTCAACCTTACTCAACCTGATGACTTATTACCCTTGAGGCATCCTAAACTTATTAACTGGGAACCCACCAAGCCTATTCATTTACTAGTCTTTTCCAGTGATGATGCCATCATAAACTATCTTTGCAGTGATGAGCCTGATATGAGTTCTACCTCTAACACTCATAATGACGCTTCACAAAAGGAAAGTGCCAAATCTTCCAGTTGCAAAAATGACAACAGGAAAAATAAATCTAATGGTGAAAACCTTTATGAGGCAGTATTAGATTTTGAAAAAGAAAAAATAAAGAATGTATCCAACAATGAAAACCTTTATGAGGCACTGAAGGATGGAAGATTTGACACCCTCCCAAAGCATTACCATGAAAAATCATCAGTACTGGTAGAACCTACACAATCTATAAATCTAGGAACAACTGAAAAGGCCAAGATCCTACATCTAGCAGCATCCATGATAGAGTAGGAGAAGCCTACATTCACAAAATTCTTTGAGGAGCGACACATCAATTTTGCATGGTCTTATTCTAACATGCCAGGATTGGATCCAAATCTCCTAATGCATCATCTATCGCTACCAAAAGGAATCAAACCAATCAAACAAAAATTGAGAAAGATGCATCCCCACATCACCCTGATGGTTAAAGTTGAGCTAAAGAAGTTATTGGATGCAGGATTTATTAGGTCCATAGATTATGTAGAATGGATCTCAAATATTGTGCTAGTATCAAAACCTAATAATAGCATCAGAATATGCACAAATTTTAGAGATTTAAACAAGGCATTCCCAAAGGATGATTTTCCTTTACCCAACATTGACATAATTGTTGATCTAGCAGTGGGACATGCCATGTTATCTTTAATGGATGGCTTCTCAGGATATAATCAAATAAAAATGTCACCTGAAGATCAGGAAAAGATAGCATTCACTTGTCCTTGGGGTACATTTTGTTGGAATGTCATGCCCTTCGGGTTGAAAAATGTAGGTGCGATATATCAGCAGGAAATGACCACTATTTTCCACGACATGATGCATACTTTCATGGAAGATTATGTGGATGACATCTTAGAAAAATCATACACAAGGGAAGGACATCTAGAAATTATAGATAAAATCTTTACTAGGCTAGAAAAATTTAATGTCAGGTTGAACTCAAAGAAATGTGTGTTCGAGGTAACATCAGCAAAACTCCTTGGTTACATAGTATCAGAAAAATATATTGAAGTGGACCCAGCTAAGGTAGAAGCAATAATGGAGATGTCGCCACCTAAAAACATTAGTCAATTACGATCCCTACACGGTAGGTTGCAATCCATCGGGAGATTTATCTCCCAGCTGGAAAACAAGAGTCACCCATATAATCATCTACTTCATAAAAAAAAATTATACAAGTGGTATCATGACTGTGAAACAACTTAAATTAACCAGATAAAGCAATACTTGATGTAACCTCCAATACGCATGCCACCTATGGCAGAGAGACCATTGATACTATATATCGCAACAACTGACATATCCTTAAGAGCTTTATTGGCATAGGAGGATTCTAAAGGAAAAGAACAAGCTATTTACTACATTAGCAGGAAACTCAACAGATATGAAATAAACTACACATTCATAGAGAAGGCTTGTTTAGTCATGATCTTTGCAACCCAATAGTTGTGACACTACATCTTGACTCATACAGTCAGGCTCATAGCAAAAATAGACCCATTGAAATATCTACTTAGTAAAGCTACTCTAATAGGAAGATTGGCAAAATGGGTCATGATCTTGAGCGAGTTTGACATCCAATATGTCAACAGGAAATCCATCAAAGGACAGGTAATAGTGGATCAACTAGCTAAATCTCCATTATAAGATCATCATCCAATGAGCATTGAATTTCCAAATGTAGACATCCTAAATATTACAACACAACAATGGAGGATCTATTTTGATGGATCATACACACAAAGAGGGTCTGGTACAGGAATCCTATTTGTCACACCTCAAGGGAACACCATCCTAAGATCCTATAGGCTAATGTTTCCATGTACCAACAATGTAGCTAAGTATGAAGCATTAATTATCGGCATCAAAGTGGCTATTGAATAGAATTAATTATCAGCATCAAAGTGGCTATTGAATGAAAATCATAGAAATATAAGTGTATGGGGACTCACAGGTTGTCATCTATCAGGTAAATGATGAGTATCAAACAAAGGATGAAAAGCTCATGCCTTACAAGAAAATGATAGATGATCTTAAAAATTACTTCATGAATATCAAGTTTGAACAAATACCAAGGGCAGAGAACAAGGTTGCAGATTCCATGGTGACAATTGCTTCCCTTTTGCAATTACCAGAAAAGCAAGGTCGTTATGAGTTTATGGTGGTTCAACAACTATCTAACCCTACATACAACAATCCTGATTCGTAGACCATATGCCAAATAACTGACACTCAAACCTCACTATATGGAGAGATCTATACTTACCTCAAGGATAATATCCTTCCTCCTAATCTCTCTAGAAACTAAAAGTGTAACTTTATCCATCAATCCACCCGACATACATTGATTGCTAACACCCTATACCGTTGAGGTCTAGATGGTACTCTTCTTCGGTGTCTAGAACATCGCAAATCTAAAATATCCTTATGAGAGGTCCACAAAGGTATTTGTGGAACCCATTCAAGTGGGCTAATATTATCTAAGAAACTCCTCCATTTGGGGTATTACTAGCCAAACATGGAGAAAGAGTGTTATCAATATGTTAAAAAGTGTCAAAAATTCCAAATTCATGGTAATCTAATTCATGTGCCAGCACAAGAGTTACATCCCTTCACACCAACATGGCCCTTTTGTCAGTGGAAACTGGACCTGGTAGGAAAAATAAATCCTTCTTCATCTAATGGACACAAGTTCATTATCACAGCAACAAATTATTTTACAAAATGGATAGAAGCGATTCCTTTAACAACTATCACTGGAAAGCAGATTTCATCTTTTATACTCAACTACCTCATATGTCAGTATGGGGTACCCCAATCCATTGTTATAGACAATGGTAGGCCTTTTAAAAACCAAGACGTCTAGGAATTATGTGAACAATTCCATATTATACATCGTTTCTCAACACCATACTATCCTCAGGGAAATGTCCAAGCAGAGGCCTCAAACAAGACAATTCTCAAAATACTAAAGAAAACAGTAAACAATGTTGGATGTGATTGGCATGTTCAGCTAAATCTTGCACTATGGGCCTACAGAACCAACATCAGAACACCAATAGGAGCTACACCATATGCCTTGGTTTACGGAGCAGAGGCCATTTTACCCATTGAGGTAGAAATACCATCACTTCGTGTCTCATTAAAGGGTATCATTACATATGAGGATTACAAAGTCTCTCAGCTACAAGAACTAGAATTACTAGATGAACATCATCAGCAAGTAGTCAATTATTCATTTGAAGGCCTACCAGCAAAGGATTTCAAGGAGTTACAATCACAGGGTAAAACCTAGAGTCTTTCAAGTTGGAGACTTGGTCCTAAAGGAAAACCCTAGGAATCAGTAGGATAGAGAAAAGAAAGGGAAGTTTGAACCTAACTGGCTAGGTCCCTTTGTAATGATATCAGTGTATGGATCATGAGCATATCAATTGTCTACAGCAAAAGGGGATTTGTTTAATGAACCTATCAACAGTATCCATCTTAGAAAGTTCTATACCTAAATCACCTAGTGCATGAATTAGTTTCTGAAAATGGTTACCTTGATGAAAACCTAGAAAACAAGTGTCTTGGTAATGGGAAAGATTAAAAAAACAAAACAAAACAAAAAAATACAAAAATACAAAAATACAAAAAAACTCAAAAAGACTGGAAAGTGCAATAAAACACATAGTGAAAACCTGGAAACATGCGCTATTTGTGATTCAAATCAGCTCTTCCATCTTTTTGGACACATGTCATTGTCATTGCTTTCACCATCATTTTTTACATCCATTATCATATCATATCACTTGGTCATGTCTCACCCTAGCTTGGGGGCAACATTTGAACCTCATTGGGAGCAATAACATTGAGCTTAATCATACGAACAAACATCAGGAGGACAAACACACCAAAAACAATGATCGAAACACAACCCAACATGAAACATCAATCACCATCGGAAACACATCAAACATCCATTTCACATCAGAAAATCCAAAAACACATCAAAAAGGTCAATATCAAAAACCAAAAACATGAGTATGTGTTAGTCAAACTACATGGTCTCTGCATGTATAACATAGGCAAGGCTAATCTTTGATCAGCCCCTGAGGCCCCTAGGATAGGTCTTTAGGTTAGATCTTTGGTCAAAATCTCAAAAATCACAAAAACATCATAAAATCAGGATGGATGATCTAATCTGAATAATGATTGAACTACTTTAAGCAAATATGGGATATGTTGTACTTTGATCATTGTTATCATTTCTTTGGAGCAACTTGATGATGTATTGAACTAGAGAAGCAAGGAAGGAGAATGATATTTTCTTTATCTACTGTTTGTGAATTAATCATAACTACTATGTGAATTGTCCCAAGAAGTTCTCTGCAAAGTATCATGGATGACATTCCAATTCAAAGAGGAAAGTGGCTAATTCTTGTCTATTTTACACAAGAAATGCTCAGGTCATCTCAGTTTAATTATACCTTGATGCTTGTGTTAGCTTGCAATATCAAAAATCATGGAAGTAGTACTCAAGTCATCATGGTCTAAATTATACCATTGATGCTTGTAAGTTCACTTTCAACATTTTTAAAGCTCTATGATGATCCAAAGCACAAAATTACTATTATAATGTCAATATTTGCATATAGATTTACATGGTTAAATTAGGTTGCATTCATAATAGTTTTTGCATCTGCAGAGTATTTGTTACAAAAGTGATGAATCATTCAAAGACAATATCATCTTTTCTCATTAAAAGATTGAGTATACTTGACATTAACAAAAACATCATCATAATCATATAGTTACATCATTATATTCATTTTCATACATTCATACATTTGAAACAAATAAATTTTGCATTTATCATATCACATTTTCCATATAAACATAAAATTGCATGAAGAAAATCTCAAATAGAAACATAAATTTCTATCATATCACATAGCATACATTCATTTATCATATCATTATCATATATCATTAAAACATTCATATATGATACGACATCTTCATCTACATATAAATCTTTATCATAGAACATATCATCCATCCATTTATTATATCATATATCATGTATCATTAATCCATCCATTTATTACAGCATATATCATCTATCATTAATCCATCCATTTATTACATCATATATCATGTACCATTAATCCATCCATTTATTATATCATATATCATACATCATTTTTTTCATCCATATATTACATCATATATTTGCATTTACACCAAAATAAAAGAACATGGATCCCATTTACATTGCATATCAAATATCATTTCAAACACATCATATCCATAATTATATATATAATTACATCATCATATATTTACATCATGCATCCTACATCATCCATACATCATGCATCCATATATCATCCATATATCATCCATATATCAAAATACATCATCATTATACATCATCATAATAGAACATCATAGCATATTATCATGATATAAATTGCATCCATAACATCATAACAAAAGGATCATTGCATTGCATATATAACATGAAAGAAAGTGCATCCATTAGAGAATCATGTAGAACATATACAGATCAAAGATTCCACTCCATTTCATATAGATCAAAATAATAATGTCAAGTATACAATGATGTCTAAAATGAAGAGAGATATATCATCAAAAAAATGGCTATAATCAAAATATACATCATCATCTCAATAAAACACAAGAATCACATCTGCAACTAAGTACTACTGGCTCCAGATGGTGCAAGAATCATAGTATGGGTCCCTCCACCACCACCTGATGTACCAGGATCTCTGGGGTCTCTCCGAAGAAGCTATGTCACACCCGCACTAACAGTCCTAGAATGAGTCCTGCCAGATCAGGACTGCCTGTAGCTCACTCTTTGCTAAGAAGGGATGGCATCATAATATTTACCTCTATAGTACTCCATCTCCCCACCAATACGAGCAACCTCTCACATATAATCCACTAGGGAAGTACCATCTTCCAGTCTCTGCAATCTCTCAGTTGTGGCCTAAGCACCCTCTGTTGTAAACCTGCTAGCATCCCTCTAGGCTATTAAAGATGCAATCTACGCCTAGGCTACCCCTGTAGTCTGTCTAGCAGCATCCCTCTCGACTATCAATGTTGCAATCTGAGACTGTGTCATGTCCAACTGAGCCTACACGGATGATAAATCCTCCACATGTAACTGGGCTTGTGCCTGCATCTAAGCTTGAGTCTACTCTAATAAACCCTGAGCCTGAAGAAGGTGCTCCTGAATAGTCTCTAACTGCACCTACAGGCTCTCTATCTATAGATGATCTGACACATCCCTCACTGCCTACCTCTTACAAGGCACTGTCTCCTCTAGAATATCTAAAGTAGGACCTGACCCAACTGCAACCTCTCCACTATCAAATCTATAATCATCACTGTTGATCTCATCACCGTTGCTCTCCTCTCCACTATCCTCCTCCTCAGCAACATACTCCTCACCAAAAACACCAACATCCTCTGCCTCAACCTCATCAACCTCCTATCTCCTCCACCTCTAACCATGTGCAACAAGAATGTCCTCCTCTAAGGGTAATGGGGTAGGCTCATCTGGAATGGTAAGATGAGGAAAAGGATGCAGATCTAGATACTCGGCATAGTCAGCTGTAACTAGTGGCTCAACAATATTAGGACAGATATACCACTCAAACGGTTGCAAGGCCTGAAACTCCTAGACAGCAGCATCATATGATAAACCAGGCCCCTAATCTATGGAATCTGACTAACCTCAGGCATAATGGGCAACACCCTAGGGCATACTCTAAACCATACCATACTATCTATAAACTTGCCTGATCAAAAATATCTCTAGAACCCAACAAGTACAACCAATCAATATCATCAACTGACAAAGAAAGGGAACCTAAATATCATCCTCATCCCAATGATCACAATCTAGATATGGACGCCATGTCACAGACTCTATGTCATTGATCACTCTCCTCAAATACTCTAACTTACCCAGTCTAGATTGAGTAAGGCAATCAGCATATCTAAACACATATGGTCTTGTAGGTGGTCTTTTTCTAACTGGTATTGGACACATGATAGCTATGTGCTCCCATGCCCATACCTGAAGCAAAGTGACACTGGCAAATAAACTTTGACCTCTGAGATACATAGCTGAATGTAAATCATGATATAGGTGGGCAAGCATGCACATGCCCCAAGAAAATTTGGTCCCATGAATGACCATACTCTCCAATAATCAGCCCCAACCAATAGAGAATCCCTTTGACTTGCGATTAGGACAAAGGAATCCTCTAATGAAACCAGCAAGCATTGTGGGCAAAGTGGTGTATGCATCAACCATCTCATGCCATGGAATCCACTCTCCAGCAATCTGATCATCCTAAAACACTCTATGGAGGGCATCAGTCCCACCCTACTCTATAGAATCATAAATGACATCTCCAACAATGGGAAGCTACAAAATCTTCTAGACATCCTCTGGGGTAATTATCATCTCACTGGTAGGAAGGTGAAAGGTGCTGTGCTCGCTATGCCATCTCTCGGCTAGCGTTGTCAATAGACCCCGATTAATCCTGATCTGGGGCATGAATAAAAGAGGAGATAGTCCACAACATGTAATAATAGCTGTGTCAGGTTGTGCCAACTGTGGTATCAGATCAAATGCCCATGGAAAATGCTCTCAAACCTGAAGGTTCCCCAATCGAACCTATTTTTATCATGAAAGGAACAAAGTCAATATTTCATGTCAACCATCAAACATCAAAAATATCATATGAAAACTAATCAGCTCTTGATGAGACTTTTGATCAAATCTCATGAGCAAACATCATTGAACCTCACCTATCATGAGGTCAATCATCAATGCATTAAATCAACCTTGCTTATCACGAGGTTCATCAACCAAACTATAATTATTTCTTGCCTATCATGAGGATAATTATTATCAAATCAACATCAAACCTCGCCTCTCATGAGGTTGAACATCATCTACTTGATCAAGATTATCAATTAAATCAAACCAAATGGCTAACACAATCAAAAGTTGACAAAATCAAGGACAAATTTGATAAAACTTCATCAATTTGATTTGAATGCACTAAAATAGGCATTCAAAGCCCTAAAAACATGGCATGTGCTATTTCATCAATCAAAAGTGCTATAATAGGTGGTCAAAGTACCATTTCACTAGAAGCACCATTCTATGGGGTCAATGTGCTAAAAAAACTTTAGGTCTAAGCACTAAAACAGAGGGTCTAAGCGCTAAAAAATTCATCCTCAGTGCTAAAGTACTGGAAGCACTAATTTATCCTACAAAAGTGCTAAAACAGACATCCTATGCACTAAAGTTTTCAAAGCGCTATTTTATCCTATCAAAGCGCTAAAACAAAATCCCTACGCACTAAAATTTTTTAACACGCTAAAATAGTTATTGAAAGTGCTACAACAGAACTTAAACGGGCTAAAAGAATTTGAAAATTAAAAATCCGTAAAATACATAAAAAATGAGATAATGCGCGAAAAATGAGGGGATAAAGGGTACGTACCAGAGGACTATTGGCGGTTGGGCGCTGGTGACATCGTACATGCTCAAAATGGTGGGTGTGATAAGGAATTGGCATCTCGCTCCAAGTGGCACAAATAGCTCTCTCACAAAGGTTTCAAAAGTCAAAATGCACAAATGAGTGTAAAAAGGACCCTTTTGACTTTTAATAAGTTATTGGAGGTGGGATTTTTGTGGAATTAATTCAAACAAATCCTAGGGCACCTTCTACATCAATTATCGGGAGATGAATTATTTCATCACTAAATATTCATCAAATCTACATCAAAATCATAAAAAAAAATTGAAAAATTTTGAAAAAAATCAAAAAAATCATTAATTTATCTCCCGAGGGGGCATATTCCATCATCAACTAAAAACAATGTCTGAGGCACATTTGGGGCATTATAAAAAAAAAATCATTGATACTAGCAGCAGCAGTAAAATTTTCTTTGAAGCAATGTGTAAACACATCACTTCAAAGAGGGGGAAAATGAATACACCTAAAAATGGTCTGGACAATCAAATTAATTAAATACGCTTTATTTGATTAATTATCTTAATTTATTCTACTATTAAATAAATAGAAATATTTATTTATAGTTCACATTCTAATTCTCCTATTCTTCATATTTAATTAAATATACAACTTCTATAGTTGGTATTATTTAATTATTACATCATTTCAATCTTAATTAAATAAACAAAGTTTTACACTTTATTGTTTAATTATCATATTCCTTCTATTTTAATTTAATAAATAACTTCTAAAGTTTGTTTTATTAAATTATGTATTCCCTTTTTGCTTATTTAAATAAAATCAAAAATATTTAAATAAAGGCATAAAGAAAATTCCTCTATTCACTCACCTACCAAATTTGATATTCCAAAATCCAATTTATTTCAACTGGCATTCACGGGAAGCTGTGGAGACAAATTGGAGACAAATTTGAATCAATCTCTTGAATCTTCTTCCTTTGATCTTTCCTATCATCCTACCTAATCTTATCATGGGGAGAAACCATTCCCTTCATCAGCTCTAGCTTCTCAATCTCTCACCCTTCAAATCTCAAGATTGAATCCAGGCCTCTGTTGTGCTGCCCCATCACAAATTGCTATCGTAAATCTATATATATACAACTTGTTTTCATAGGAAATGGACCCCAAATCTTTGTGCAAACTTACTCTGTAGCATTCATAGCAATCAAGCAATCATATCAATAGCAATAGCATTTAGCATCATAGCATTAGTAAAATTTACATCACGAAAGGATCATAGTTTTTACTGTAGCTTGCATCCAGCAGGCTTCATTTAAAGTAACATCATATCTTTTAGTTTCATTATCAATCATCACAATCACTGCATTTAGCATCATTCCATTCTCTAAATAGGCATTTTAATAGTCACAGTACTTTATCAAATCTGAGAGCCATTCTGTGACTCATAAATCTTTGGAGATAGGAAACAATGAGACTCTTTAAAGTTTTTTGTGCTTTAAATTAGTTTAATTCATGTTTAATCTTGATACAATGTTTCATTAAGAAGTGTATTTAATTGTTTTTAGTTTACTTTTTCCACACTTACAATAGTTACTTATCTGTTACAATTAGTAGAATTTCTATTATTTGCATTTAGAATTCCTAGATTACCTTGCATTTACATTCACCCCATCTTTTGTGGTACTTGTATGAGTATTTGGTGCCTCATTGATAATAATTTAGTGAGATGAAGTTCTAGACTCATGGCCTCTCACGATAGCACTTTCATTGTGGACCTTGGGATCTCGAGAGCTCCTACTCCTAGTATGGACAATGGTGCATTAGGCATTGACAATACCACTTATATACCTTCACCTTTCCATCCAATGAATGTTGACACCCAAAAAAACTCCATCCTGCAAGAAAAGTTCATTAATATTCATGAGGATTTTGCACATTTACAACAAGACTTGTCCCTTGAAAACATTTCCACCACGGCCATACCTGCAATCGAAAACCTTCATTGTTTGATTAAAAGTGATGATGGCTTGCAAGTTATGAAGAGAATTTTTGAGATTTACACTAAACATGCCTCTTCCACTTCCCAATCCACAAACATTGTTGTAAGCCAAGGAGGACCTCACATTCCTCCCCCTTCAACTATAGCATCAATACCAATTTATACCACTCCTTAGGTTATAACAACTATGCAAAAGGTTAGTCATGTGGCTCCTTCTTTCGCAATTCCAACTAGCATTCCTAGTTCTCTTGTGGCATCACAAGTCCCAACCACTTCCTTCACCCCTCTTAGTGTTTCTTTCACTTCCCCTCACATTGCATACACTCCATCTCCATTTTCCCTTCCACCTCATAACACTTACCCCGACCCCATCATTACACAACTCCTTAATATTGTTTCATCCATGCAACAACAAATTTCCACCATTAGCCAAGGCCAAAATGCTCCACCCACATATCATGTTCGTAGTAGCCCCTTATCCTTAGAAATCTTATGTACCTCGATGCCACAAGGGATAGAAATGCCTGGATTTGAGAAATACAGAGGTAAAGGAGACCCTATTAACCATGTCAATGCTTATACAGCCTTATGTAGTGATTTTGTACTTGATGATAAACTCTTGGCCAAACTTTTTCCAAGGACCTTGAAATATACTACATTAGAGTAGTTTACAAACTTTCCCAATCATTCCATCTGATCATTTAATGAATTGGTGGATACTTTTATAAGTCACTTACAAGTCCACATGACTCCTAAAAAGATGAAGGCTAACTTAATGAGATGTAGACAAAACACAGACAAAAAAGTAACTGATTTCATCTCCCGATACCATTCATTGTATGCTCAAATTGATGTCAAGATCCCTGATGCCCATCTATAGAAGATGTTTATTGAAAAATTGCACACAAACCTTCAAGATAAACTAACTATGATGAAATTCCCTTCATTTATGCATTTATGTACAACCTTGTGTGAATATCACAACTCAGTTTCTAGACGTGATTCAAACTCCACTTCTAACCAAGCTAAAAAATCTAAACCACAAAACCAAAACAGCACAAAACTTTCACAAACCAAATAGAGGCTTTTTACAGTTCAATCCACCTCCTCAACCGCAAACACCAACCCAACCAATTCCAAATCAAGTGGAAGTTGTTAAAGTAGTGGTGCCTTATACATTTGGGGACCCGAAGAGACAATTTACTCCCTTGCTCGATACTCTCCATAATTTACAACAAACCAATTGCTTCAACAACAAATGATCACCTTGCCTATTGTCAAACCGCTTGATACCACCAAACATTTACCACCTACCTTTAAACCAAATTTTTATTGTCATTTCCATCACCAAAATGGACATGACACTGAACAATGTAAGCATCTTAAACATTTAGTTCAAGACCTCATTGATTCGGGTCGTTTATCCATTGCGGGTGCTAATGATCAAGGAAATAAGTATGTTGCACCCCCTAACCAAAATTTACAAATTTTTTCCAACCCCGTGCCTAAACACAATATTTCATTTTTCAAGGCTAGTGAACCTTTAAAAATTGTTGTAATGAATGATGATACAAATAGTGAACAACATGATATAACTCTAAATGTTACCCAAGTTAATCCTATAGATGAACTTGTGGGTGCGATAGACATTATCCCTCATAAGGGACAAACCAATAAATCTCTTGATATCATTTTTTCTACTAAAGATATACTTCAAAAACTTCCTAATGGTCCTCTTTACATAGCCGGTAGAATCTATGACAAGCCCACTAATGGGATATTAATAGATCCTGCCTGTGGTGAAAATGTGATCACATAAGAGTTTTTAGTATTACACAATCTCTATCAAGATTATTATAATAAACCAACTGCATAGATTAAGACACATACTAGTTTCACATTATAATCAGATCGATCCTACTCCCATTACAGATAGGACCCAAAACTTTGGATGTAACATTTTCTATTATTCCACAATCGGATCAATTTTATTTGTGGCTAGGCCACCCTTGGCTTTGCTCAATGAAAGCGGCCACATCAGTGGTTCACAAATATTTGAAGTTTCCACATGGCACTAAAATATTTACCATACACCATAGTGGCTTTAATCCATTATCCTCTAAAGGTAATTTTTCCTTAGAAGCCTTTTAGCTAGAACCTATGGAACCCATCACCCCTCAAAAAGACTTGTTTTTCATAGCCTATCAAAAGTTCAAAGCCAAATGAATAGTCGAATTGTCTCTTCATAACACATCCCCATCCACTTTCACTCCTCCTATCATAGATGAAACCATGCTTTAGCCTAAGTCTGACATTGAGCAAACCATGCAACCACCCTTACACACTTCCCCTCCATCATTTAAAAGACCAAGAGAAAATTAAACCAATCATGTCATGCCTCCTCACATTAAACAAGTGTATAAATCCAAAGAGAAAGTGATTGATCCATCCTCTTTGGTTTCTTCTATTCTTCCCCCTCAGAAGTGGAAGAACCTATGATGACTCAATCCACTCTTACACCTCAACAACTTCAAAATAGAATTAAATGAAATTGCGGTGCTAGGGAACATAGGCGTCATCATCATCTCCTCGCTCATCAGTCTTGCATGGAAGAAAATAAAGAAAACCAACCTCCACCTTTGACAGAAATAATAGATGATCACCCTCCTTCTCCTGACCTACCACAAGATAGTCCAATCCAACTTTCACAACAAACTAAACCAATCCAACAACCACAACTTTTGATATATCCTTCCTTGTAAATCACCCTTCATCCTGCTGTCGTCATCAATCTTGATGATGATGATGATGTGGTGATAGAAAAAATAGATGAATAAGTGCACAATGATCTAAACTCTTTATTTTCATCTACCATGAGCTTAAATGATAAATCCTCTCAACCAAGTTAAGAACCTAGTACATCTCCTAGTTCGGTGCTTGCAATTCTTCCTTTGGACAATCAACTGCCCTCGCATTAGATTGAACATGATTGGGAGGAAGATGACTTGTTAGATGGTTGACTTGCATTCGTCTAGCTAACCTTTTTGCATTTTTTTTCTTTTTATTTATCCTTTCTTTTGCACTTTCATGTGTGTATCGTGTTCCCCCATAATGTGTGTTTGATGTTCCCTCTCTTTGTACACTTCTTCATGTGTACCTCCATTCTTCTATATGTCGTGCATTGTTCTTTTTTTTTTTTTGTATTTTGTTCTCCTTTTGGGGATGACACAAATCATAGAGGCACCCTATGTCTCTTCCATGTTGACCCAAAAGGCCCTTGTCTTTTTCTCTTTTTTCTTTGTGTTTTCCTTTTGGGGATGACGCAAGGCATTGAGACCGAAATGTCTCTTTCATGTTGACCCAAAAGCTTATTCTTTCTTTTTCCTTTTTGCTTTCTTTTCACTTGTGTTTTCCTTTTGGGGATGATGTAAGGTGTTGAGACCGCAATGTCTCTTCCATGTTGACCCAAAACAGACATTCTTTTTTTCTTTTTTTTGCTCTCTTTGTGTCATTCTTCCAATTCTATGTGCTTTGGGGAATGATGATAGTTCCAAGCTCTTTAATCAAAACATTGCAGCAATGAACCTACTGACCCAAGTACATAGATCCCTTATGTGTTTGGTGTGCTCTTTTTTGGGGGAAACTCCCTTTCTTTTATTTTTTCCTTTTCCTTGACATGACACAGCCTTAGAAATATATGACTTGGCATGGGGGCTTTCCAAGTTGTTTCTCATGTCTTGTTTTCTTTTTGTGTTTTCTATTCCTTTGCTACTTTAAAGTGGGGGGCATACATTACCATTAATTCATTTGCATTCTTGGTTCCTAGTGTAGCCTTGTCATTTATATGATGTGTTTGTCACTTTGTGGATGACATTGGGTGTGATGTCCTTCATAAGTGTGATCTATCTTAGCATATTACATTCCTCTTGATGGCTTGATGTGATGCACTGCATCCCCTAAGTTGTGAATATACTATTCTTTGATTGGTCCTCTCTTGGAGACATTAGACACAATGTTCCCTAAGTGACTGACCTTGCATGAACTTAACAAGACTCCTTGAACATCTTTTACATTTTACATTTTTGCATCTTTTTCCACCTTGCATAACACAACTTGCATGCTGCGGTACCTTCCTTTTTGTTCATGAGTTCTAAGCATACAAGCTTTTCTTGTCTCATGAAGCACGAACCAACATTTTCCTTATGGCCCTTGTTAAAGTTATCCGGAGGTATAAATTTAATATGGTTGAGCAGAAAGCCCATTTAGTGGCATGAATTTTCCCATAGCCACCTATGTGTTTGTGAGTGCATACCAAATAGCATATGTACTTCACCTTTTTGGGTCTTCTCACCCGATAGACCACCATGTGTTATGTCACCCTAGAGTGAGTATACATTCTCTTTTTCAAACAATCAGCCTAGATCTAATCCACAACTAGTTGGATAGATGATCAAAGCTTCATCCTATACCTTCATTCAACACTTTTGTGTGTTCCTTTGTTCTTATGTTTAGTTTTCCATGGGATCTTCATCCTGGGGGCTTGATCATACCTCTTGATCATTGTCATTCCATCTTTCTAATGCAAGTACATTTGAACCCTCCTCTCGATGTTTGTGGCTACTTTAAGTGAGTTTGAAGCAAGTTCATCCTCTCACTAAAGTGGGGCTAAATGTATCATAGAAAAATGGCCCCTTGTCATTTCCATGGCCTTTTAGGTCTTGTTTCATGGATGTTTCTACTTTTCTTGATTTTATGTTGTAACATGGCTTGAACATGCATATTTAGGTACTAAAATTCAAATAATGACGTCTTGTGAAGGTGTTGTGAAGTGTTGTAAAGTATTTCTACACTCTTCTAGACTCTATTCATTACAATTCACCTAAAAATCACCTTTTCATCACTAAGCAAGTCCTATTTTGAAGTATTTTAAAGTCTTGTAACAAGATTTCATGCTTTTCTAGGCATAACTTCACTATTTACACCTTTCTTATGCTTTATTTGACCCCTTTATGCCCTTATAAAGCTTAATTAAGTGCATTTTTTAATGTAAACCCACAAACAACATTAAATGTGACTTAATTCCCAACACCCATTTTCAGGTCCTAGGTGGGACCCATTCGCCATGGGTGGCGAATGAGTCCCCCTTGGCTCCAAATTCAAAATATTTTAAATTTCCTTTCGGGTTTTTATTCAAAATCACTTGATGTCGGCATGTGATGAGGAATCAATGGGTTACTAAGGCACAAGATTGCATAAATAAGTGATTTTCACCTCATTTTACATCTCCTACATTCACACATCACATTCAAGCAATCACAACCATTCATCGAGTATTTTTGGAGCATCCACTGACACAACTTTATATTTTCTTCAACAAGGGTTTGGTAAGTTGATATCATTTGCATGTTATTTTCTTATCATTCTCTTTCATTTCATTATTTCATTAACGGTTTGATTACCAAAGTGGGGTTTGACCAAGGAAAACCCCTATTTGCTAACCCTCAACCATTTTTCCCTTCTTACATGTGTGTTTGCAGACTTTTGTAGGCAGATTTAACAAGCATTTAGGTGTTGAAGAGTGGTCAATCAATTAACTGGGTTCTTCAAGTCAAATCAACCATATTTCAAGCTTGGAGAAGGTATTTTGTCTATTTCCTGCAAAATTGACTTTGGCAACCTGACAAGCAGAAATCTTCTTATCTGGTATTGCAGAGTTGTTTACTAATTTCTTAGAATTTTGGGAGAGGATTGATTCACCACCAGTGGTGAATGAGTACCACCTTAAGACTGAAAATCTAAGTTTTGCCAGATTTTGGATCCTAACACTTAGAAACATGTTCCCTATTGTTGTCATTAGAAGTAAAACTAATTTGCCACCCTAGGTGAATGAGTCCCACTGGTGAATTTCTATAATTTCAGATAGCATTCAAATCATTCTAGAATCTTCATTAGACCTCCAGGTGCACACTATTTCAGCTCATTTCTTTTTTTATGCATTTATTCATTCATAGCTCTTTGTTTGCATATCAGCATTGTGTTTTCCAGAATAGCATAAATCTTAGGTTTTGCATACATAATTAATCATATAGATTACTTAATTGTACTTAGTTCATTTCATTTAGACTAAATAACATCCTACATTGCATAATTTGAATGAACCTAGTTAGCATTTTTGGCCTACCTCTCTCCTTTTAGGTGAAAAATCCCAAAAGAGTTAGGGAGTCTTGTGGTGCCAAAAATCTACGGTTCACAATCATAGTGCATACACAAATCTGAGAACTAATATGATTTAATGAATCCTTGAGAATAGAGAACAATGGAATGGTTTTAGATATTTGTTTTGCTACAATTAGATTAGTTTTATGATTCAAATCTCTCATGTAATATGTTTCATTGCTTGTGTGATATTGTTTACTTTACACATTTTACCATCACACACATTTTGGCATCCACCGTGGGGCCCAGCCCCATTTTTAATAATTTCTCGAAAATTTGTTTCGCAGATTATGGATGTGAATTTCTTTATCACAACTGTGAGTTCTTTTGGTGCATCTGAAACATCTTTTGGCACATCCAATTTCTATTACGGTGCATTTGAGGCATCTTTCCACACATCCATTCTCTGTTCTAGCACATCTAGAGCTTCTTTTGGTGCATCTAGAGCTTCTTTCAGTGCATCCAGAGCTTCTTTTAGCACATCTGACACTTCTTTTAGCACATCTAATGTTCTTTTAGTGCATCTGATGAATTTTTTAGCACACCTGACACTTCTTTTAGCGCATATGATGGTTGTTTTAGCACATAGGATGGCTATTTTAGCATTTTTATAGTCAATCTTAAAATGGCCATATCTTGGTCATATAGAGGTCTTTTTCAAAGCTTTTTTTTAAATGGTGCATAATTTCAAAAGCTATGCAATGGTGTAGGTGTTTCTCAATTTTTGTAGAGTTAAAATTTTCAATTTTGCACCTAAAGTCAAATCACATTGTAACTTGGTCTAAGTTTTAGGGTTTTTATGCTTAATCATTCATCTAACCCTTATATCTTCCTATTTCTTAATCTCATCTAACATTTTGAGCATTTATTGCAAGTTTTAAGAGGAACATAAAGCATTGAAGTGAAATAAAAAGCATTTGATATCCATTGTACTAAATATGCTTGTTAAAGACATTTTTTGAAATTGTTATTAGTGTTTGCAGGGGCTGCAAATATTATTGCTTTCTTTTGATTAAGATAGGCATATAGCTTAATTAAAAGGATAATTGAACCCCTTTTCTACTATGATTGAAAGTAATAGGCCTATTCTCTCCCCTTTACTGGGTGATCAGAATGTCAGGCTCACTATTTTATGCTTTGTTAACACCTTTAGAAGGTCTGTCGTAGTGGGAAATAGTACTCATCCTATGGGAATGACCTAAGTGGGAACAACTAAAGCCAAGTTTTCCAACCCACTATAATCAAAAGTGAATTTGGGGAAAGTTCACAATTTGACGGTAGTGAGCAAGATAACTATCCCCAAAGCCTTTGTTCTAAAGGTTGGGAGGTCTCCTGAGGGAGTTTATCTATTATCACACCGAACGAAAACCTTTACTACAAACTCTAGTGTAGAAGACAATCGAGTCAGTTTCTGAACACTTTCTATATCACAATGCAAGGGGAGGCAAGGATCTACCCCAAGATACTCACCATATAACCATCAGGGATTACTGGCCAAAATTGAAGGATTCGGCTTTGGTTAAGACCTGGGAAAGGCAAAAACATGGGTGCCCTCTAAGGGGTGACAGGGTTGTGTGAGCTAACATGGTTTTAAGATGTGGGTTGTGGTATTTTAAGTGACCCTTGAGAATAGAAAAGTGCTTGAATTGTCTTCTCTTGTTTTATACTTGTGGAAATCGAAAGAATCATACTAGATTCTTGAATACACACTCAATGTTTAGTTACTATGCTTGACACAACTATTTGACAACTTGTTGCTATGTTTGAAGTCATAATTCAAGAATCATCCATTTGAATACTTGAATCTCACAACTTTCAAACTGGAAACTAAGAAAAACTCACTATCCATCTGATCCTACCTTGGAAACATTTAGATTCATGGATGATCCGTAAACGAATCGAGCACTTGCTCATTAAAGTTCACGAGTTAGATTTTCAAAAGACTTACAATAGTCAATCTAACATCAGGATCTTTTAATTATTGATTTGAACCCAACATGTAAATCCAAATCTCTAATCTACTAAGATCAAATAAACAATTGCAAGAAATCACAAAGGAAAAGATTACAACCAAGGTGATAACGGAGTTCACCGAAATCGGCTACGTCTCCGGATTCGCCAAAAGACGAATCAATATATTGCCTTCAAGACTTGGAATCTTCACAGGTTACAAAAAGAATACGCTTTCGCCTTACAAGAGGCCTCCAGAAAGTGACTCCACCTATGAACCTAACTTCCACGTCGGCAAGACATTCTTTCAAAAGAACCAAAGAAGCTTTACAAAGCTTTTACAATGAGGCTAAAACAACCTATGCAAATTCTTCACCAAGTTACGAAAATCTCCTCCTGAGATTACTTGGCTTGTAGAAGAATGAGATACGAGAAGAAAGCTTGTGAAGAGTTGCTTGTCCAACACCACCCCTTACACCCTTTTTATACAATAGATTTACCCGATATGGGTAATAACCATAAGGTTATAAAATCACCCATATTTACATATAAATCAACAAAATCCCCTTTAAATAAAACAACCCCTTAAAAATAATTATTCTAAGCCCTTCATTTAATTTATTTGGGCTTGGGTTGTTTAGAGGTTTTGATTTTATTTTGGGTTTGTTTTTAACCGCCCAACAAATAACCATTTAATGGTTAATTTGTTATAAACTTTGGGCTTTCCATACAACAAAATATAACAATCCCCTATAATAGTCAAGATGATACTAGTGGTCGGTTGGCTATGCCTAAATTTAGCCACCGCGTGGTCGGCGGACCAAAACCCGTTGGCTACATTTTAAAACTGAACACTGAAATTTTTAAACAACAAAAGAAACGGCTATCTATGAATAGTAAAGACATCGGCCGCGGTTGCAATGGTCAACTGGCCCGCTGTTTTCGGGGAGATCACGGGGTTGAGCCCCACCACCCTATAATTTTGTTAAAACAAACTCACCACCACCGATAATTGGGGGACATGTGTCAAGTTATGATTCACTGAAGAAGTTGACGAAGTTGTTGACGTGTGCTGACTGGACTGCCACCTGCGATGCCCGTACTGTACGGTTGGACACGCGTCACGATATAATTGGTCTGTACCATCTGAGTCACTTGCCATGTGTCATGACCCCATTTTTCCACATCATCATCTGTACGATGACTCGTTTGCCAAGTCAGTAGGATGATGTCATGCTGACGTCAGCAACCATACCACTTGTACCTCAGTCAACCAGAAATTTTGACTGGCTCTAACTCGTGCACACAATGTTCGATTTGCACGAAATGAACACCATTGGAAAGGTCTGGACTAGCTCTTCACGATGGTACCACTTTCGCCAAATTCCGTGACGATGAATTTTCCACCTTTTTCCTCGTCCCTGATAGCTAAGTTGACCAACCTTTGACTGAGCTTTGACCGACGATAACTTGAGAAAATGGACTCTCTTTTCCAATTCGCTCAAGTTGCACTCGATTTAGAATTTTGTGCCTCTATGAAATGCACACGCTTCGAGAGAAACTGGAACACTTCAATTTAGGGTTCAAGATCCACCTCGATCAATGGATTAAAAACTAGACAAACTGTCAAAAACATTGAAAATTTCTAGATTAGCTCATTTATCCTCTATTTTGGCACATTCACTCTATTTTCTAGCGCATTTGTGTAAACTGGCAGTGCATCCATTCATTGTTTTAGTGCATCTAAGTAGTCTTCTAGCGCATCTGAGCAGTCTTCTAGTGCATTGATTCTCTATTTTACAATGTCTGAGCAGTCTTCTAGAGCATTTGAGTAGTCTTCTAGTGCACCCATTCTCTATTTTGGCACATCTGAGAAGTCTTCTAACACATTCAGACAATTTTATAGTGCATCTGAGCTATCTTTTGGCACATTCATTCTCTTTTTTATCTCATATGTGTAGTATTTTAGCACATACAGGCTCTGTTTTAGCACATCCGATAAATGCAAAACCTGAGAGTTAAATTCATCCCCTATTTCACAGTTTGAACCAAAATTTAGAATCTTTTTCAGCCTAGAATCACTCCTCAGGTATAACAAAGTATAAACTTGTTAAAAACTAACCTCTACAAGTGAAATTTTCCAAATTAAACCAAGATCTAACATCTTAAAGTTCCTAAATCATCAAACTTATCATATGATCCTTGATTGTTAAGCTAAGTTTCATCATCAGGATTTGTCATCCTTTTATCATGAAACAAAATTGTATAATTAGATTAAACTTAGTCTCATCAATAGAATTTTTCATTCTATTTGACTTAGTTTTCATCCTTGGCACTCCTCTAAACAAATATCAAAGTTTACTTAAATTATTACACTTGCATGCCCATTCAAACAAGATTACAAAAGTAGAAACTCAAGGAAAAAGAACTTGAAACTCAAAACATCGAAACAAAAAACATTGAAACTCAAGACATCAAAACTAAAAACACCATGGTTGAACCTAAAGAGAATCCTTTCCATGGAATCCACAACACTGAAGGTGAAGAAATAACAAGGAAGACATCCAAAATGTTGAACAAGATCCAAATTTCCACAAGTGCTTAGAAAAGATTTTTGAAAGAAATGGGGAAAAATACTTCCTAATGTCGGCTAATCAAGGAATCAAACTTCCACCTAACTTGGATGTTAATAAATTGAAAGCACCTCCTAGAAATCCTAAAAATGATTCACAAGATACAAAACAGGTGGTTGCCTTAACTCATCAAATGAAAAACCTCCAACAACAAATTCTTGACATGAAAGAGGAACCTCAAAAAAATACTTGATACAAGACATTTTCCCATATCCTTTTGATCAAAATATCAACATGATTCCTTTTCCCAAACATTGTAAATTCCCAAAGTATGATAAATACAATGGTAAAACAGATCCAATAGATCATGTGATGGAATTTAGAACCATGAGTCTTGAATTTGCACACAAAGAAACTTACTTGATGAGATTGTTTCCACACAGCCTAGGTGGACAATGCCTTGAATGGTTTTCCAAACTTTCACCACCAATTAACACCTTTGAAGAGTTGGTTAACAAGTTCATCACTCAGTAATCCTATAATATCCAATGTGATATAACAATGAAAGACCTTTGCAACTTGAAACAGAAAAAGGGTGAGTCATTCCTCATATTTTTGCAAAAATGGAGAAGATTGTTTGCAAGATATTCTCATCCCATACCTAAAAAGGAAAAGATGGAAATATTTATTGATAACATAAATGACGAGATGAGCTATAGATTAGAATTACAATTCCCACCTACCTTTGAAAATTTGATTGAAAATGGAATCAAAATTGAAGAAGCTTTGGTCAAAAGAGGAGTCATAAAAATTTACAATGAAAACTTGGCAAGCTCCTCTAACAATTATAACAACAGTGATAAACCAATTTTTTGGCAATGAAACAAAAATTTTGGTAACAATGATGGTGCAGTTCAAAACCAGTATTTAATCTAATAGCAGTTGCCACCAAAACCAATCAAAACAACAATCCAACCAGTAATCAAAACAACAATCAAGGTAATGTTGAATCTAGAACACCACCATATCAAACATCATCAAATTGAAAAAGGTTCACACCTTTGGGACAATCATTAGAATCAACATTAAAGGAGCTTCTTGCAGCCAAGTTTATTATATTACTAGAGGCAAGAAATTGGGAACCACAAGTTAAACCTTCATGGTGGAATGATGCACATTATTGTGACTTTCATAAAACAAAGGACATAAAACCAATGATTGCATGCAATTGAAACATTTGATGCAAGATTTGATTCATAACAAGACAATATTTGTAGAAGGACCTCAAACAAAAAATGATCATGGAGCGTTCAAAAATCCTCTACCAAACTAAAAAAAAGGGGAAGATCTTCTTCAACAAATAGCAAAGGAAATAATGTAAACTATGTCTATGACACTACCATTCTTAACATTTTTGCAGTTCACAATCAAATCAATGATAAACAAAAAATCGTACCAGCTGATTTGGAAGTTTGTCAATCTCAAGCTATGGTGAGACACTTGACCACACCTCATCTCATATCATTTTTAGAAAACAAAGATGTATCACTTACCCATTCGCATAATGCTCCACTTCATATTGAGGTTTTGATTCATAAATTTCTAGTCAAATGTGTTCTAATATATGATGGGGCCAGTCTAAATATCTACACTTTAAAGTTTATCAATGCATTGGGATATTTAGAAAATGTAATAGACTCCAGTAAAAAGATTACCATGAAGGGCTATGATGTTGAGGAACGCTTGTCTAAAGGATCAATTACTCTACCAATCAAAGTTGGCCTTGTGGTATGTGGTTTTCCAAGTCCTTGATCTCCCCTTGACCTATAATATTCTCCTTGGAAGACCGTGGATACATGAAATGCAAGTAGTATCCTCTACATACAATCAATGTTTGAAGTTTTCTCATGAGGGAGTTGAAATCACAATACAAGGAGATCCTAATTCTTTCATGAATGGCCATAATCTAAGTCCTAGAGTTAAAACCCATAGCAATTGTGAAGCACCTTCTTCTCAAACACATGTTGATCTTGAATCCTTAAAAGCATCTACTCCAGCTGCTGCACTATCAAACCCCAAGGTCCAAATCCATGATCTAAGATGTAGAGAATACCGTTTGGATATTTTTTTAGAAAAAGATACTACTACCACCACCAAGAAGGATCAAAATTCCAACAATGATGTTGAGATAGCCACAAAGGGCATGCAGAAGGATGACTATGCTGGGATTGAAACCTTTTGTGATCTCAATAATACACCTACCTTGCCCATATCTAATTCTACTCTATCTTTTGATACTTATGACAACCCCCTATTTGACCAAGACATCTATGATATCCCACTCTTTGATCATGACCTCGATGAGGATATCCAACCATCATCCTTTCATCCCACCTCCCATGGGCTAGGGTACGAATCTCCTAATGTTGTCTCTATCAAGTCATCTTTCCATGTCACTAAGGATGTGCAAGCTTCTTTTGATGTTAACAATTCTGAAAAGGACATTAATGGCATCACCACTACCATTCTTACTTCATCCATCTCATCCACATCCCTCTGCCTTGTAGGCGTGTATCAAAAAGTATCACCTAAAGAAAATATAAAGGAGGCAATTCAAGAATAAAAGGTAAAAATGCCTTTTTCATATAGAAATATGGAACCAAAAGAAAGCATGCAAAGAAATAAAAATCAAGCAAAGTCCCTTAGCCAAAATAAAAAGCTATTGGAAAAATCAAAAACAAAAGAGGATCAAGAAAAGTCCCTTGGCCAAAATAAAGTGCTATTGGACAAATCAAAAAGAAAAAAAGATCCAAACAAGTCCCTTAGCCAAAATAAAAAGCTATCAGATAAATCAAAAATAAAAGCATGCAAAAATCAATCTCCAAACATGTCTCTCCCTCAAAAATCACTAGGGGAATCTATCAAAGAAAGAAAAGAAAGAAATAACTTGTTGATCTAAGGTATCCATCCATGTCACCATCACTCATATCCTTCCACCCATCCATGTTCACATATCCATCATATCATTACACCTCCATTGGTGATGTCTTTCAATGTGTCTTTGATGGAAACCTCTCCACGTACTATAACTCATTGGTTGTCCAAGCTCCTTTTTGTCTGGAGCCTGATGGCTCACATAGTGTCCACATTAAGGATCCTATCATAGCTTATTTTATCTATCACATCTACCGTCCTCCATGCTTGGCACTCATACTATTCATTCTAATCGGGTCCTTACATCTTGCATGGTCATTCACACTAGATCAAAGCATCGTCAAGGTAGTCTTTGGATCAGAAGCCTATCATTTGTCTATGCCTGAAGGGGATTTGTTTGATGAACCCATCAATAGCCTACATCTCAAAAATTTCTACACCTGATTCATCTAGTGCATCGGTAAAAGTCCTGAAAAAATACAAAAAAAGTCCTAAAAAATTGGTTTCCTTGATGAAAACTTGGCAAATAGGCGTCTTGGTAACAACAACAAAAAATCTAAGAAAGTGCAATAAAAATAAGTAGTGAAAACTTGGCAACAAGCTCTATTTGTGATAGGTTAGCTTTTCCATCTATTTGAGCATGCTGACCATTCTATTTCGCCATCAAATTGCCTACCATTAGAAAGCCTCATGTCCATATCCTAGCATCACGATCGTGTCTCACCCTAGACTGGGGGAAGAATCTTGAACTCACTGGAGGAAAATAAGCTTTGTGCTTGAACCAACAGACAAACGGTAGTAGGACAACACAACAAACACAACAATCATAGTTCAAAACCCAACATTGAATATCAATCACCATCAGTAACACATCAACCATCCAAAATTAAACAACCAAATCAATAGAATCAAAGAAAACTTTAAATGGATGATGTTCCTTCTGAATCATGGCTTTATCACTGTGGCATAAATGTTCAACTATTGTATTTTTATTTTTGTTATCATATCTTTGGAGCAACTCGATGATGTATTGAACTAGAGTAGCCAGGAAGGAGTATGATTTTTCTTTGTCTGTTGTTTGTGAGTTGATCATTACTACTATGCAAATTGTCACGGGACATGCTCTACAAAGTATCATTGATGACATTTTGAATTTCAATAAGAAAACAATTAACTCTTATCTATTTATGGAAGGAATACTTAGGTCATTTCAGTTCAATTATACCTAGATGCTTGTGTTAACTTGCACTATCAAAAATCATGGAAGCAGTACTCAAGTCATTATGGTCTAATTATGCCATCGATGCTTGTACTCACTTCCAATATTTTAAAGGCTCAATGATGATAAAAAGAAAGACAAATCGGTTGTTACGATGACAACCTTTGCATATTAGATCTGCATGGTTAAGTTAGATTGCATCCATGTTAGTTTTTGCATCTATATTTATGGGGTTTCCAAGGCTGGAAAAAATTTCACAATGATGTTATCTCTCATTAATGGATTGAGTACATTTGACATTAACAAAAAAACAAATCATTTGCATCATCATTTGCATACATCAGAAAGCATTCTCATATCACATATACATTCTCACATCATTCATACATTAAACCAAAACACATCAATTGCATCATCATTTGCATATATTAAAAAGCATTATCACATAATTCATCCATTCATGCATTACATCATAATATCCACATTAGAAAACACAAAAATAAGTGCATTGCATCTCACTTGCATAATCAAAATCATTTCATGTATTATTAATGGATTAAGAAAATGGTCTATTAAGAAGATTGAAAGACATGTCCAGCAGAGTAAGATTTCCAAGAAGAAAAAGTTGCTGAAGAACGTGACTGGTAAAGATATAATGTCATTGTTATGAACATCTAAAACCAGTAGTGAAGATGAATTTGTTTTTACTCAAATCCAAGACCAACAAAGGATTAACTAAATCAACATCACATGTCATTTACATAATCAAATCCATCCCTTGTAGCATAAAACACTATCCATAAAGCATATAGGATCATCAATCGTGCATTATCATATCATCATTGCATACATCACATAATCATCACATAAGCTTCATATAAACATCATAAACACAAAGAACTATACAACATCATATGACCATTTCATCCATCCATTCACTCATGCATTAACATTGTCATACATTCATCCATTCATAGCATCATCTATTTGCATTAGAAAAGTATAAAAACATAAAATGCTCCACATTTCATTGGAATAATAAGATCCATCACATGTATCATATAGACATCATTCATAAAGCATTATAGAATCATAACACATCAGTTGCATCATCATTTTCATCCATAGCATAGCATACCATCAACATATAGAACATCACATAAGCATCATAAAGCAGAAATAAAATGCATCCATCATAGGCATCCATCATAGATCGATAATCATCACCACATATCATATAACCTCAAAATCATAATGTCAAAGTGTACAAGGATATCCAAAGGTATAAAGAGATACATCAATATAAAAAATGGCAGTATATCATAGTGTCTCAACTGAATCAAGAAGTATACATCATATCCTAAAATACAACAAATCTATCATCACATTGAAACTATGGTGTGCTCCCCCTAGATGGTGCCAGCATCACAGGACCAATGCCTCCCCCACCAGATGGCCCTGCACCAAGATCTTGATGATCTCTCAAAAGCGGTTGTGTCACAGCTCTACTAGTGGTATGAGACTAGGTCCTACTTGACCTAGACTATGCATAACTCTCCTGCCACTCTGGAGGAACCACCTCATGATATCTCAGTCTATAGAATTCAACATCCTAGCTGGTATGACATACCTCTCTGAAATAGTTTGGTGTACCAGTAACCTCTGCAGCCTACTATAGTCTCTCAACAATGCCCTATGCCTAATCAACCCACAGTCTCAGGTTTTCCCTCTTAGCAATGAGTGTAGCAATCTGCCCCTTCACCTACATCTATGCCTAAGTCTGGGTTTGGACCTGTGTAATTTGTCCCTGTGCCTGCATAGACTATTATCTCGTAGCATCCCTCTTTGTCATTAGTGCAGTAATTTGTCCCTAAGCCTATGTAAGCAAAGCCTGTACTTGCTCCAACTGACCCTGTAGTGTCTGCACCTGCACCTGTAATGCAGCAATCTGAGTTTGTTGTTGATGTGAGGGCAATATAATATCTACATGTTGTTGGGATGCTACTACCAATGATCACCTCTTTTGAGGCACTCTAAACTCTCGAACATCCAAACCTGGGCCTCCTCCACCATCACCTCTGTCACCATTCTCCATTATCATCTTTGCCTCCCCCATCTCCATCGTCATCCCTGTCATCAGTGCTCTCCTCCTCCTCCTCCTCCTCATCTTCCCCACTCTCCTCGGCCTACACCCATGTACTACTACCCTCTCCTAATCATCTAATAATGGCACCAGCTCATCTAGGTTGGAGATCCATGGAAATGGATGTAGGTATTGTGCATACTCCTCTGAAATTAGAGCCTCAATGATCTCTAAATGAACATCCCAAATGATTTCTTGTAGACCCTAGAACGTCGCAACTGCAACATCATATGACAAAATAGGTCCCCACTCTGTCACATCCATCCATCACCATGCATAATGGACCACTCCCTAAGGCAAGCCCTAGACTCTGCCCTACTTCCTAAGTACCCTCAATATCAAAAATCTCTCAATGATGAAGCATGTCTAGCCAATCAAGCACATAGATTGGCACAAAAATGGCATCTTAGTGTCATCCTTCAGCCACTGCTCACAATCAAGATAGGGCTACCATGTCATTGACTCTAGATCATCAAGAAATCTCCTCCAATACTCCAATTTTCCTAGCCTAGGCTAAGCATTTGGACCTACATATGCATGAACATATGGTCTCATGGTAGGTCATTATTTGTCTACCACTGGATGAGTAACTTCTATATGCTCCCATGCCCAGATCTGAAGCAATGTAACTCTTGCTAATAAACTAGCCCCTCAGAGGTAGATCACCTGATTTAGATCATGGTACAAGTGAGTGAACATGCAAAATCCCTAGGCATATCTAGTACCCTAAGCAATCATGCTCTCAAGAATCTTGCCCCATCCAACTAAAATTCCCTTTGACCTGTGATCAGGACAAAGGAACCCTCCAATGAAACTAGCTAGCACAAACAAAAATGTGGCATAAGTGTCAACCATCTCTCTCCAAGGAATCTTGTAGCCGCATATTTGATCATCTTCAAATACTCTGCGAAGTGCATCAGTCCCACCCTGCTCAGTAGAATCATATAACACTAGTTCTCTAACAACAAGTATCCACAAAATCCGATAGACATCCTCTAGGGTCACAGTCATCTCACCAGTGGGAAAATGAAAGGTGTTATGCTCATTGTGCCACCTCTCTGCTAAAGTTGTTAATAAACCCCTGTTAATGCTAATCTGAGGCATATCTATCAATGAGGACAATCTGCATCATGCAATAATAGCTACCTCAGCCTACACCAAGTGTGGAATCAACTCCCATGTCCTAGGGAAATGCTCTTGAATCTGCAAATTCGTCAAAGGCTCCTATCATCACAAAATATCGCAAATCAGTAATCTTGTCAATCAATCAAAATCAATTAGCCTATCAATCTAATTAGCTCTGGTGATCCTTTCATCAAATCTCATGAGCATCAATCTATCATTCAACCTCACCTATCATGAGGTTTATCAATCAATCTATCATTCAACCTCACCTATCATGAGGTTTATCAATCAATCAATGTACCTCACCTATCATGAGGTCAATCAATCAATCAAACTATCATTGATCATTGCCTATCATAAGGTTAACTATCAATATCACTCATTGAATCTCACATATCATGAGATCAATAAAACATCTAATCAATCAAAATCATCAATCATCATCAAATCAAAGGCTGACATGATCAAAACTCATCAAAATTGGGGAGTCTAATAAAAAATTCATCATTCTTCCATCTATGCGCTAAAACAGTCTTTCTATGTACTAGAAAATTTCATGTATGCACTAAAATAGGGTTTCAATGTGCCAAACAAATGAATGCACCATCAAATTTGATGAATGCGCTAAACCCCTCTATCAAAGCACTAAATCATCCAATGTGCTACACCATCTCATCAATGTTCTAATTCAATTCACCTAAGCGCTAAATGCACCTATGCACCACAACATTCACTCGATGTGCTATTTCAGGAAATCTATGCGCCACATGAACCTATGCGCTAATCTATTGACCCCATGCACTAAAATCCTATTCCTATGTGCTAGACTCATGGATGTGCTAGAATAGTTAATCTATGCACTACATCAGGTGTTCTATGCACTAGAAAATTTTAAACTGAATTCAAACATGGAAAAAGAGCGTGAAAATGAATTACACAATTTACGAGGAGGTTTTTTGGGGTACATACCAGAGGTTTGTATGTTGTCAGGAATTTGTGATGTCTGACGCACTCAAATCAATGTGTGTGGTAGGGGATCACCATTTTACTCCAAACTGCTAGATTGCTCAATCACTCTCAAATGTCCAAATTACAAATGCACAAATAAAGTTTTAAATCACCTTTTTAACCTTTTAAAGGTTAATTAAGTGGGATTTTTTGTGGCATTGATTTATTTTATTTTCTAAAGGGGGTTAATTGATCAGTTCATCACCCGGTGACTTATACATCATTTTTCAAGAGACAAATCATTTCTGAATAATAAATTTTTGAAATCATCGAAAAATCATCAAAATTTCAAAAAAAATAAAAAAATCCTAAAAATTCAAAAATTCATCGATTTATCTCTCGAGGGGGCATATATTACTGGAGGTTTGTATGTTGTCGGGAATTTGTGACATCTGACGCACTCAAATCGATGTGTGTGGTAGGGGATCACCATTTTACTCCAAATTGCTAGATTGTTCAATCACTCTCAAATGTCCAAATTACAAATGCACAAATAAAGTTTTAAATCACCTTTTTAACCTTTTAAAGGTTAATTAAGTGGGATTTTTTGTGGCATTGATTTATTTTATTTTCCAAAGGGGGTTAATTGATCAGTTCATCACCTGGTGACTTATACATCATTTTTCAAGAGATAAATCATTTCTGAATAATAAATTTTTGAAATCATTGAAAAATCATCAAAATTTCAAAAAAAAAAATAAAAATCCTAAAAATTCAAAAATTCATCGATTTATCTCTCGAGGGGGCATATATTACCGGAGGTTTGTATGTTGTCAGGCATTTGTGATGTCTGACGCACTCAAATCCATGTGTGTGGTAGGGGATCACCATTTTACTCCAAATTGCTAGATTGGTCAATCACTCTCAAATGTCCAAATTACAAATGCACAAATAAAGTTTTAAATCACCTTTTAACCTTTTAAAGGTTAATTAAGTGGGATTTTTTGTGGCATTGATTTATTTTATTTTCCAAAGGGGGTTAATTGATCAGTTCATCACCCGGTGACTTATACATCATTTTTCAAGAGATAAATCATTTCTGAATAATAAATTTTTGAAATCATTGAAAAATCATCAAAATTTCAAAAAAAAAAAAAATCTAAAAATTCAAAAATTCATTGATTTATCTCTCGAGGGGGCATATATTACCAGAGGTTTGTATGTTGTCAGGCATTTGTGACGTCTGACGCACTCAAATCGATGTGTGTGGTAGGGGATCACCATTTTACTCCAAATTGCTAGATTGCTCAATCACTCTCAAATGTCCAAATTACAAATGCACAAATAAAGTTTTAAATCACCTTTTTAACCTTTTAAAGGTTAATTAAGTGGGATTTTTTGTGGCATTGATTTATTTTATTTTCCAAAGGGGATTAATTGATTAGTTCATCACCCGGTGACTTATACATCATTTTTCAAGAGATAAATCATTTATGAATAATAAATTTTGAAATCATTGAAAAATCATCAAAATTTCAAAAAAAAATCAAAAATTCATCGATTTATCTCTCGAGGGGGCATATATCTGTCATCACCTAAAAATCAGCATATAGGGCATCGAAAAAAAAAATTGACATTAACAATAAATTATTCTTTGAAGCAATGTGTAAACACATTACTTCAAAGAGGGGAAAAATGCATACACCTAAAATCTGTCAAGACAATTAATTAATTAAATACTAGTTATTTAATCAATGACCCCCTTTTATTTCATCTACTTATAAATAAATTCTCAATTTATTTATATAGTTCACACTTTTCTAAATTCTTCATCTTAAACCACATTCTTTTAAATTTAATTAAATAAACAAATGTCTATAATTTTTTTTTATTTAATTAAATATCTTCTTACTAAGTTTGAATAATTTAAAATTCAAATTTAGTCACATGTCTACAACACTTTTTGGCCACATCATCAAATGTCACATGTATTTAAACATGACTAATATTTAAATTACATTATTCTCAACCAATTCTAAAACAAACTTTGGACACTTGGCAATCTCACACATTTTATTCCCTCATACACTTGGTATGTTTCCCTTGGTCAAGGGAACATCTTCCATGATTCCTTCCAACTTCTTCCATCTCCACCATTCATCTCTCATGTTGAAATCTTGACCATTGGTTGCTACCACATCACAAGATGCTTTGGAAATCTTATAAATACAAGCCCATTCTACATCATTTAACATCACATCTTTGAGTAAACTTATTATGCAGGAATAACATTAGAGCATTTAGAGTTTGAGCATTTAGCATTGTTTAGTATTTTAGCATTTAGAATTGTTTTATCATTCTAGTTTAGAATCATGTCTTAGTTCATATTTGCATTTCCATTATCACCTTAGCTTTTATACAACATTTGCATCATATAATTTAGTATCATATCCATTGTCATATCACCATTATCATTTGCATCCTTTAATATCATAGCATCATTCAGCATTATCATACAGTTTATTAAATCATGTAGGAACTAGATTCCTGCATTTTGAATAGCATCTCGTTTCTCAAGTTGTCATTCTAACAAGCATACTGCATACACAAATCTGAGAGCCAATATGATTTAATGAATCCTTGATAATAGAGAACAATGGAAAGGTTTTAGATATTTGTTTTGCTACAATTAGATTAGTTTTATGATTCAAATCTCTCATGTAATACATTTCATTGCTTGTGTGATCTTGTTCACTTTACACATTTTACAATCACACACTAGCTATTTTGTCTCTATGAACTATGGGGTTGTTTCTTGTAAACATCTATAAATTCTCATTGATTTCAATCATAGTCCATTTCAAACTATCATTGACCAAGAAGCTCATTTTTCAAATAACTCTACATCTTTTTGTAGAGACAACCTAAACCAAATCTACCACTCATCCATTTTTTATTATCATCAATAACACAATCTTCAAGGCCTTCATTGTGAGCATAAATAGTTTCTAAACAAATAGGTAAATAGTTTATATTTTATGCATGATATCTATTTCTCGGTACTCTACTAATTTTTAATAAGGACTTCTTAGTTCATTCCAATGTCAAACATGATGTTGCAGAATGGTTTCTACCAAAAAAATTTCATATTTAGCTAAGTTTTTATCTAGAATTGAAATACTTTAGGGTCAAACTCAAAGTTGTTAGTATACTTAATACTTTTTACAATGCAAATATGGCCAAGATCTTGCAAATTCTACTATATACAAATGATATAATATTATGATGTGTTTCATATATGTATGAATGATGTTTTTTTCTAGATGAATCATCATTATAATCCAATCAAGTACATTATAGGATGCACGTCATCTAATAGTCAAGTAAAAGAAAGATCTAGTGCATTCTATGAAAGGGAGTTTTAGAAACATAAAGCATGCTTCTTGTTTACCTATACCATATTGAGAAATTATTTTAGTTACAAATCCTATATATACACATAAACTAAGATCATATATGTTACTTCTAGTAGACACCCTAATTGACATGTGATGATAACTCTCTAATTTATTTTCTACTTTCAAGATAAATTTTACTATATAATTTGAAAATACATAGTGGGACAATATTGATTGGAAATCTATAGTTTCCCTCCATATAGAAAATGTATAGGTTGTGAATGTTTACTTTATGATCATTCTATGATCATATATATTTCTTATGTCCACCTTCATTAATGAACCATTTGGATTCACTCTACAACTACCAAGGAGTATAATAACAACAAGCATTGATCTACCCCTTTTTCACAAGAATGTACCCATATACTATATTTCACGTGATTTAATAAATTTATGTAATTCATAAGTAGGTCACTAGCCAAAATTATTTTTACCCATCAAACAAGATTATTTTGTATAGATCATGAAATGTTAATATTTCTATCATGACCTTTGAGATAATTCTTTATGTTGATGAATTTTTTGTATAAAACTTCTTATTATACAAGCTCACTTGGATTAATTCAATCCAATGTGTCTACATTAATTATATCCCATATTCATATGATTTGTTGGGAATAGGATGTCATTTAATTACAATCCTAAACATATTTCATGTATCTCCTAAGTCTTTGGAAAGTGTTTCCCAACACTAGGATTGGAAAGAGATTAAATTTGAATGAAATGAAGATGTAAATTGACATTTGTGATTATTCCTAAATGATAGGAGCATGTGGGGACATACAAGAAGATCTCCTACAAGATAGGAGCACATGGGACACCCTCATGGAAGGTGGAACCCACCTTCCTTAAGTTAACTATTTGGAGGATTGATAACACTTCAGTAATGCATGTAAAGATCCTACAAATTAGGGATTGATATTTACATGGGTGAAGTTCAATTCAATTCAGTTCATTTATGGTTGAGTTATCTTTAGTTACATGTAGTTAGTTTCATTTGAATGTTAGTTGACTTGAGTTGACTTGAGTTCCATGACTAATGACTTCAATTGCATGACAGATAATAGGTGGATACATTCAGTTAAGTGGGGATGATCAATCATGCATAATATTTGCATGAATTGGTGGAGAGATATGTTTCAGTTAACTAAGATTGACTTGGACCCACCGTGGGTGCCCAAGTTGGCATCTTTGAGTTAACACCTTTTGTATGAGAAGATATTTACAAGGCTTAGTTAAGTGGGCCCATTCTTGGGCACCAACTTTGAGGTGATTCTTGCAATATATTTTCTTGACCAGCAATCAGTTAAGTGTTTAGTTTGGGCACCTAAATTGAGGAAGACTTTGGTTTGACTTATTTTTACGTTGTGGAACTCTACTTGCACAATCTAGGTGTAGATTTTTGTGAGGATATTTATGCTCTTATACTAAACAACTCTTATGAGTTTATATATTCATTAATTAACTATTAATTGTAGCAAGTGCATCATATTTTATTGTAGGTTAGTAGGTTGAGCTTGTGCATGTGTGAGGTTTTGAAGCATGGCATGGGATGTGTGGATTCATGCTTGGTCACATAGAATGCATGGATACCTTGTGTTGTGGAAAGTGTATGAGAGTTCCATGAGAGTTTATTACAGGTTGTAAAGAAGGATTGTTGAAGGAAAGGAAGCATATCAATCAAGGATTGATACAATATTATTGTAATCTTGTTCTAAGTTTAAATAATACAAGCACTATTGATTCTAGTGGTGGAGTTTTTTCCCAAAAGGGTTTCTCCACGTATATGTTGTCACTTCTATCTTCTTGTCTCATTCTTCTACAATCTTTTGTCTCTTTCTACAATTGGTAAAATTCATCTAAACGGATAATCATACATAAAGAATTGTGATAAAGAATACTTAATTAAATCTACAGTCTCATAGGTTTACAAGTTTTAAGCTAAAATTTCACCTTCATTTTCAACATTTGGTATCAGAGCTAATGGTTGGGTAGAGTTTGGGACATTTTTATCTTAAAATTTTGAAGGTATTTTGGCTATAATGGGAGCTTTTACTATTGTGTTATTAGAAATTTGTAAAATAAGTGTGTTTTATCTTCTTGGTTTAGAGATTATGGTTTTCTTGACCTTTTGGGAGTTGTGTCATTTATAGCAGATTCTTCGATTGTGTTGAAGCCATGGATGATCTTCATTTAGGAGATGGTTATCATGATGTCATGGATAGCTTGGCTACATGTTTCAGTGGGAGCTTTTGACAGTGATGGTTTGACATTTATCTTGTTTTCATGTAAAGCTCAGTATCATAATTCAGTGGGAGCTTTGGTAGGATACGGTTATAACATCTTGTTTCATAAAGGACCCTTAGAGTCTTTGGTAAAGGTGTAATTGTTCTTCCTCTGGAGAGGATGTAGTTATCTTTGGTTTTGAATATTAATCATTGCTTGGAGCTTCATGATTATGCAGGTTGCATTTCAAGTTAGCATGGATTGATTGGTGGGTGCTTATGGATAGTAGAGAGACTTGGGTTAGGCTAGATATTTATAATGTTAAGAGATATGTGTTGGAATGGTTAGTTGTTATAAAAAAAAAATCAACAGTAAATAACTAGGAGCCTACACTTGGAAATGGATGTGAGTCCATCATAGACCTGATGAAAAGGTTGTCTAATAATTATTCCTTGTTTAGAATAATTGCAATGTATAATGTCAAGTGGGAGAATGTTGGGAATAGGATGCCATTTGATTGCAATCCTAAACATATTTCATGTATCTAAGTCCTTGGAAAGTGTTCCCAAACACTAGGATTAGAAAGAGATTAAATTTGAATGAAATGAACATGTAAATTGACATTTGTGATTATTCCTAAATGATAAGAACATGTGGGGACATCCAAGAAGAGCTCCTACAAGATAGGAGCACATGGGGCGCCCACATGGAAGGTGGAACCCACCTTGCTTAAGTTAACTATTTGGAGGATTGATAACACTTTAGTAATGCATGTAAAGATCCTACAAATTGGGGATTGATATTTACATGAGTGAAGTTTAATTTAGTTTAGTTCAGTACAGTTCAGTTATGGTTTAGTTATCTTTAGTTACATGTAGCTAGTTTCAGTTGAATGCTAGTTGACTTGAGTTGACTTGAGTTGCATGACTAATGAATTTAGTTGCATGACATATAACAAGTGGATACATTTAGTTAAGTGGGGATGATCAATCATTCATAGTGTTTGCGTGAATTGGTGGAGAGATATGTTTCAGTTAACTAAGATTGACTTGGACCCACCTTGGGTGCCCAAGTTGGCATCTTTGAGTTAACACCTTTTGCATGAGAAGATATTTACAAGGCTCAATTAAGTGGGCCCATTCTTGGGTGCCAACTTTCAAGTGATTCTTGCAAGATATTTTCTTGACCAATGATCAATTAATTGTTCAATTTGAGGCACCTAAATTGAGGAAGACTTTGTTTTCGACTTTTCTTTACATTGTGGAACACTAATTGCACAATATAGGTGTAGATTTTTGTGAGGAGATTTATACTCTTATATTGTACAACTCTTATGAGTTTATATTTCATTAATTGTCTATTAATTGAAGCAAGTGCGTTAGAGTTGATTGCAGGTTAGTAGGTTGAGCTTGTGCATGTGTGAGGGTTTGAAGCATGGCTTGGGATGTGTGGATTCATGCTTGGTCACATGGCATGAATTGATATCTTGTGTTGCAGAAAGTGTATGAGAGTTCCATGAGAGTTTATTGTAGGTTGTGAAGAAGGATTTTTGAAGGCAAGGAATCATATCAACCATGGATTGATACAGTATTATCGTAATCTTGTTCTAAGGTTAAATAATACAAGCACTATTGATTCTGGTGGTGGAGTTTTTTCCCGAAAGGGTTTCTCCACGTATATGTTGTGTCACTTCTATCTTCTTGTCTCAATCTTCTACAATCTTCTGTCTCTTTCTACAATTGGTAAAATTGATCTAAACAGATAATCATACACAAAGAATTGTGACAAAGAACACTTAATTAAATCTACAATCTCATGGGTTTACAAGTTTTCAGCTACAATTTCACCTTCCTTTTCAAAATAATTAAATTCATGTGCACTAAATTTATATATTACCACTCTTTTCTATAAAAATACAACACCATATTATTGAAGATACACATTAAATATTTTTTTAAATATACAAATATTTTTTTATAAGTATATGATTTTACACTAAATACCTTTCCCATAAGTCTTTTGATTGAAATTTTTTGAAGAGAATTTTGTGAAAAAATAATCTTAAAATAATGTTCCATATAAATAGCAACAAAATGGAGGTTTCAATTATAAATTTATAATTATCTATCTATATGCATCTATTAAATTTTTTAGGTGTTTGATTCAACATTAGCTAAAATGGAGATCATGTCACTTTGTATCAACTTCACTCAAAATTATAAAAATATAAGGAATATTAATTTCATGTAACAATTTATTTTTACATGTGTATCATTAATACTAGTCTATCATAATTGAGATGCACAGTCCATCACTAGCTCAAGTAGAATATCATCAAAAAAAAAATGTAAACATTGTCAAAGCCTATTACTATCACAAGGATGCCATATTTTACAAATACTATTGTTCTATCATAGCTTCATTATCATTTAACATCAAATTCAATAAAAATTTATGAAATTCAAGGTGGCTTAACACTACTGATGAGTGCATATAACCACTTTACTTTATTGTCAATAAATGGAGTAGAGAATGTCATGTGAAATATTTTTTTTTACAATCAACAATTGGTGAGAGCTTGGTTTGGATCCAATTAATCATATCAAATTATTTTTTATCATTATTCTCTACAAATCTCCTCACTTCTTCTATTTCCTGCTATTATGAACTAGTGATTAATATTTATTATGATTGGAGTTCATCCCATAGTGTGATGGTTAAGTGGTTGCATTGTTGTTGTTCCCACCAAGGTTCAATCCTCTGTTGGGCCATTGTGATCGTAGGCACTACACCTCCGTTGATTCAATATGTTTGCAAGCTTGACCCGCAACATTGAGGTTGCTAAATATAACGTTCATGCCTTGTGTCAGGCATTCATACCTGAGGTCCAATGCTTCACTGGACTAGTGTGCTCATAGTCCTAGTGCTCTTGTTGGGCTACCATGCTTAGAGGATTGGACTATTCAATTGTAGTCATACCAAGGAGGAGGTCCCCCATTTGTGGCCTCCATAGGGTGTGGCCCTTGACAACCACTTTCACTAATCAAAAATATATATTCATTATGATTAAGAGAATGAGGGGGGTTGTGATAGAATATTATTCATTAATTATTTTCTTAATTTATTTGTGGAGAATAAACAAAAATATATTTATTATTTATTTTAGGAAAAATAGATAAGTATTAGTCTAATTAACTAAATAATGTGAATTATCTAATTAATTAGCAATGGTAAATAAAAAATGGAATTAGAATGGAATTAGGAATTGGAATAAGAATACAACATGGCATCAACATGAAATTTTAGGCATGACATTAGATGGTGGTAATAAATAAGTGTGTATCATTAGGAAGGAAATATTCTTCAACATATTAGAGGTTGTTGTTAGAGTTTAGAGCTCTCTAGAAATTTTGAAGGTTACACTACCTATCTAAATTTGTGTTTGATAGTCTCTTTTGTTTTATTTGTGAGAGATTTTTATCATTCTTAATTATATAAATTATCTTTACACTATTAATTTTAAATATTTTTTTAATATTAAAAATTTAATGCTTACACATCCAAAAAAATTATATTTATTCTCCTCTTTAATTTCTATTTTGGTGAGTGGCTAAAACCACTCCACTTCACTATAAAGAAATGAGTAGAGAATCTCATATGAAATAATCCTCTTTTTTATAATCAAATGTTGGTGAGAGCATAGTATGAGTCCAATTAATCATATTAATTGACATGTTGGCATTATCATCTACAAATATCCTCACTTCTATTTCTCACTATGAGGCACATAGAGTTTAGATTTAAAGGAAATAAATATGATTGATAATAAAAATAATAATTTTAAGAAACTTTATCAAATATTTTAATTAAGGATGAAGGGATTCGAATGAACTAATATGAATTTTGATAGAGGAAATAACGATGAAAAATCTTCAATGAAGTGAAGTTTCATCTAGAACTAGTAGATATGCAAGTAATTTCATTGCTCAAACTTAAAAACCTATATTTCTTCTTGAGGATGGAAGAAACTACTATATGGTATGTCAAATACCAAAATTAATATGAAGTTGTGAGGGAAATCTTAAAATTTGAAAAATATGTGGATTTTACAAGGAAAATTTCATTCTACAAGGAATAATTTGAAAATATATATATGTGTGTGTATATATGTATGTATATGTATATATATGTATGTATGTATATATATGTATGTATATATGTATGTATATATGTATATCTATGTATATATGTATGTATATATATATATATATATGTATGTATATATATTATAGAATTATATATTAGACTTGCCTCACTCTCAACCTATGAAGGAGATCCAAGATGCAAATCTTTCTCAAATTTCAAGAATAAAAAGAATATCAGAGGTACAACTGGATAGAAGGACTAATATGAAATATTAGAGAGACAAAAAAGGAAAATAGTTTGATAAAAAAAAATTAGAGTATCAAAAGCAATTGGATGGTTTAAATCTACACTTTTTTTAAATATTCTTAATTTTTCAAGAAATGGGGGTGTGTGTAACAACTTAAGAAAGTTAAGAAAGGAAGAAGAAAAGTCAAAATTGAAAAAACTTGCTAAGGAGGATATCATTGAACATAAGGAAGAGAAAATATTCTTGTAGAATATAACCATAGCCACAACAAACACCAAAATATAGATCATTTTCAAAGAAATCATAAAGGAGTAACTCGAAGAAAGGCTCACACAAGAAGGGATATTATGCCCCCCCTTGACGATCATACCTCTAATTGTTGGAAAGAAGAAAAAGAAGAAGAATGATTGTACCAAAAAATGAGCTCAAAAGAAAATATGTTTTCTTCTCATGTAAAGAACACTACAAGTTTAGCCACAAATTTCAAGGCAAAGATGAAATTATGTCAAACTTGATGATTTTAAGAAATTTGATAAAATTTTAAAAAAGAAAATGATGGAACCTAAATTGGTGATGAATATACTTGACTATAATTTTCTTGAAGAAGAAAAATAAGAGGAAAATTAGAAAGGGTCAAGGAAGAAACCATGGAGCATGAACCAATGAAATAAGAATAATTAGAGCTAAAGAGAGGAGAAATAAAACATAGAGGAATTGACCAAGTGGATGAAAGGTATGAATCTTGGTTTAGAAAGGGATACTTTTTTATTTCTAAAGTTGAATGTTAGAAAATATTAATCTTGATAAAGATAAAGAGGAAAAACTATTACTTGTTGAAAGCATAATTGAAAAAGATGTGGCAATTCAAGGAATGCCTAATTATTTCTCAAAGATTGATGTGGTTTTTTATTGAGATTATTTTTTAGAATAATTATGTTGATGAGCATACAAGTAAGAAAAATGTCTTACTTGGTGCCACTAATTTTAAAATTTTGGTTCACAAAAAGAGTGGAGTTATTTTTAATCTTTTATAAATTCCCAAATCTATGAAAGGAGGTAAACACTTTGAGGAAAAATCAAGAAGTAAGGATGATTTTAGAAGAGGTTTTATTGTATAATTTTCATATTGTGTCAATACAATGTTTTTGGCTTAATGTTAAGCCTTCTAACAATGATGAAAATATGAAAGGTGTAAAATGGAAAAGGAATTGTTTCTTTCAACTTCCAAATGGCTCATGCATGATGGTGTGGGACCCTAAGTCTTTAACCAAACAACTAATAAATGAATATATTTAGAGATACATGAGAGTTAAAAAATTTGGTGGATTTATATAATTGTTGCTATTAAATTTATAATTTCATGCACTTGGACAAGTAGACAAATTAATTCATTCATAAGAAAGTGCACAAGAATAATCAATATAGAAATTAAATTCTACATTTGAAGGAGAATATATGGTTCTTGGAGGTGCCTCTAATAAAATTCATGGATTATGCATAGTTAAGAATAATTTTTGCAAGTGAAAAGTTGCTTAACAATGGAGAGCATGCAAACTATTGCATATTTTGGTAAGCATATTTTGGTAAGTAACATAGTCTTTATTTTAGTAATCAAGTGTTTATAATTCAACATAATATGGTGCTCCATAATATACCCCTAGGATCATTATCAAACAAAATATTCTAATATGTTAGAGTTAGAAATTAGTTTTAAGCATGCCTTTTTCATTCCTTATTTCTCAAAGATTAATTTGAGAAAGCATCAACTTGGTGTTTGCAAGGAATATATGCACAAGACATATTGATTTGCTGCCCCTAATGATGCTTTA
Source organism: Sequoia sempervirens (assembly GCA_007258455.2). Classification (NCBI taxonomy): domain Eukaryota; kingdom Viridiplantae; phylum Streptophyta; class Pinopsida; order Cupressales; family Cupressaceae; genus Sequoia; species Sequoia sempervirens. The sequence continues at coordinate 1,104,364,285 of VDFB02271358.1, read as the reverse complement.
ATTAGTTGCATTATGTTTTCATTAGTAAACTATCGGTGTCAACCTCTAGTGTTGCTTTGATAAGATTTTGTCTATGGATGTGTGGTAGAGTTGCTATGTTGTAGTTGGCTTGGTGGTGATGAGGAAGTACTAAAGATATTGATGATATGTTTATGGTGCTTGGTTTCCAAGTTCTTCTGAGAAAATTGAATAAAAAGAAGAAACAATGTGTTGCAGTGGTGTTTTGTGTTGTAGAGTAGTGTTCTACTTTGGATCCACATTTATTTTGGGTTAAATATTTACTTGTGTGATGCATATATGTTGATCAGAGGTGTTACATCTAGAATTTGGTGTGTTAGTTCATTGTACAGAGGAAGGTGTGTTCACCAGTGTGTGAACTGTATATTGCAAAGATGTCTACGAAAAAAAATTTGCTTCGCACTTCTCCACAAAGTGGTTTCAAGTCTTGGGGATCTAGAAGTATGCTAATAGTGTGTGTATCTTTCTTCAATTGAATTTGTTCATGGTTTTGTACTTGGGAAGTTAGATTCTGGAGGTGTGGTGTATGGTAGAGTTGTCTGAGTGTACTAGGTGTATACATTCTTCAACTGAAAGTTGCTGCAAAGGAATTTGTTAGTTTCTAGGGTGTTTTTGGAATATTATAGATCACTTTCAAGTGTTAGGTGGTGTTCCCAAGTCATCTTTGGATTTGAGGAAGCATGTACTTAAGTGTTAATGGTGTTAACACAGGTTTGGCCAACCTTGGGTGTTTACACTAATTGTGAAGATGCTTTGATGTTTTTGGAAGCATGGTGTGGTGTGCATGAGTAGATTTAGGTCCTAGCTAAGGTGTGTTGTGGTCTACCTTCATTCCTTTCCACCACGAGAATGTTTTGGTGCTGACCTAATTTGAAGTTCCATGGTTGAGGTGCATATCCGACCTTAGAGAATATTTTCAAGGTCGAAGATGATATAAATAAGTGTTGAGTTGTTGAAGTATGATAAGATAAATGAGTATGATGCGATTGATGTAAATTGTAGAGTTGTAAGGTGTGAATTTGAGAAGTGCAGTGCGAGCTTTCATGTGTTAGATTATAGAATGTAGTGAGCAAAAGTTGTCTACAATTCTTCAGAAAGACTGTGAAGGTGTTGGTGATGTTATGGTGGATTTTTTTGTTGCATTCAAATGTTTTTCTCATTGTAACACTCTTCTCTATCTTATTTTCTACTCTGGTAGTGAGCCTTTGGTAATGAGCCTTTCTTTCTTTTGGGGAGTGAGCCCTATTGTATTCAGTTTTAATATTACTTTATATTGTGAGTTAATCCCCACTGTGGTTTTTACCTTCTTGGGTTTTCCAT
>VDFB02271358.1:1104223681-1104362847 GCA_007258455.2 Sequoia sempervirens | reverse complement strand
TTTTTTTAGAAAAATAGGGAGAACTTTATTGATTCTTGCCTCAAATCCCACAACCAAGATTTACAATGAGGTTCCACACCTTTTTAAATGATTCCCACCAAAATCCAACCAACAGACCAACTTCTAACTTCTTTTCAAACTCCTTGTGACCGTTAGAGTGCAAAATTGCACTTTTTACATATTTTGTTGACAATATTTTTACATATTTTGCAATATTTGCATTTTTGACCCCCTAATCACCTAAAACATTGGATTTGGTCTATTTATACCTTGTTGAACCCATAAACATGACCCTACACAAGAAAATTAAGATTTTAACTATGACAACTTTTTGTCAATCTTGACAACATTTTCAACATGATTTACAACTTTTGCAATTTAGACTCAAAAGACCCTAAATTTGCCAATTACATTCAAAAATGGTCTCCTTGGACCTTATTTAAACTCAAAACACTCAACAACTTAAACTCTAACACTTGGATTCAACTCTTCCTTAAGACAACTAAAGAGAAAACTTTGAAATGATTGGTGCTTCTGCACCATACACAACACCAAAAAAGGTTTCTAGGCCTCTTGAAAACTGGTCTACAACTGTTCCACCTTTAAATGCTCCATTTATTTTACCTACAATAGATACCTTGACTGGTATATTCTGAAATATTGCTTTAGACTTACCAACCTTGAGTTCATAAACAACTTGATATGGCTTCTCTAGCTTTGTAGCACATTTTCTGGCCTCCCTTCCATTGGTGACTAATATAGGACCAGCATCAACTTCCATTTTCCTTTTCCATGCAACACACCTACTATCATAACTCTGTTCTTGCTTTTCCACTTGTCCTACTCTTCCCCTTGTCTTGAATTTAGGCATCAAAGTTACTATTTTCAAAATATTTGCATTTTCATACCTATACATCTCTATTTTATCAGTCCTAGGAGCCTTCTCTTTATCGAGACTTGATTGTCCTTCCACTTTTGCAATCACTACAGGGCACCACATTGTGCCAATCAGAATTTCATCAACCTTTCTCAATCCCTCTTGCTTTATCATCAACAATTCACCATTAACCTTTCCTTGGTGAGTCTCCATCTTCTTCTTCACATCATTCTGCCCTTCCAACTGTACTTCAACCTTCAATACCCTTACCATATTATCTGCAACCTTTGTCATGGTTTCCAACTGATAATTCTTGACCTCTCCAATCTACACATACTCTTTTCTACCCATCATGATGACCTTTGTTGCCCTTTTCTACTCCTTATCTGGTTCTTTCAATGGTAACAAAGTGAATGTGTTCCCCTCATGCTCAATTTGATAAGTATTGGCCTATACATCATACACAGCATGTTTGTCAAACTGCCATGGTGGCCCAAGCAACAAATGGCAACATTGCATTGGTAAAAACATCACAAAGTACTCTATCCTTGTAACCCCCAATTTTAAATTCAACTCAAGCCTACTCATTGACTAGGAGTGACTAATCATCACTTAACCATGACACCTTATAGTGTGTTTGATGAGGAACCTTGACCAAACTCAACTTATCTACCATTTCCTTTGAAACTATGTTATCAATGGAGCCCGAATCAATTACTAACTTGCATACCTTACCCTTTCTCTTGCAAGTGATCTTGAAGAGGCTTCTCCTTTGTAGTGGTTCTTGCTCCTTGGAGGCCTTCAAAAGTTGTCTTTGTAGCATCAAAGCTTCACCAATCTCAAGTTTAGCAACAAGGTTTGATGAACTGACACTCTCCTCTCCATCCTCTTGCACAAGTTGAACTCTCTTTTCACCTTTTCTCTCACTTCCACTTGTAGCAGCACCAAACTTATCAGGACATTTGAAGAATGGATGACCAAATTTACCACACTTGTAACACCTTCCTGCAAACTCATTTGGATTTGTTCCTCTAAAGTTTGTTCTTCCACCTCTAGACTCAACCACTTGTTCTTTTCCTTTACCAACATCTTCTTGAGCTTCCTTGAATTGTTTTGGTGTTGAAAAAGTACCCTTGCCCCTAGAAGTACTACCTCTTCCTCTTGTCACCTTCTCTTCTCTCCTCTTAAGTTTTTTCTACTCTTATAGCCATTTGAAAACATTGTTCCACTATTTTGGTGCCATCAAATTGATTTCACCTTGACTGTTATACCTTAAACCATTTAGATACCTGGCCAATCTTTCTTCCTCATCTTCCTCATGTTTTTTTCTTATGCTTAACCTATAGAATTATTCAGTGTACGGCACATCTAGTTCTTTTTGCCTAATATTTTGAAGTATTTTAAGCAATTGAACATTATAATCATTAGGAAGGAACTTACCTTTGTTTTTCTCCTTCATTCTCTCCCAAGAAGTGATCTTAGCCTTCCCCTTCTTTTGCCTTTCTTCTTGCACAAAATTCCACCACAACAAAGCATGTCCTTTCAACTTGTTTTTTGTCTTCTTCACTTTTTGTCCTTCATCTATCTCCTCACTTTCAAAATAGTTCTCCAAAGCCCCTATCCAATCCAAGAGCTCTTCTCCATCTAGTTTTTCCCCATACATAAGCACATCCATATTTCTATTTTCATCTTTCTTCATAGCAATCAAAAGCTTCATCATCCTCACATCATCTAGTTCCATCTCTTCATCTTCACTAGAGGTCTCTTCCTCTTCAAAATCACTCTCATCCATATCAACCCCAGATTTAGAATTCAACATAGCCATCTCCCTTTTCAAGGCTTCTATTTGTATATCCTTCTCATCAATCTTTCTTGCAACTATGCTTCCTTTAGGAGGTATATTGATTTCCGCCAATTACACGTTTTCTTTCCACATAAACCTTTAGCCCTCTTCCTCAAGGAACCTACTCCCTTTGCTTTTATACCAACTAATGTAACCTAGGTTTTCAAAACCCTTCGCTTTATCAATTGAAAAGGACTCAAATCACATTCCTTCTCACAAAATCAATTTTAGCTTGTTTTCCCACTTTCCACCTAGTCAATCTTGTAGGACAATAGACCCACCTTTCTCAACTTATCTCCAAAATTCTCTTAACAACCTCTACTACAAATTACCACTCTAGGGACCCATTAAGGTCCTCTCCAACATACTTCAATTCCACCTAGAACTCTTTTAGAGCAACTTCCAAAAAACAAGTAAATAACACTGTCTAATGCCTCAATTAGGCTAGATTTACAAAGAAGGTGTGATTTAAACTTTTCCTTTCACAAAAATTTTAATTTGGTAGCACTCACCTTCCAGAGGAAACACAAAATCCATAACTCTTAAGCCAAGATAGGCCCAGCATCACCCCAAACATAGAAACCCTCACTTTTCACAATATAACATATGGCTTATTGAAAAACTACACTCCACGCTTGCTCAAACCTTAAGACCAACCCAAAAAATCCTAAATAACCCTACACATGCTCAATAGTTTGAGAAAAATGACTAGCCACAAAGACTTCATCAAACCCTAGGCTAAAAGCTCAATTTTCATGCACTTTTCCTCACAAAAACCCCAGGGACAGCAACCCAATCTTCTTTATTCCTTTCTCCCACCACACAACAGTTATCCTACCATCTATTCCTACACCCTAGGACCCATTTCACTAGTCACAGTGATTACAGTCAGTGAATGGGTCCTTAAAACATGATGAATGTTCACAAAACCCCAAAATAGGGTATACTTGGCAGACTTCAAGGAAACAAGTTTAGAATACTTCAAACTCACTTTTATCCTCTCAAACCAATCAAAAAATGTATTCAACTCATGTTACCAAATATTTCATGAAGAGATAGAGCAATGTAGTGATTGTACATGACCATATAGGTCTGCAAATGAAGAGAAATACATATTTTTTTAGAAAAATAGGAAGAACTTTATTGATTCTTGCCTCAAATCCCACAACCAAGATTTACAATGAGGTTCCACACCTTTTTAAATGATTCCCACAAAAATCCAACCAACAGACCAACTTCTAACTTCTTTTCAAACTCCTTGTGACCGTTGGAGTGCAAAATTGCACTTTTTACATATTTTGTTGACAATATTTTTACATATTTTGCAATATTTGCATTTTTGACCCCCTAATCACCTAAAACATTGGATTTGGTCTATTTATACCTTATTGAACCCATAAACATGACCCTACACAAGAAAATTAAGATTTTAACTATCTTGACAACTTTTTGTCAATCTTGACAACATTTTCAACATGATTTACAACTTTTGCAATTTAGACACAAAAGACCCTAAAGTTGCCAATTACATTCAAAAATGGTCTCCTTGGACCTTATTTAAACTCAAAACACTCAACAACTTAAACTCTAACACTTGGATTCAACTCTTCCTTAAGACAACTAAAGAGAAAACTTTGAAATGATTGGTGCTCCTGCACCATACACACCACCAAAAAAGGTTTCCAAGCCTCTTGAAAACTGATCTACAACTGTTCCACCTTTAAATGCTCCATTTATTTTACCTGCAATAGATACCTTGACTGGTATATTCTGAAATCTTGCTTTAGACTTACCAACCTTGAGTTCATAAACAACTTGATATGGCTTCTCTAGCTTTGTAGCACACTTTCTGACCTCCCTTCCATTGGTGACTAATATAGGACCAGCATCAACTTCCATTTTCCTTTTCCATGCAACACACCTACTATCATAACTCTGTTCTTGCTTTTCCACTTGTCCTACTCTTCCCCTTTGTCTTGAATTTAGGCATCAAAGTTACTATTTTCAAAATATTTGCATTTTCATACCTATACATCTCTATTTTATCAGTCCTAGGAGCCTTCTCTTTATCGAGACTTGATTGTCCTTCCACTTTTGCAATCACTACAGGGCACCACATTGTGCCAATCAGAATTTCATCAACCTTTCTCAATCCCTCTTGCTTTATCATCAACAATTCACCATTAACCTTTCCTTGGTGAGTCTCCATCTTCTTCTTCACATCATTCTGCCCTTCCAACTGTACTTCAACCTTCAATACCCCTACCATATTATCTGCAACCTTTGTCATGGTTTCCAACTGATCATTATTGACCTCTCCAATCTACACATACTCTTTTATACCCATCATGATGACCTTTGTTGCCCTTTTCTACTCCTTATCTGGTTCTTTCAATGGTAACAAAGTGAATGTGTTCCCCTCATGCTCAATTTGATAAGTATTGGCCTATACATCATACACAGCATGTTTTTTCAAACTGCCATGGTGGCCCAAGCAACAAATGGCAACATTGCATTGGTAAAAACATCACAAAGTACTCTATCCTTGTAACCCCCAATTTTAAATTCAACTCAAGCCTACTCATTGACTAGGAGTGACTAATCATCACTTAACCATGACACCTTATAGCGTGTTTGATGAGGAACCTTGACCAAACTCAACTTATCTACCATTTCCTTTGAAACTATGTTATCAATGGAGCCCGAATCAATTACTAACTTGCATACCTTACCCTTTCTCTTGCAAGTGATCTTGAAGAGACTTCTCCTTTGTAGTGGTTCTTGCTCCTTGGAGGCCTTCAAAAGTTGTCTTTGTAGCATCAAAGCTTCACCAATCTCAAGTTTAGCAACAAGGTTTGATGAACTGACACTCTCCTCTCCATCCTCTTGCACAAGTTGAACTCTCTTTTCACCTTTTCTCTCACTTCCACTTGTAGCAGCACCAAACTTATCAGGACATTTGAAGAATGGATGACCAAATTTACCACACTTGTAACACCTTCCTGCAAACTCATTTGGATTTGTTCCTCTAAAGTTTGTTCTTCCACCTCTAGACTCAACCACTTGTTCTTTTCCTTTACCAACATCTTCTTGAGCTTCCTTGAATTGTTTTGGTGTTGAAAAAGTACCCTTTCCCCTAGAAGTACTACCTCTTTCTCTTGTCACCTTCTCTTGTCTCCTCTTAAGTTTTTTTTCTACTCTTATAGCCATTTGAAAACATTGTTCCACCATTTTTGGTGCCATCAAATTGATTTCACCTTGACTGTTATACCTTAAACCATTTAGATACCTGGCCAATCTTTCTTCCTCATCTTCCTCATGTTTTTTTCTTATGCTTAACCCATAGAAGTATTCAGTGTATGGCACATCTAGTTCTTTTGCCTAATATTTTGAAGTATTTTAAGCAATTGAACATTATAATCATTAGGAAGGAACTTACCTTTTTTTTTTTCCTTCATTCTCTCCCAAGAAGTGATCTTAGCCTTCCCCTTCTTTTTCCTTTCTTCTTGCACAAAATTCCACCACAACAAAGCATGTCCCTTCAACTTGTTTTTTGTCTTCTTCACTTTTTGTCCTTCATCTATCTCCTCACTTTCAAAATAGTTCTCCAAAGCCCCTATCCAATCCAAGAGCTCTTCTCCATCTAGTTTTCCCCCATACATAGGAACATCCATATTTCTATTTTCATCTTTCTTCATAGCAATCAAAAGCTTCATCATCCTCACATCATCTAGTTCCATCTCTTCATCTTCACTAGAGGTCTCTTCCTCTTCAAAATCACTCTCATCCATATCAACCCCAGATTTAGAATTCAACATAGCCATCTCCCTTTTCAAGGCTTCTACTTGTATATCCTTCTCATCAATCTTTCTTGCAACTATGCTTCCTTTAGGAGGTATATTGATTTCTGCCAATTACACCTTTTCTTTCCACATAAACCTTTAACCCTCTTCCTCAAGGAACCTAATCCCTTTGCTTTGATACCAACTAATGTAACCTAGGTTTTCAAAACCCTTCGCTTTATCAATTGAAAAGGACTCAAATCACATTCCTTCTCACAAAATCAATTTTAGCTTGTTTTCCCACTTTCCACCTAGTCAATCTTGTAGGACAATAGACCCACCTTTCTCAACTTATCTCCAAAATTCTCTTAACAACCTCTACTGCAAATTACCACTCTAGGGACCCATTAAGGTCCTCTCCAACATACTTCAATTCCACCTAGAACTCTTTTGGAGCAACTTCCAAAAAACAAGTAAATAACACTGTCTAATGCCTCAATTAGGCTAGATTTACAAAGAAGGTGTGATTTAAACTTTTCCTTTCACAAAAACTTTAATTGGGTAGCACTCACCTTCCAGAGGAAACAGAAAATCCATAACTCTTAAGCCAAGATAGGCCCAGCATCACCCCAAACATAGAAACCCTCACTTTTCACAATATAACCTATGGCTTATTGAAAAACTACACTCCACGCTTGCTCAAACCTTAAGACCAACCCAAAAAATCCTAAATAACCCTACACATGCTCAATAGTTCAAGAGAAATGACTACCCGCAAAGACTTCATCAAACCCTAGGCTAAAAGCTCAATTTTCATGCACTTTTGCTCACAAAAACCCCAGGGACAGCAACCCAATCTTCTTTATTCCTTTCTCCCACCACACAATAGTCATCCTACCATCTATTCCTACACCCTAGGACCCATTTCACTAGTCACAGTGATTACAGTCAGTGAATCAGTCCTTAAAACATGATGAATGTTCACAAAACCCCAAAACAAGGTATACCCAACAGACTTCAAGGAAACAAGTTTAGAATGCTTCAAACTCACTTTTATCCTCTCAAACCAATCAAAAAATGCATTCAACTCATGTTACCAAATATCTCATGAAGAGATAGAGCAATGTAGTGACTGTATGTGACCATACAGGTCTACAAAAGAAGAGAAATACAAAAAAAAATTAGAAAACTAAGAAATTTATTGAATCTTGCCTCAAATCCCACAACCAACATTTACAATGAGGTTCCACACCTTTTTACAAGATTCCCACCAAAATCCAATTGACCAACCAACTTCTAACTGCTTTTCAAACTCCTTGTGATTGTTGGAGTGCAAAATTGCACTTTTTACATATTTTGTTAACATTTTTACATATTTTGGAATATTTGCATTTTTGACCCCCTAATCACCTAAAAAATTGGAGTTTGTCTATTTATACCTTGTTGAACCCATAAACATGACCCTACACAAGAAAATTAAGATTTTACCTATCTTGACAACATTTTCAACATGATTTACAACTTTTGCAATTTAGACTCAAAAGACCCCAAAGTTGCCAATTACATTCAAAAATGGTCTCCTTGGACCTTATTTAAACTCAATACACTCAACAACTTAAACTCTAACACTTGGATTCAACTTTTCCTTAAGAAAACTAAAGAGAAAACTTTGAAATGATTAGTGCTCTTGCACCATTAATGGTAGAGGGGAGAGGAGAGAGAGATAGAATTAGGGTTTAAGGGTTGTGGGTAGAGGATAGAGGGTGTAAGGGTTAAGGGTAGAGGGTGGAGGGGAGAGAGACAAAAGGAGTGAGTGAGAGAGAGAGTTGAGAGAGGGAGAGGGGGTAGGAGGGACAGATGAGAGAGAAAGAGAGGGAGGGAGTGGGAGGGAGAGAGATAGAGGGTAGAGGATAGAGTATATAAGGGTTAAGGGTAGAGAGATAGAATTAGGGTTTAAGGGTTGAGGGTATAAGGGTTAAGGGGAGAGAGGAGAGAGATATAATTAGGGTTTAATGGTTTAGGGTATAAGGGTTAATGGTAGAGGATAGAGGTAGAGGGGAGAGAGATAGGAGTGAGTGAGTGAGAGAGAGAGAGATTTGAGAGAGGTAGAGAGGGTAGGAGGGAGATACTTGAGAGGGAGAGAGATAGAGGGAGTGCGAGAGAGATAGAAGTGAGTGAGGGTATAAGGGTTAAGGGTAGAGGGGAGAGGGGAGAGAGAGAGTTAGGGTATAGAGGGTATGGACAAAGAGAGAAAAGAAATCTATAAAAAAACCAACTTTCTCATAACATGAGCACATTTTGAAGAAGTAGAGATATTACCATTTTTAGCAAGAAATAACACGCTCACGTTATAACGCAAGCATGTTTTGGCTTGCTCTAAAAATGGAAAAAAACTCAATATACCTGTGATCTCAAGGCCCACATTCTGCATATTCTCCTAGTTCTATGTGTGCTCCAACAAAAAGTAGCTTTTTGATGATGTTGTGAAGTGTGCATGCATGTTTTTCACATTCCACCACCTTTTTTATGATCTTTCCACCACCTTTGCATGAAATAGTAGATTTTTCCCATAGAAAGGAATATAATATCAATTCAAGTATGAATTCCATTCAAAAGTGATATACAATTAAAGTTTGGACGGGAAAAAGCTTTTGAAAAAGTCAAATTGTTGAGGAATTTGAAGAAAGAAGAAGCAAAGGCTACATAGTTGGGTGGAACTCCTCCATTTGAAACTCTAGTTTTTTAGGTATGTGAAGTCTTTACATATTTTCTTTCATTATATTATGGCTTGCTTTCATTTTTTTTATTTTGCATATTCCATGTTGATCATTGTTTGTTTGTCATTATAACCTTAGGTTGTCAATGCACATTTTAAATTACACAATTCTATACACTTTCCAATTAAATTTTTAAACCACATCTCTTCGAGGAATTTTGTTATTTAACAATTGACTTACCTTGTGTATGCTTCCACATTTTGTATGGACATATATATGACATAATTTTTAAGGAAGTAAAATAAAACATCATTTCTCAATCCTTTATTATGGATGTGCATACCACTCTCCAAATCTTTCATTGAGCTATTTTGTCAAACAATTATACCAAGTAGCTGATTTCCTTGTCTATGCTACCAAATTATCCATACATGTCTCTAAAAAATTGGAATATACTCCTCCCACATTGATATATCTTAGAAACTATTTTGGTTTTCATCTCTATTTCTAAATTTACGTTATCACTAAACCTACCTCATCACTTATGTTGTAATATATTTTAAATGTTTCCATGATTAGTCTACCTACAAGGGATTCTAACCCTTCTCTCCACTATTTCAAGACTCTTTATTCAAGGCTAAGTTAGAATCATGGGAAAAGGTGCAGCCTATCTTGCAATCATGGCTCAAAATGGAAGCATGGAAAAAGCATTTGAATTGCTTGACAATAATTTTTTCATATAAATGTATGCAAAATGTGGTAGCATTGACAAGTTAGTGAGCTTGGAAAGATAGTGAGCTCACTCACTAGCTTTCCAATGTGATAGGGTTGAAAAGGTGGGGGTAGTGTATGCCTCATAGAAATGGGGTCTCAGAGTGATTAAGCTAGTGAGTGAGCTAGCTTTCCAATGTGGTAGGGTTGAGAAGGTAGGGCTAGCGTATTCCCCATACAAATGGGGTTTTATGGTAATGAGTATATCACCATGATAACCCATTTATATGAGGCATACGCTGCCCCTACCATCTCAACCCTACCACATTGGCAAGTTAGTGAGTGTGACCCCAATATTGTAGGGTTGAGAAGGTAGGGGCAACGTATGCCTCATAGAAATGGGGTCTCACGGTGATGTATGCCTCATAGAAATGGGGTCTCACGGTGATATACATCACCATGAGACCCCATTTCTATGAGGCATATGTTGCCCCTACCTTCTCAACCCTACCACATTGGCAAGCTAGTGAGTGAGCTAGCTTGCCAATGCAGTAGGATTAAGAAGGTAGGGGTAGCGTATGCCTCTTAGGAATGGGGTCTCATAGTGATGTAGGGCAGCGTGAGACCCCATTTATATGAGGCATACACTTCCCTACATCACTATGAGACCCCATTTCTATGAGGCATACATTTCCCGTACCTTCTCAACCCTACTGCATTGGCAAGCTAGTGAGTGAGCTATCTTTCCAACACTCCACTAGCTTGCCAATGTGATAAGGTTGATAAGGTAGGGGCATCATATGTCTCATAGAAATAGGATATCATGGTGACCATTTATATGAGGCATACACTTCCCCTACCTTCTCAACCCTACTGCATTAGCAGGATAGTGAGTGAGCTAGCTTGCCAATGCTCCACTAGCTTGCCAAGGAATTTGAATTCACATGCCTTGTCCATGCTTCCATTTTGAGCTTATCTTGTAATCATGGAATTCCACATTACCACATTTCTTTAAGGCATTCCATCAAAAAAAATTCTTTCATTCTCTCATATTCATCCACCTTTGACTCATCATTCTCTTCACAAAGCTCTTGATACAAACACCCAAAACTGAGACCAAGGCATAAAACTCTTATTGAATCCTCAAACCACCTTAAACATCATTAAAATAACTAACTAAAACCAAGGAAAGTTTCCTAAAACTCTGATCTATCTCTTCCCTAAACATTCACTCTCAACTGGCTCACAGGCTAGTAGTAGTCCTTAAACACAAAAATGGGTATAATTTCCCAGCCAATTTAAATCTCCAAAAACTAAAAGTAGTTATAAGAACCCATTAAGGCCTAATTGAACATATAGAAAAATCAAGTATGCTTACTTTGAAAAATACTCACCTAAAACGGACTGTCCTACTGCTATAAGGCTCAATTAAGCCTTTTTAACAAAGCAAGTCCCATCAAAATCACTCCACAACATCAAACAAAAATTTGAAGATCTTAAATAGGTTATAAAACTTCTAAATCATCAATCTCCATCAAATAAATCACTCACTAACGCAACAATTCATTAAAACCTTGCTTAAATGCTTAAATAATGCTCAAATAGTGAGGGTTTATTGTAAGTATACATTCCATACCTCCATACACCTTGCCACAACTTCAAACACCTTTAATTTGGTTTGCAAAAGATAAAAAAACTATCTCCCAACCTTTACTGTTGTTATTTCTTCATATCATAACTTATAGGCATCCATTCTTGCATGGAAATCATAGAAAATTACTTGGAGCAACAACAAGAACTCTATATCTTCACTTCCTCAATGCTAAAAACTTGCACCTTCACCTAAACCTACTCTATTTGTGCCCAATACACTAAGTCACAAAATAAAAAATAGGTTGAATGTGGCACTAATACATTTTTACAACTTCAAAACCCTTAAACTCATAATTTCAGACTCATAGTTAGTAAATCGACTGTAAAATCTTTGTTTCTTGATGGAATTCAATCAAACCACCTCCAAACTGAAGCTAGTTCACCTGCCTAATGATTTCAATGAGTTTCAGAGCAAACCCAAGCTATACAAATTTGTACAAAGTAGAATAGCAGCAAGAAAAGTAAAAATTCAGAAAATTCAATGATTTTGATTGAATTTCTTGTTCAAAACACAAACAACCACCTTACATCAAGCATTTTTAGGCCTTAATAGGATTCTTACATCAGGAATAACTGACTCAAATGATTATTCATCTCCCATGACTGATGGTATTCCAATTATTGCAATTTTGCAACTTTTCATTGACAACATTTTTACAAGATTTTGCATTTTGCAACTTTGAACCCCACTGTGCCTAATACAATATGAAAATGGTCTAACAAGGCCTTATTTAGATGAAAAAACCTAAAACCTACCTAAAACCAATTACATAACCAGGATTGACAAAACTTGAAAATTGGACTCCTATGGTGCCCCTACACCACCTTTGTCTATGCTAGAAATACTCTTCTACAAGATGATTGTAAGTATTTTTTATGGATCCTTGAATAACATATATTTCATTTATTTGAATGGATACATTTTTTAGGAACTAATATTCGTCTCATTACCATGCTAAAAGTAAAATTATCCACCATGCCGAAGAAACAAAGAAGGAATAAACTAACAAACAAAGAGTATGAAACCTTCAAAGCAAAGGAGAGAGAATAAGTGGTGGCATATCATGAAAAGAATAAATTGGATATGATTGACGAAAACAAGCCAATTGAAGAGGAACCTCAAACATCAAAAAGAGAACAAGAATTGGTAGCACAAAGGGCACGAATGTGAAAGAGTCATGGTAGGAAAGATTTAGATATCATAGTTGGAGACACTCCTCTACCACAAGTGAATATGAAGGGACACCATTAAGCACAAGCGAATATGGAGGGACACCATCTACCACAAGTGAATGTGGAGGGACACCATCTACCACAAATGAATATGGTCGGACACCATACACCGCATCTCAAGTTAAGAGTACATCATCACTCATATTTGAAAAAGAAGATATGTCATCATCCCCATGTGAACCTCAAGGTATGTCTTCTACTCCACCCTCGATCAAAGGTATGCAATCTATCCCACCTCAATTAAATATTTATGAAATTCTTAATGTTGAGATGTATGTACCTAAGAGAACACCACCTATAATTTTGCGTAGAAAGTCAAAGTATTTGATTACTATTGATGAGTATATTTTATAGCACATGGAAGGTAAGATTCCAGCACTCACTTGTACAAGCTATGCTAATAATATTTAGAAATTCTTCTTTGAAAGGCTAAATGAGACTAAAAGATGTCCATTATTTTCTGAAATGATGTGAGACATAAAGTATAGAAACATCATGAAGACTCTTGGGTTGAGAACATCAAATGTGTCAATTGAAAACACTATTGTGAAGAATCTAATGGATGCTTATAAGATTGTGGGTAAGACCTCACGCTCAAAGGATAGTAATGTCACCCAACGTGTCATTACATCGACTTTGGTAAGTATTCAAAAAAAGAGAGCTTGTCTCATTATAAAGACAAGTGAAAAAATGAGAATTAGTAGAAAAACTTTATCAAAAGTCGTTCAAAGGCAGCAAAGAATTGAGGGCATCGATTCAAATGAATTATGGGCATTCTTAGGGAGACTGCCACAAAAAGATAAAAAAATTGTTGAAGCATTGAGAACACTAATTGAAGAGTATTGGAAGAATAACACAATTCCATCTCTGAATCAAAGGGATGTGGTAAGAAGGAGAATCGGTAGTCAGAACGTGAGCCACATCCAAAACATTTTTTGGGTATGACTCAAACCTAATTTTTTTGTAAATTTCAAAAGAATTATCCTCAAATTAGTATTTTTCAAATATTTTTTGAAATGCTTAAACCTTTTTATGTCAAGATAAATCATGCATGCACTACTTGTTGTTGTAGACTACTTATTGAATTCTCTAACCATTATGATGTTTATCGTTCTATATGTTTAGATTTGCATACTAACGATGTTTTGCAAGATTGTGACATAGAAGCCTCACCAACATCTTCAAGAGAGTTTTTATCAAAAAAATTATGTGAAATAGAGGATGGAAAAATATTCTATAGGATAGCATGCTTGGATGGTTCATGTGAGCGTTCTGGTGGCTTGCAGCATATGCCAATATTTCAATATATGGAAAGCATAGATAAGGTGGGACAAAAACTAGTAGAGTTTGGCAAGTATAAAATAGTGGCATACGTTACAAAAGATGGGTCTCAAGCAAAAAGGTGTGATTTGGTTATTCAGAAGATTCTAGTGTATCAGTTTATGTCCTTGTTTTGTGACAATATAGTGTATGAGTATGCAAGGCATACCCATAGAGCCCAATGGCTAGACACACATTCAAGCTATGCAAGGACACCTTTACAATTGGTAGCATAGTATGAATGGTTGACTTTGTAGAGAACTACACTTTATAGCCACAACGTGAGGTGCAGTCATAGTATTACAACTCCACACAAGTTTTGATATTTGTGCACATATCATTCATTCATGTAGCTAATAGTACAGAGGACCAAATGAAGGTATTGAGGGAGTATCACTTTTATATTAGTGATGATCACACACATTCTCTAGATTTTGTGCAAGGTTTCTTCCAGATGTTCTACAGTGATTTGGCCCAGAGGGGCATAGCATACAATTGGCATATAATATGGTCAGATAACTTTGCAACACAGTTCAAGAACTCGTGCATGTTCTACTAGGTGAGTAGGATGCATGTCATTACAGGTGTTGAGCATATGTGGAACTTTTGTGAGGTTAGGCATGGAAAGGGGGAGCATGATGGTGTAGGAGCATGCATGAAAAGAGGATTAGCATGAAAAAAGTTAAAGTATAAAGACAATGCAAAGTTGACAGATGCAAGATCAATCATCAAGTGGTGTAATGCTTCAATGGGTCCAAGTAATGAAGGTACGTCTTTAGTTCATTTTTTTTTTTGGTTGATGGATGATACCAACATTGCACCATATGAGGATTTTCGTACACTAATAGGATCAAGTGAGCTACACTCTTTCCTTAGTTTAGATGCAAGTTCATGGAGTATCAATACACAGAAGATGGCATACTTTTGTTTTTCATATACAATGCAAGCCTAGAATGAATGTGAATCAGGGGAGTGGGTTGACAAATGGTTGACAAGTTATCTTAGCCCACTTCACACATATTGCCCTCTGACGGCATTGGAACTAACACAAATGGAATCATCGATCGACTTTGACCACGTATCAGATCTAGTTCAACCAAGTAATATATCTACTTGCTCAGTTTTTGAAATTCCTATTGTTATCTTACTTTGTAGTGTATTCATAATGTTGACTAATTTCAAGAGATTTGTTGCACATATCAATGCAGGGCATGTTTATACAATTATTGTAGATCAAGACAACGAAGAGAGAACAGACTATTACTTATGTCATTGTGTTGAGGCCAAAAAGAAATCAGAGGCCCCAATTATAGATGGAGAAAACATTGAATACCCTATAGGCTTAGTTGTTGTTACTAGAATGTGGCTTAGAAGGTACCCACATAAGTGTGTTAAACATTGGTTATTTTAGTACTTTGACATGCATCATAATATTTTTCATTACTTGAACCTTGTCATGGCATCCAATGTTCGTTTGACCAAATATGGGGGTAGACCTTTCAACAAGACCTTGTGGAAGGTCTGTGAGTCTGAACATGAGGCAATACTTGACACAATAAAGAGTAGAGAAGATCTAGATGGTTCATTGGATTAATTTGTAAGTATGCACATTGGTTCTTATTAATTTATACTTGTATGCACATTAATTTGTTTGATGCCAATGCTATCATCTTCTTTTACTTTGCCCATTTGTAAGTAACCTACTAAAAATTGATTGGTGTCCCCTTGTAGAAAATGAAAATTTATGAGTCATCCAAGAGAATCTCAGCTAGAAAAGCAATGCAACATCCTTATTTTGATGATCCTAACAAGTCTCAATTATGATTTGAAGCCATTACAAAAGTGTGTGCAAATCTTGGTGAGGGAATTTCAAGTTATTCATTTTAAGTTAACCTTATCATGAGCACCTATGATGTAGATATTATAAGAGCATCTCGAATTTCAAGTTATTCTATTTGTAGATAGAGGAAAATTTTATTTTGGAATCTTATTAGATTAAGACTCAAATTTTCACCATCCTCAATGAAGTTACCTAAAAGACACACACACATGCAAAACAAAATATCTAATATAAACACACATGCATATTAACAGGGATTCACTCCATTGTTCTTCTCAACCTCACATAAGAATGCAAGATTTTGAAGGATTTGATTATGGAAGGAATGTTGGTCGCTCACTTCAGTAGCATAATGATATAGTGAAGGTTCGAAGATGGAGGATGATCGATGAAAGATGATGAAAGATTGTAGAGATAATTCAACAGAGTAAGGGTACTCAAAAGCTCCTCCCCCAAATGGCTTGTGAGAGGTCGTATTTATAGATTTTTGATGTGGAAAGAGAAGAAGATTTGATAAGATTTGATTTTTTGACAAAAGAGGAAATACAACAAGATGAGATAAGATTTTAAAAAGATAGAAAGATTCTAATTTATTGTTTTAAAGAAAATAAATCTTGAAAAAGATGAGAAGGATAATGAAATGATAACTTATTAAATAATGATAAAGCATTATCTATTAAAGGATAGGGATGATGTGGAAAGATAATCAAATAATATAAAATCATTATTTAATTATAGACGAAGGTGAAAAATATAATTAAATAAATACAAATTTATTTAATTATAGGAGAATAGATAAATGACTAATTAAACAATTAAAATAATTATTTAATTAGAAAGGATAAATGGTCATGAATAATTAAATAAATAAATATTTATTTAATTATAGAAAAAGGGATTATGGATAAATAGGGGATAAATGAAATTAGTTAAATAAGATTTATTTAACTAATTAGATGATGACATTGGTACCTAGGGAAAAATATGCTACAAGATGTCTAAATGATGTAATGTCAGGACAAGGTGTTGTAAGAGGACATTTTTGGGTGTCTACACTATTCATGAGAGGTGTTGTGTGCAATAGGTATCTTGGAACTCCCAGTGAAGATGTATGACTAGGAGTGACTAAGTTGAGAGACTGACTTGTGTATCCTCAATGGAAGCATCAAGATTAATGCCTTTTTGTTCCTGAGTTGGAACCAAATGGTGTGGATTTGTTGTTTGTAAGTGTCTTCCATCTATTTTCATTTCATTTCCATTTTGGATGCTCTTTCTTTTTCTTCTTTTACTTTGTGTATTTGTAAGTAAACTACTAAAAATTGATTGGTCTCTCCTTGCATAAAATGTTGATTTATGAACCATCGAAGAGAATCTCATCCAAAAAAGAAATGCAACATCCTTATTTTGATGATCTTGATAAATCTCAATTCTGATTTGAATCCATTATAAAAGAGCGTGTGAAGCTTAGTGAGGGAATGTCAAGTTACTCATTTGAAGTTAACCTCATCATGAGCACCTATGATGTAGAAATTATAAGAAAATTTTGAATATATGAGTGACATTGTAAAATATTTGTGAGAATAGAGTACCTAAGGAATTGTAATGAGATTTACTTGTAATGGGATTTACTCAAATATTAAAATTTGGTGCAAGGGCACCAAGGTTATTGAGCAAATTTGGTTCATGAAAGTCTTAAGTTAGCTTTGTGTTTTGAGTTTTGTCAATTTAGTAAGGTCATATTAGACCAATTTATAATGTAATAATTCATGTTAGTTTTTTTTTGGGTCATTTTGGAGTTCATGTTGCATATTTGTCAAAATGATGTAAAATTGCAAAAATTGAAAAGTTGTCAATGTGAAAAAAGTGCAAAAAATGTAAACTTGAAGAAGCCCAACGATCATGGGAATTCAAAGGGAAGTTAGAGCCATTTTCATAGGTTGGTTAAGGTTTAAATATGTTGTTAACTCTAAGGAAGAGGCTGTTGAAGGTTTTTGTGAAGGAAAAACAATAAAAATCCCCTGATTTCTCTTGTAATTATGTGTGTTTCATTGAATTTTTTTGTTGCAGACTATTATACTTGGTCGTATAGAATTATTATGTCCTAAAATCTTTTCCAATTGGTAGATATATGTGTTAAATATGTTTTGGATTTGGAGTGAAGGAAATTCATTGAGTTTTAAGAATTTTATTATCAAATTACTGACTGCGGGTCTGTATAGCTAGCCATAAGGGTTTGAAGACTAAAAATGAATAAATGACTCATTCCACCTATTGTTTCTCTTTGTGGCTTAGTGGAATGAGTCCAAAATGGTAGGATTAGATGTAGGAATATGATTTAGGAGTAGGAAAAAAAATTAGGAATTTTTTGGTTGCTGTCCAAGAGGAAATTGGGTGAATTTTGGCTTTAAAATGGAGTTTAGATGTTGGATTTTGGTGAAATTGTCTTAGGAGAGATTGGGAGATGATTGATTTGGAATTAAAAGGAATATATTGAAGTGTTTGAAGCTTTGGAAGGGTTGGGAAGGTGAGTTGAGTGCCTAGGCATGATGCCCTAATTGTCAAACTATGTATTTTGAGTGAAATTTGATGGTTAGAGGAGGGAAGTTGTAAAAAATATTAGGGGCAACAGATTTTGATGAACCTTCAAGCATGTTTAGATATAACTAAAGATAGTGATTCTTTGATCAAAATTTATGGATTTATTCCAAGAATGGTCCTCTTTCACACCCAAACATTCGAAATCACTTCGAGCTACGTTCAACCAACTCAATCCCTTAAGGGTCCAAAGTGCAAAAGGGCATCAACCTTTGACAGGCTATTACTTGGAAACTGTGGTGCTTACAAAATATCTGTCTAAAAATATGAGATCACATTGGTCCCCTCTACAATAACCTCTCTTGGTTTTTTTTATCTCAAATTGGTTTTCCCATGGTGTCTAGTTTTCACTTGATAGAAAAAGTGTCAAATGTCAGCAGTGCAAAGTTGCAAAGTGGTGCAACATTCGTTTTGCAACTTGTGTGACCAAACGGATTGTTCCAACATGTCTGAATAGGTATGTTTATGCTAGGCATGGTCCTCTTTGACACCCAAACACACAGAATCACTCTAAGCTACATTCAACTGGATCAATCCTTTAAGAGTTCAAAGTGCAAAATGGTTGTAAACTAAAGCACATTGTTACTCAAATATTGTGATGCTTAGAAACTTCTCATATGATCCTATGGGATCATGTTGGTTCCCTTTACAATAACCTCTCTTGGTTTTCGCTATCTCAAAAGTATTTTCCTATGGTGGAAAATTTTCACTTAGGAAAAAAGTCGTCAAATGCAAGTAGTTGAAAGTTGCAAAGTGGTGCAACTTTCGTTCTGCAACTTGTGTGACCAAATAGACTATTCCAACACATTTGAATAGGTATTTTTATGCTATTCATGGTCCTCTTTTACACCCAAACACGCGGACTCGCTCCAACCTACGTTCAACCAGATCAATCCCTTAAGAGTCCAAAGTGCAAAATGGATACAAACTTCAGCACATTGTTACTTGTATATCGTGATGCTTATAAAATTCTCATTTAATTCTATGGGATTGAATTGGGACCCTCTACAATAACCTTTCAATTTTTTCTATCTCGCAGGCATTTTTTTGTGGTGGCAAATTTTCACTTGGGGAAAAAGTTGTCAAATGCAAATAGTTGAAAGTTGCAAAGTGGTGCGACTTTCGTTCTGCAAATCGTGTGACCAAACGGACTGTTCCAACACATCTGAATAGGTATTTTTATGTTAATAATGGTCCTCTTTTGCACCTAAACACGCGGAATCGCTTCGACCTACGTTCAATTAGAACAATCCCTTGAGAGTCCAAAGTGTAAAATGGCTACAAACTTCAGCATGTTGTGACTTGGATACCATGATGCTTAGAATTTTCTTGTATGGTCCTATGGGATCATGTTGGGTCCCTCTATAATAACCTCTCTCAATTTTTGTTGTCTCGGAGGCATTTTCTCGTGGTGGTGAATTTTTACTTGGGAAAAAAATTGTAAAATGTAAGTAGTTAAAAGTTGCAAAGTGATGCAACTTTCATTCTACAACTCGTGTGACCAAACAGACCATTCAAATGTGTCCAAATAGGTATGTTTATGCTAGGAATGGTCCTCTTTCACACCCAAACACACGGAATCACTCTGGGCTATGTTCAATCGGATCAATCCCTTAAGAGTCCAAAGTGCAAAATGGCTGCAAACTTCAGCATGTTGTTACTTGGATACTGTGATGCTTAGAAACTTCTCGTCTGATTCTATGGGATCATGTTGTGCCCCTCTACAATAAACTCTCTAAGTTTTCATTATCTCAGAGTCATTTTCCTATGGTGTCCAATTTTCACTTGATGGAAAAGTGTCAAATGCAAGCAATGTAAAGTTGCAATGTGGTACAACTTTCATTTTACAATTTGTGTGACCAAAAAAACTGCTCCAACGCATATTGATAGGTATGTTTATGCTAGGAATGGTCCTCTTTTGTACCCAAACACGCGAAATCACTCTGAGCTACGTTCAACCGACTCGATCTCTTAAGGGCCCAAAGTGCAAAAGGGAAGCAATCTTTGACGGACTATTACTCAAAAACTGTGATGCTTACGAACTCTTTGTCTAAGCCTACGAGATCGCATTGGGCCCCTCTACAATAACCTCTCTTAGTTTTTGTTATCTGGAATTCATTTTCCCGTGATGTCTAGTTTTCCCTTGATGGAAAAAGTGTCAAATGTAAGCAATGTAAAGTTGCAAAATAGTGCAACTTTCGTTTTATAATTTGTGTGACCAAACAAACTACTCCAACACATCTTTATATGTACGTTTACGCTAGGCATGGTCCTCTTTTGCATCGAAACACTACTTCATCTACTATGAATATTATGTTTTGCAAGTGTTGTGAAGATTATATATCATTTCCTTAATTAAGTCATTTCAATCAAAGGATTAAATATATTGGAATATTTTTATGAATCATTTCATGGAATACCAATTTAAAACATTTTTTTTGGTTTTAGATTAAGCATTTCATGGAACTCTTTGGATTAAACTAAATTGAGATATGTAAGAACAAGGGAGCATTAAGAAATACATTGCTCAAGGATCTTAAATAAGCCTTCTTGTTGTAGGGGCACCAAATGCATTTTGTGTTAATGTTTTCAAATGAGATCTTTTGATAGTTTTAGGTGTGTTTGAGTTTTTTTAATTCAATAAGGTCCTAATAGACCATCTAATAGATAATTAGGATAGATTGAGTTTATATTGTCACATTTTTGCAAAATTGTCAAAAGTACAATATTGAAAAGTTATAAAAGTGCAAAAAAAATGTAAAATTGAGGAAGCCAAATGGTCATGGGCATTCAAAGGACAGTTAGAATAGGTGTAATATGTTGTTTAAGGTTTAAAATATGTTATAAAATTGATGAATGAAGGTTGTTGGAGGTTTTCTAAAAGATTGAATAATAAAGCTCCTATTTTCATTGAAATTTTGTATCTTTTCTATTGAATATTGTTGTTGTAGAGTAGTTGCACGGCTTGTACGGCCTAATGGTGACTCCAAATTGATTTGAATTATTGTTTTAGTGTCTTATCTATCATTTTGACTAATTTTAAGGCATTCCCATTGGGTTTGTAGAATCTTATTGATTTTTCCCTGTAGGTGGGTCTGAAACTCCAATTTTAAGGTTTTGAAGACACAAAAATGTGATTATGGCCCATTCCACTAATTGTAACTCCTGTAGCTGAGTGGAATTGGCCCAATATGGTAGGAATTAGTTGATTTAATGATTTTGGGAGTAGGAGAGGTCATTTGGGGGTTTGGACATGATGCCCTAGTTGTCAAATTTGAATGTTTTAAGAGAAATTTGATGGTTAAAGTTGGGTAGGTGAGGAAAAATCTCAGGACAGAAAATTTTGGTGATAGATTAAGCATTCACAGGCCATGTGAAGCATGTTTGATACATTGGTGAAGTGTAAAGAATTTGGGAAGTAGTATTTTCATTAAACCCCTTTGTAACTTGTTAAAAATGAGGGTTTTGTATAAAGAGGACTCAATGAGCAGTTCACTGGCTAAAAGTTGTAGATTTTTTGATTTTATAGACTAGTAAATGATTTACCATAGGTATTTTGGGTTGGAACATTATTTAGAGGAGAGTTTCTTTATAAATTAAGCCTATTTGGCTTAAGGGGAGAGCATAGAAGCATCAGTTTGAGGGATTTGTTATGAAAGAGTTATATAATTTTTTGAGATATATTTTAGTATACCTTAAGGGGTGTCTAGAAATATAATTGGTTAATGGGTTTGAGAGTGGAGTTGTAAGATAGGTCCAAGAAACTAAGTCTACAGACCTACAAGGCAAATAGTGAAGTTGTGAAGGGAATCGCCCTAGTTAGGATTTTGGAGATTGAAGGCTTGTTGAAATCAGTTAAATTTGTGATTGGTAATTGAATGCCTCCCTGTTCTGCATCACTTCTCTCCTGTTGCAATTTTGGGTGGATTGTTACTTTCAAAGTATTGGGAATGCTTTTCCTATTTTCTAGTTGACAATTGCCATTCTAGAAGGATCATCTCTTGATATATTTTATACTCATTCGTAATCAATTATCAAGTTAATAATCAATGCATTTATTTACAGTTAATCTTTTCTTTTCAATTTTTGCAATTTTGGAATTTGTAACTCTACTAGTATTCCTAGAAATATTGAAGTTGTTTAGCGTTGACTAATAAAGTTGTTTAGCATCAATCAATTAATATTCAAGACAAACCATGAAAGACAGCAATGATCAATGCTAGGGCTAACCAATTAATAAGTATACATGTGAATAAGTCAAGCATGTGCATGTGAATAAGGGAAGCACAAGTACTCAAAAACATGTAAGCCTTGAAGTATACACACGAATACATAGTATACGTAAATTAATACAAAGTATATGCATGAATACAAGGTATATGCATTAAAACACGTAAATCAGAAAGTATACATTGGAATACACATAAGTCACAAAGTATACACATAAGTTGTAAAGTATACACTTGAATACACGTAACTCATATCTATTGAACCATGGATTTATAATGAAAATATGGACACCATCCATAAAAAAAAATTGTATTAACCAAATATCCATGTAGGCATACATCAATATATATCAATATAAGTATAAAATATAGGTACAAAATAGCCATATAGGCCTACGAGAATGCCATATAGGCATACAATGTCAAATATATCCAATACAAAATATGTACAAAAATGCAATATAGACATACAACAAAGGGCTCTAGAATCAAAATTCATCGCTCTCCATGCTTTCGAAATAAACTCTTGCCCTTTGCTTGTCGATCGCATGGTGATACGTCATGTTGTGGTCGAGGATTGATTTTGGTGCTCCTCCTAGGGTTTAGTTCTTGGTCAAGTCTTATTTATTACAATAAGAAATAAAGACATTAATATATAGAAATTATATTTCAAAAAATTATATATTTAACAAAATAATCACTTACCACCATCTTATGATCACTCTCCATGAGGGAAATATTCAAATGCCCATGCTAAGGCATGTTGAAGCCCTGTATAAACTATCCAAATAGAAATTAAACTAAAAATCAATAATGGTTTTATTTTTCACTATTACTAACTAACATCTATAACGAATGTAAATTGAAATTTAGTAATTTGCTTCAAATCTCCCCTATCAAAGCCATTGGGAATTCTATAGTAGATGAAACACCAATGTCCATTTCCATTTGAACATTTGGAGGTGTTTCTGCTTGCAACATCTGAAAATAAAACAAAAAATTATTCAATCATGAAAACTACAATAGCGATCCACGTCATGACTTATAATGTATTAGATAATGAACAAAATTTTGAGTACTTATTAAACTACATATTTCTGATTATCGTGCTTACTTTTTCCCTATCCATATCTTGTTTAAAAGCATGTGTTTTTAGGATTTTACCCATAGCAGCAAGCCGGTGAATTGTTTGATAAAATTCTTTCGTAGACATGTATGATAATTGTGGTGGCATAGAGAAGGTGGTGAACTGTTTGGAAAAATTCCTTAAAGAAATGGGGTCTCATGGTGATGGAATGCCATTACAAACAAATGCACATCATGGCATTCCATCACCATAAGACCACATTTCTTTCACGCATTTTTTCAAACAATCATTGCCTTCTCTATGGTATTATTGTTTACTATTATGCTTTGATAGAATTTTTTCCAAACATCCATAGTTTGTTGGAAAGCACCTATTTTAGGATTTTAGCCATAGCAGCAAAGGAGTGAGTAGTTTGATAAAATGCTCTAGTACACATGTATGGAAAACGTGGTATCATAGAAAAGGTGGTGAGTTGTTTGAAGAAATACCTCAAAGAAATGCGGTCTCATGGTGATCGAATGGCATTCCATCACCATGAGACTGCATTTTTTTGAGGCATTTTTTCAAACTACTAACTTCCTTGTCTATGATATTGCTTACTATTATGCTTTGATAGATTTTTTCCAAGCATCCATAGTTTGTTGGAAAGCATACTTTTTAAGCTTTTAGCCATAGCAATGAGGAAATGAACTATTTGATAAAATGCTTTGGTAGACATGTATGGAAAATGTGGTAGCATAGAAAAGGCAGTGAGCTATTTGAAAAAGTGCCTCAAAGAAATTGGGTCTCATGGTGATGGACATCACCATGAGACTGCATTTCTTTGAGGCAATTTTTTCAAACAACTCATTTCCTTGTCTATGCTATTGCTTACTATTATTCTTTCATATATTCCTTCCACGCATCCATAGCATAGACAAGGCAGTGAGTTGTTTGAAAAGATGCCTCAGTAAAAAGTGATCTCATGGAATGCCATGACAAGAAAATACAACTGGAAGTTTTTTCTAGACTTATTACTTATGCTATGTGAAGTAATTGCATCACTGCTTATGTTGACTTTTTAAACAACTATACTATAGTTTAAATTTTTTCATCTATCAACATCTAGTTATTAGTTATGGAATGTGAAGTAATGCTTTGAGTTTGAAAGATGTGCAATGCAACGTAATCAATGATATGAATATAAACTACACAAATCTATTAAGTGAAATTCATTAGTTAAACTCTTTATTCTATTACCTATGTGTAGGTTTCACTAAATCCATTGGCACTAGGAGGTCTTCCCTTGAAACCTCCAATATTAGCCTATTCAACATCCAAAATTACATATTAAAATACCATTCATAAAACAATGTTGTTAACATGTAATAAATTTATAATTGTTTACTAGTTACATACCTCAACGGTAGGTGCAGTGGAGAGATAAGTAGGTGTAGGGTCAGTGTATCCAGTATCAACACTGTGACCCTGCAATTTTATTAAAATCATAAAACTAAATTAGTTAATCTTGCATTTCAAAATAAAAATTTAATAAATTAAATTCAATGAACATGCTAACTCTTACCTAAGTATCAATGCCATAGGTCTCATACAAAATGTTAGTTGCCCTTGCCATCTTCATAGCTACAAACGGATCCTGCGTAGTAGCCTCCTGAGTTTCCATGGGGTCATATGAAAAAGTCACCCTACAAGATTGACACAAATGAGATCAAAGCCCACCACTCAAAGACTCCCCTGGATGACGTTGTAGAATAGGGTTGGCATGCTAGATGACACTCTGGGTCAAATAGTTGATAGCCTACAAAGTCTCTACATCAGCACTCTCCTTCACAATGGAAGGGATGACGATGTGCTCATGAGGCGGCCTAGCAAGAGGTTGTCTCCCTTGTTGTGTAGGATCCTATTGTGCACCAGGTCTATCTTAAGTCGACCCCCCACCTCTCCCCTGGAAGTCCCTCATATCAAAATAATTTGGGATTTTGTTCAAGATGAACTCACAGTATAGTTTCCTAAGGAAATACTATGGGACTTCACAATTGTTGCATGGTGGGTGATCAAAAACCATGTACTACCTATCCCAAAAAAGTTCCTAATTTGTTGGTAGCGGCACCAATGAATATGAAATCTCTTCGCATTGAGGGTAAGATTTACATTTGATCGTGGGTCAGTGAATAATGAGCACAAATCACCTTTTGTAATTTTTAAATCTTTTACATCTTTATATGATAATTGATTTTGGTAAAAAGCCCTAGCCACCTATCTCCTATCCTGCCAACCAGTTAATTTTTTGTTGATTGAATCTACATGTTTTAACATTTCTTTCAATGAAGTTGTCAAGGTCATTCTTTTCATGGTTGAACCGTTTGGATCATTCAACCTCATGATTAAATCTTCAATTTATTTTTAATTGTTCTCAATTTCACTCATTAAGTTTTGTTGAGTGTTAGGAGGATGTTGAGGGATTGGTGGAGGAGATTGAGGTTGTGGTTGATTAACTTGAGGATTTTTTTGTTGTTGTTCTTGTGCTTGTTGAGGATTTTGTTCCTCTTGTTGTTGTTGTGCTTCTTGAGGATTTTGAGGAGACTTTTCAGGTTGATTAACATCTCCTACAAATTCAAAAAAATAAATATCAAAAACAACCTAAAACTAGCAAACAAAAAACAAAAAACAAACAATCCTTACCTCTTAGACCTCCCCATCGATGTGGCGGCATCCTCATGATGAAACAACAACTGTTGATGAAGAATTTTGTAAAATACATCCTCCCAAAATGTGAGTGTGGAAAATTATGACTTTGGTCACAAGCAAGGAAAAAAACATAGTCAAGTGCAAGAATGAATTCGATTTGTTTTTTTATTTTAATAGGTCATAATGCGAGCGCATTATAATGTGCTCATGTTATGGGCTCATTGTGGTTGACCCTTAGGCTCGACACACCAAGCCATAATGCGAGTGTGTTATAATGTGTTATGAGCTTTCAAACATTTTTAAAAAATTGGCCACAAATTGGCTACCCATCTTTATGCACCCACCCAAAAGCTATGAGAATATTTTTTTCTTTTGCAGCACATAAGGATTTAAAATTTTATCAAATGGATGTGAAGTTTTCTTTCTTGAATGGTGAATTAGAAGGATTTCAGTTATTAGATAAATTGGATATGGTTTACAAATTGAAGAAGGCATTATATGGATTGAAGCAAGCTCCTAGAGCTTGGTATGCAAGGTTGGAAGGGTACTTGTTATAGAAAGGATTCAATAAAGGTACCACAAATAGCAATCTCTACTTTAAAGTTGAAAAATATCAAATCTTTATTTGTTGGAAAATATGCCTCAAGCTTACTGACATGAAACTCCTAAAAGAGCAAAATCAGTGAGACCCTCTGAATGTCTTATCGACCAGTGCTGGTGTTGGTGGCTCAGTTGTGTTCAAAAGTTCAAAGTCACTAAGACTTTGGTTCTATCTTTCTGATGGGAGTCATCAGCAAGACATGTCTATCACTGTGAAGTTCCTATCTCTTTCTATCTGGGAAGACCTCTTGCTGACGGGTTGGTTCCTAGTGGTTGTCGAAGAGACTCTAGCCAATGAACATATCAGAGTAATATGAACTGTCAGGTATTCCTTCGGTGTGATCTCCTGTCGATGACTGTGGTCTCACCGACAATTTTTCATTCAGTATGATCTCTCGCCAATACTATTGGTCTCGCCGACAGAAAAGTGCATTCGGTATGAACTCTTAGCGATAATGTTTCTCTCGCCGACAGGCAGGTGCTTTCGATGAGAACTCTTTCCAATGGTTTTCCTCTTGCCGACGAGTATGATTTTGGTGAGAACTCTTTCCGATGGCTTTCCTCTCGCTAACAGGTCTATGTTTAGAGAGAACTCTTGCCGATAGCATTGGTCTCTCTGACTATTTTGTGATTAGTGTGAACTCTTGCCAATAGAGGATATCTCACCGATGGATTTATGTTTGTTGTGAACTCTCAACAATAGAAAAACTCTTGTCGATAGATCTGTATGAGATGGATATTGATGTGATGTCTTAGTGATAGAGTGTGTATGGCCGATGGGTTTGTATTCGATATGATTCTTGCCAATAGAGTGAGTCTGGGCAACAGGTTTGAACTCGATATGACTCTTGCTGATAAGGACAGTCAGGAATTTAGGCATCAGGGAGACACAGTCTAGTGTCTCACTGACATGCAATTTTGTTTGAATGTTTTGACCGAATGACTATCTAACATGGTCTGTTTTGAACCAATGAGTGAAGCAGAATGTGAACAGTTGGCAGTTGGACTATTGTGACCATTCTTGTGTGGAAGATGAACAGATTGTGAGGAAAATGATTATGCTCTGTAATGATCGACGATGGTGAAAGTGTGAGAATGAAAGTGTTGCTCAATTGAACACGGAATGATCTGAGTGGGTTCATTGTATGCGTCTGAGAGCATTGTAAGATTACTATTTTGTACAAGATTGATCATTGAATGTTGTTGTAAATTGACATCAGAAAGTTAAGTCTGAACTCTATATGTAATTTTCTTTACTATAATACAAAGATGCTTTTCTTGGTGTGGTGGGTTTTTCTCCCATAAGGGTTTTCCCACATAAATCTAGTGTCCAATTGTGTATGTGTTCATTTCTCTTTTTTGTTATTCTTTTCATGTGTATCTTATTGAACTGTAATTGCAAAATTTAAAGTCATATCTACATTCTTCCCTGAGGTTTTGACGTTAGGAGAGTTTGTTCCACACCTAAGCTTTCCTTACATTATTGTGGTTGTATATTTTGATGACACTATTTTTGGAGGAAATGAAGTTGTGTATGAAATTTGAAAAAGAGATGCAGAAAGAATTTAAAATGGCAATGCTTGGGGAGATGAATTTCTACCTTAGCCTACAAATCAATAAGACAAATAAAGGTATTTTCATTTTACAATCAAATTATGTTAAGGAAATGTTGAAGAAGCTTGGAATGGAAGATTCTAAATCGGTATGTACCCCTATGGTTACTAGTTGCAAGCTAAGAAAAAATGATGAATCTCCTAAGGTTGATCAGAGCAAGTATAGATCAATGATTGGAGGACTGCTATATCTAACTACTACTAGACTGGATATCATGCATGTAGTTTTTCTTGTGGCTAGATTTTAAGAAGATCCTAGAGAGTCGCATGTTGCAGCAGTAATGAGGATATTTAGATACTTAAATGCCACTCTAAATCATGGCTTGTGGTATCAAAAGGATACTAAATTCACTCCAAGTGCTTACATAGATGCAGATTGGGTTGGTTGTGTAGATGATAGGAAAAGTTCAAGTGGTGGTGCATTCTTTCTTAGATGTAGATTGGTGTCATGGCTAAGCAAGAAACAAGATTCGGTGTCTTTCTCTATTGTAGAGGAAAAATATATTGCAATAGCATCTTGATGCACACAAGTTTTTTGGATGATGCAAACATTAAAGGATATTAGAGTGATATATGATGAACTAATTTCTACCTTCTATGATAATACAAATGCTATCAATATATCAAAGAATCTGATAATGCATTCAAGGACAAGAAATATCTCAATCTAGTATCACTTTTTGAGAGAGAATGTTGTAGAGAATGAAGTGAAGCTTGAATATGTGCCTACAAAGGGTTAGGTTGCTAACATATTTACTAAGACTCTTCCTAAGGATAATTTTGAGTATCTCTGAGAGAAGTTGGGGGTCATTTCCCCTCCTTTGAACTAGATGCATAAGGAGATGCATCGGTCTAGTGGATCTCAAGATTCATTCCTTGGTCTAGACTAATATTGGTGGCTACCTCTTAAGGGGAGTAGGTAGTGGCATTATTGGTTGTTCCAGTAAGGATGAGTGAGAGTTTTCATTGTGCAATAGTTGTTGATTGATGTAGTTTGGTGTGTGCTCCTAAGGGGGAGTATGCAGAGCAGTAAAGAAAAGGAAGTTTCAAAGTAGTGGTAAATAGTATGATTAATATCAAAGGGAGAATGAATGATGCAAATATTTTGTCCTTTTTCATTGATGTCAAAGGGGGAGAAAGAGCAATGTGAAAAATGTTCAAGGGAGAAAGAAAGTAATGAGTTAATTTTGTAAGGGGGGGAAGTAGAGAAAAGAGATAATGAGTTGGTATGGAGTAGAGTATTGAGGTTCAAAGTTGATCATGTTTGTTGTTGTTGTTGGTGCCCCCGATAATGCTTAGATTAGTTGCATTATGTTGTCATTAGTAAGCTATTGGTGTCAACCTCTAGTGTTGCTTTGATAATCTTATGTCTATGGATGTGTGGTTGAGTTACTATGTTGTAGTTGGCTTGGTGGTGATGAGGAAGTATTGAAGATGTTGATGATATGTTTCTGGTGATTGGTTTCCAAGTGCTTTTGAGAAAATTGAATAAAAAGAGGAAACATTGTGTTGTAGTGTTGTTTTGTGTTGTAGAGTAGTGTTCTATTTTGGCATTGTATTTCTTTTGGGTTGAAGATTTGCTTGTTTGGTTCATACATATTGATTAGAGGTGTTTAAAGGTATTGCATCCAAAATTTGGTGTGTTGGATCATTGTATAGAGGAAGGTGTATTCACCAGTGTGTGAATTGTGTATTGCGGAGATGTCTAGGAGAAATGTTTTTTCTCTGCACTTCTCAGTAGAGTGGTTTCAAGTCTCGTAGATCTAGAAGTATGTTGATAGTGTTTGTTTTGGCAGATGGTCAGCACTCCCCTTGGGATTCATGACATGGACTAACCGCCTCCCATGGATCCATTAACTTTGGCAGTTGTATCGAGCATTGATAGGTTGATCTTTTGGTCCAACGACAATTGTGAGCCAACAAGTGGTATCAAAGCCAAAGGTCTTGGGTTCAAATCCCCTTAGGTAATGTTAAGGGTGAGTTTGTTAGCAGATGGTCAACACTCCCCTCGGGATTCATGACATGGACTAATTGCCTCCCATGGATCCATTAACTCTGGTAGTTGTATCAAGCATTGACAGGTCAATCTTTTGGTGCAACGACAACTGTGGGCCAACAAGTTGTATCTTTCCTCAGTTGAATTTGTTCATGGTTTGGTACTTTGAAAGTTAGTTTCTTGAGTTGCAATGTATGACAAAGTTGTCTAAGTGTATTGGGTGTGTACATTCTTCAAGTGAAAGTTGTTGCAAAGGAATTTGTTAGTTTTTATGGTGTTTTTGGAATATTCTAGATCATGCTCAAGTGTTATGCAATGTATGTGAGTTGTCTTTGGATTTGAAGAATTGTGTACTTAAGTGTTAATGGTGTTAATACATATTCGATCAACCTTGGGTGTTTACACTAATTGTGAAGATGATTTGATGTTTGTGGAAGTGTGGTGTGGAATGTATGAGTAGATTTAGGTCTTAGCTAAGGTGTGTTGTGGTCCACCTTCATTCCTTTCCACCGTGAGAATGTTTTGGTGTCAACCTAATTTGAATTTGCACGGTTGAGGTGCATAGCTGACCTTGGAGAATGTTTTCAAGATTGAAGATGATATAAATAAGTGTTGAGTTATTAAAGGATGATAGGATAGATGAGTATGATGCGAGTGATGCAAATTGCAAATTTGTAGGGTATGAATTTGAGAAGTGCAATGTGAGCTTTCATGTGTTAGATTACTAAATGTAGTGAACAAAAGGTGTCTACAATTCTTCAAAAAGACTACAAAGGTGTTGGTGATGTTTTGGTGGATTTTTATGTTGCATTTAGATGAATTTTTCATTGTAACACTCTTCTCTATCTTCTTTTCTACTCTGGTAGTGAGTCTTTGGTAGTGAGCCTTTCTTTTTCTTGTGCAGTGAGCCTTTGGTAGTGAGTCTTTCTTTCGCTTGGGCAGTGAGCCCTATTGTATTCGGTGTTGATATTACTTTATATTTTGAGTTAATCCTCACCGTGGTTTTTCCCTTCTTGGGTTTTCCACATAAATTTGGTGTTTCCTTATGTATGGTGTTGATTTGATTCTATTTTTGTTATTTTATTTCATGATTAATCACTATAACAACTTAAGGGTTAATTGGATTAATGTGGATCTGAATGTTTGTGAGGGTTTTAAAGTTTTAAGGTACAACTAATTCACCCCTCCTCTCAGTTGTCTTATGAATTCAACATTAAGGTCTTAGTTTTATAATGAGAACATAATGTCCTCTACTCAAGCTACTTGATTTCAAATCAATAGATAATAATAATGACTCCTATACAAATATGTAATATCCATGGAGTTTGAATAATAAGAAATACTTAATCTTCTCTATTATGTTTTAGACCTCTCTTTGAGTTTCTTAAAGATTCTTTGCATTAAAAATATAATATAAGTGGTGATAATAATAATATATAAGATGTTCCCTTATTAGATGAAAGAAATACCATTTCCAAACATTTTACAAGTCCTTGCTAATTTGATTTAATAGGTTGGTTTGTTTGGAAAAAATTAGTTTAGAGAGTCTAAGCTCTTTAGGCTCTCTCTTATAATTTAACACAAAATATCATATATCTAGTTTAATTTAAATAAGTGTTTACTAGTGTGAGAACTCAACCTAACCAATTGGTTATTTATAATTCTTATCATCTTTTATATTCTCTTATGAACATGCATAAATAATCTAGAATATATGTGTATATATACTCTTATGTGATTCCAGAACAACCACAAACTTGCATATTACACTAGCTTAATTAAATTTAGAAATATAGAACTTTTATCAAATTAAAGAAGAGAAGAAAAATGATGAGGTTCACACTACCCAAAACCCGTAGAAATTACAACAATAGATACCAACACAAAATATGTGAGACAAAAAAATGATTCACTTTCAATTATTTTCAGAAAATGAAATTACATATTCA
Organism: Sequoia sempervirens; assembly: GCA_007258455.2. Taxonomy (NCBI): domain Eukaryota; kingdom Viridiplantae; phylum Streptophyta; class Pinopsida; order Cupressales; family Cupressaceae; genus Sequoia; species Sequoia sempervirens. The sequence goes on along the minus strand of VDFB02271358.1, from coordinate 1,104,330,114 downwards.
AAGCTTACATATTACAGCCTCATGGGCTTGATTCATTACACAAAATCAACTCTGAAAAATAAAATCTACTATTCGGAACCACAATCTGCACTATCAAGGCCACCTTCTACAACCCCCACTTAACCCTTTTTATTTTCCCTAATAACCGCCCTAGAATGTTCTAGAAAGTTCAAATTTCTCCTTTTTGTTTTGGCATCAAAAGTCTCGTTGTTTGATTTTTGGCCTAGGATGAAATTTTTATGAAATTCACTTTTTAGAGGACCAACTTCGCAGGGCCATAACTTTTGATCTGAGTGTCTGATTTTTTATTATTGCATATTGTTGGAAATCTCTCAACAATCTCTACAACACATGAACCACCTTAGGTCAATTCAACCACTTTTTGAGCTATTTTGGGGCCTCTAAAGTTTTATATCTAAATTTGAAGTTGCATTGGAGAAATTTCTTGGGATGGAAACTTTAATTTCTCCCAAACTATGTAGGGTATTGAGGTGATTCTTTCATGATCGGAAATTTTTTTCAGCTCTACTCCTTGGGGTAAATTTTCATGTCCATACAAGCTCGTTTAGGTTGACTTGCTAAAAATAGTAAGTGCCTATTTTTTACTATTTTTGATGCCTGATAGTCTTATACCCCCATAAGTGCCATTATAGGACTCAAAACAACTAAAGAAAATAAAGAAAACATTATTTTTTGGGTGATGCAAGATTTCCCTACATCATTGGATGCTCTTGCATCAGACACCCAAGGTAATTTGAAAAGTGACCCTATCATTTCTCAAGAGTTAGAGGAAAACCAAACAGTTAACCTCAGCCTCAGATAACCATGATGGATCTTCAGCAGTCCTTCCTCTCCATTTCACCAAGTAATCTACATATTTCATATTTCTTGTGCTTCTACCCACATGAGTATCCAAGATTTCTTCTATCTCTTCCTTCTCTGAAGTAGGTATTGGAATTTTCCACTATTCTTTTATCGGCCCCTCCTCTATACCACCTTCATGATACTCTGTCAAATCAACAATGTTGAACACATGAGAAATTTTTATTCCACTAGGTAACTCCACCTCATAATCATTTCCTGAATCATGCTTCTTCAGGATCTTGTATGGTCCAAACTTCTTCATCTTTAACTTGTTATATGTACCAACTGGAAACATTTTCTTTCACAAATGAACCATGACTTCATCTCCTACATGGAACTCCTCATACCTCCTTTTCTGATCTACCCAAGCCTTGTATTGTGAGTTCATCTTATTGATATGTTTCTTCACCTCTTCATGCAAATTCTTTAGGTGCTTAGCAAAATCTTCAACCTCAACACTACTCTTCTCCCCCTTATCCATCTTTCTCACTTCAGAAGCAGTTCTTGGACTAATCCCATATATGATCTGGAATGGTGATTTACTAGTGCTCTTATTGATAGAATTGTTGTAAGAAAATTTTTCCCATGGTTTAATCAAATCCCATCCCTTGAGCTTATCTCCAAATAAGCATCTTAGCAAGTTTCCAAAACTCCTATTCACCACCTCTATTTGTCCATCAGTATGTGGATGGTGTGCAGAACTAAACTTCAAATCTATCTTCAACTTCTTCCATAATGTCCTCCAGAAATAACTAACAAATTTGGTAGCTCTATCTGAAACTATACTCTTTGGTAGACCATGCAATCTCACCACCTCTCTGAAAAACAACTCTGCAACGTGAACAACGTCACTAGTCTTATGACACGGAATGAAATGTGCTATCTTTGAAAATCTATCCACCACCACAAATATGGAATCAGGCTCTCTCTATGCCCTTGGAAAGCTAAGAACAAAATCCATGCTAATATCCTCCCATGGCCTCTAAGGTACAGATAATGGTTGATACAATCCAGTATTCTGACTTGTTCCTTTTGCCATCTGACATACTCTGCAACTCTGTACAAACTTCTTCACATCTTGTTGTAACTGTGGTCAATAATAATTCTCACTAACAAGAGCATTGGTCTTATCTCGACCAAAATGTCTAGCCAATCCTCCACTATGCTTATCCTTGATTAGATTCTCTCTCATAGAGCTCCTTGGAATGCACAATTGGCTTCTTCTAAACAACATCCCATCTTGGATTAAGAAATACAACCATTTCATCATATCTAATGTAATAGGTTCCAAACAAGCTTTCCAAGCTTCTACAAATTTTGGATCTTCAGGATACAAACTCTTGAGTTCATTGAACCCAACAACCTCTATATTCATTTCTATCAACAAATTTTTCCTTCTACTCAAGGCATCTACAACTCTGTTTGACCTTCCACTCCTGTGCTTAAAAACAAAAGTATAACTCTGCAAAAAATCAACCCATTTTAAGTTTCTTTGATTCAACTTTCCTTGACTATTGAGATACTGCTAAGCCTAGTGATCAATATATAAAAAAATTCTTTTGACAACAAATAGTGTTTCCATTTCTTCAAAGCCTGAACTATAGCATAAAATTCTTGATCATAGATATAATATTTCTTCTTAGCATCATTTAACTTCTCACTAAAATAGGCAACAGGCTTACCTACGTGACTCAAAATAGCTCCTATGGTAGTTCCACTAGCATCACAATCTACCTGAAAGACCTTATTGAAATTTGGAAGGGCCAAAACAGGTTGCTCTATAATTTTCTTCTTCAACATATCAAAACTTTTGGCTACTCCTGTGGTCCACTTAAACTCTTTTATATCCCCTCTCGTCGCTTCAGTTAGAGGTGAACAAATACTACTAAAATTCTTAATAAATTTTCTGTAAAAACTTGCTAGACCATGAATGATCTTACTTCTATAACACTCCTAGGGGTAGGCCATTCAATGATAGCTCTCACCTTCTCTAGGTCCATTTTAAGACCCTTTGTTGAGACAACAAATCCCAGATACACCAACTCTCTCTTCACAAAGCTACATTTATTCAAATTAATCAATAGCTTCTCCTCCTTTAACTTCTCAAAAAATCTTCGAATATGCATCAAGTGCTCCTCCAATGTCTTATTGAAAATCAAAATATCATCCAAATAAACAATAACAAGTTTTCCTAAAAATTATTTCAATACCTCATTCATAAGCCACATAAATATGCTTGGTGCATTGGTTAGCCCAAAAGGAATGACTAACCACTCGTACAAGCCCTCCTTGGTTTTAAAGGTTGTCTTCCATTCATCTCCTTCTCTAATTTAGAATTGTTGATATCCACTCTTCAAATCTATCTTCATGAAGTACTCAGCTCCACTCAAACAATCCATAATGTCATCCATTCTTGGCAAGGGAAATATATACTTGATGGTGATCTTGTTGATGGCTCTAGAATCTATACACATCTGCCATTCCCCATCCTTCTTTGGTCCTAGTATTGTAGGTACTGCACATGGACTCAAACTCTCTCTGATCAATCCCTTCTACAACTCTTGCACTTGTCTGTTCAACTCTTCACTCTCTGCTGGAGTCATATGATGAGATGCCTTATTCAACAAACTGGCTCCAGGAATCAGGTACATCTAATGACTAATCTTTCTTATGGGAGAAAAACCTTCAAGTATGTTATCAAAAATAATAGCTTGAAACTCATTCAACAAATATGAAACCTCTACATGTACCTTCATAGTATCTTATTTATCAACTATAGGGATCAATGCACAACACATATGCTCATGCTTCATACCTTCTAGAAAATTTCTTCCATCAACCAAACAAATTCTTACATTACTACATACCTTTTCTTCTACCTCTTTCAAGGGCTTCAACTTATGACGAACCCCATCCTTTGTCAAAGAATAGGTGTTGGCATGTCCATCATGTACTGCTCGTCAATCAAACTACCATAGTCTACCTAACAACATATGACAAATATCCATAGGCGTAATATCACACAATACCTCATCATGGTAATTTTCGATCTTGAACTTTACCAAACATTGTTCATTTATCAAGGTTTTATGGTCCTTCAACCAAGCAATCTGATATGGGTTCAGATGCCTTCTTCTCTCCAACTATAACTTACTAACCATTTCTTCTGAAATAAGGTTATTGGTACTACATCCATCAATAATAACATTGCAAACTTTACCTTCACACTTACATCTGGTGCGAAAAAAATTCTTCCTTTGAGTTGGTTGTGTCTCCTCATTCACCAAGGCTCTTCTGGTAACAAGAACCTCTCCTCTTTTTGCATCCTTAGAATATGGAGACTCAGCATCTTCATCTACATGTGCAACTCATGCATTACCCTCAGGTCTTCTATTTGTCCTTCCTTGATGTTGAGGACACTCCTAGGCTCTATGTGCTTCTCCACACTGGAAACAAGTTCCATGGAAGCCTCCTCTTCCTGGTCCTCATCCAAATCTTCCTCTTCCTCTTTGGTCTCCATTATTCTAATCACGAGGATGGTAAGTGTTATCTCCTTTTTGTTCTTGCCACTACTAGAGCCTTCACCCTTCTTTTGATCTTCATTTCAACCCCCATATGACCATCTACTGGTCTTTCCTCCTCGGCCTCCACCTCATTGTTTGTTCTCAAACCTCTTGTTCAATCATTCTTCAACCTTTAGAGAAAACTGATAAGCATCCTCAATGGTGGTCATTCTTACCAATTCCAATTCTTCCTCTATGCTTGGCTTCAACCCATTAATATAAAAAACAACTTTCTCTTTATGCACCTCATAATGTCTTGTCTGAATTAGGACCTTGTGAAATTCCTCTGTGTATTCTTTCACTATCCTTGTCCCTTGCCTCAAGCTTTGCTTCTTCTTAAGCAGCTCCAATTCGTAATCTACTAGAATAAATTGTTTCTTCAATTTTGACACCATTCTATCACATCTAGAAATTTTATCTTTCCCTTGTCTTCCTCTTTCAATTTTTTCTTTGAAAACCTCACTCTGTGAGGATCTTCAATCTCCTCAAACTAAAAAAATTCCTCCATGTCATTGATCCAATCAATCAATTCTTCAAGATTCAGATTTCCACTAAAAGTTGAAACTTCCATTTTAGGTCTCTTCCCAATGCTTGAGATCACTCGCAACAATCTTCTTTCTCTAGGATCCATTGGATCTTGCTCTTCCTCTTCCATTCCTCTTCTATTTTATCTTCACTGTCATCTCTATCTCATTGCACATCTCTTCTTCGAACCTCTTGTTGCAAGGTTTTTAATTGCCTTCTATGGGCTCTAATTTCATCTCTAGGTGGATCTCTTCCTCCACAACCTCGGCCTCTACCTCTGCCATACTGGGCAAGTCTTGGAGGCATCTTGAACTCAACTCACACTCATAAGTCCTACTGCAACTGCCTCATATTCGACACTTTGTTACAAGCTCAGGAACTCCTGCTCTGATACCACTTGATGAGGGCCACACTGCCCAAAACCCACATAAATCACAACAACAAATACCAACACAAAATATGCAAAACTAAAAAATGATTCACTTTCAATTATTTTTAGAAAATGAAATTATAGATTCAAAGCTTACATGTTACAGCCTCATGGGCTTGATTCATTACAACAAAATCAACTTTGAAAAAGAAAATCTACTATTCAAAGCCACAATCTGCACTATCAGGGCCACCTTCTACAACCCCCACTTAACCCTTTTTTATTTTCCCCAATAATAGCCCTAGAATGTTCTAGAAAGTTCAAATTTCCCCTTTTTTTTTTGGTACCAAAAGTCTCGCCATTTGATTTCTGGCCTAGGATGAAATTTTTATGAAATTCACTTTTTAGAGGACCAACTTCGCAAGGCCATAACTTTTGATTTAGGTGTCTGATTTTTCTATTATTGCATATTGTTGGAAAGCTCTCGATGAGCTCTACAACACATCAATTAGGGTATGTCAGTTCGGCCACTTTTTGAGCTGTTTCGGGGCCTCTAAATTTTTATATCTAAATTTGAAGTTGCATTGGAGAAATTCCTTAGGACGAAAACTTTAATTTCTCCCAAACCGTGCAGGGTATTGAGGTGATTCTTCCGTGATCAGAAATGCTTTTTAGCTCTACTCCTTGGGGTAAATTTTCATGTCCATATGAGCCTGTTTAGGTTGACTTTCTAAAAATAGTAAGTGCCCATTTTTTGTTATTTTTGATGCCTGACAGTCTTATACCCCTAAAGTACCATCATGGGACTCAAAACAACTAAATAAAATAGAGAAAACATTTTTTTTGGGTGATGCAAGATTTTCCTACACCACTAGATGCTCTTGCATCAAAAAAGAATAGCTTTAGCCATGCTTGCAAAAGATTATCTTGGCTTCTATACTAAAATTCACTTGCTTTAAACTCTCCAACTCAAACTCAGTTCTATTAGCCTTTTCAACCTTCACGCATAGTCTCTTGCTTTAACAATCTACAACTCCAATCTTATACTAGTGGATTGTGTTAAAAGAGAAATTAGATTCTAAAGCAATTGATCTTTTTACCCAAAATGGCACTTTGTATGCAGATATAAAACCTCCTTAACAATTACTACCTTTCTAACTCATGCTCAACACTTTGCCTTCTTTTTATGCCTAGCTTTTCTAAACACAATTCTCACAATGGATAGAATAATAATCAGCAAATAAAATACTTATTCCTTTTTCCTGAATCCATCATCCCTCTGGGCATTAAAAGGTTTTATCCTAAAATAGAAATTAGCTGCCTATATTAGAGGCTCGAATAACCATTAAAATATCATGACTTGCATACCATTCAAGGAGTGAATAATATAGTTAAAAATGATCGTATGAGCAGCTCTTCTAACTGCCATGACTAGCATTTACTAAGTCTTACACATATCTAAAAACCCATGGCTACATATTGTTGTTTAATGCAATTAAAAATCAATTTGCAATCTTCAATAAGTCTCAATGAAAGGCGCGACTCATAACAACCTTTCCACCACTCACATCTCAAAAACTCGTTGCCCAAGCCTTGAAGACCTTCAAAATAGGAACATATACAGATTGATTCTCAACACCACTTTATGTGGTTTAAATTTAAGCTTTAATGTGTAGTTGCACAACCACCTACATGGCTTACCAAGCTATTCAAATATGTCCAATTTGGTGCTGTATTGTGGTGCCATAATTTAACTTTTTGAAAGCTCTTCAAAAGCCTTATAAATTGGCTAAGAATTCACAACTTATGAGAGATATTTATTACCATATTAATATGGCATTTGATATGCAACCATTTAATATAATATATATTTATAGATATACACAAATATATATCCATATATATACATATATATTTCCTTACACCATATATATACATATATATTTGAATATACATAAATATTATGGTTATATCGTATCTATGTATATCCATATATACATACATACACATATGCATTTACTCATTATATATACATATATATATTATATTATATTTACTATTTTCAAAATATCTTAAAAGTCAATTTAATTTGATGATTTAAGAGAATCTTTAATGATAGGGTCTTATTTTCTCTAAAGACACTTAACCTACCAACTCAGGTTTAAGACTTACCAACTTGATCTTCAAAATCACTTGATGAATTTTCTAAATAACCTAAGTGAGTGTGTGTGCATCAACTTAGATAGCAATACCAAATAATCCATATACCAACTCTTCTCTTGGGTGATACTCTCCCTCCCCCTCTAGAGGGTACGAACATTCTTGTATTTCACTTAGAGCAATATCACGTAGTTAGATGATTACATATAAAACATAATCTCAATATTGTTTAAGAATCATATAATCATTTAAAAGAAAATTCAACACATTGCATTTACATAAATTTCATTCAACCATTAAATACCATAATGACCTCATCATACATTAAAACTATATTTAAACATAAAGGTTATAGTGAATTAGTAAATCAATAATGGTGTGTAACATATCCTCCCCGATAAGGATCATCATCCCCTGTGATTTAAAGTATCCAAACATAAAACAATAACAAAATTTGTTTCTTAAGAGTTTTCAAAATCATGAACAAGATGTGGAAATATTTGTTTAATATCTTTGCAATCCTCCCACATAGTAGTATCTTCTACATACTGGTCCCACTGGACCTTGCATTGAAGGATCTCTCTATTATGTAGGTGGAGTCTGCATGTTTCGAGCACTCTAAGAGGCTTGATCATTACCACTTCTAGGTCTTGTACCTATAAATAGTTCCAATCAATAATATAATTACCTCTTGGTATATACTTTTTAAAGTATGACACATGAAAAATATTATGCATCCTGGCAAGAGCTAGCGCTAGATAAATTATATATGCGACTAGGTTGATTTCTTCGAGAAATTTGAAGGGACCCACATAACAAGGATCTAGTTTGGATGACTTTCTAAACTTAATTGAACTCTTTTATGGTTTAAATCTGAGCAATAATTTTTCCCCTACTGAGAAATGACTCAATACATGCTTAACATTAGCATAACTTTTATGCCTATCATTCACTTCTGCTAGCCTTTTCTTGATCAACTTGATACATTCCTCCATTTCTAATAGAATTTTTGGACCAAGGCTAATCTTACCTTCTAGCTTATCCTAGCTTATAGGAGTTTGGCACTTTCTTCCATATAACGCTTCAAATGGAGCCACCTTGATAGAAAAATGATAAGAATTGTTATAAGAAAATTCTATCAATGGTAGGTAATCTTCCCACTTGTTGTGTTGATCCATGCAATACATTCTCAATAGATCTTCCAACACTTGGTTTACCCTTTTTGTTTGACCATCTATCTCAAGGTGACATGTTGAACTTATCCTCAACTAAGTTCCAAGCGAGGAGAATAGGGTTTTCCAAAACCTTGACATTACACATGCATCTCTATCTAAGATAATCTTCTTAGAAACACCATGAAACCTAAACACTTCCTACATGAATTTGTGGACTATGATTGGTGCCTCATCTATCAAATTTCTCGATATGAAATGGGCTACCTTAGTGAATCTTTCCACCATTACCAATATAGCATTATGCCTATTCTTTGACATTGGAAGACCTTGTACAAAATTCATACTAATGATCTACCACTTCCTCTCTAGAATTTCATGAGGATATAAAAGACCTACCGGGTGATGATGTTATGCTTTCACCCTATGGAATTCTCGAAAAAATTGCTACAAACCTTGCAACATCTCTCTTCATTCATTTCTAGAAATATAGTGGTTTCACATCAGCCAAAAATTTTGTCACTCCAAGATATCCTGAATATGGTGTAGAATGAACTACTTTCCACACTATATTTCTTAACTCCCTATAGTCTGGTACATACATCCTTCCCCTAAATCTTAGTAGTCCATCTGATTTAAAATGAAACCCATCATACCTTGAATCTTGAGGAACATCCATGAGAACATGTTTGAATTTCTCATAATATTCATCCCCCTTGGACTTCTGCAACACTTGATTCTTGAAATTAGAATGAATGGATATCATCAAGGAGATATGCCTCCTTTGACTTAGGGCATCTGTAACTCAGTTTTCTTTGCCCTTTATATAATTGATTTCAAAATCATAGTCTCATATTATCTCAAGCCATCTCCTTTGATGATAATTTAGATTTGGTTGGGTAAACAAATATTTTAGACCATGATGGTATGTCTTTAACAAAAGTTTTCCCAAGCAAATAATGCCTCCACATTTGTAATGCATGAACAACTACTGCTAGCTCAAGATCATGTGGAGCATAGTTTTGTTCATAAGTCTTTAATTTCCTAGACTCCTAGGTGATCACTCGCCCTTCTTGCATAAGTACCCCATTTAATCCTTCTTTTGAGGCATCGGTGATGACCTCAAAATGACCTTCTAGATCTAGTACCTTTAGAATTGGAGTCATAGTTAACTTTCCTTTAATTGGTCAAATGACTCCTAATATTTTTTTTACCATTCAAACCTTTTTCCTTTCCTTTGCAAAGAAGTAATGGGGAAAGCTATTTTTTGAAAATTTAGCCACAAATTTTCTATAATACCTAGCCAAACCCATAAAACTGTGGACTTCATACACATTCTTCGGTGCAGACCACTTTAGTATGACTTTGATCTTTGATGGATCTACTATTATTGTAATCATAATATAGGCTAAATACACTAGATCCTAATGAATTTACGTATTATTTAACATCCTAAGCTACAATCCCAATGAGATGTTCAAAAGCTTCAAAAATTAAGAAACCATTAAACTTAGCATGAAATAAACACGAAAGCTTAACAGAAACCTAATCTAGAACTCCAAACCTTATCCCATTGGGGGAGTGGTGTCATATTGATATGGAATAATGACCCTTTCCCAATCCCTTTGATAAAATGAGCATTTAATCAAACTCCATTGTTGAAATCTAAGCTAAAATTGATAAAACAATGCTATGGGTGGATGAAAAGGATGAAAAATCTTGATAATGGTGCAAGTATGAATAAAGATAGTATTCAAATGAGCAGCATAACTTTTCTTTGATGGAAGTGGATCCATCTCTCTCCAAATGGTGAGGTATTTATAGATGAGAAAATGAAGAATCAAGGGTCAAGATGGAATTAAGGGTGAAGGCATGGATCAAGGATTCTCATCAATGGATGAGAATCAAAGATCACATAGATCAAAGAAACCGTCAAGGACTCACAATGATTCAAAAAACACACTTTGTAACAACTTTGAAAGTTTGTTAGGAGAGAATATTCCATTTTTTGGAGCCAAAATGAAGAATATTCCTTTGGAATATTCCCTATGCAAGTGGATGGGTGAGGAATATTAGCAATTAGTTAATTAAAACCGAGTTTTAATTGTGCAAGATGAGGAATATGAGGATTATCATTACATAATTAGTTTATTTAATGAAAAGGGGGTTCAAATGACATTTAATTAAATAATTTAGGATTATTAAATTAAATGAGAAGACATAAGGTGTTTAAATTAAATAATTTGATTTATTCAATTAAATAGGATGAGAGGTGAAAGTGAAAGGGGGTGAATTAACCTAATTAAATCAATTAGATTAATAGATGAAAATGATGCATTTAATTTAAAAACTAGGCTTATTTAATCAAACAGGTGAAAAGAAGGTGAAATTTAGGATGAAACGATGTTAGTGATCAAACTCAAGTGTGTAATACCATTTAGGACAATTTTAAGTGTCTACATTTTTCCCCTCTTTGAAGCAAGGTACATGTTACATTGGTTCAAGAATTGACGCTTTTCAAATTAATGTTGCTACTCAAATCAAAAAAATAAAAAATTCTTGATTTTTTAGATGCCCACTATTGCCCTAGTGGAAGGAATTAATCTGGTTCCTTGCCCCCTTGAGAGATCGGACTGAATTTTGGAATTTTGGGTCGATCTCACAACAAAGACTTAATATTGATTCGAGTGTCAAAAAAGGATCTGGGACATGAAAAAAAGCTTAGAAACACAATAAATGTCTCAAAATATACCCCATGGCTCAAGATTCAGCTAAAAAGGCTCAAAATTCTAGCTTCCCACCTTAATTAGGGGAAAAAACCCTAATTACCATGCTTAAATATGAGAGGAGGGATCATTTTCAATTCATTTGCTCATTCACACTTAGAGATTACTAGGGTCTTTTTGCTCTGACCCTCTGATGAAATGGGTCACCATGTGCTTCCACAACACATCATAGATAGAGTTTGAGAGTACCAGTGGCCTCCAGGTGCAAGACCCCTGGTACACAAATCAAAAAATTTCTTGTAATTTTCTTTTTCTGTGCATTTATTAGGCATCAAAGTTAGGGTAGGTCTAGCATCTCCCTATTGTGACACTTTTAGGATTTTCAGTAACACTTTGATCAATTTGGGTGATGCTATTGTAGATAGTGATGCATCTTTGGATTTAAATTTAGAGTTTCATTTTGGTTTTAGCGGTGCAAGTGCATATAGCAACACTAGAATGGATTTAGGTTTGGTGACGCCGGGTATTTATAGTGATGCAAATGCATATAGCAACACTTCTTGGGATTTGAATAGGGCAACACACCAAATACCAATGTGTAATAGTTTTTTTAGTGACACTAATAAAAATGGAAACACTTTGCTAAAAGATTATGGTGACACTATTGAATATAGTGACACAATTGCTAATCGAGAGTTCAAAAACTCAAAACCTTGTTGATTTTAGCCAAATTTTGACATTGTTTTCCTCGTGTATGTAGGAGGTTATCCAACCATTTATGTTATGAGAGCACTAGCTAGGGTTGCTTGAGGAGCTAGAGGATTTCAACATTATTCAACAGGAGCACCTTGGGAAGATCGGGCTCTGGTTTGTGGCATACATGCTCGAGATTAGGACTCATCTAGCTATGATGATGGCATTGGTTGAGTGATGGCATAGTGAGACATTGTCATTCCACCTTCCCATTGGTGAGGCTATAGTGACCTTGGAGGACGTGTGGAGGATACCACAACTTCCTATTCATGAGGAGTGAGCAATTTATGACATAGACTCAGGGGAAGACACGTGCCACAAAGTCCTACAGATAGAGGATCTTATGCTAGTGAGCTCACAGATAGACCTAAAAATGTATCAAGGACAAGTAACGATATTCAGATTGGTAGTTGGAGCCCTAATTTTTGGGATTGTTGCCCTAGACCAGTGAGGGAGAGGGTTTAGTCCTAGCTAGGGATTGGCTTGGAATGGTATGGTCTACCAAAGGAGACTTTACGCATGGGGGCCCATTTTGTTGGCCTCATTATATCATGATATGCATCAATTTATTTATGGATAGAGTTAGGATTCATCAGCAGGTGTGACATTACTGCATATTTGGGCATGGGATCACATTGTTGTCTCAGACTGATTGTGACACTTGTAGACATGGATCGTGATGAGCTGATCATTTTTTAGTACCAAGGAGGCATCACATTATAGCATATAGGTCCCTTAGGGATATCTTGAGACCAAATGGAAAGCATAAAGAGAGAGAATAGAATATGACAAGAATAAACTATATTCTTATCAATATGATTCAATAATATGATGATGAGTGTACAATGTAGTAGAGACCCCTTAGTTATATAGCCAAGGTGAGATACAAGATGTCATAGGATTATGACAAGTGTCTTAATCATATGACATGAGACAACTAATCACACTTACCTAGGTTCACATGTGTTACAAGTCAAAAGATAAGATAACAACTAATGACAACTAACACCTTCTAGAAAGATTCCTCCCTATGACCTAAGTAAACTTAACATGTGCAAATAAGTCCCCTAGTAATGAATTAACTAGGTACAAGACTTTATTTACACCAACACTAGGGCAATGGATTTTCACTCTACAAACAAATAGGATAATTCGTGTTCACACCTTGACATATGAAAACCTCATTGAAATTTAGTTTTAGAAGTTTAGAATATTTAAGACCAAAGCATACACAATAGTCAACAATCTACTCCAAATGACCTCTCTACATACAACTAAGCAAGTATGCACCAAGATTATTTTACAAGAATACCCCACAAGCACATCAAACTAAAGATAATGATCGACACCCCATCCCTTTCTCTCTAAATCATTTAAACATCATCGAGAGGTCCTTGGAATGGGTCAACAAGATAAATCATAAGAAAAGATCAAAAAACAAACAATCAATGTTATCTATATATTTTTCCAATGTAACATAGCTAAGGTGATTTCTTATGTTGATGCCCATTGTAGGAAGGATGCATCCTAGGACATGTTTATCAGATGTTTTGACTAAGACTAAGTGTTTGATAGGCCATTTGACACAAATGCTACTGACTCATTTGCCTATGATCTAAACTTTAGATTTTGACATTTTAGGTTCACACTTTATGACTTGCCACGCTTGTTTTTCTATTTGTTTTACCAAAGTTTGAAGATGATGATTGATTTATTATGGATGAAGGCTTGTGTGGGGGTGAAAGCGAAATGGGATGGATGGCTTTGGCATTTTCTAGAATATTTCAATGTTTTTGGTATTTTTGAAAATGTTTTGATGTTGTTTTTGGTCTTTTTCAATGTCTATGTGAATGTTTTTGGTTTTTTTGATTATTTGAGGTTGTTTAGGGTTTTCCAATGTTTTCCAATGTTTTTTTATTTTTTGATTTTTGAACAAGACCTAAAAGTGATTGACCTAGGGCTTCAAGGGCTTATCAAAGATGAGCCTTGCCTATGTTATACATGCAGAGACCACATAGTTCAAATGATTTTGACCAGTTATTGATGAGATATGAACACTTGATGGATTGTCATTTTACTATGATGAACTCCTAAAGGATTGACCTAGGGTGTCTTGAGGGCACATCAGTGATGGCCTTGCCTACATTCAATCTTAGAGACAATGTAGTTTGACATGGTACTTTTTTATTTTTTGATATTTTTTGTTTTGGATATTTTAATTTTGACTTTACAAGTTTTTTAATGTTTTTGGATTTTGGCTATACAAGATTTTGATATTTTTGGATTTTTTTCAGATTTTACAAGTGTTTTTTGGATTTTCATGAGGTTTTATGAATGTTTTTGGGATTTTCTGAGAGATTTCCAATAACCTTAGGATATACAAGAACCCAATCCGATGCATAACAAATTGCCCCCAGTGTGGTGTGATAAAATACCTCAATATAGGCAAGACAAACTGACCTTATGAATGTGTCAAGTAGTACTAAGGGGAATATGATACTCATACAATATCCATCTATGATTCAGATGCAGTGGTTGATGGAGTAAATAGGATGAGTGATGTGATAGATGAATTTGATGCAAAGCATGATAAGCTAAAGAGCCAAAGATGGATGGAGGTGATTTTTTATACACAAGGCACCTACTTGCCAGGTTTTTTCCAAGGTACTTTCCCAAAGCACCACCGAAGTGGTTTTCACTAGAGGACAATTTTTTTTTATTGTTTTCAATCCTTTTTCTTTTTTTTGGATTTTTTATTTTTTTATAGTTTTTTATTTACACCCTTCAAGCCTAGGCATAAAACTTTTTGAGATGTAGACTATTGATTGGTTCTTGTAAGCATTCTCCTTTAGGTTTTGATAATTGGTAAGCTCCTAATCCATAGGTCACTGTGACAATGAATGGGCCCAACCAAATAGGCTCAAACTTTCCTTTACTGTCCTAATCTAGAATAGTCTTTTGATTCTACTTAAGGACAAGATCCCCTACCTAGAAGGACTGACTCTTGATCTTCTTGTTGTAGCCTCGTTTCAGTTAGTTTTGGTATGCTTGTAAATGATTTAGGGCATCAAGATGATTTTCATCCAGGAATTTTAACTCATTCAGTCAAGATACCCTATATTCTTCATCAATGATCATATTCTGCAAGGATACTCATAGCAAGGGAAGCTCGACCTTAATAGGTATGATGGCTTCGGATCCATAAACTAAGAAGAAAGGGGTTGCACCTATAGGCATCTGGATACTAGTTTTGTAAGCCCATAGGGTGAGCTTTAACTGTAGATGTCAGTCTTGGCCACCTTCACTAACTATTTTCTTTAGGATTTTAAGAATGGTCTTGTATGTAGCCTCAGCTTGACCATTGCCTTAGAGTTAATAGGGGGTAGAGAACTGATGTTCGATGTTAAATTGTTGGCATAGCTCTCTTATCTAATTTTTGGAGGGTGTTATGTTATTTGAGGTAAGGGCTTATGGAACACCATAGCAACAAATAAGGTAATTTAGGATAAGCTTGGAGATTTGTTTCCCTGTTATATAATTCATGGGAATAGCTTCCACCCACTTTGTAAAGTATTTAATGGCCATGATGATGAATTTATGGCCATTAGATGAGGTGCGGGTAATCTTTCCTATGAGGTCAAGCCCCCACTATGAGAAATGCCAAGGTGTGACAATTTCCTAAAGCTCTTGAGCTAAAGCATGGATAAGGTCTCCATGTTGTTGACACTAGATATATTTCTACACAAATTGATGAGCCTCACATTCAATGGTTAGCCAGTAATACGTTGTTCTCAATAGTTTCTTGGATAAGGTCAGACCACTAGAATGGGAATCAAAAATTCCTTTGTGTACTTCTGTTAAGGTGGTAAAGGCTTCCTCTTGGTTGAGACATCATAGTAATGTCCCCTCAATGCTTCTACGATATAGGGTATCACCTAAGCTGACGAATTAGGATGCCTTTTAATGAAGGTTTTCTTTAGGGTAGAGGTGATATCAGATAAGAGGGTACCTCTACTAAGATAAGTGAATATATCATGATACCATGGGGAACCAAGACCCATGATTACACACAAATTTAGATTCATAAATAAAAAATCTAGTACGAGAAGCTATTCTACCAAGAATTCACATTGAGGGATGTTGTGTGGCATGTCTAACAAAGGCCCAATTGTCGCCATGGTAGCTACTACTCAATTGTTAACATGAGGTATCAACTCAAAGGTTATATCAATGAAGAAGTTCTTAAGACTTTCTACCATCTTCTTATAAGTGAGTTTATCATCCTTGGTTTGGTATTCGCCATTGACTTGGTTAACAATCAGTTGTGAGCCTTCATAGACTTTTAACTCATGTATCTACCATTGGACTACTATCCTTAACCCCATTGTTATAGCTTCATACTCAGCAATATTGTTGGTACATGGAAATGATAGTCAATATGATTTTGGAATACAGTCACGTTGAGGGGTGATAAAGAGAATACTCACCCCTAATCCATGTTGGGTATATGATCCGATGAAGTACATTTTCCATTGATCTATTGCATTAAGGAGAAACACTAATTCTGTAGGTTATGTTTTACACTGTAACTAGGTTTATCTTCTAATCTACCTATGGAACTGCCAATTCCAATCAAGGGGAGCTCGAAGGACTTGGACCAACTGACGAGGACTTTAAAAAACCTCCTACACTTCGGGATCTGCAAGACCCAGGAGGGTAATCCCTTAATCTATTTACAACCTCTATACCATTATCATAAACAACATTAACAATAGCATATAATCTCACTTAATAGCTCAACATGATAGGATAATATCAAATAGAATCGGCTATTCATCGATAATATCAACTACCTAGAGCATGAGATAACTACAACATAATCCACAGTATAAGATAGTCATTGATTTGCAATTTGTAGCAAGCTCTAGGCAAAGACAAACAAAGACTGAATCATTTGGGTAATTACAACTTAGACCAGTTCCATATATCCATTGGGCAGGAATCAAATTCATAAGCATTTAAAGGTATATGACAGGTTTAACACATAACATATGAGATCCTTGATGACATTACCTTGTAATCTCATCAATATGTACCCTAACTCAACACTACTTATCAAATCCTTATACAGAACACATCTGCCTACAATCCCATTCAAGCATTTTAATTAATTCCTTGAATTAAAGCTAAAATAGAATCATACACACCACAACAGTGAGATGGATAAAACAACCCTTAGTTATTTTATTCAAAGTTCAGATATGCATGTACAATGGAGAGACATGAGCTTGAATCTTTCATTTCAAGTTAAATGCTAGTACTGTTATACAACATTAAATCCCCATGAACTCAAAACTTGCTACAAAATGACTCAAAACCTAAATTGCATTTTTCTCTAAAACCATTAGACTTTACAAATTGCTCTGCAACTTCACCTAGACTTGACAAAAATCTATCTAACTTGCTCCTCATACTTCTGGCTTTGAAATCCTTCTTATAGAAAAATGAAGGAGCAGACAAGCATTGGGCCAAGAAGTCACATCTCACCAGCCAACATCTAATTTATTGATTAAAATGTGCCAGTAAGCACCTCAACTACCATTAAATCTCACACGCGTGCCACGCGAATGGCTCCAACCATATTTGACTCAGACTTTAAATTCAAGTCGTGGATCCTTCAGTTGAATCAAATCATCGAACAACCATCTTCAAAATAAGCTGACACAATTGCCAACGCAGTAAATAAGGGGCCCACCATACCATACGCTGCCAAGGAAGTCCATGTGGTAGTTGCCCGCAATATCGTGATCAATAAAGATCCTGCAACTTCAGATCATGCGATGGTGGGTGACCATAGATCTCGAGCATTAATGATCTTGTTCCTTCAACATAGGTTGCAGCCTTATTATTATCCATCGAGCAACTTTTTCACCAAGATTATACTAGGTCCGTTGATTTAAAACATGTGCACCCTAAGAGCACTTTAGTAACCCACCTTTTAATGTACTTAAGGCTGGACAGTATTTCCTTTATTCTTTCGGCTTCATTAGATGAGACACATGGCACCCGCCCGTGATATCACGATTGGTAAAAACCTAGCAACTTTCGATCACGCGATGGCAGGCAACTGTTGATCAATGGTCACTCAAACTTTTATCCCTTTTGACCTCTCCAGATAGGACACGTGGCACCCGCCCGCAATATCGCAATCAACCAAAGTAGTGTAGTGGGGTCATTGTGGGATGGTGAGGAATGATTGAGATTAAACGGCAACACATCAATGGTCGCGCAAACTTGATCCCCTAGAAAGGGCACGTGGCGCCCACCCATGATATCACGATCAATAAAGATCCTACAATTCCTGATCACGTGATGGCAGGCAACCATTGATATCTGAAGGCAATTGATCAACAGTAGCGCGGAATTGAACCTTCTATAAAATAAAACATTTATTAAAAGGACAAGGGGATATTACTAGGCGGATGGTAAACAACGACATAAGTTGTTTTTAAACGATGAAACCTAGGGCCAACCAAGACTTAGGAAAAATAAAATCCTACAAAGGAAATAAAAAATTAAGAGCAAAAGGACCCAACCTAGATGAAATGATGGGGCATAAGCTGTTTAGAACCCTTCAAAATGTAACAACGGAATAGATCCCAACTAGGGCGCAAAATAAACACAAGGGTTTTACATGTAAATAAGGCCAAAACCCCAACCCTCAGAAATTTCCAACACCATGGAAGACCAGTGACATAAGGTAGGGCAGGAATGAAACATAAGGAGAATTTTTTTTAAAGTTCCATTAAATTCAATAAGAAAGTCAGATATCAAAGGATTCTCTACATAAATGGGTACTTCTGCTAGTTGATCCACAATTACTTATCCTTTGATAGCATTTCACTCTGCATATTCTATGTTAAATTTTGTCAAGATCATTACCCATTTGGCCATTCACCTAGTGAGAGTTGCTTTGGATAATAGATATTTTAATGGGTCGATCTAAGCAATAAGCTTGATTTGGTGTGAAATCATGTAATGTTTGAACTTTTGTGAAGCAAAGACCACTGCTAGGCATGCCTTCTCAATGGATGAGTAATTCATTTCATATCCTACCAAGTTCTTGCTAATATAATAGATGGCTCTTTCTTTTCTGGTTTCATCATGTTGGGCTAGAAGAGCACCTAGTGTTGCTGATGTTGCTGAGATGTATAGGATCAATGGTTTGTTTGGTATTTGTGGCATGAGAAATTGGAGGTGATAATAGGTAGTCCTTGATTTTCTAAAAGTCTTTATCACATTTATCATCTCACGTATATGTTATTCCTTTATGGAGAAGATGCGAGAAAGGGTGGATTTTTTCTGACAGTTGTACTATGAATATCCTAATGGATTGTAACCTTCCTTATAGCCCTCACATCTATTTTAATGTTTGTGGTGGCTCCATGTCTAAGATTGCTTTAACCTTTGTTGGATCTATCTCTATCCCTCTTTGTGACACTATGTAGCAAAGAAGCTTGCCCGATGTCACCCCAAAGGAACACTTTTTTGGATTTAGTCATACCTTATACTCTTTGATCCTATTGAAGATTGGTCCCAATACCTCTATATGATCCTTCCTTGTCTTTGATTTGGCCAAAATATCATCTACATAGTCTTTGACTGTTTTATGGATCATATCATGAAAGATTAGGGTAATCTCCCTTTGATAGGTCACTCCAGCATTCTTTAGCTCTATGACCGAAGGATTAGTATGGGCTGACTACACTTGATCCATAAGGATTTGAAGTGTAATTATGCCCCTAAACATCAATCCAATAAGATTAATCAATAAAAACTAAACTAATAATCCATTAAAACTAACATTCTAAATTACGAAAGCTTAAAAAACACCTATTCTAATCCATTGAAACTTATCCTATTAGGTGATTGGTGTCGCATTGATGTGGAATGGTGACCCTTTCCCAATCTCGTGGATAAATGAGCCTGTTTTGGTCAATTCTATTGAAGAGAATCGATGAAACTGATGAAAGATGTGTGATAAAATATGATTTAAAGCTAAATGAACAAGATGCAAGCTATTTTAACATGATTTATGCTAAGATGATTGATATGAGTGTATGAAAAGCTAATCTAAAAGGATTTTAAGCTAAAAATATTGAAACCCTACTTACCAAATAAGCTACATGGATGCATTTATGTTATCATGGAAGCCATTAATTGAAGCTAAGCTAATATACTACAATAAATTAAACTAAAAGATGTTAAATAAGTTATAAATATGAGTGCAAGTGCAAGTGATTTTAACAACATAAGTTTGATGTTAAAATATGGATCCATTTGTCTCCAAATAATGGCCTATTTATAGGAGGACAAATGAGAAATGAAGGGTTGAGATCAAAAAGGTTAATCAGTGGTCAAAGATGGAGGAAGTTCGAGGTGTAGATCATGGATTATCATCAAGAGATTTAATCAAGGGTTCACCTTTTATCCAAACAAACACACTTTCAAAAGCTTTCCCAAAAGTTTTTTGAGAGTTTGTTTTAAAAAGGAATATTCCCCTTTTTCAAATGAGTGAAGTCTTTGGAATATTCTCATGGGTGAGGGAAATAGATATTTATCAAATTAAAACAAAGATTTAATGTGTAAAAGGGGAAGGAATATTCCTTTCGAAGGAATGTGCAAAGGAGTTAGAATATTCCTTTGCAAGTGGGGAGAATTAGATTAATTAGTCATTGATAATTAAAACAATGTTAATTATGCAATTAAGGGGAACTAGATGATATTCATTAAATAAAGTGATTTAATGAAAGGGGGAAAGTGAAATGATATTTAATTAAATAACTTAGGGTTATTTGATTAAATAAGAAAACTTAGGGATTTAAATTAAATAACTTGATGTATTTAATTGAACATGACGAAATGTTAGCATGGAAGGGGGTGAATTAACCTGATTAAACTAATTAGGTTAATAGATGCAAATGACATAATTAATTAAATAGCTAGGCTAATTTAGTCAATTAAGTGAAAAGAGGATTGGTTTGAGGATGAAGCGTTGTTAGTACACTTGATTTGAGTGCATGATATCATTTAGGACATTTTTAAGCATCTACATTTTTCCCCTCTTTGAAGCGAGGTACCTGCTCCGTCGGTTCAAAGATTGATGTTTTTTCAAATTAAAAAAATGTTGCTTAAATCAAAAAATAAAAAATAAATTGATTTTTGGATGCCCCACTACTGCTCCAACGGAAGGAATGGTTCCCTACCCCCTTGAGAAATCAAGCAAAATTTTTGAATTTTGGGTTGATTTCTCGACAAAGGTTAAATGTTGCCTCAGGGGTCCAAAAAGGCTTCAAGATGCAAAATAAGCTTCAGCTTGGCAAGATTGATAAAAAAATGGTGAAAAACCCTAGCTTTTGGCTAAAATTAGGGCAAAAACCCCCATTTTTAAGCTTAAATAGGTGATGAAGGGTCACTTTCAATTCATTTGTGCATTCACACCTTAGAGATTTTTGTATTTTGAGCTTTGACCCTTTGATGAAATGGCTCGTCATGTGCTTCCTCTTCACATTTTGGATCGAGTGCAAGAGTACCAATGGTGTGCAGATGCAGGACCCCGAGTATGTGACTCAAAACTTCTCTTGATTTTCGCTTTTAAGTGCATTTAATAGGTTGTTAAAGCTAGTTCAATAGGTGTGTCACTATATAGCGATGCTTTTGAAGCATCAGAAGTGTCACTATTGATTATATAGCGATGCACCTTTCATTTAGGTGTGCACCCCGAATTTTTAATTAAGTGACACATTTGATTAGCGGGTTGCTAGGGTGATATAGCGATGCATGGGATTCTCAAGTTTAGCATCACACAGAAGCACTGGGTGACACATGTAACAAATGGTGACACACCCCAACCTTTTAGTAAAGTGACGCACCCCAATACCAATTTGCTTTTGAGTGTAGCAACACGCATCACCAAAATGGAAATGCACCTCCCAAATGAATACAATGACGCACCCCTAAAAGAGCGATACAATTGATTTCAGCGACATTTTTTATGTTTGGTATGCAAAGTCTTAAATTTTGATCAGTTTTTTTACTTTTTTGATAAATTGACGTTGTGTGTGTGATGTGTGCAGGAGGATCCTCTAACACTAATGTCACAAGAGCACAAATGTGACATTTTGTCTGTAGCTAGAGACTTTGATGACTTAGAGGTGGAGCGGCTGGGGAGGCTAGGGATAGGCTTCATCACATTCATGCCTGAGATCAAGACCCATCTTGCTTTGATGATATCATTGGTCGAGAGGTGGAATAGTGAGACCTCTTCCTTTCATTTTCCCACTGGGAGGTGACTATCACACTTGAGGACGTGTGGTCAGCTCCCAGATTGATCTATATTTCTATCGAGGTCGAGTGGACACCTTCAGATTGTTCGTTGCAGCCTTGATTTGTGGTGTCGTTGCTCCAGACCGATGGGGCGGAGGGTATGATCTAGAGAGATACTATGTATGCCTTGGGTTTAGTTCTCCTTGCTTGTACCTTGATATGCATGAGGTCATCTACCGAGAGGGTAGGAGCATTGGAGCAGGTGTGAAATTGTTGCACATATGGGCATAAGAGCACATTGTAGTGCTGAGGCTCTTGGTTCTAGCTAATATACATGAGGATGAGCCTATTTTTTTCAAATATACAGTATTGATGCAGAACACAACCCCCATAGGTTTGGCATATTGGCGTCATGTCATTGATGACATGATAGCGTTCAGATGGAGATTGTGGCTACAACATCCACGGTGGTAGCTAGATTTTGCACAATAGACCCGCTACATATAGGGCCAAGAGCACAACATTATAGAGCAATACCTCCCAGACCATGTTGCTTGGCAATTTGGGGAGATGCAAGATGTGCCAG
Source organism: Sequoia sempervirens (assembly GCA_007258455.2). Lineage (NCBI taxonomy): Eukaryota > Viridiplantae > Streptophyta > Pinopsida > Cupressales > Cupressaceae > Sequoia > Sequoia sempervirens. The sequence continues at coordinate 1,104,307,069 of VDFB02271358.1, read as the reverse complement.
CAAATGACTATATTGCTATGTTCGCTTGGTCACAATGAGAGATTCAGTGGGGGTCCAAATTTATCCCATCATGGTGATCAATGATTTTAGGTAGCTCATCCCATAGTTGTGGGAATATGATCAGGGTCTCCCAAATGAGGGAATGACACCAGCCTATGATGCATGGTTTAGGCCACCTACATGCCTGATAGATCCAGCAGTGACATACCTCAAAAGAGGTAGAGGCTAAGATGGTAGTTGAGATGGAGACAAAGATGGTGGTCAAGGTAGAGGCCAAGATCAAGATCAGGATAGGGGCTAGGTTCCAAGTGATGGGCACTAGCAGCATTAGCAGGATCAAGGTCATCAAGACCCAGGGCATTAGGGTGCCCATGATGGATAGGTTTGAGGGGAACCATCACCTCCTCCATCTCCATAGCCAAATGCATAGACACAAGCACAGACTCAGGTTGTTACAACTGAGAGGGATCGGTTACAAGCAGAGTAGGATCAGCGATAGCAAAAGCTATAGGCCATGACCACACATCAAGATCATGAGGTTTAGTTGCAGCAGCAACTAGACCTACAGCTAGCCCAAGAGATTAGGTGAAGGTAGCAGTTAGAAGCAGTGACCGCAACTTCTCAAGGACTTACTATATCCACTCAATTATATAGAGAGGCAATCACAGAGGCTGCATACTACTACATGCACTATCATCATGATGTTTCTCAAGTGATGCGACAACTTGATTTTTCACAGTAGAGTAGAGCACCACCTAGAGTTGAGGATCAACCATTAGTTAGGGGTGATTCTAGCAACCATGAGGGTTAGCAATTTTGTAGACACTTTTTGGGTATTTTCCCTAATTATTTATACAAGTATACATTCATGGGCTCCTTTTTGATAGCCTTGTGTATATTGTATTTTTTATTGATATACAAATACATCGATTCAAATATTATATCATGACAGTCACCATTTTTTGATATATATGAGATGATTCAAATTTGATACGATGTAATGTCCTTTTTATTTCATGCTTGATGAATGTATGGATGCATATGATGTGATATGATGTGATGTGCTTCTTTTATTTATGCATTATGTCTATGTATGGATGCAATGATGTGATATGATATGATATTTATATGATATGCGATGATGTCTACGATGTGATGTATATGTAATGTTATGAGATGGATGCACTTCTTTTTTAGTATCTTTTTATGACATGTTATGGTATGTATTCTATGATATGCAGAGGTTATGCTTATGTAAATGATATGAATGGATGCATTTCTTTTTGTGTACTTTTCTATGAAATTTATGATATGATGATGTATGCATATGGATGTATGGATAATGCAAATGTTCATGCTTATGATATGATAATATGATGTATTTTTATGATATGTATGCATGTTGATGATTTGTGGATGCAGGATGGATACATTGATGATGTTTTTTGTTGACTTTCATGATACCAGGTTAGTGCAGAAAGAAGATAGAAGAAATAAGATGAATGATTTGACCATTTATTTTGATGATAAAGTCAAACAAGTACTTGATCCAATGATAATTTTTTAGATGGTGATGAGAGATGTATGAATGATGATGATTCGCTCATATCTTGGGATTGGGATTTTCTATCATTCCTTATTTTTGATGTAACATATAGACACGATGCATCAAGGTATTGATAACTAGGATGGAATTGTGTCTAGTGTAATGGAATTTGACTTTGAAAATAGATAAGATAGTTCTTGTTCATATCTTGACACACGAAAACCTCACCAGAATGTAGTTTAGAAGCTTAGAATATCTTGGACCAAATCATACACAAAAGTCAACAATATACCCCAAATGACTTCCCTACACACAACTAAGCAAGTATGTGCCAAGATTATTTTACAAGAATAACCACAAGCATAAAAAATGAAAGATAATGATTGACGCCCCATTTCTTTCTCTCTAAATCATTAATACATCATCGAGAGGTCCTTGGAATGGGTCAATAAGATAAAACATAAGAAAAGATTAAAGACAAACAGTCAATGCTATCTATATCTCTTGCCAGTTTAATTTAGCTAAGGTGATTTTTGATGTTGATGTCCATCACAGGAAGGATACATCCTAGGACATGTTGATCAAGTGGTTTGATTAGGATGAGGTTTATGATAAGCCATTGATACAAACTTCACCAACTCGTTTACCTATGATTTAGCCTTTAGATTTTGACACTAAAGTTCTCACTTTATGACTTGTTGATGCAAAGCAGGGTGGGAGATCACAAACCAAATCAACAAAATAAGCTTTTAAAATTTAGAACCCTAACTTAATGGGTTTCTCTCACAATCTCACTATTCTCCTTGTAGCAATTGAAACTAGGTTTTTCCCACATAATTTTCAAACCATACTCATACCTAGAAAATAATTGTAGATTTATATACCCATTATGGCATTTGAAAACATATCTAATTTTTAGGTGCAATTTTTTTGAAATATAAAGGTCAAAAAATTGCTGCTATGCTTGAAACTAGGCCTAATTAGGTTTATTCCACTAGGTCAAAATGAGGTTTTCACATACCAGGGCCTAAAAATTCAATCCAATAGCCCAAAAATGTCACAAATAGTCTTAAAAAACATTTCCAACCATTACAAACCATTTCCCAAGAGCTTTTCTACAAACTCTAACTTCTATGCACATTTTATGCCCAAAATCATGATGTTTTTAGCCTAGGGCATCAACCAACCTTTACCAATCTTCCTGCTCCTCCAAACTTCAAGAACACAAAATACAACATTTATACCCTCATTCCACCAGGTTTAAGGTTTATTCAATGGTGGAATGAGGTGAAATCCATGATTTTCTATGAAAACTCACCCTAGTGAGGGTTTCAAGCGATTTAGAGAAAAAGTGCTCTAATTTACTCAAAACTTAATGAAATCAAATGAAACCAATGGAAAAATTACAAGGATTCAATACACCATGAGTTTTAATTGAATTTTTCTCACTTCCAAGTTGTACAATTCCATACAAGTTGCTATAACAGCAAATTATGCTTTGAAAATGCTGAAAAATGGTGTTTTATTGATGTTTAATCTTTAAAATGATCTCCAAAACCTTGTCTTCAACTTCTCTATGATTATTGTTTCACTCAAAACCACTTAATTGGTCAAAAGTGTGACATGTTTCTAAAATTTTATCCTATGCATATTTATAATTTCTTAGTGAAATCATTCATTCATAAGAATAGATATTTATAATTTACAATTAGGTTAATAATGGATCTAATTAAGACATTAGATACAATGTTCATAATAGCTCAAAAAAGGGTAAATTTATTTCTTATGACTAAAATTTTGGACAACCAAATTTTTTGTGTTACCAAGAAGATTCACATAATAGTGTTTTTTTTTTTAGTAAGATTAAGTTTTGTATTAATATTAAAAAAGATATTTACATTTCAAGCCCCAGACTATGGGCAACAGAGACCACCACTAATAACCAAACCAAAACACTCCCCCCCAAAAATACCATGCAGGGTCGATACCAACCATCCAGCCACCAATGCACTTGTAACTTAAAACTATTACAATATAATAGTAGACAAGGACATAGACATACTAGACAAAGATAAAAATCCTAACATATATTAATCCAACAAGATTACCAGCTAACAAAAAACACCTAACCAACACAACTACTAGACATCGTTATGTGCAAACACATGAAATTCATACTTCTATTTCGAATTTAAGACCACAGTCAACCAAAATTTCTTCTTCAGAAATTTGATCCTTGTAGCAACCAACTAACAATGCTCCACCAACTCCAAGCCATTTATGTCCAATAAGAAGGGATAAAACTTTACCAGGGCATCTAGGTTTGCCAAGAGTACGAGGTCACGTGGATGGGGAATGCCAACACCCAACGAAGCAATAGCCAAAGCCTTGTCCAAACCCACCCAAAAATCCTTTCTGAACAAGCGATTCATAATCACCTGCACCTCAGCCTTAGGAGTTCCATCGCATCCAATAAACCAACCAGAACCCGAGAAGAACTATTAGAATCCAACCGATACCCTTCAACATCTATCATGAATCCCTTACCAGTCATACATTTTATCATTATGAATGTAAGGTGGTCTGGGTGATGGATGATCCAACTAAGTCAAAGTGAGATCATCGGACCTAGGAAAGTCATCTACCTTTTGGAGCTACGGAATTGGACATGAGTGTCCATATTGCCAGTTTTGAGTTCCTTTGCCAAGACCTATAGAATAAACCTTCCCATACCAAAATTGTAAAAAGATCCAACACTTAACATGTCCTGACGACGAGGAAAATGAAGGAATGTTAGGATGCTAGTGTAGGAATGCCAAAATATCCCAACCTCGCCTCCTTAAAAGAGTAGCCTAGAAAACGTGCCTAGCACAAAACGTGTGCCATAATGTCTAGGACAAGTATAGTTTGACAAGACTCCTCAAGTGTTAGTGTTACTTAATTTGAGTACCATCCCCGCTGAAGATTCTAGAATGTGGCCACCTCATACCACCTATGCCAACCTGTTTTCCAATGCGTCAGCCACTACACACAATCCATTGTGGAGTGGCACCCACCCAACCACCCATGATTCATTTTTAAATTAAAATTTAAAAAGGATTTTTTTCAGGTAAATTGTGAGCATAAATAGGGGTCATTTACATTTATACTTTAAAATAAAAGCAAAAATAACACGTAGGTTTCAAACAAATTTGAGAACACAAAACCCCATAAAACTTGCTACCATATTATACAAGAGAATATATAAGATTTTTTTTTCTAAAATATCTAACATTTATAGGCTTGATATGTAGAGTAACTAAAGCCTAAAGAAACTTTGGTATATGTTCCCCAAAGTTGTAACTTCAACAACAGCTTGAAGGAAATTAAGGACCTTTCCAACACTTCCTACACTTATTCTCATGCTACAAAGATGTAGACACCATAAAAAAAATCCACATTTCCATCAAATAACCACTGTAAATCAATCAAGGAGCCTCTTCAATTGGGAATCCATGCTCAAATTACTACTTTATTCAAGATGGTATGTAAACAACCAAGAAAATATTTTCAAACCAATGCTTCTACCATCCTACAAGTGTCTTCTTTCTCTGTACCCAAGTCCAAAATAACTCCAACCAACATTGAAGAATTATATATAGTTAGTTATTATCAATGATCAACAAGGAGGAATTATTCACCTAATAACCACTCCATAATGAATATTGTGATGTCCAATGTTAGTTTTATCACCTTCCTTAGACACTACTTTGTTATAGGGTCATGAAAGGCCATCTAATTTTTTCTTGAAAGCAAGCACATATTAAGTATCCATTCTAGAATAAATATTATGGCCTTGAAAATGAAAATGAGAAGTTTATAAAAAGAAAAAACATGGTGAACTCATAATTTTTTTTATTATCTTGTAATATACAAATATATATAATTAAATATAATATACATGATTTAGATAAATATATTATAACATATATGGTATAAATAACATTGGAAGAATAAATATATAAAATAGATATGTTATAACACGAAACCAAAGGCTTAGCTTCACATTTGTTAATATACTAGCAATTGCACCTTGGGGTGTGATGAGTACACCAAAGACAATATAGTGAACTTTGTGTTAATTTTGTTTATTAAAAAATGGGAAAACTGATTTATAGTCGTAAAGTAGAAATAGTTTGTTTTACTTAATTTCAAGAAAATTTGAAGTCCTGTGAGTTGAGTAAAGCAAGTAAAACTTAAATCCCCTTAATAAAGAAACATTTTTTTGCTAAAGAAAAAGATTCATCCTTCTGTCACATCAAATTATGTGATAAAATAATAGACAACCAATAAGCAACTTAATAATATGTTGTAATTCTATTCAAAATAATGATTCAACTATGTTTCTTGAAAATATGAGTTGCATGAGAGGCCTTGATTTGCATCCAACTCATGAACAACTTCAAATTTCTATAAACAACTTCCCAATATATCTATACTTGTCTTCAGAAAACTAAGAAACCCATCTTTTTTTAAAATCTAATATTGCTTCTGGTTGAGAATTTAAAAAAAAAAAATTGAAATGGTAGGTAGAAGGGGATGAATCAAACTAAAATTCAACTTATTATTTTAAATAACAATTTTTGAAGGTGATGCTTTTTCCAACCATCATCTAGTACAACCAAAGTTGTCTGAGGTTTCATTTGGCTAAGCCTTTGCTAGAACTGCATATGGGCATCTTCAACATCTTGAAAATTAGGTTTGTGGCCATGAACTATCTTGTCCCACATTCTCTCAATAGTTACCTTGAGATTTGGGGGACTACAAAACTATTTTGAAAACAATGTTATCCTTTTAGTGATTTGTAACAAGACAAAATAAAATGAATTCAGTTAGTGAAGTAAATGTTGGTTGATGATGTACGGTAATGAGCAAAAGAAACTCTATGGGAGGGCAACCATTTACTCTACATTGCAAGAAGAGCATGTGTTGTAACAAGAGAGCATGATGAAATCACATTGAAAATTCATTGCATTGTCAAAAAAATGACAAATGAAAATCATGTATTTCTAAAATTTGAGCTTATTAATCTAAAGATTGAAGACAACAACATTCTCATTATTGAAAGTATAATCAATTTGTGCATTGAGCTAAAATAGAACATGTCCTTTCATACTAAAAAGATCTTTGTATCATTTGTTGTGAAAAAAAACAAAAGTGGGTGTTAGAAGCAGACATGGAGGCTTCCTTGTGAATTATGCAAAACATCTGAGCATAATCCTTTCAAAAGTAGAAGCAGGTGTGAATTATGCAAAACATGTGAACACAATCCTTGAAATATTCTCATTCTTGTAAAATCAATGTTAGTAAATTTCAATGAAAAACATCTGTAAGCAGTGAAGACGAGTGACAAAGTGACCTAAGGAGACAGTATATGCAAGGGAAAGTTATATTTTGATAGGAAAATGCAATCATGTTTCTATAAGAAAAATATATATTTTTATGAACTAAAAAAATCTTTAAAATATATTATATCATAAAAGGAGTGAGTATCTTCAATAAGTGTTAATTCATTGATCATTCAAACATGAATACGTATTTAGAGCATTTTAAATGTCACAAGCATTACTAAACCAATTCCCACTTAACAAGAACAACTACCCAACTAAACATAACAACAAAATACCTCAAAAGAAGTAATGAAGGTTCCAGCTATAAGCTTGTAGGAGGGCAGATATCACTCTGTAACAAAATAGGACAGTTGTAGCAAGCTCCCAACAAGCTCTTCAGGGCCCAAACCACATGACCAATGGTCTAAACTAGATAAATCCTCAAGGTATCATCTCCAATCATCTTATTAGCAATGGTTCTTAGAGTGGATAGATCTGTTATGAATTGTCATGAAAAATATGACAAAAATCATCCATTTATAATTGATAGCAAAATGCAATTATGTTTCTACTTGCATACATTTTATATCTTCTATAACAAAAATGGAAACTTACCATAGCATGAGAGTGGATGTAGCAAAAATCTTGGAAAGAGGCCAAAAGTCTGAGGAAAAAGCATAATGTAAGTTAGATATGAGGAATGTATAACACAAGTTTAAAGATTAGGTGCAGAGAGCATAATATATAGGTGCAAAAAGATTTGTAAATAAGTAAATTTTTACCATTGTGAACATAATTAGTAGGGGAGAACTCTAGTATAATAAATAGCTTTAGTAGAAGATGTTGGAAGACTGCTTGTATGTCGATTGAGCAGTTGTCAAAGAAGAACTCTCTACAAAATGAAATATGCTTGTGTTTATAAACTATGTGCTGAAAGGGTTGATCTTGATAGTTATGCATATTTGAAGGAGGGCCTATAAATCAAATGTGGTAAGCGAGGAAGAGAATGGATACTCGAAGTATGAAGATATGTGTAAGCAATCAGGAATGTAGTCATTGAAAGAGAAAGGACTAAGTAATTAGTGAACATACTTGTATGTTTTGTTCCATTGAAAAGAAGAGCATTTCAAGTCATTGATGTTGATAGTGTTGACAATTGAGCTTCTTCACTGATCTTGTGTGCACCATAATGGCTTTGTTGCATGTGTGTGTATCTTTCTAATGTGAATGCAGGGTGGATATGAAGGCTGAAAAGTTGAGTGACTCTAGAAATTGTTGTGAACGTTAAGCCTTGTCAGTCAATGTTGCCAATGTCAATGGTGGCCATCTGAAGTGTAAGCCCCTATGATTTGTGGATGGTTAAGGACCATGCCATTTTAAGTGGAATTTGGTGTTGACCACCATGACTCATCGGGGTAATAAGGACATCTTTGGGATTGTTTGTATCCTCGACAGGCCCAATGTAATTCTTGAATCAAATAACAATGAACAAGGGGAGTTGGGGTGGTTTTTTGGTCTCCTTGTAGACTATTTTTTTTTACTGTACCAAGAGCTCCATTAACAAGGCTAGTATCAATCCATAGATTACAAGATAGCATAACCTTTTGGTTGACACAAAGTAGAATCTTAGGTTGGATTTGCTCATCATCTGGATTTGAGTTGAAAGAGCTCCTTGTTTGCTCTGCAGTGGTTGTGGCAATGGGTTGTGCTAGAGATAACAACTTGCACTTATTATGGAGTGAGACCTTTTCATTGGTTACATAAAGATGTGTGGATGATAATAAATTAGTTTTTTCTATAGATGTTAGTGTCGAGCTTGACCTTGACATTAACAATTGCCAATTTGCAATAGTAGGTTCATCCTTTCTTAAATTGCACAAGAGATCACAAAATAGAAGTTGAGTGGGATCCTTAATGGCTTGACGAAATATTTTGTTTAATGTAAAAACTATTTGAAAGCTTTGCCATAGTGTACCCTCATAGGAAGAAGAAGAGTACATAGGAATGTCTTTGACCGATGATAGCTGGTCGAGGTCTCCAAAGAGTAGGATTGAGCGGCCTCCAAACGGGTTGTGGTTGTTTGTTGGGAAATCTTCACGCAAGTGATAGTTAATGTGTTCAAGCAACTTGGGACTGATGAAGCTCATTTCATTTATTAAAATGTAGTGAACAAAGTGCATTTTCTCTTGGAAGCTTACTAGTGTTTGGCCTTGCAAGGGAGCCATCTCTTTGATGAGTATGCGAAGTGTAGAATGAATTGTTGATTCTCCAATGTTGAATGTTGCAACACCTGTTGGTGTGAGAAGTAATAGCAATATTTACCTATTTGGAGTTTAACAATTGAGTGCAAACCTGATTTGTTTAATTAGGTGTGACTTTCCAGTTCCTACAGTTCCTTGAACTATTATTTTGAGTGGTGGCTGGTAAGTGGTGGAGGATAGGTATGACAACACTAAATTCAGTGTTTCTTTTGTTCCAATGAAAAGTCATGTTGGGTATTTACAAAGGGTGGAAGGGGGACTTAATATGTTGTGTGGTTGAATCTACGAAGTTGGATGCTATAATGAGTTCTATTGGATTTATGGAATGAGTATTCTAGTCATGGTTAAGGTCTAATTCATGGTTACCTAGCATGTCAAGTGCATCCAACTAGAGTGGATGGCCTGGGTGAACACTTGACATTTAGATTGGTTGCTTTGATCTAGGGGTCCTGCATCGTTCAAAGAAGAATCAAGGTCTATATTGGAGGTTGTATCTAGTTGAGTGTGTCGTAAATGCCATAGATGGTAAGTGCATGCCATCCTCTCCCACTGTGCCACAATTTGAGTTGGTGATGAACCAAGGTCAATTGCAATGTTACAAAAAGGTTTGTAGAGAACCAATTCACTCCAACAAAAGTCATGGAAACTTGGGTCATCCTTTGGAGGAATGCTTGTGAAGTGGGGGGAGACTCGAGCAATTGCTTTAGAGGAACACTCTTTCCATTGGTTCACTTTACGAGATGTTTTGAAGCTCCATTTTTGAGTGACTTCAATCAATGGCAATGCCTCCAGACAAATATGGCGTGCCATGTATGCAACAATGTAGGTTGTGTGTGATGATGTAAATGTGGCTAAGAGTGGAACACATTGATAATTTTTTTAGTTTACATTTAAAGAAACAAACCTTTGGCTACATAAGCAAAGTGGTAGTTTTAATAAAAGGTGGCAACTTTCTTGTGCACTAATATCATGATCCACAAGGTTGTCAACAAGCATTTTCCTAAAAGCTATTGGTGTTGGCTTGTTAGGATCAAAATTTGTCAAAATAATAGAAAGCATTGCATGATATGTTTTGGATTTTCTTTATGCTTTAATTGCATATTTTGCTATATATTTGAGCACTGCATCTATTGAGAGAACGGGCCGGCAATCTACATTTGCACACAAAATAGAGAGGATAGTGGGGTTGCGAAGATTCACTCAATCATCATTATGAGTAGGGGTGTGCTTTGGATGGCCACTCTCATTTAAGAGGGTTGAATTGTCTTGCATGGTCCAAGGGGCTTTATAGCGGCACTCAACTATAGCTCCTTTTCTCCGCAAACATGTTTGAAAGGTACGTGTATGGTGATGAATGCAGTTGAGCAGTTCATTGTAGTCATGTGAAGGGGTGGAAAACATAATCATTCTTGTGTCCATTAAGCAGGGGTTGTTTAAGGTAGACCATGGAACTCTTTCATTTGAACTTTGGTGGGGACGCGGGTTCCAAGCAAAGACATATTTGTCAATGTAGTCGATTGCATTTTGTACTTATGTAAGATTATTCTATTGCAATTTGGCAATATCAAGTGCGTCTTTGAGCCAAAGGAAACCATGGACATGTGCAGAGGGGTAAAAGTACAAACCTATGTCACACTTTGTAAAGGAATCAGCCAACAGTAAAAAAAATTATGAACTTCGACCACATAAAAGTGGTCTTTATGCTTTGAATTTCAAAATGGTGTAAACTAATGAAATGTAGAACTTTTTATGAAGTTTATTCCTATAATTTTTTAAATTTTTTTAAATATTGTTTTCATTATGTTTTTATCAATTTAAGTACAAATTATGGAATGCTGAAAATTTCAAAAAAGAGTGACTTCACGAGCCGTCAAGAAACAAATTAAAAAAAACTTTATTTCTCCCTAATTTTTTTTCTCCAAATTGGTAACTTCCATATCTTGTGCATGGAAAAAAAATCAAATTTTGATGTATATTTTTCTCGTAATAACGTTTTATAGTCAAACATGCCAGAATTTGATAGTTTTCACGAGCCGTCAACTATTTTCAATTTTTTTAATCATTTTCAAAAAATAAATTATACACTTTTGAAGAAGACTCTCTCCTCATGTGCCCCATATAAGTTTTAAAAAAAAATAATATGTTTTACTTTTTAAAAAAAATTCTAATAAGCCTCTTTTTTAATTTTAACAACCTACTTGCATTATTTTAAAAATAAAATATATTAAAACTAATCAAAATATTAAAAAAATTATATATTTGGATTCACCACTCTAAGCTCTACAAAAGGGTATTTTTCTCTTTTGTAGAAAAATCATTCTAACTGGAGAAATACTCTGCCAAAGTTGAATGTTTCAAAAATTTCTAAAAAAAAAGGTGAGTTAGCTGCAAGTAGGATGCCAACTAGACATGCTCGACCAAGTATGTTTTTGTCAAGCATGTTTCAGTCGAAACATATTCGACCAAAAATTTCTTGATATTTCCAAGCTATAAATACCAGATACACTCACTATTTTCATGTTTTTGGCCAGACATATTCGATCGAGTGGCTTTTGGCCAGAACCTCTTTAGTCGAAAAGGTACCTGCCACATCGGTGCCACATGGTTTCAGTCGAAAGCCACTCATCCGAATATCTTTCAACTAAAAATAGTTCGCTTGGAACTATTTATTTGGTTGAAAGTGTGACACACTATTATGCTTTTACCCAGAGCCACGATGTTGCCATTCATACCTAGACACAAGAGATGTTATTAAGCAAATGATGTATGAAAGAAGTAAATATAAATGATGTGGAGTATGTTTACCTATACCAATAGTCATTTATGCAAAGACTCTTCTCCAAAACCTCCTCACGAAATGTAGTAAATCTATGATGCATGTAAAGTGCATTGAGGTGTGGGTTTTGCACTATATTTTGGATCCTCCATTGAGCATTTGTAGTAGGATTTGTTGGTGCGGTAGACGATATGGAATTGTGTAAGTCTGGCCATTTAGTATCTGTTGCACTAAGGGTGAAGAATAAAGTCGAACAACCAACCTAAATAACCATGTTAGATAGCTCCCCCCTACAATGAGTCCAAAAGGGGCGTGTACCATTAATTTTTGAGCCGAACCGCATAACTTGGTCTGCAAGATGTTCATTGGGGAGGTCCTTGAGTCTTTGGCACAAGGAAAATATTGTTGTTGGTAGTCTACTTTCCAAGTGTTTTCAAAAAAATATAAAAGTTGTGGCCTGGCTATGGTGACACATAAGAATATTAAGTATGAAGTATCTAAACCATGGGTGTTGGTCAAACCTATTATCATGGTATCGAAGAAGATGGAGAGCATATTCATGTAGTTTGACCTATTTCATATTTTTTTGATTGGATGTAGCTCTGCCCTTTGGAAACAATGTCGAGAATGCCATAACAAGCAATCCTTCAATGGTGCATTCATTGAGGGGCATAAGAGAAACTGGTGGCCAATCAATAGTAGGAGTTAGGCGTCCTTCCCATAACTGCAACAAGGCTCACAATTCTTGCACTTTTGTACGTGCGGGGGGCAGGTTTGACACAAATGATGTTGTTGCTTGCACATTCTCTTGCAATTGTTCTTCGGTTTTATTATTTGTTTCCATGAAGCTAACATCAAAGGGTCTAAAATTGAGGTTGTTGCATTTAGAAGGTCAGAGATGTCAATGGAGGCAATAGCCAAGCATAAGAAAGAGACCTCATCTAATTGGACATATTTTTAGTAAGGGTCATTACAAATCTTATATTGTAAAGCCTCGTGAACATGTGCTCTGCAAACATAGAAAATGTACTATTGGGAATCAACATTTTTTTAATTACTGAGTATGTCTAGGTCATGTATATGACGTGGCAAGTAATTTGCAATTACTGTAATATCTTGGGGAAAACAAATAGTGTGGCCACTGTATTTTAGTTGTCCCCCTCATGCATAAGTAACTTGGAGGACAGGGCTAACTCTTGATATAAGCATCTCCTTGATCTGAGATAGGTGTTGTAAACAAGCAAGATACTCTTCAGGGTCCATGGTGTTCCACTTTGAGAAGCGATTGACATTTTTTTCTAAAATGCATCTTGAACAAGCAGTACTACCATTTAATAGCCTAGTTTTATTCCTGGATATTGTTCCATGCATACTTGGCATGTTGATATGTTTGATAGGCTATCTAACTTCAAATGAAAGGAATTCCCAACAATGTAATAGTTTACAAGAAATAGTGGAGGATGGTGGTTTTGGGAGGGTGAACTAGGGTGTAATATAGACTACATTTGAGGTGTGGGTGGATGCAATGGGGTGGGGTTATTAGAAAGACAAGGTGGGGATGTGGAGGATCTTGCAAGGTGATTGTGACGGTTTTCTCTTCTTCATCCATTAATAGAATCCTTATTTGCATGGTATCGTAATCGTTGCAGATGATTATGATGAGATCACTATGCTTCCATACTTTTAGCTTGATTTTCCATGATAGGGGTTGTTGAGGAATAGAGCAATGCAATATTATTTACAATAGTTAATGAAAAAGTTGAAAGAACATGTATAAGTTAGGTGTGTAAAATTAGTAGGAATAACACTTGAAGTAATAATCCTTTGAATTGACTAAAAATTAATTGGAATAAATAGCTTTTAAAAACAAGAAATCATATTTCAAAACATGTGCACAAGATAACATTGTTGTATCAAAAAAGACTTTGTATTCAATTCATTTATAATTGTAGGCACACATGGTTACATATGGTGGTATTGACAACAACAAAAGTTGTACAACATAAGCAAAGACTATATAGTATTGTGGAAAGTAAGAGGTACATGAAAACTTTAAACATGTTTTATCATTGTAATTACACAACTTTGTATTTCTTTCCTAGCAAATGAATTCATTATGATGGCCACTTCAAAGAAAACTTGGTGCCCAAGAACTTGATCCAACATGTGTTTAGCAACAAGAAGTTCTACCAAAAGTAGCTAAAAATTTTCAACGAATACTCCAAACAAGTTGTTTGTGGGTCCTTTGAATGTAGTGACTTTAAGAAGAGCACCTGTTCCATCATCCAAATCCACTTTTACCATGTAGCTAAAATCACATCTAGGGAGATCAATAGAACACTTTGGGAAATGAAAGATATTAGGGTTCTTTTGTACAACCTTCTTCTTAATTTCTTATTGCCCACCATAAGAGGACAAGAGAGGTAATAAAAGTTCTCCAAGTGGACTTTTGATATGCTTGCTTTTATGCAAACATTTCTTATTCCAATAGAGTTTGTACTATTGATCAATGTGATGTCAACTGGATTTGCAAACATATTGGAAGAAAGATGATCTATTGAGAGGGAAAGGAAGGGTGTTTCATTCCCTATAGTGGCATACTAGTCATGCAACGTTGAGGTTTCTAATTGTAAGATGGGGTTAAAAATAAAATAGCATAGACAAAGTGACAACCAACACTACTAAGCTATTAAACCACATCCAAACAAGAGAAAACAATGAAAACATAAGGAAACTAAAACATCAAATCGAAATACTCCCCATGCTTGAACTTGAATCACTTCTCTTGCTCTCCTATTTCTCTTTTTCCAAATATGCCCTCAGATTTGTAGTCTAACTTGTGCAAATACCTGCAAATTGTAAGTAGAATGTTGGAGAAGAATAGCTGTTAAGTTGAAAATGGAGAAGGAAGGTTGCTTTTATAGACAACCTTTCAAATGGATGGTTGAGATTAATCCTCTAGAAGGATTCCAGGATCAATGGTCCAGAATTGATGCACCAAGAATATGTTATTCTTGGAGGAATCATGGCAAGCAGACATGCAGGGTCATGCAGGCTATGATAGGGACATGTGTAGACTATGACATGAAATAATGATAGGGTATCTTTGACCAAGTGGAGGTGCATAAATAATTTATTTTAAATAATTTATTCAAAATGGAGGAAAATGACAAGTGGCAAATAAATAATTTATCCAAATTATTTATTTAGATAAAATGACAAAAGGAGCATTTAATTAAATTAATCAATTTAATTAAATGGGGAGGTGGAAATTAGACATGGATAATTAATTTGAATTATTTATCCAAAAGAGAGAAATGAAACACAATTAAATAATTTTGACAATTATTTAATTATAGAAGAATAAAAGGTCAAATAATGATTATTATTATTATCTAACTATAGATGAAAGATAAATAATTAAATAAAAAATGATTTATTTAATTATTGAATAAAGGGATATATTAGCGACACAATTAAATAATTTTAATTGATCAATATAGAATAAAGATGAGAAGGTGAATTAATTAAATAATTAAAAATTATTTAATTAATAGAGGAATGCAGTCAAACTTAATTGAATAATTAAAATTATTCAATTATCGAATGACAACGACCAAGAAAAATGATGCTTGTGGACTTGGGACATTTTTGACTGTCTACACTAACTGTTTTGGATTTATTACAATTGTAGTTGCAAATATAGTATCAAGAGCTTTTCCATGCTAGGAGGTTATACATCTAGATTTGATCAAGATAATTGGAGGGTTTGGTAGAAGAGGTAAACTAGATAATTATTTTCCTTCAAATTTACAATGAAGAACCCAAAGTGTAACATCAATGGTCAAGCATGACATGTCTATGATTGTTGCATTACACTTGACTGTTTTGGTTTCATCTCTCTTACGAATGGTTGATGTAGGGGAGATAGATAAAAGTATGCCAAGAACATCAACAAGGGAATTAATAGGCGGTGATAGTAGGGAATCTATGCTCTTGATATGCAAGCTACACATGGGGATTGTAGAGTCTACACATGGTGAAGGAGCAATTGTTGATGATTTTTGTAGGAAAATTTCAAATGGATTTGTCGAGTTACTATGTTTTTTATTAGCAACTTGTATGCGATCATTAGAAATAATGTATAGACTATTAGAGTGCACAAAATTGTAGAACTCATCAACAAGTTCATTGAAGCATGCGACATGTATTTCGGTGCCTTCTTTGTCAATGAGGTCAAAACCAAAAACTTTTCCTTCTTGGTCAACATTGTGAAACTCATGGATTAGACTCTTTGTTAATGCTCTACCCTCAATAGACCAACACTTATAGTACTGATTAACGCTGCACATCTGATCCTGACTACTAACACCATTTCATCCTAAATCATCCCTCAGTCTAACCATTTAATCAAATTCCCTTGTTTGATTAAATTCATCAATTTTCCTCCCTTAATTAATTAAATCATTTATTTGATTGTCATTCTATTTCATTAATTAAATCAATCAACCTAATCTAATTATCTCTATTTAATTAAATAATTCATTTTATTTGATTAAATCTTTAATGTCATTTTATTGAATTAAATAAATTAACATTTGTTTGATTTAATCTAACTTTCACCTTTTTTAGTTAAATAAATCAAAAATATTTATTTAACTATCTCTAAATCCTTTTCTTCTCATATTTGATTTAAATAAATCTATAAAATCTAAATCATTGTGTCACATCATTTTAATCCTCATTAAATTAATTAATCCTAAATTAATTTAATCTTAATCCATGTCCCATCCTCTAGCTTTTGCAACTTGCACATGAAAATAGATTTAATTCATTTATTAAATCTCTATTTTCTCTCAAAAGGCATAAAAATGGAATATTCCTCAAATTTGAATTCAAAATCCAAGTGGACTTTGTCCTTCCAACAAGACATTTACTCCACCTAATAAGTCCTTTTTCCTTGAGCCAAGTAGCATTCAATGCATTTTCTTTCCCTCTTACATGTCATTTCAACAATTTCAAAATCCACCTAATTGCATTTATTGACACATTCTTCAAAACTTACACATCCTTCATCCATCCATCTTTTGACAAGTGGCACCTTGCCATTGGTTGAATGTTAGTCCCACATTGCTCCATTTTGGGCATCTCTCCAACTTGACATTCTATAAATAAGAAGCTTTATTCCTCATTCTATCATCCACAACTTGAGTAAACTTACTATACTCAAATTCATAACAATTTTCATCCATTTTCATCCAATCTTAGCTAGGTTATGCAGATTTTTATCTTGGAGCACATTGAAGGTCTTCATCAAGTGGATCACTCTTCATCATAAATCATCTTCATCAAATCATTGGAGTTGGGAAAGGGCCAATTTTCACATCAAATTGGCACCAACTCCTTCAAGAGATTAAGAGTTTGCTTTGTATTAGAATAGGATTTGATATCTTTGTTTTAAGTTTGTTGTGTTCTTCATTTCATTCCTTTTATTTTGCATTCAAATGGATTTCTTGAGGAATCATGGTTTTAACCTTGCATTTGATCTAATCTATTGATTGTTTGTTGTGTTTGTGCAGGTTGGGAATCTTGGTTCACAGTATGGGGTCAAAGATTTGATGGGAAGTATTTCAGAAGGGGCTATGGTTGGTTCTTGGGTAGAGATTACATCTTGTTGTAAACCAATTGGGCCTTGGGAGCTAGTAGATGGAAAATGACTTGTAGCCTACAAAAGAGGAGTTGGAGTGCCAACGAGCGCTACTTTATTTGAGACCATTTCAAGACTATTGATAATTATAGCCCTTCAATCAAACGACATAAATGGTTTAGGAAAATGACATCAACGAATGAGAGTAATATTAAAAAGTAGAGTGTGGTTGGATGTACCTGTATTTGTCGAACACCTTCAATGTATATTATTTAAGGTGGACAATTGACCTAGTGACCATAGCTTCTTCAACAACAAGATTGTTGAACTAGCTGGGAAGCAAAGTTGGATGGGTGTGGACACCATCAGAGAGTTCAACCTAGTATTTAACACCTATTGAATGAACCTATTGTATAGCATCTATGGATGTAACCTATAATGAAGGGTCAAGATTGATGAGCCTAGTTTTTGGTATAGTTTAGGTAAAATCTATAGTCTATTTGCTCATTGATGTCATGAATTTTGATGCTTAAGTGTTGACATTGGCATAATGTTTCCCTTAAACCATTGATATTTGATATTACCCTATCTCTACAGGCTTTAATGATATTTGGCATAGTATGTGGGTCATCTATGTTGATTTTGCATGTGATTAATGAGTGTTTCTTAGAGTGGTTAATGATGTGCAGTTATTGTGCGTATTAACCTTGGACTATAGACTTAATACATCAAGTTATGGAGGACATCGCCAACTGGGCATGCACCATAACGTCCAGTTGAGAAGCCACTCCAGGTCAAAGGTAGTTGGCAACAAAGATTCTTCATGCAACCAAATTTAATCACCTTGTAGTGGACCTTAATGATCGAGCATGCATGGGTGTTACTATTGTGTTGAATCTGCACTTGACTCGCATGTTTGTCTAGATTCCATGCGCATGTGACCACCATTGCTCCACTTTTCCTTTCTTTCCCTAAATGGTGTCCTCCTAGTCATCGAGTTGACTGCTTTGTTAGTTGTAGTATAAATAATAATTTGATGCTCCTTCTTCAGGAGGTTACACGATTTTACATTATACTCTCATTTTCAGTGATACAAATATATTACTCTTTGTATGCGCAATTTACAGTGAATGAAAATAAAGTTCTGAGTTTGAACATCTAAGTTGCTGTTAGTATAGAGGATACTTATCCAAGGGGGCCCACTTGGTGAGTAATTTGTTCTCTTAGTTTAGCAGTAGTTTAGTATTACTTGTCGTTTAATGCTTAGTTTGAAATCTGGCATTGATTGTTCCTGCAGCCACTAGAAGTCCATTCTGTGTTTGTTCCTGCAACCGAAGTAGACAGAGTAGTCCCTGTTTGTTGCTTAGATCTTTCATTCTCACTTTGCATTTTAGTTCAGCATAATTGTTGGCTGATGTTTAGTATTCGCTTTACTTCCTTTTCAACAGTTTACTTTCAGTATTGTGTTTCTTAGTTGTAGGACGTAGTGACTACTTGAGCCCCTAGTGCACATACAGTGCCAATCCATTTCAAGTTCATGTCCTTGGGTTGACAAGTTAAATGCACCTTCATATTGGTTGAATGACTATTCAGGTTTGATGTCCAATCTCTAAATTGTGGCTGTAGAAGCCAAGTTATGAAATCATTGTGGGAGGCGGACAAAGATCAAACATGCCTATAAGAATTTCATCAATGACATTTGGAGTTAGAGTTTCCATTAAGAAGGTGAAAGCAAGTTGAAGTTCTACACTCACAGGAAAGTTGTGAGTGTTAGAATTAGCTATTATGACAAGTCAAATAAAGGTGCTTCTTAATTGTATGATTGTTGTTAATGGGGAAAACCATAATTGAGAGGTAAAGAAGGGAACCGTAGGCTTGATAATATATAGCCACATAGTTTATCTACATGTTTATCAAACCAATGGTTTGTGAATGGGTTAAATTTAATGCAAGCTATATATTATAAGACTTTCTTCGAGTTTTCCATTTGAAAACAATATTTATCGATGTATTACATGTTTAGTTTTTAAGATTTACAAATACCTACAAATTTGATATGGAAAAAAGCATTTAAGTAATTAGTGAAGTTTAATTTGAAAGAATGAAAATTGAAAAAACACAATTTATTTGCATGGTAAACAAATATATTTGTAATATTGAAGCTCTACTAGGAAAAGAAAATACAGGGAAAATTTGCAACATTTTCTTGTTCAAGACAATATTTACAATGTTTTATATCGGAAAGGTGTATTAGACACGACTATAGAAGGCTATCTTGTTTCTTTACATTGCATCCATAAGTAGGCATAGTATAGGCACAAAAAAAAACTTATAACAGACTAAAGGTTGTCAAGGTAAATCTAGAACGCAACAATTATCGTAGGTGTTGCAACAGTATTATAGTGTTGATCATATTTAAGCTCCCTTAGGAAATTACACAATCCCTCTATTTTTGTGCAGCTGGATTGGTAAGTTGGCACTGAGGCCTGTAGCATCTCGACATCCAATTCTTTGATAAGACTTGTTGTCTGGAATGCAAGTTTGAGTTTGTCAATGATTTCATGGAAACTATTAGATATAGTTGCAGTGAGATATTGAATGGTTGTGTGAACTGTGTCATGTTTATTAACAATAGACAATGACTTTGATATTACCAGTGTTGGATGCATTGGAATGGAGGGGATTGGTTGTATAGGAGTATTTCAATGTGTAGCCATGACCTGGCATGAGTGGATGAAATATATGTATAAGTTGAAGTACAACATAAGAAGGTAAGCATGTAAATGAATGAGCAAAACATGATAATTAATTACAAAGGAATTAACAAATTACAAGTAGTATGTATTATATGTTGCACTTTAAAAACACATCATAAAACAAATGTTTCAATTAAATATATAACAAATATTTATGATAAATGCAATCTATATCTGAATTTGGTAGTACAAATAATTGATTATATGATGATGTATCTTAGTTTCTAGGCTATGACTGGTTGATTTGGATGTTCTAATATTTGTGGTTGTCCTTTCTTCAGTATGCACACTTGATGTTAAATAATTATGATGCTATTTGTGTTACTATCAAGTCTGTTGTAGGGGTTGTAAGCTATTTGTGTTACTTCTGTTGTGTGGGTTGTAAGCTATTTGTCTTAGGGGTGTGACATATCATTCAGTGAAGGAAAAGAAAAATATTAAGGAATATGTTTAGTTTGAATGTTTATTCTTCACAAAAATAACAATTACAAATGGTAAGAATCTGCATCAGTAATGGCCCATTTTAATTTGGCCCTAAATGTAGAACATAACACAACCATACATCATGATAAAAAGACTATAATGAAAATCAAATTGTTAGGAGACTATATAAGTACACTGCTTATTGTAATTATGGATCCATAAAATGGTGATCAACATGCTTGCCATACCTTGATAATTCATAATATCAATCTTAGGATGACCTACACTTTTGTCTCCCTTTCTTATTCAACTTGACTACTTTTATGCCTTCTATTTACTTTTGATGCTTTCTATTTTCTATTTTATGTTTTCAGCATGTTCTATCAATATGATGTGTTTTTCATAAAGCATTTAGTTTCCCTCTATGTTTGTTGTGTTCTGAAATTGTGATGATTTAGAAAGCATAGGTTTATGACCCATAGGTAGGTCATCCTGATTTTGGCTATTTTAATTTCTCTCTTTCTAGAGTACTTAGATGAAGTTAAATTTGTTGAGGATAAGGCTTGCTGAAACAAAAAGCAAGAAATTAAAAACCACCAAATAAACATAAAATTCATTTCACAAGTTCTAAAAATATGTACGTGAAGAAGCAAATAGGGATCTAACACTATGTATTACAATAATATCACATATGAAAATAGCAACAAATATATAAC
Organism: Sequoia sempervirens; assembly: GCA_007258455.2. Lineage (NCBI taxonomy): Eukaryota > Viridiplantae > Streptophyta > Pinopsida > Cupressales > Cupressaceae > Sequoia > Sequoia sempervirens. The sequence continues at coordinate 1,104,285,575 of VDFB02271358.1, read as the reverse complement.
ATATGTATTACATATAAAATTCATTTCACAGTTAAAAAAATCTATTCTCTTGATAGATAGCAACAAAAGTGTTTATAAATAAATACAACACAACACAAAATGATCTGGTGAGTGACTTACCACAAGATGAAGCACAATATGTGTCTTGTTGTCAACGATGTAGAACGATAAAATGGGTAGAAGTTGCTTAGAAGTGAGGCAAACCAAAAACCAATCTCCGTAGAGCTGCTGCTTCAATCTATTCACAATAAAAAAAACTAGATCTAAGTATATCAAAATTTACAACTACCTTATTTCAAATTCCCAATTACCAAACAATGCATGCAATTGCACTATCAATATAAAAAAATAGGCTTTTCATTGACAATCAAAAGTTTTGATTAAAAGGAAAAACAGGTTTTGAAGGGACCCGAAACTCTTTACAAAAGAGTTACCAACAACTGCTGAAGGAATAAATCATTCAACCACCAGCAACAACCCAACCATAAAAAAATCGACCAACAAGGGAGCCAAAAAAAGAACATCAACTAACAACCAACGACTCCCAACAACAAAACAACATCAAAAAAACTGTCCAGAAAACAAAAAACAAAACAACAGAAAAATACTAGAAACTAATGAAGGCCACCCAGAGTTTTGGCCATTTCAACTTGCTGAGACTTATGTTTTTCAACCATATCCAATAGTTCCTATTTTTCAGCATCAAACACTTTTTTCCACTCTCCCGACCCTCTCCCAACCAACACCTTGTCGTCAGCCTTGAGGGCTTTTTTTCCCTTACCCTTAGTCACATGATCTGTCTCCGTGAGTTCAGAGAAGTATACCCACTCTTCCCTAAGTTGACTAATTTTCTTGAAGAGAGTCTCCAAGGCTTCAATGCTATTCTCACCTGCAGTAACTTTCTAATATCATTATTTAAACTTGTAACATTAGCCTTGAGGGCTTTCAGTCTATCCTCGCACTATTCCTTAAACTCATTATGAGAGTGTTCCAACTCCATGAATCTGATTGACAATCAAAAGTTAAAATTGAAAGAAATTCAAATAGTAGATATCAAATAAATTCACTACCACAATATTACCGAAATTCTCATCCATTGCAATCTATACTAAGTTGTCCTAACAATGGTACTAAACCCCTCTTTACCAGACCAATAAAGGCCAAATTTGGAACCCATAAACTTTCATGTTCTATGTTTTTAATTGTTGTTGAAGACACATTGCAGTGTATATAGCGTGACTAAAGACATGATTCATATTTTTGTCCAACTTCGATCATCATTTCTCTAAGTATGGGTATGAATCTCTCAAAGATATGTGCATATTCTTTCACTCTTGAGGGTCTACAAGAGGAAAATATAATGAGATGGGACATGCCTATATCCAAGTCCAATAGAGACAGTACAATGATTGAAAGCTTAGATCAAGGAAGTTAAACTAGAATAGGTATAACCACAAAAGATAAAAGATGAAGGGGAAGAAAAGACCAAGGAGGCTTTGGAAATTTTATAATTAGATCTCTGCCAAGCTATTGCATAAGCAATAAATGCTAAAATTGAGTTTTGGATTGCCATTAGGATGCACAAAAGACAAATTTGAAGTTGAAAAAATGAAAGCTTTAATTGAAGTCACATAATCTAAGTTTGAAGCAATGCTTAGTGAGGCTAGGTTTGAGGAAAAGCACGATAAATAAGCAAAGCTTTTTTCACATAGTTTCATTATGCGTGAGGGACTTGCAACTGGACAAAAAGGACATGATTTTTCATCCTGTTGTTGCATGAAAGCTTTAATTGAAGTCACATAATCTAAGTTTGAAGCAATGCTTAGTGAGGCTAGGTTTGAGGCAAAGCACGATAAAGAAGCAAAGCTTTTTTCACATAGTTTCTTTATGCGTGAGGGACCTACAACTGGACAAAAAGGACATGATTTTTCATCCTGTTGTTACATGCTCTACTACACAACTATCATCCACATAAACTATTTTGTTTCACAAGGAGCATGAAGTTCTCATTATTGTTTTAAAAATGAATTCCAAGGTCTGAGCACTTTCATGCACAGTAAAATAAAGATCCACTAAAAGTATTACATTTTTTTCTCAGGATAAGGAATGGGCTTCATGTTGCGCCTTTTCTATTTAAAAATATTCTAACAATAAAAATGACTCAACTTCTAGATGGCATGGTGAAGGGGACAAATATGGTGAAGGAAGATATGAGGATACATGTTGCTGACCCTAAAGGAGGAGTTGAAAAAATAAAGAATGATGTTGTAGCAAAAGCATGAAGATTGTGGAGAATAAGGATGCATGTGGGGATAGAGTTGCAACAGAAAAGTCAAAGATAAACAAGATTCTCTAGTAGAAGGAAGAAAAGATGTTGTAGGAGTGGAATTTATAGAAGAAAGAGATATAAAAGAAGGTAAATTTTGTTATTTGAAGGATATGAAGGAATTAGTTAAAACTTAAAAGAGAGCAACAATGTGAAGAAGCATACATGGAGGAGTTTGCAAACAAGATGATAATGGAAGAGAAGAAAGATAAAAAAAAATTGAATTTGTATAATCTTGTTTATGCTGATTTGTATACTTGTGTTGTAGGGAGATTCTTTATGGGAATTATTCAGTTGAATGCAAAAAGAATGAGGTGGAAGAAAAGGGTGATTAGTGTAGAAGAAGGATGTAGTGAGGAAATAAATATGACAAACTTTATGATGATAGTAGTGTTAATTTGTGGGTAGGAAAAATGGAGAATGGAGAGAAAGAGATGTGTGACTTAGTTTTATCATGAAGATTGAGTCAAGTCTTACACTTGAAAAGTTGTTGTGTGGAGTATTTACTGAGAAGGAATGCGTAGAAGAGGTAGTGAGAATAGATTGGAGAGAAAGATTTTGGTGGAGGAGAAAAATGAAGAGAAACATGTTGGTTTATGGTGGATTCAAGTTTACGAGAGATGGGAAGAATGCTAAAAGAAATTGACAGAAAGAAGTAGGATTTATTTCAACCAAGTGTTAGGAAGAAGGAAAGGATAAAATCTTCTAAGTTGTTTAGACAACTGTAGGTGTTTTAATTATGGTGGTGCCCTCCTCAATGAGGACTTTATTTCCTTAAAATTTAAAATATTGGAAATTTGCAATTTTGGAAGGAGGCGTGGGAAAGGAGAGGGAGTAAGGCATTGAAATAGGAGAGTAAGTCACCCATTTATTGGGGATTTTAATATGTTTATCTGCAGTGTTGAAGATTGAGTAAGGAGGAGCTAGAAGAGAATGAAAATCATCCCATCTTTAGGAGATTTTCAAAAAATAGAAAAGTAAGCTTTAAAATGTGACATCATTGAAGTGAGGAGAATATGCCTTGTTTGGACTATTTAAAACAACAAAAAATCTTTAGAAAGGGGTTGTGATGGAGTGAGAGGATGAGATCCAGTGTTTGGAAGTGTTTAAAGAAAAGAACTAGATGGAGAATGTATTAGTAAAGTAAAGAGATCTGTTGTATTTTGTGATGATTTCTAAAATAGAATAAAGCAAGATTAAAATAATAGTTATCGATTTGTATTTTAAAGAGCAATGAAAGTACCACCCAAGTTTTGAAAGACCAATAAAATACCATTATATGCTCTTTGAAATGTGTATGGTTCGAGTTGAAACCATAGAGGGTAACTTTAAATCAATGAAAGGAGATTCAAATAGTAACTGTGAAGGATCTTAGCAACAAAATGCTTCAAATTCTCAGAGTTTTTAAGTTACAAATTCATTTTTATTGTTCAATCACACATACAATAGTGTTTTTGCATTTCCCATCCTCTGTTATTACCTTGGATGAGAGGGATATTTATTGGGCATGGGAAGAGAGGAAGGGGGATGACATCGCCATACCTAGGGCACCAAAATGTTGGCTTGTTGTAGACAAAAAAAATTTGGTGCATCTACCAGGGGGACCAATAAGTCAATGAAGGAAATGAACATGTTAGGGGGAAAGGTATGAAGTGAAGGCCATAATGAATGATGGAAACGTTTGGCTATAAAGAGAGGAATGCTTGCCAACTTCTGGCATCGATGGAAATGCTAATCTCAAGAAAAAGAGTGGGGGAAAGCAAAGGGAAGAGGACTGCTGGACACCATCACTATTTTGGGGGGGGGGTTGCATTCAAGCAATTTTAACGCAAAATAATAAACAACATATCGCTATAGCTGCTGCTTCAATCTATTCACAATACACAAAAAGTAGATCTAAGAAGTGGCTAGAAAGAAATAAAGCTCCACGCAAAAGGATCTGTCAAGTGACTCACCACAAGATTTGGCACAAAATGTGTCTTGTTGTCAACGATGCCAATGAGAAAAGCTATGCAAAGGTCGAAACCCTACCACCATAGGTTTTTGTAAAATGAGATGAACCTAGATTCTCCCTACAACTACTGCTTCAATCTATTCACAATAAACAAAGAGGAGGTCTAAGAATATTGGAATTTATAGCTACCAAATTCGTGCTTTAGTTCGAAACAAGATTTTGCTGGAAATGAAAATATGGATCAATATTTGAGTGAAATCAATTTACGATTTGGGGCATTCTATTAAAGGGGTAATCAACTGACCTCAAATTATGTCATGCTGTTAAGGATGCCGATATTTACATCTTCTGCAATAACTCTTGTGCCGATATTTACATCTTCTGCAATAACTGCTATGCCAATATTTGCATCTTTTGCAATAATTGCTATGTTGATACTTACATTGCCACCCTCACACAAGTGGAGAAGCGAAAGGTCAAAACCAGTGAGGAAGAGTTTGGAGGAGCGAAGAAAACAACTGGGAAAAATGATGAACTGTTGGGATGCATTTCATCTTAGTCCATTACCTCTCAACCAATCTGCACTGTCGGACATGAAAAGGGCTCACAAATACTAAGTGTGGGGATGCCTTTAGTGCAATAATTTATTATTCTCCCAAAATAAACAAAAATAGACATTTAATACTAAGCATGGGGATGCCTTCAGTGCAATAATTTATTATTCTCCCAAAATAAACAAAAATAGGCATTTATGTGAATTTCACCATTACAATTTATTTCTAGGTAATTTCAAAAATATATTTTCGTACATAATTTTTTTTTTTTATGTGACAAGAGTGTCCCCACGACTTAGCCCAGATTAACCCCCCCATGCGAGTGGACGCCATAGCCCGCATACAGGCCCACCAATCAACCTAGAGAGCGAGGGGGTTGAACCAAAGACCTATGGGGAGCAAACCCATGGTCCAAGCCAACTCCACTTCCGAACAAACTCACATAAAATATTTTTCTTACCTGTGAAGTATCCGTCCAAAAGGAACTTGAAATATTTATAACAACCAATTACTTGAAGGTGGCCTCCACGTTGTCAACCCGCGCCGCCCTACCTTTCCGCTAAATTAAAAACCCTCAATTTATTTCATGCGGAAGGTTGGGAAAACCTCCGCTAAATTAAAAGCCCTCAATTTATTTCACGCGGAAGGTTGGGAAAACCTCCGCTAAATCTAGCGGCAACCAATTTTTCTCCATTCACCGCCTCGAAAAATCCCTACTGACAAGAAAAATGCTCTTTCTCTGTTATTTGACTGGAATTATTCTCCGCTTTTTTGGGCAGGAAAAGCTGTAACACACGCACACGCTAGTATTATATTCATCATCATTTTGTCTCGGAGCCTGTAGGCTCACTAACGGAGGTTGTGGCTTTGTGTCTATCCATGAGCCAATATGCATATAATTGCTGCGGCTTCTCTCCTTAGAGCGACTCGAACACCGGCCCTCTTTAGCACTAGTTTTGCTCGTGCAATTTGTACCGCCCCATCTAATAATTTTTCTCCGTCGTCTTTTCAATCTGTTGCTGCTCTGCGAGGTTTCCGAACTCCGGTCGTAAGGAGCGTCGAGAGCGCTCCTTTATGGTTCGATCGGTCGCGGTTCGAATCGCGGCGGGGGTTTTATAGCTGGAATAAGACTAGTTTTGGTTTGAGAGGTGCTGTTGCTTCAGCAGCTGCTATTCTCAGCCCTGTCGAGCGCAAAATTTCCACCATGGGTAAGCGGAAATCAAAGTTAAAGGTTTCACGTTTTGTTTTTTAATCTTTGCGAGAAAACTATACAAGGCGCAGATGCATGCCTTGATGTTTGGAATGGATCTGCTCTGTTTTTATTATGTTTTGAAATAAAATCTAGAGACGAAAATTCCGCCGATCTATTTGTTGTTCATTTGATCGTTGGTCCGTACGGCTCTCTTTCTTTTTAATCTTTAAGTTATGGAGCACTTTATATTCTGTTACATCTGGTTCTCACTTTTAGCTTTTAAGATTATATACCGATAAATCTGGTTTTCATTTTTTGAACTTTACCGTAAAACCATACATAACACTTTATTTAACGATACATCTGTTTTTCATTTTTATTTTTAAGATCAAACTGTAAAGAAGCCTTTATATTCTGATCCATATGGTTATCATTTTTATCGTTTATGATTAAATCTACTCATTGACACTTAATATATGATATAACTTTGGTTTATAACTATAAAATTTGTTTATAATTTTTTTGCATGAATTAGTCGTGTAGCTTGTTTTCAACCGAATAATTTGTTCTGTAATTTTTTGTTGCAAGCAATTAGTATTAGTGTAATAATAAAGTGATGAAAAAACACAAGCAAACCTCATCACCAATTTATTTTTCAGTAATTCTTTCATTTAAGCTCTGCTTAGTTACATTTTATGCTGTTATAGCATTAGCAATCCTTTGACATTGTTTGATATGTTGGTGCAGCAACTGAGAGTGCTTACAAAGACATCTTGACCAGCCTTCCGAAACCTGGTGGGGGCGAGTTTGGAAAGTACTATAGCCTTACGGCTCTCAATGATCCAAGGACAGGTATACTCATTTGGTTTTTGCCTTTCCAATTGAAAGCTTAATGATGGATTCTACTTCTGTGCATACAAACCGCAAAATGCATGAACTTTCTTTAAACAGATAGGATTGTCATAGCTTGCAGATTATATATATATTTATATATGAAAGCATTTGTGTTTTATTTTTGTGGGCCTAAAAATGGAGAATGCAACCTTTTGTAATATATTGTATTCACAATTCGGTTTCCTGTTGCCACTTTCCATTCACTATTTTAGATATTTCTTTAAATCAAATATAAGCCTTGTTACACTTCTGGATGGGTTTCAACTTTCACCATCTGTCTTTGGAAAAACAACCTGTCTTTGGAAAAACACACTTGATAATTTATCTCTAAAACATGTTAAATTTTTTGTTTTTGTCTGGTATAAAAGTTCTTTTGATTGAAATCATTTTGCATCTAGCCTGTGGGAATTAATGCATGGACTTCACACATTCACATTTCTGTGCAGCATAGTGTTTTGTTGATTGATATACTTTGCATCTTTCCTGTTAGCATAAATGCATGGTTTTACCTCACCTCACCAAAATGAATATCTCAACCTGCTTCCTTATCTAAGGTGCTTGCTGCAGTTGACGTTATTCATTTCAGAATGTAGACCTTTTCATGGTGCTTTTTGTTGAATTTTTGAATTGTCTGATTTTATCCATTTATGCTTTTGATTGGTAAATGAACATCCTTGATATTTACCTTTAAAACACATGTTCATTTTCTTGTGCAGCATAAATGTTTCGTTGTTTGATATCATTTTGCACCTAACCTTTGGGACTAAATGCTGGTTTTACCCCTCACGCTGGTGTTTCTGCACAATAAGTGTCTTGTCAATTAATATTACTTTGTGTCTTTCCTGTCAGAGTAAATGCATGGTTTTACTTTACAGTCACGACTCACATCAAAATTGATATCTCAACCTGCTTCCCTTTCTAAGGTGCTTGCTGTTGTTGACTAAGCTATTCATTTCAGACTGTAGGCTTTTTCATGTTATTTTTTGTTGAATTTTTGAAATGGCAGATATTGGCCATTTATTTATTTTTATTTGTGAAGTTCTCCTTACGGGATGATCTTTGGTTTAGAAGTCACAACTGAGGAGTATCTTTTCTGTTAAATTCACTCAGGGCTTGAACCTGGCTCTGTTCGTTGTGGTATGCCACATCCAGTAAGTTGGATGTGATAGTTTATCCATTGTCAACACTTTATATCATGCCCCTTGAGGATTTAAACATGGGGCTCCTCTTTAGAATGGCCATACTGTCATCATTTGAGCTCATTTCATTCAACAGACACATTGGATCCATCATTCTACTGAATCTACTCCATATCAGCAAAAATTCAAAGAAGCAAAAAACTTTTTGGTCTATATAAGAACTAAAACATTATTTTCATTTTGTAGGAAAGTAAATTTTATTTTTTTATATCAATATTCAAAAAAATACAAAACAAGTCATGACTAATATTTGTAATTCTGCTTAATTTCTGTTATTTGCCTTCTTGCAGATAAGCTTCCTTATTCTATTAGAATTCTTCTTGAGTCAGCCATTCGCAACTGCGATAATTTTCAGGTAACTAAAGCTGATGTGGAGAAAATTCTCGATTGGGAAAATTCAGCTCCAAAGCAAGTTGAAATTCCTTTTAAGCCTGCACGTGTTATTCTTCAGGTAAAATAACATTTATGGCTGCTTTATGCCTGTTCTCAAATGTTAGTGTCCTTTATTTTAGATCTTCAGATGGCCTTTTCTAGAAGTTTGTCATTTCAGGAAATATTGTGCTTTTCAGGATTTCACTGGTGTGCCAGCAGTTGTTGACCTTGCTAGCATGCGAGATGGAATGAAACAGCTTGGTGGTGATACTACCAAGATCAATCCCTTGGTAGGTGTTACTGATATTTGCTACAACAAAGCTTGAATTTTTATGCTTTGTTGACTAGCATTTTTTTTGAACAGTTGCATTTTTGCATGATAGATGGTATCAAGATTTCTTCTTGTCATTTTTCTTGTTTCTATTTCAAGCAATTCTAATACATTTTATGATAGAAAGATTAGCAGTGCTGGCTGTTGAAGATTACTATTTAATTATGATTGCTTTGTTTTTTTCTATTTCTTTTAGTCTTTATTACTTTAAATTCTTCTTCAGATTTATATTTCTTAACCATTTTTCCTGTTATTGATGGTATTTTTTTCTTTATGACAGCTATTGATATTTTTCTATTTTTTGTTTGCAGGTACCTGTGGATCTTGTCATTGACCACTCAGTGCAGGTTGATGTGGCAAGGTCTGAAAATGCATTGCAACTTAACATGGAATATGAATTCAATCGCAATAATGAAAGATTCGGTTTTCTCAAGTGGGGCTCAACTGCATTTAACAACATGCTTGTTGTTCCTCCAGGTTCTGGTATTGTCCACCAGGTAAAAGGATTGAGCTTTACAGATATAATCTTTAGAAATTTGTTTTGAACTGATTTTATATTTGAAGTTTCAGTTCTATGTTAAACGGTACAGATCTGTTGTAGCTATTACCATTTGAATGATAATATGAACATTGCAGGTCAACTTGGAGTATCTGGGAAGGGTTGTATTTAATACCAATGGCGTACTGTATCCTGATAGTGTTGTTGGAACGGATTCCCACACAACTATGATTGATGGATTAGGTGTTGCTGGATGGGGAGTTGGAGGGATTGAAGCAGAGGCTGCTATGCTTGGCCAGGTATTTTGGTTGAACATTTATTCACTGTACCTTTTTTACAAGACGTCAACTGTCAAATCAATGTTTTATATTATTAAGTATATTGTTCAGATTTTTGTTAATTATGGAATTGCCAAATATAATGGTGCGAAACATAGAAGTTTAATGTGGTGTTTGTGAATTGACAATACTTCTTCAACTCATTAAGACTGAATAAAAATGCATGGTTCTGGAGGATGTAATAACCCTTACTCCTCTGAATGATGTTGTAACGATTTTTGCTAGTATGGTGTCAAACTTGCTGACAATAAACTGAGCTGAGTTTGCTTTGAGGAATTTGATTGGAAAAATAAGAACCGTACATAATGTAATTTCATTGACTTAAACTTATCAGAACATTGCCAATTCATTCCTAATGTAAATACATGCATCCATGCTCAAATTGGTAGGAAAAATAGTAAAATACATAAGATCATAAGCTGTTTTTTATATTTGATATCCTAATCTTCGGCAACATATACCAGACATATAAATTTTGCAATACAAATGTATTATATATTTGCCCAGAACTCCTAACCTGTAGGGTGCCTTCTTAACTCAATGATTAATAGCTTATCAGCTGTACTTGATGAGGGTTCTGCATTCAGCTTCCAAATAAGTGGTAATACTGGAGTCAACCTGCTCCTTCGATAGCCACGATTCATATTGATCAACTCCATTTATGTTATAGCTTATCAGCTGTACTTGATGAGGGTTCTGCGTTCAGCTTTCAAATAAGTGGTAATAATGGAGTCGACCTGCTCCTTCGATAACAACGATTCATATTGATCAACTCTCTTTATGTTGGCTCCTGATGGCTATAAGAGAATAGCTATGTCACCCCATTATATGATAGCGCTGTCCATTTAATAGCTGGTGATAGACTGAAATTGGACTTTAGCGGGTGAGTTGATAATTTTCACTTCCTTTATAATTCCTGCAGTGCCTTCAATGCTCCACTAATTCCCTGTTTGACCTGATAAAGATTTCTTTTAGGTGACGCTGATATTAGCGTTAGCTTCTAATCTTCCAATACATTTGAATTTCCACCTCAGATGTTGAATGTACTCCCGAGCCGCATACGACATTTTGGACTGATCTGTAGCAGAACAAAAAAACACGGCTTCTAAGTTCTATGAATGGCCAATAATCATAGTCGATATTCTCATATGCTGTGCTAGTGATGTAAATTACATGTTCTTCAATTTCCTTAGAATGAGTATTGGGTCCTGCTAGGTATCTGACTGGTTGCTTAAGACAAGTCTTCTGCTGATAGAGATTGCAGCACACTAATGAGGCCGTGTTCGCTAGTCAAATAGAATGATATATCTGCGATCCATTAAATTCAAATATTGGATAACAATAAAAAGTCTTTAGTCCTGAAACTCTTAATTAGCTGTGATACCTCTATTCCCAATCAATTTTATAGTGCCCAGATTCAAAGTAAAATCGGTTTTTCGGATTTCCAATATAGTCTGTGATCAGTGTCCAGAAGTTGATATATCCCTGAATATGATTTTAAGCTCTGTATAACTGGAACTATAGAATAACATCACTTGAAGGTATTATCTGAAGATGCTGATATAGCCTGTAAATGATATTGAAAATATATCACAAAATTTCCCAAAATGCTTTTTGCAGCAAATACTCCTTGAAGCTCCAAAACTGAAACAAATAAGCCCAATGTGAATCCTGAAGTAGACCCATTGAAGGAATTGGGTTTTCGTCCAATCCTCCAAACCTTTACAAGGATTTTCATCCTCAGAAATTTAGCTGAACCTGTAATTCAAGCTTTTGCAGTAATGCATAAAGAAATATCAAGTCAATAATGGATGATGAAATGCTTTCCTTATTCCTCCTTTTAAAGGCTCAGCTGAATATTCAAGGAGAGTCCAAATGTAACCACCTCCAGCTTCTAGAAGAGCCCTTTGTTAAATAAAGTGATTTTATAACATTTAATAAAGTGACTTATAATATTTTATTACTTTTTATTTGTCATTTTAATTAAATTAATTAAAATAAAGTTATCCTTTTGATATTTATTTAAAATAGACAACTTTATAAATTTATAATAATTAATTTAATTATTATTCCTTTATAACTCCATTATTTAGCTTATGGGAATAAAATAAGCTAAATATCAATATCTGCCATCACTCAGAAAAATGGGGACATTACAGAGGAAGAGGTAATTCTTGTCATTTTGTTATTTTTTTCTCATTAATTAGTGAGGGTTTTTAATGAGGCCTACACCTACAAATTGTCCACTAAGGACTGATATGCCCACTACATGTCTTACAATTGCATACATCGACTGCTAAGGGTCAACACATCCGCCATGGGCCTTAACTGCAGGAATACTGCTGTACCATGTGCCCTGATTCTGAGATGTAACTTTGAGGATTCAAACTTGGGTCTCTGGTTTAGAACTCCATGACCCAACCATATGAGCACAGCAACTTTGACCATGATGTTAGGTTCTTAGTAACATAACAGATATGCAATGGGTGTTAGCCACTGGTTTCTAGCCTTAATTAAATAATAGCTTAAAACCAGTCCTTTATGAACTACATGGCAGGCAGAAACTAGTAGATGGTGTATTTTACTTGTGGAATAACAATGTCATTACTTGTTCATTTGTTGTTTAGCTGTGGTGTTAGCTCTGAAGTTTCTTTTGTGCAGCCAATGAGTATGGTACTTCCAGGTGTTGTGGGGTTCAAATTAATGGGCAATTTGAACGATGGAGTGACGGCCACTGACTTGGTTTTGACTGTTACTCAAATGCTACGAAAGCATGGTGTTGTTGGAAAATTTGTTGAATTTTATGGTAAGTTTACTGCAGGCCTTTTGTATGCCTAGTCTCTTTTGTTACATTTTAGTTTTTGCAAGTTTATGAAGCTTTACTAACTGTAGACTATCTTGTAGTTGAGTTGATTTGTGGCATGGTTTGATTGTGCGTGTGGCTAATTGTCACATCATGTATTCAATTTAGGTGATGGTATGGGTAAATTGTCACTTGCCGATCGAGCGACTATAGCAAACATGTCTCCTGAATATGGAGCAACCATGGGATTCTTCCCTGTGGATCATGTGACTCTGGAGTATTTGAAATTGACTGGTCGTAGTGATGAGACGGTGAGTATTAATAATTTCTACTTCTACAAAAATACATTCCTTTGTTCACTGCTGATGTTACATACTTGTCAACTGCAGGTAAATATGATTGAGGCTTATCTTCGTGCAAATAGAATGTTTGTGGATTATAATGAGGTAAGATGTTATTTTTTTCTATTTAATTTGAATTTAATAGATTCCTATTTGTTGTTGGAACTTGGCACACACTGAGTTGTGTAACTACAGCCACAAGTAGAGAGATTATATTCATCCTACCTCGAGTTGGATCTCTCGTCTGTTGAACCTTGTATCTCAGGTCCAAAACGGTGAGTATATTGTAGCTGCATTCATGGTTTACTGGACAATTTCATTTTGCTATCTATTCATTTTCAGAAAGTGAAAAAGCTCTTCAAATGTCATAGTTGAATGTTGTGTTTAAAGCATTGTCAGTAACTTGAGTTGGTTAAATGTCATATTTTAGTGGTATCTTGTTGCAGACCACATGATCGGGTTACTTTGAAGGAAATGAAGGCAGACTGGCATGCATGTCTGGACAACAAGATTGGGTTTAAGGTGAGATTAATAGGTTTGCTTTTATTTTCTATCATTATCGAAATCATTGCAATGTATTAGCTGGGTAGCCTTTTTATTGTTATCCTTGACCAGATCCTCAAGTTTTGAGCATAGGATGATTGCTCTCTCTTGGTCTTGTGTTTTGAGATAGTCTCTTTTCCAGTATGTTAATTTTGAAACATTGCTCTCTTTGTCTTGTGTTTTGAGATAGTCTCTTTTTTCCACTATGTTAATTTTGAAACTTTTCTTCAAATGAGAGGTAATGCCCAAGACAACCATAGGCAAATCTTGCAAAAACACAACTGACAGATTCCTTTTGTTACACCGAATGTAATACTTATTAATGATGCAACATGTGCACATACAGAGGTGTAGTCATCATGCATTTCTACTCCAACCACGAATACCCAACATGTACAGAAGGAATGTGTGGGCAAACAGACAAGGAGAGGTGACACATCTCCTCAAGGAAAGATGGCTCGCATCTCAATGTGGCACACTCACATGGCAGAAGAAAACTAAGGAAGAAATGTTGCAATGCGTATAAAATACATAAAGAGTGACATCTTTCACACGTTTACTCTGCCAAGGAACTATGTGAAAGGAAGAAAAACGGACTATGCTGCCCCAACATAATGCAAGGAAGCTGCTTAAAACTAAAACATAAAGAAGACAGTGTTTTTTAACTTAGCATGATAAATGAGATGACTAGAACATGCACGTACTTAACCTTAGTTCTTTTTTAAGATTTCAAGTTTAATTTAGAACATAAAACTATATTTTCTTTGCATTTTTTATTTCAAAGTAGACATTTGAATCAACTCCTATTTTGCATGTATTATCAACTAGAGATGGAGAGATTATGATAAGTACATACTCATTCACCGTTCATCTAAAATGATCATTTCAACAAGATATCATCTGCTAATAATTTGTGCAAGTGAAAATGATTTAGGAGTCATACAAGTACACAATGAAAAACCATTGCTGTGCCAATATTAGAATTACCAGTGACAAGTGATAAAAAAAGAACATTGTAAATAGAGGGTACTGGGTAGACAAACCCAGAATTGGTTCATAGGGATCAAGGATGCAGTTGCATTGGTATGGTCACTACTGCAATGTACTAGTTGCCACTGCAGTTTAGAGCACACCAATGCAGTCCAATTTATTACAGTCAAAGTATATCGCATGGATTTGAATTATATCACATTGAATCACTCTCGATTCATCAGAATGAGAAATAATTGTGCACTATAACAAGGAGTGAGTAAGAAAGTTCTCTTGAGGATCTCAAGAAACCAATAACACATTCTCTTAAGGATCACATGAACCACATAACACATCCTCTCAAGGATTGCAATATGAATGTCCTCTCAAGGATGTGAATCAAGAATATCCTATCTAAGATAGTAAACATCCAAAACCACCTTTACTCATTCAACCAATTGAAAACACTAGACCACTCTTGAGCTTAAAACACGTATCTCTCTAATGTAGGAAACATAACACTATATGCTCCTTGCCTTCTAGTGTCCCTATTTAGCCCCTAAACGTTTCAAGGTCTTCAAATGGAAGGGTGTGGTTCTCAACAAGGTAAAAAAACACATAATCATACAAGTAAGATTCTTCAATCACTTGTAGCCAAGCATATTCTTATGGAATAAAAACAAACAGTTCCTTGAGACTCCATTTTTATATCTTCACTTTCTTTCCAAGGGTAAAGAAAGAGAGAATAAGCTTTTAAACAAACTCATTGCACACATAAGCACTATGAAACACACCATTTTCATACATAAATAAGAGATACATGATAAATAATACTAAACAAGCATAGGAGCCTACCTTGAATTAACAAGTTTATTGACAATGGAGAACATTAGACTCTAAAGTCCACTTCTGAGCTCAAGAACCTCTTAAGTTCTCTATCACCATTTTCCTCCAATTTGGCTTGCCAAATTCTCATCTCAAGCTGAATAATGGATCCCAAAACAAAGCAATCCCTTCCAAGACATGGAGTAGGGTTTAAAGAAAGAGAATGCCTTTTTATATATTCTCTTCCAATGGCAAAATGACACCTGTCCATCCTCACCCAATCAGAAACCCAAGGTAAAACAAAGCAGCTCCCAATTTTGAAAGCTTTTATGCACACTTGAATGCACTTACAAATTCAATAAAATAACTTACATAATAATTTCTTACAAGGCCATGTGAAGTCTACACGGGTGGGCATCTTTCACCCAAGGAGGAGTAACACTCCACCCTCACCATTAATGATCCTCATAAATGCTGGACACACAGGAGTGTAGAAAGCCACGCAAGGTTTTCTAGAAGCCCCTCTACACACTTCCATACATATCTACTGTGACCAAAAGGTCAAATTTCACTCCAATATTAAGAAAACATTATCTTATGACATCTCTAAAAAGCCTATTCTCCACAAGTCCGAGTTTGTATTTATTCTAATTAATTTCACACCCACACAAAATCAAGACTCACTCCAAGATTATGTGAACAATAATATAACACTACAACAAAAGCATAAATGGCTTAGAAGATTCTCATAAGCCTAACACAACGGTTGCTTAGTCACATTTGACCAAGGCAATGTGGCATTATTGGATAAACATAGATAGAGTCTCATTATCGCATAGAGTGGAGTGAGGCAATGGGTAATCCGTGTATAACTCTCCCTGTGCCTCCTGTTGGCTTATCCTTCTACCCTATACACCCAATGTAACTACTAAATATTAAAGCTTATTGCTGAAAAATGAAAATAGCTGAAATATGAGTAAAATTAAGCATGTACACAATCACATGCAAGATATCACATATCTAGTTATCCCAAATAATGCATTGAACACATCTACATAAACCACATTCATATAACGGATTCTCAAATTCATGTAATAAATGAGCACATCTATATATACGATAAGCAAGACATCTTGAGATTATATACACTTGTCAAATCTCAAGTGTATGTCATAAAATTTTTCTAACATATAATACAAATCATGTATAAAATTAAATCTACTATCCGTTTCAAACATCATAAAATTCTTAAAGGGTGATCATCAAATAAGTAGGGTTAGTCAACCTCTGATCCAATTTACTTAAATAAACCAATTAACCACATAAGAAATAATAATGGTTGTAGCATGATCTCACATCATAAATATATCTCAGAACATCATAATGGAAATTAGTGAATATATAATCATCATGAATTATTGCATAATAAAAACCAGTAATCATATAATCATATGCATAAAAGTGCCATAATAGGATCAAAATAATAAAATTATATTACAGTGAATACAATAAGGGTCCAAAAGGCTTTACATGAGATAAAAATTGTGTCTATAATGTACATTGGTGTGCATTCTATTTTCCCTTGACATCTTTTTTTCTGTACTTAGTAGTTTGTTTCTGTTATAATCATCTGTTTGTGTATCTACAGGGTTTTGCCATCCCTAAAGATGCCCAAGGTAAGGTTGCAAAGTTCACATACAATGGCATGCCTGCTGAGATCAAGCATGGTGATGTTGTAATAGCAGCTATCACAAGTTGTACAAACACTTCAAATCCAAATGTGATGCTTGGAGCTGCACTTGTTGCAAAGAAAGCTTTAGAATTAGGTCTTGAGGTATGTGCTTCTTTTTTGTGCTCTCTTGAATGTTTTTCTGAAAGTTTACTTTTCAAGTCTTCCATTTGAAGTGTGACAATTGTAAATTTCATTGTAGTCACTGGTGAGTAGGTTGTATTTTTTTGGTCCGCTATGCAATTAATTATGATTAGATTTTCAAGTCTGCATATACTTTATATTTTTTAGGTAAAGCCATGGATTAAGACAAGCCTTGCTCCAGGGTCTGGAGTTGTTACAAAGTACTTACAACAGAGGTATTTTGGGTGTCCAATTGTGGTTCTTTTTTTATGGTTGTAGAAAATATAAATTATGATTTAAGCTAGCCTTAGAGTCTTCTTTTTCACATTCCATAACTTAATTTAATGCGGGAAAAATTAAAAAGCATGATTTAGTTTTAAACTGTCTTTATTGGTATCATTATTTTACTTTTCTTAATTGAATTTAGCTGGGTGTTTACAGTGGCCTCCAGCAGTACTTAGATCGTCAAGGTTTCCAGCTTGTTGGATATGGATGTACAACATGCATTGGGAACTCTGGAGATCTTCATGAATCAGTGAGCGCAGCTATTTCAGATAATGGTAAGTTTGTCATTTGGGTTTGAAAGTGTTTTCAGAGTTTGGTTGCTTCAAGCTTTGTTTCTTTGCATATATTGCAGATTTGAATGTGCTTTACTTTTTAAAAAATGTCATTATTTTATCTTTTTTGGTCAGTACTTTTTTGAAAGTTTGTTTTGTGCATTTTTATCAATGGCAGTGTTTGAAAAGAAATCATAAGGTGTTGAGAAACTGTTTTCATATGCCTCTTAAATGAAATTTTCTCTCTCAATCTCGTCTTCATTTTATCAAATAGTTATCAGTGCTTTAGATGCCAATTTTTTGGCTTTGGGGCTGCCTTTGTGTTTTTCATTGAGTGGAAGCTCTTTTGCTATTTTTCCTGTCAGGGATTTGTGGTATATTATACCGTCTTGTAATCTTTTCCTACCATTTGTTGCTTTCTTTTAGATATAGTTGCTGCAGCCATTCTTTCTGGAAATAGAAACTTTGAAGGGCGTGTTCATCCCTTGACTCGAGCAAATTACCTTGCTTCTCCTCCACTTGTGGTTGCATATGCTCTTGCTGGCACTGTAAGTTTTGGTCAGCGAAAGTTACTGTTTTACTACATGTTTAATGGTATAGATCTAATGCAGACTTGGAATGTTATGATCTGGAGGAATACATGTCATCTTTGATTTGTAGGTTGACATTGACTTTGAGACAGAACCCATTGGTATTGGGAAGGATGGGAAAAATGTCTACTTAAGGGATATTTGGCCTTCAACTGAGGAAATAGCAAAGGTTGGTAGTTAGTGCTCAAATACACTAGTTCAAGATGGTGGTCAATCTGTCAGATAAATAAGATGGAGTATATGTTTAACTGCTCACAATTTTTGGGATGCCATGCAGGTTGTCCAATCCTCTGTTCTTCCGGACATGTTTAAGCTTACCTACCAAACAATTACGCAAGGGAACCCAATGTGGAACCAGCTTTCTGTTCCAGGGGGCACTTTGTATACATGGGATCCAAAGTCCACTTACATTCATGAGCCTCCATATTTCAAGGGGATGACAATGACGACTCCTGGTCCACATGGGGTAAAGGATGCATATTGCCTCCTCAACTGTGGGGACAGCATAACAACAGATCATATTTCTCCTGCTGGAAACATTCACAAAGATAGTCCAGCGGCGAAGTATCTCTTGGAACGTGGAGTAGACAGGAGAGATTTTAATTCTTATGGAAGCCGTCGAGGAAATGATGAAATCATGACTCGGGGAACATTTGCAAATATCCGCTTGGTGAACAAACTTTTGAATGGTGAAGTTGGGCCAAAGACTGTACATATCCCCACTGGAGAGAAGCTATCTGTGTTTGATGCAGCTATGGTGAGTTTCCTAGGTTCTTCAGCTCATTCTTGGTAATAAGATGTTTTTAGAGTGACAATTTTTGCTGTAAGATGTTTTAGCTAAAGCACTTCAACTCATTCTTGGTAATGAGGATTTTACTAGGTTCTTCGGTTCAGTTAGTTAAAGTTCTTCAGCTCATTCATGGTATTGGAAATAAGATGTTTTTAGAGTGACAATTTTTGCTGCAAGACATTTTTGCTAAAACTCTTTTGGATTTTGTGTAGTAGTTATTTGTGCAACATTTCAAGTGAGCTACTTAGAAACTAAAAAGTTAATACAATCTATATTAAAAATACGAAGACTAAAAAGGTAATTTCTTTAATATTGCTGATGTTATTAATGTTCTTAATTCTTTATATTAAATTTATATAGGACTATAGTCTATTAATGTAGTTTGATGAAATTTAATTAATTGTGATAGTATAAAGAGATCAATATATAGTTGAAATAAATTGAGGAGAGGAAAAGTTGAAAGGAATTGAGAACCAAAAAATAATTTTTTTGGTGAATTCTTTTAGTAGTTAGGTACTTAAAAGAAGAGATGGGGGTAAATTAATTTTATTTAGTAATAATTTCTTGATAAGAGTTTGCTATGTTTCCTTATAAAAAGGGTGGTTTCTATGTTAATATTGCTGGGTTATTCAATTTCAAGTGCTTCTTTATCCAACATGTTGTATTGTTTAGATTTCATCATTTAACTGGGAACTTTATCTAGGTGTTTTTTTGGTTTTTAACTGTTTAATTCTTTGTTTGTAGAAATACAAAAATGAAGGGCATGCTACAATTGTTCTTGCTGGAGCTGAATATGGCAGTGGAAGTTCTCGAGATTGGGCTGCAAAGGGCCCCCTGTTGCTGGTTTGACTTTTTCTTATACCATCCTTAATGTCTGTCTATTGTGAGCTTAATTTTCGTTGCTACTGTTATCATATAACTGCCTAATGTCAATTATTTCTGAATCAGGGAGTAAAAGCTGTCATTACAAAGAGCTTTGAGCGCATTCATCGTAGCAATTTGGTTGGGATGGGAATAATCCCCTTGTGTTTCAAACCTGGTGAGGATGCGGATTCACTTGGCCTTACTGGGCATGAGAGATACACAATAGATCTTCCTAGTGACATCAGTCAAATCAAGCCAGGTCAAGATGTTAGTGTCGTGACAGACACTGGAAAGTCATTCACCTGTGTTTTACGGTTTGATACACAGGTATATGATATAATTGGCTATTATCTTGCTTGTTATTTGGAAGCAAATGCTTGCCAAATATTTTGTTTTAGATGGTCTTTCTCACTTGTTACTTGTTAGGCATTCTTTTACAGTCTTCTATGATCTTACTCCAGATTGAAGTGGCCTATTGATGTATGCATGATTGGCTGACATCTTACAGGTTGAGTTGGTGTACTTTGACCATGGAGGCATTCTTCCATATGTGATCAGGCAGCTGGTTAGTGCTCACCAGTAGATTGTTGCTGTTCTAAATGTTGGATAGGGCTCTCCTTGTTCAATTTTTACATTAGTCGCGGTCAGAATAATGTGCATTAGGATATGCACAGTTTTACCCAAAATGGATTTTTTTCACCTGAGTCTATTATTATTGGAATCCGTTACTGGATTATGGTTTACCATTTATTGATATCGGATAAAAGAGTCTTCTTGTGAAGGTGTTTTTTGAACTGGAAACATAAATTGCTCTTATAAGTAGCAAGTGGTTTTGGGTTCCTCTTTCGTAATGCGTATTGTGAAATATTCTTTTCCATATCATTTGTCCAGTAGGTGCATAACTATCATAGCATTAAAAAATATAATATTCTTTGCTTGAATGAAAATATAATGGTATTAGATTGTTTTGTTGGTTTCACGAGATCTAGTGACATATCTGTAATACCGATAAAGATGAGATTGTTTTGTGCCAGCTGGCAAGTTCTTTAGTATCATTAAGTTTTATTGATTATTCTTTTCAACTTTAATTAAAGCAATTTTATTCTGATTTGAATGGATACATGAAGATTTAAAGCCATTTGGGACTATTGTCTATTTATTATGTTCTAGATTCTAAACTTCTAGTGGGCATTATGGTTCTTCCCCCTACTTGACCATCCCTCCATTGCCATTTTGTTGTTTACTGTACAAATAATCCATTACGATTTTGCATAATTGTTTGTTCTGAGGTCCTTTTGTAGGCTTGCTTAGTGGCAAGACGATTACCATAATACATATGGATCTTTGCAAGGTAGGTACTTGCATGCCCATATCACGAACTTTGGAAATGATGGTTGGTTGATTTCATTTTGAAGTTTAGATCTTACATATGATCGACTATGGTTGGATATTTGTTTGTATAAAGGTCTTGCTGTAGGTTTTGCTTACTGGTAAGAAGAGACCATAAATCAAATGTACTTTTGCAAGGAAGGTACTCGTATGTCCTCATGGTGAAATTTTGAATGGAAAGTTGAATATTTGATGATTTAGAAACCATTTGAAGCATCGGCGTATTTTATTGTTTCTAATGGAATTAATCCTTGAGATATTTATCTTGAATGTAGGAACCATCAGACTCGTATAACAAAAGATAAGGTATGGGAATTATTTTTGTTGTGCCTTGTTGAGAGATTCATTTTTTAGTGAGCAAGTTTCGAAAAGCCTTGGATGAAACAATAATAGCAGTTAGGAGCTGCGTATTGTTACCCTCCACCGTTCTCTTGACTCAGTTTACTCCTTTTTGTTTAATCTATTCAAGGCTAGCATTATTCCCAACATATGTATCTTCTCTTTCTTGTTAATCTTATCAAGATTTCACTGTTTGCCAATTATTCAATGTTTTCTACATTGTTTCTGCTCCTAGAGGGAGTTCGGATTCCCTTTACTGTTTTCTGTCATTTTGAGATAAAATTGCCCCCTAATTGTCTGGTTTCTTTGCCCTCTTTAGTATATTGTGAATTAAGGAATCTTTTCTTTAACCTTTGATTTTCAGTTCACGGTGCCATTTGAACTCTTGCACTGCATTTATAGTTTCTCCGATGTTCTTGATAAGCCTGCAATGTAATTGTGTACGTATGATGCAACAGCAGAAGTGGTGAACCAAACCTTGAGAGGGAATAATCAAATTTGAGTAATTACTGGGTATTGTGCATCTTTCCCAGTTTTTATGTGAACTTCAGTTATAGCTCTCTTCCTGAATAGTTGACTAGGAATACTGCAACTGCATTTTTGACTAGTAACTTTTGGAGCAAAATAATACGTGATTCATATTTATGTGATTTTTCTATATACATTGTTTTTACATGGATTGAAAAAATTGCAATCCGGGCTTAGTGCAGGGGGTATATCCTTTTTGACACAAGTATTTTCTGATTCAAAACTACTCTCTAGATTCTTTTAACACAATTTTTGTTCAATTTCTTTCTTTTTTTATTTTACTGATTTTTTCCACGCCACATATTCTGTTAGAGTTGATGTATCTACTCCCACAGCTACACGAATCCCCTGCAACGATAAATCTATCACACTATGAAGAAATAAGCAAGATATGATTGCCCTACAACTTAGATAAATCTATCACCTGCAACGAAAAATCTATCACACTATCACCTGCTCCACAAATCACCTGCAACGATAAATCTATCTACTCCCACAGCTCCATGAATCCCTTGCAATGATAAATCTATCTACTCCCACAGCTCCACGAATCACCTGCAACGATACATCTATCACACTATGAAGAAATAAACAAGATATGATTGCCCTACAACTTAGATATGATGAAGATAAGTTGCCCTACAACTTAGATATGATGAAAACACCAATTTGCATTATGTGAACAACTACCGTGAATATGTTGCCATAGAGATTAATTAATACAATTACAATGAATCAATCCTTATAAAAAGGATGAAAGCTAACCCTAGATTAGGGTTGGATTAGAACATGACAAGTATCCTCATCGGAATGGATGTGACAATATGTTCTAATATTAGAAGCTTTAATCATGCAAAATGCAACTATTTAATAAATATAAATAATGAAATACAAACATTCTTAAGTTTAATTAATAAAAACAAATAATGATAAAGCATAAAGTGACTCAATTAATTAATTAATTAGGTGATGACTTTATTACTCTAACACCCCTTGTTAAGATGAACTAGGGAGAAACTAAACTAAGAAAAGGAAATACTTGAATGGATGCATGAATGGGTCTCGCCCTAACGGCTGATGAGGTACCCATGTACATAAATGAAACTTTCATAATTGGAGAAGGGAGAAAACCACATGGGAATAAAACTCCCCTCCAAAAGAGAAAAGAAAAGAATGTAATGCACTAATGAGAGAGAGAAGAATAGGTGGGTCACATGATACCCCTTAAAGACAACTTTTTCACATAAGTACATATACAATGGTCTCCATAGGAGAGATAGAGACTAGAAGCCCCCCCTCCCCTCTGCCACAATGAAGAAACTCCTATCACAATGGTGGATGCCTGATATAGAATCCAGAAAGAGATCCTGAAGCGGCAAATATCATTCCTCCCCTTGGGAAGAAACGGATCCAAAGGACGATGTCGAAGAAACCTCGTGAAAAGTGATGAACCAATGGCTCAAGATGTGTGCCATGATAGGATGCTGAAGAATCTTTGTGTCTGGACTGAAACCCAAACTGATGTGAAGACTTTTGAAATACAACCTTTGAATGCATTGATAATGGTGGGTGTACAATGATAATTTGATTGTCAAGATAGAGGAGATGTATGTCCTCAATATAATCCTCAAGATTTGCAGTGTGAGACTCAACAAACAATGATGTGTTTGCAAGATAAGAATCCCATGATGTAGTAGAAAATGAATGACCAAGATGGTCATGATGCTGAACTGAATCCATAGGGGCCAATGTGGCAATAATGATGTCATTAGGAACAATGGATGATGCATGTGTAATCTTAGTTTGAAGAGTAGGAACTAGGAGACAAGCCTCTGTTCCATCAGAACGTGCAAGACCTGCTAGATACTTTACGTCCTCTAATGTAGCATCATCAATGGGTATACAATTTGTAGTAGCCATGGGTAAGACACAATCTGAAGTAGGATCCTTTGGGTATGGAGAGAGATTGGGGTCTCCATGGATCTCCCAAAGATGAGTCCAAAGTGTGTGGGGACAATCAGTGCTTGATACAACACAATGTCAAAATCGACACTAGAACATATAAGTTGTACTAAATGATCTCTAATGATATCCAAAGTAATTATCTCCCTGGCGTGTTTGGTTCAGGTATGAGGTCATATGAGGTAAAATATTAAGCCACCTACAATGTGTCAGTATGCCCTTTGCCCATGACTCATAATTATGTTGTTCTAGGATTACAACTGAAGGGTGAATAGAAAAACCCATGATTACGCTTCAAATGAAAAAATATGAGAAAATTGACTTTACTGCATGAAAATAATGTGAAATAGAGCCAAATGACGCAAACAGAGCATTCCCAAGTGCCAAAAAGTCCAAGTAATTAAGCAAATTGTGTAAACACCAAAAGCTGAATAAAATGTACTTGGGGAAAAATCTGGGAAAATAAGTCTAATCACTGTGTACAACACTGAACTAGCTTTCCAACACCTATTTGTTTTCGAAAAACAGAGACTGTATGCAAAAGATATGCCCCCATAAGTGCAAAAATGATGATCTACTTTGATTGGAAAAAATTGTAACATAACAGAAAAACCAGGAAAAAAAAACTTGCACCACTGGGTCGGGCTCAGAACTAGCTTTCCGACGATATTTCGTTTTTGAAATTTGAGTTCAGACACAAAAGTTATGGCCAAAATACCAAAACTGCTCCAAAAGGGTTTGTGGGAAAACTTGGCGATTAGACTGACCGCTAGCATTAACTGCTAGTGGCTTACTGACGATAGCACCATTAACACTATTTTTTAAATTTTTTTTCTTGGATTGTGTGTCGTACTAGGCCGTACAACCCAGAAATGAAAAAAATTGCCCCATGGAGTCACTGTGTCTGATTTCGACGATTTGACAGTCGATTTTGGGGTTTTTGGGCACTCTGAATATGATGGTGAGGTCCGTTTGGGCTTAAAATGCTCCAAAATTGTAGGTACGCTATGGATCTGGAAACCCTCATAAACTTCAAATTCTTGCAGATTTGACAAACGAAGGTCTTTTTCGACGAAACGAAAGGAAAACCTGACTATTCTGACAATTTTGGATTAAATGGAATGCTCAAAATTTGACCACAGATCATAGATATTAATCCATGAGTTGATTTCTTCAAAAAAAGAAGACAAGGCGGCTGCAGATCTGAGACTCTGATACCATGTTAGAGTTGATGTATCTACTCCCACAACTCCATGAATCACCTGCAATGATAAACCTATTCTTCTTCTTGGTAAGTTTTTATAGGATTTTCTTCTTTAAACTTTGTCGAGGGCTTTTTGTCGGTTTCATTTCCAGCCTTAAGACTTTATGCTTTCTTCTTCCAAAACTTCTTTTTAAAAAAGATTTGATTCAAAATTTTGTGTAGAAAAGCTTAATGGCTGTTATTCATTTGCTTTTATTTTTTTTGGATTAACTATTTCATCCTGGTCTTTATTTATTTATTTTTAAAAAAAGTCATGTTGTGTTTGATTTTCTTAAATTGTTACTTTTTTTTTGTTCATTTACTGAGTTTTATGCACAACTTATGAAGATTCACTACTTAACTTGATTATAGTTGACAATGTGATATTTAGTAAATTTCTTGACTATTTATTCATTCATGAGGATTGTAGTATTTGATTTTCTTCATGGAGAATTGTGTGATACATTTCCTTTGCTGGGTCGTTTGTCAAGAAGAGCTGTATGGTTGATTTCTTTTGCTTGAAAAATTAACAATTGATTGTTTCGTGATATGGAAAAAAAATATATATAAAGAGAATTGATTGTCACAATAATTGTCTCCAACTATTCTAAAATGGTATTTTTACTTAGACCATGAAATTGTTGGAAAAACAAACTTAGGACAAGTCTTCATGCAACTGTTTAGTTTATTTTGGCTAGCAGTCATTGCTTAACTTATTTAAGAATTATTTGTGGAGTTGGTATTCCTATTAGTATTTAATTTTTCTGCTTATTTTTAAGCAGTCATCTCAAATTTGTATTTATATTATTAATAATAATTTGTGCAATTAAAAATTGGAAAAAAAATGAAAAACTATTAAAAATGAGGGAAAGAGATTTGTGGAACTATATGACATTTTTGACAATATGCAATTGCTGCTTATTTCCATCCCCCAGTTTTTTTCCATAGTTTATTTTCAATTCCTAAGCAATAGTTGTTCCATTAAATAAGGAAAGATTCTAAATTATCCTTTTTTATAATATATTTTTTTTGCATGGGAGCATTCTAGCAGTTTAAATTTAAGCAGAAAATCCACTTAAATAGCCACATGGAGACATAAGGTTAGAACTTTAATTGAAATTCTACACAACAAACTCAAATAGAATGATTTTCTATGAATTAGCTTTGAGATCCTTATATCAATTAGCTCCAATGTTCTTTTTAGTGAGGTTTCAACTATGTTGAAACAATCTAGTGGTTTATGTGATTTAAAATCAAACTTAAATAAACAATTACAATCATACACTTTAAATCTACTGAATGGGGATTGAATCTTTTGAGCTTTTGGATGAAAACTATTTATTTAGCCTACGTCTAGCTTTATTTTATATACTTTAAATCTATCCTAGGACTAACACACCTATGTGATTTGTTTAATAAAGGGTTTTTGCAATTTAAAATCAAACTTATTACAATCATACACTTTAAATTTGCTGAATGGGGATTGAATCTTTTGAGCTTTTGGATGAAAACTATTTATTTAGCCTATGTCTAGCTTATTTTTATATACTTTAAATCTATCCTAGGACTAACACACCTATGTGATTTTTTAATAAAGGGTTTTTGCAATTTAAAATCAAACTTAAATAGATAATTACAATCATACACTTTAGATCTACTGAATGAAGATTGAATCTTTTGAGCTTTTGGATGAAAACTATTTATTTAGCCTACGCCTAGCGTATTTTTGTTTACTTTAAATCTATCCTAGGACTAACACATCGTAGGAAATTAGTTAAGGTTTGGAGAAACAAATGGGAAATCAAATGACAATGAAAAACTCAACTTTATTCCCTAGTTTTGAAAGGTTATTTGAAATCAAAATAATCAATATTGAAACGATTAGTATTTACACAATCATCGATGATATTGATGTAAGAGCCTAAGGAAAAATACAATATAAATTAGAACCCCCACATTTCATTCTTAGATTTTATACATACCTCTATTATAAGTTCAATTAAAAGAGATTTCACCAAGTTATTCACTGTTAAAAGAAATAAAAATAACATATTACTATCAAAGTTGAGAGCATTAAAACATAACATGCATGAACATAGGGTTGAACATTTGATCATAATCAATTGTTGAATTTTCAACATGGAAACCTATTGGAAATTGTAATTTGCTTATTCTTTCAATACAATCAAAGAATTATGCCCTACAATTTTTAAAAGCTCTCAACCTTGGTAGTGATATGCTTGTTTTTTTTTTTTTTGAGTAAATAAATTGAAATATTTTTTAATGAGCTTATAATAAATTTATATATAGAATGTGCATGAATTATGGTGGTTCTAATGCAACCAATTAGAAATATCTTTATATTAAATTTTTCCTTAGGCTCTTGCATTAGTATTGTTGATGATTGTGTGAATTCTAGTCATTTCAATATTAGTTATTTTGATTTCATCTAACCTTTCAAAATTAAGGAATATAATTGAGTTCATCATTGTGTTTATTTTCCATTTTTTTTTCTAAAACCTAACTCCCTTCATTTTGTTCTTTTTTCCTACAATGTGTTAGTCTAGAGTAGATAAGAATAGGTTAGTAGGCTAGATAAGTAGGTTTCATCCAAGAGCTCAAAAGATCCAATCATTGTTCAGTAGATTTTAATTATATGACTGCAATTGTCTATTTACGTTTGATTTTTACCAGTAAAGGCCTCTTACTAAACAAATCACATAAACCACTCAATTGCTCCAATACAACTAAAACTTGACTAAAATGAACCTTGGAGTTGATTCGCATAAGGATCTCTTAAAATTTCAAGAAAAGTTTCTATCGTTTTACTTGAGTTAGTTCTAAAACCATCATCAATAGAACTAGTGTTAGAAGGATGGCCAAATCAAACTTGACTCGTACAAGCAGTCATTTAGTGAACCTAATAGGAGGGTGACCCATTCCCTAGCTCTAAAAGAACAAGGTCACCAAATAGTTGAGTTGTCAACATATAAAAACAAGCAGTGACATGGAAAGTTAAAGGAAGGAAAGATTTATGTTGGAAAAAATATTTTCATTGATGTCAAAGGCATCTTGGTGTTTATGGTGACCCTAAATAAATTAAATAAAAATAAAACTAAATGCTTCATTATTTATGAGCCCTCGACTGCCCCCCCTCGCCCTCGCCCTTCCCCGCCACCCCCGCCCCTGCCCCTAGGAATCGCCCCATATTGGGGAATACAATTAAAAGTAAATTAATTTGGGGTTCCCAAATTGGGCCGACCCCCTAGAGAGGTGTGCCCAACTTTGGGAAAATAAATTAAATAAATAAAAAATATTTGTTGCATGGGCCAACCTTTGTGAGGGGATGCAACTCTTGGTTGAAGAGGCATTTGAAGGTATATAAATAAGGATTCATTGGAGGCTCATTAATCATCAATTCAACTGCAATATCATTTTGAATTAGAGCAGATTTACTAGTGTATGAAGAGCAAAAAGAAAGAATCATTGCAATTTTTTTTTATCAAATATTTGAGTAGACTTATGAGATTCATTTGATCTTATTTTGAGAACATTGTAACAAACTCATGAGGGGATATCATTGAAGATCATAGCGCAAATTCATGTAAAGATATTGTAGATTTGTGAGCATATTTTGAAGATTATATTGCAAATCTGAGTAGAGGTTTGAGAATAGAGGTTTAAGGAAGATTTGTGTGAAAAAGTGAGTAGATTTTGTTGAAGTCCTTGAAGGGATCTAGGGCAGATCCAATAACATTATAATCACTTTTTATTTCAAAGGTTGATGCCTTTTACTTTGCAAGATCAGGAGGTTGGAGCCTCTCACTCAAAGATATCAGTGTCTCTTGTTGAGTTGGTTCTTTGTGGGGGGGGGGGATTGATGTATCCTGTGGGTTGGTGTCTATGAAGTTGTAAGAAGTTTCCTATAAAAGCAATATTTTTCCAAGGTTTTCTCTTGTAAGGGTTTCCATGCAAAATTGTGTGCATTTTGTGTTAGATTTTAATTGTGTGGATACTTCAATTATTGCTTTATGATTGCTAAATTGCTAAATTGAAAAATTTGGTCTTATACTGATTCACCTCCCCTCTCAATATAAGTGTGTTTGTGTTTCTTCAATTGGTATTAGAGCGGGTTCCTTCGAAAAAGCCTAACTGCTTGAAGGAAAGATCTCAAGAACACACATGACGAGTTAAGAAGGGCTTTCCTCAAGTCGAGCACCATTGTTTGATGGAAACAACTATGCTTTTTGGAGTATGAGGATGCACATTTATTTGATGGCCCATTTATTTGATATTTGACAATCTATTGTGGATGGCTATGTGGCACTATCTACTCGACCAACAGACTAAGCTGAAAAGAGGGCTAGTGAGAACAATGCTAAAGTTATGAATGCAATTCTAAGTGGTCTAACTGAATCAAAAATTTTCAAAGTTATGCAATGCACTTTGGAAAAAGAGATGTGGGATAAGTTTCAAAGAACTTATGAAATAAATGACAAAGTGAAAAAGGCAAAGCTCGAAACCCATATGAGACAATTTGAGAGTTTGAAGATGAAGGACAAAGAGAATGTTGTTGCCTATTTTCTCCACATGGATGAAGTCGTGAATACCGTTTGTGGTCGGGTGATCCCACAATATTGGTTTACACTTTCTAGGAGATCTTGATTTTTAATGAAATCACATATTTTTAGAAAATATAATGATTTAAGTCTTGAAAAGTTCCATTTAAAGGATTCCAATTGAAAAGGGTTTGATCAAACCACCTTAGATCAAACCCCCTTGGATAGAACCCTGTTAGTTTTAAACCATACCTATAACATAATCTCCTTTACACCCATCAAAATGTTGATAAAAAACCACTTTTGATTTTCCTTTTGGGGGATCAAATGAATTCATTTAAATTTATTTTTTGTGAGTATGTAGTCTTTATTATAAGCTTCCCAAAAAGTATAATTTTCAATAAATTTAATTTGATTATTATATATATATATATTTATTTCTTGTGAATGTAGGTTTATCATCCAAAATCAAGTTCCCTATTCTGCACATGTGG
Source organism: Sequoia sempervirens (assembly GCA_007258455.2). Classification (NCBI taxonomy): domain Eukaryota; kingdom Viridiplantae; phylum Streptophyta; class Pinopsida; order Cupressales; family Cupressaceae; genus Sequoia; species Sequoia sempervirens. Next base: position 1,104,255,268 of record VDFB02271358.1, on the reverse strand, counting down.
AAAAATAGCAAATTATTATTTTTTTTTTGAAAAATATCTATGCACTAGATGTTGATGACCTCAATCCAAAAAAAATAAAATTGAATTTTGATACGCACAAAAAAAGGTTATGTTTTAGCTAGTAAATCATGTCTAAATTGTAACTGGTTTGACTTTGAAACTTAATTAAGAAAACTATATTCAATGAAATGCTATGAAACCAATTCCATGCACTAGATATCGTAGTTACAAATCTAAATAAGAAAAAAATAGAATTTTATCCTTCATAGAAAAAAAGTTGTGTTAACCAATAATGTCACTCTTTAAAAATGGTGTTTATTGTTAAAAACTAGTTTTCAAAGGAGATGGAAAAAAAAGTGCAATCTGATTCCAAATTTTTTGAAAAAAATATATTTAGAATCTACAGACAAAATGCCACAAATCACTAGTTTGCATCATCTTCAAATTCCTCACAGTTTAGCTACTATAAGTACTTGAAAGTGAAGTTTTAGTTAAAAAAATTAGTTCAATGTCCAGTTTGGCCAAAAATTGTAAACCAGTATTGTGGGATAACCCGGTCTTGGAGAAAAGATTGAAGATGAGGTTATTGTGCAAAAGGTTTAAGATCTCTACCCATGAGATTTGATGCGCAATTTTTCGCCATTGAAGAAATGAATGTTCTAAACACTTTGAAGATGGATGAGTTACATGACATTCTTATTGCTTACGAAATGAGTACTAAGAAAGGAACATTATCAAAATGAGAAGCCACTTTCAAAGAATCAAGAAGGATGAAGAGAAAAAGACTCGTATTAAGTGAACGTTAAGACTAACTTTGTGAAGAAATTCAATAAAGGAACTATCAAGCACAAAGGTAAGTATACTCTTAAATGTTTTAATTATGGCAATATAGGTCATTTTGCTACCAAAGGGAAAAGACAAGAAAAGTCATTTTAACAAGTTTACTCAAAGGAAATCCGAAAAGAATAGTTTTCAAAGACACAAGAAGAGCCTATATGTTCAAGGAAGCAATAGTTCATCCGTGGAAAACGATGAAAGCTTCTTCGAAAGTGATAGAGAAGAAATTATTTTTATGACCATGGAAACAAAAGAAGAAGCTCCAAGGTGCAAAGACAAAAGAAATGAAGAGATCGAAAGTGAGAAAGATACTATAACAGATCTTGACGAAGAACTTACTATCCCCATAGACGAAATCAAAAGACTCAAGAAGTGGAATTCAAAGTTGAAAGACCAAATTTGAGAAGACGGTGAAAAATTCAAAAAGATAATTATAGATTTGAAGACTTAAGCAAAACAAGCCAAACACATTGAAGATGTTTTAAAAGATCAACTAAAAGCAAAGGAATCAGAGTGTGAGAAGCTTGAATATGAAATCATTTCCTTGAGGAAGGAGCTATAAAAGACTAAAGATCAACCCAATAAAAATATAACATTTGACAAAAGTCTTGAAATATTAGATGACCTTATCAGCTCACAAAGATCACCATTTATCAAAAGTGGTCTTGGTTTCAATGGTGAAAGTTCACAAACTACAAAGACGTTGGAAAGTAAGAATTATGTTGCGACCCTCAAAAGTTCCAACAAAGAGAAGGAGAACAAAGAAGATAATAAAAGGGAAGAAAGAAAAAGTGAGGCGAAAAAAGAGGAAAACAAGGAGGGTAAAGCACCATAGTTTCAAATAATTAATAAGAACAACCTCAAATGGTCCTTTCCTCAAAGGAAGCCTCACACAACTAGGTTTCAATATTCTTTCCGTGGTTATTGCTTTTCATGTAATTAGTTTGGGCGTAAAGCAATAAAGTTTGCACAATGAATGATTTTGAACTCATGAAGAGGAATTATAATTCATTTGCTCCTTTGATGGATTATAACATTATATGTCACAAGTGCAACAATTTTGGGCACACAACACATTTTTGCAAAATTATTTTTCCTGAGTCTTTGAGACAAAATAAGGAGAAGGATGTTTGTGAAAAGAAAAAGGATGAATCAAACAAGGTTTTAGAAAAGAAGGAACAAGAAGTGAAAGAAAAATCCAGCTTGTACAAGTTTCACTACATACTCAAGATGAGACAGACAAATGGTACATTGACAATGGTTGTTCAACTGACATGACTGGTGACAAAAGCAATTTTCTCTCTAAAGAAAGTGAATGAAGGAACGGTGAAATTTGGGGACAATGCTATGACATGCATAAAATGTAAATGCACACTTAGTATTGATAATGGAATAATTAAAACCAAGGATGTCTTATATGTTGAAGGATTGAAGCATAATCTCTCAAGTGTGAGTCAGTTGTGTGACCAAGGGCACACTTTCATGTTTCATTCTAGAGGATGTAAAATCATGAAAGATAGAAAATTGATAGATGATGCTTATAGAAAAAATGATAATCTGTACATTCTCAATGAATTCAAAAGTGATAAATGTTATATATGGGACAAGAATATGAGACTTGGCTATGGCACAAAAGGATGGGACATTTGAACTTCTATAACATTGTGAATATCAACAAAAAGTAAGCCGTAAGAGACATGCCAAAGATAGCAAAGCCTTCAAATATCATTTGCAAAGAGTGTCAATTTGAAAAAAAACAAAGACAAGCTTCAAATCTAAGGAGTATTCTATGTCGAAGCCTTTGGAACTTATTCATACTTATATGTGTGGGCCAACAAGGATGAAAATCTTGCAAGGTGAGAGTTATTTTATGTTGTTGATTGATGATTATTCTAGGTGATTTGGGTAAATTTTCTTAAAGAAAAATTTGAAGCAATTGAGAAGTTTATGGAATTCAAAGCCTTAGTTGAGAATGAAATAGGGTTGAAGATTAAATGTCTTAGATCTGATAGAGGAGGAAAATTTACCTCAAATGAATTTGAAGAATACTGTGAAAGACATGGGATAAAGAGACAATATTTACTTGAAATAACTCCATAACAAAATGGAGTTGTTGAGAGAAAGAATAGAGCAATTCAAAGAATGGCAAGATCTATGCTAAATGAGACCAAGATATTTGATGCTTTTTGGAAAGAAGCAGTTCATACAACTGTTTATATTTCAAATTGAGTATGAATTAGGGTGCATAACAACAAAACTCCATATGAACTTTGGAAGAGAAGACTTGCATCAATAAAATACTTCAAGGTCTTCAAAAGAGAATGCTATATAAGAAGAGATGAGGAAGATTTGGAAAAATTTGATTCTAGAAGTTATGAAGGTATCTTCCTTGGATATTCCACAAGGATAAAAACTTATAAATGCTATAACAAGAGATTGCACAAAGTTGTTGAAAGTGCAAATGTGAGGGTTGATGATGAAAGGCATCAAAAGGAGACAGTATAAAAATTGATTATCAAAAGGAAGAAAGTCACAAAGAAGAAGAAACAAAGGAAGAAATTGAAAACTGAGAAGTTGAGCAAAGAAATCCGAAGACTCCATCAAAGGCACCACCCAAGACACCATCTAGATTTGTTCAAAAAAACCATCTTGAAGATCTAATTATTAGAGACAAAGACACATAAATTGAAACAAGAAGAATACTTGCCAATACAAAAAAACATGCAAATATGTGTTTGCTTTCCAAAGTTGAGCCAAATAATTTTTCATAAGTAAGTGAAGACAAATACTAGATCAAGGCTATGTATGAAGAATTGGATCAGCTAGAGAAGAATGGAACTTGGGAGCTTGTCCCAAGACCTAAGGACAAAAACACCATTGGAACCCAGTGGGTTTTCCAAAACAAGCTAAATGAAGATGAGGAAGTCACAAGAAACAAGGCAAGACTTGTGTGCAAAGGCTATGCACTAGTCGAAGGAATATACTTCAAAGAAATATTTGCCCCTGTTGCATGATTGGAGGTAATCAAAATGTTCTTAGCTTTTGCAAGTTTAAAGAATTTCAAAGTTTATGAGGTGGACATCAAATCAACTTTTCTAAATGGAAATATGGAAGAGGAAGTGTACATTGAAAAATTTGAAGGGTTCATTCTATTAGAGAATGAAGATTATGATTGTAGATTGAAAATGATCTTTATGGACTAAAGCAATCCCTAAGGGCTTGATATTCAAGGTTAGACAAGTAACTTCAAGAGCAAGGTTTGAAAAGAGGAATTGTGAATAACAACCTGTATATCAAGAATGAAGGAGATAAGTTGTTGATTGTTGTGGTATATGTTGATGACATCATTTTTGGGGGTAACAGTGATAAGATATTGCAAGACTTTGCCTCCAACATGCAAAAGGAATTTGAAATGTTGATGCTGGGAGAGCTATCTTTCTTCCTTGGTTTGCAAATTTCTCAATTAGATAAAGGGATCTTTATTTCTCAAACCAAGTATGTTAAAGAGATGTTAAAGAAATTTAGGATGGAAGATTGTAATCCAATAAGTACTCCTTGATGATTGGTTGCAAATTGAGTAAAGATGATGAATCTTCTACAACAAATCAAATTATGTATAGATCTATGATTGGAAGTATGCTATATCTAATAGCTACAAGGTTCGATATTATGCAAGCACTTGGTTTGGTGGCACGATTTCAAGTAGATCCAAAGGAAACCAATGTAATGCAGTCAGAAGAAAATTGAAATATTTGAACAGGACTATGGATTTTGGTTTATGGTACCCTTGTGCAGGAGCACATACACCTTATTTTCAAAATTTGAACATTTGATGTTGATCATAGGTGTGTCTAGGGAGTTTGAAATGGTGTTTTGAGTTTATTTGCTTTAAATAAGGTCTAAAAAGACCATTTGTAATGTAATTAAGGTGGGTTTTAAGTCATTTGTGTTTAGGGGTCAATAAATTGCACAAAGTAGTAAATAATGTCAAGTGCAAAACAAAAGTTGTTAAAATGTTGTTTTAGGGGAATATGAAGAATTTAGGATTTTAAAAGGTAGTTAGGAAGTTTTGTTGGTTATGTTTGGAGGGAAAAAGTTTATATAGCCTCTTGAAGGCTCAAGCAATGTTGATGAACAATTCTTGAAGGATTCCAAAAGCAATAAACAATGCTTTTCTATTGTAGATCTCTGATTTCTGTACTTTGTTTCCTTTGTACGACCTCGTATAGTGAGTTTTTGTTTTGAAAATAATTCTAAATTGATGTAGCTTGACTTAGCTTTCATTTGTGATTGGTTTGAGGGAATATCATCAAGTTTTGTGGAAGATTTCTTTGTTTTTCTATGACTGCCTGTGGAGACCAGTGAAGCCCCTGTTTTCACATTAAATAATGTAAACAACCATTCAACCTATTGTACCCATTTGTATCTCGACGGAATGGCATGTTATCATAGTAGAGTAGTTTTTTCTATGTTTTAGAGTGGATGAGAAGTGAATTGTATGTTGTGGGATGTTACCCTAGGGTGTAATTCTATGTTTTCCATATGAAATGAAGGAACAAAATAGGGTTTTGAAAAATATTGATGGGACTGGTCTTGTGATGAATTCTTAAGTTTGTGCAAAATAAAAGAAAGGTGCTTGATGCATTGATTTGGTTTGAGAAGCCCGAGTTAGATGATTTTCATTAAAACCCTAGTGTATTGCAAGTAAATGGAAGGTTTGTGAGATCGGCGTTGTAAAAACCTTGAATGTGGAAAAAAATGTTCAAATTTGAAGTTTTGTCACCTAATGTTTGATGAGTTTTTGTGAAGGGAAGGTGTTTGAGAGGTAGTTCCTTTGTTAAATAGGGCTAATTCTAGTAGCTTTTGTAGGGTTAGTTTGTTGTTACTCATTGTTGGCACAAAGAAACCTTGTGAGATCTTTTAGGACAGAGTGTTGGGATTTGCAACAAGTCTAATTTGATGTTTGTTTGGCCATTGTACGACCTTTTCAAAAGGATATCTCCATTTTGATGGTTTTGAGGGCTAGAAGCCTTAGAGGTGCTTTAAGGGAAGTTGGGTGATTTTGTAATCGAAGGTTGATTTCATTGTTTAAGTTAGGTTATTTGGTGTTGAATAGTGAGTTTCTCCACCTTGTATTGCATCAAAGTGGTATTGGAGCTTCAGGAACAAGATCTTTGGTTGGTGATTTGATTGATTTTGCAGGTTGGAAGGTGAGAAGACAAGTTTGAGAAGATGCCTCCGAAAGGTGTTGGTGCTGCTAGGGAGTTGCAAGATATGAAAGAGAAGCATGCTAAGCTTCTAGAGTCACATAATGCAGTGTTGGTAAGGCTTGCTACCTTGGAGACAAAAAAAAGAAGATATGATAATGAAGAGAGTGAAACAAAGGAAGATGATGAAGAATATGAAGATGTTGATGACAAACTAGACCCTGAAGATCAGAGGATGGTGAAGATGCTCAAAGCAGTGAAAGGTGATTCTCATAAGGTAAAAGTTGAACTTCCCATGTATGGTGGTAATTTAAATGAAGAGGAATTGCTTGATTGCATTGCTGCTATGGATAATTTCTTTGAAAGTGAAGATATTTCATATGAACAGATGGTGAAGGTGGGAAAAAAAAAACTCAAAGATCATGCTTTTCTATGGTGGGACTATGAGAAAGAAGAGAGAAGAAAGAAAGGAAAATCAAGGATTACTTCATGGGACAAGATGGTGCAAAAACTGAAAGGTAAGTTTCTTCCAAAAGATTATGAAGTTCAATTGTATAAGAAGTTGTAAGGATTGGAACAAAAAGATCTAGATGTCAAGACATATATAGATGAGTTTTATAAACTAAGTATAAGGGAAAGAAGGGATGAGGATGAGGTTGAAAAGGTGGCTAGATATCTAGATGGTTTGAGATTTAATATACAAGATGAACTTGTTGTTGCTAACCCCAAATCTGTTGAAGAGTGTTTTCAATTAGCAATTAGGGTGGAGGAAAAATTTAAAAGGAGATGAGAAATTAGTCAGAGGAAGAGGTGCTACTAGTACAAGAGGGAGAGGAACAATCCCTACACCAAAGCATCCATTGGAAGAACAAGAAGGAACAAACAGAGGTAAGGAGCAAGGTGTTGATAGTACTAGAGGAGGTTTTAGAGGTAGATGAAGGCTTAGTGCTGGTAGAAGTTCTAATGATTTTTTAGGGAGATGTTATACATGCAATTAATATGGTCATCCATCTTGGAAATGTACTAAAAGGGTTGGTAGTTCATCAAGTGGTGAAAAAAGGATTGATAGGAGAGCACAATTGGTTCAAGAAGAGGAGTGTGAAAGCAGTCATTCTACAAGTTTGAGAGCTACTCCTGAAACATGGGAGATGCTGATGATGAGAAAGACAGTGTTGAAGGCAACCAAGGAAGTAGAACCTTTGCAAAGAAAGAGCCTTTTCAAGATTACTTGTAAGTGTAAAAACAAGGTATGCAAGATTGTAATTGATTCTGGATCAACTGAAAACATGGTGTCTACTGAGATGGTGAATAAGTTAAATTTGGAAAAAAAAACCTCATGAATTTCCTTATAAAGTTTCATGGTTAAGTGATGGGTAGTCATTGTTGGTGAATGAAAAGGTAGTTGTAGATTTCTAGATTGGAGGTTACAAGGATAGTGTTGTTTGTGATATCCTTCCCATGGATTGTTGTTACCTACTCCTAGGTAGACCTTGGCAATATGATATGTGAGCCTTGTATGATGGTAGGGAGAACACCTACACAATAATGAAGGATGGGTGCAAGTTTGTCTTAACTCCTTTGGTGGAAGATGAGAAAGGAAAAGAAAAAGTGATAATGCGTGGAAGAAGAGAGCTTGCAAAAGATGTGAAGGAAGACAAAAAGTGGGATACTACAGTTAGTATAAGGATAGAAAATGCTTTGGCAGTAGGTAGGAAAGTTGTTTCAGATTTGAGGACAATGAATTGGAACATCAATGTCATGGTAGGGTCTATTGCATGCCCTTTGGTTGAGAATAAGATTACAAAACAAGCAAGAACTGCAGGTATAGTAGATCATGGAAAGAAAAGTACAGTGGTACATGTTGATAAGACAACAAGTCAGATGACAATGATGGATAAATAGATTGGGAAAAGTATTGAGGACAATCACAAGCATGAGGATGAGATGTCACGACCCCTACTTTCTGTTAGTAATTTATAATTCAATAATTCTATTTTGATGCATTTAATATTTAATGTAGTTAAATGATTATATTGTTTGTACTTCAGAATATTTATTTAAATTAATTTATAGTCAAATAAAAGGGCAAGGAAATGGAAGAATTAATAAATGTTTATTCAATATTTCCTTTTGGTAATTTATGGGTAATTTTTTGTTATTTAGAATAATTATTTTATTGACAATAGAATGATATTTCTTTTATTTGGAATGAATATTTTATTTACAATTAAAATGGCATGTCTTTATCTAATTTTTCAGGATTCGGTTACTGAGAAATTTGAGGGAAATCTTTTAAAAAGGAAGGAAAAATCATTAACGGGAACACAAGATAGATTTCACAATCCTTCTTTATTTCTCTGGAAAAAAGATAACTGAAATCAAGAACTTGGGAAAGAAGTGGCATGTGACGGTTTGAGGAATTGAAGAAAGGGGGAAGAAGGAGAAGTTAAGGGATGGTCGTGCAGGAGAATTTCAAACAAACAATGAAATCTACATTTGATGCTATTGTAGTACAGATATTCCTCAATAAACCACTTCCTTGCCTCCATTACTAGGTAAAAAGTAAGGATTGTTTAATCAAGAAACTTAGGATTGTTGTTGTCACCATAATGGTGATTGTACAATGCAGATTACCAAGAGTTCCCTAAATATTATAATTTGTTTTTATCTTCGCACGACATGATAATCAATTTCTTTATGCTATTCAAAGATATTTTATTCTGATGCATGTTTGTTTACAGTCTAAATCATCCATTTATGAACCCCCCCTTGTAGATTGTCAAATAAATTGTCTCTAGTTCGGTAGAAGGAAAGAAAACGTTATTTGGAAGCAAGATTTCGTTCATGTTTCAAATTCCTCTAACCCTTTCCAAAAATTTGAGAGTAAACTCTTAAGATCTCTTAAGATGATTTTCTGTAGAATAGAAAGGGGTCGAAGAAATAAGTGAATAAACGAGTATTTCAAGATCAATGACACAAAACTAAATTGGAAATGATTAAACACTATTTATGAACCAGATGCAAATGTTATTGTAAAATTGTCAATGTCTGTGCATTGAAGACAAATATTCCTCTAGAGTGGGCGACCTGTGTATGCCCCTAGGCTTAAGCATCTGTGTGATCCCTCTTATCTATTAGTAGCACTACCTCTTTTCTCTCATCATCTTCTTCAAGTGTATTCTATTTTATCAGGGCCTCTTCTTATGAGAGATTATAACTCTAGGCTTTTCTTCTCTAAGTAAGAGCTATGTTTCGTTGTTAGATATGCTATGTAGTGGTATTGAACTAATAAAATTGGAGGTTGCTCTGTCAGAGTGGCTTTACAAGAATGAATTTCTGCATTCTCTATTGTTAATATTCACTCCTCGAGCACTGTGTTACATTATTTCTGATAGTTTCTAGAAATTTGATATTGTATTACTACCTTGTCATTTGTGGTTATTACTTCATTATGCAATGTAGGAGTGCCTTCATTTTCAGGGTCCTGTTATTATTACTATTGTTGATTTCCTTGGCTTTGGGGATGACTTGTTGGAAGTAAAGTTTCTTTTAATAATTAAATCAACAAATTGTTTAATATTTCATCTAATTTCTCTTAAGTTTGCTGTCAGCTACAATGTTTGGAATTTAGATTGCTACTTTCAAGTTGGATACAATGGTAAAATTGTAGTCCAATCTTAGGGTTGAATACTCGCTCAAAATTGTTTTTGAACAAATTTTTACAATCACATCAAATTCTGGTCATTTGCATATCATTCTAATTCACTAGATGGAATATGAGGCTGTTATACATAAAGACAATGCTGTTTCTGAAAGAAATAGTTTCATAAGTTAAAAATCATAAAACTAGTAACGGTAAATAAAATCTATGTTAAACGTTGGAGTTATCTTTTATTCTAGAAATAGAAGTCAAATGGAGTTTTGCTAAAAGCTATATCATTGTCAAGAGGTTATGACTAGTAATGAAGACCTTAATCTTTTCCTCATTCATTCGTCTTTTGAAAGATTAAAGAAAATAATTATTTAGTTTGTAGAATTACTTGAGTAGAACTAGTAGTATTAAATATGTATCAAATGTTTCTATTGGATGGTTCCAATAGGTTATTCATGGGATTTGATTGTTTCTTTTCCTTTGATATTCATCAAAATATCATATAGTGGTGATTTATTAGAGCAATAGTTGTATAGACTTTGGATAAGTTAGAAGGAAAAGTCAAATATGATATATATATATATATATATATATATATATATATATATATATATATGTATGTATGGAGAGTGATATGCTAGACTTGGAAGGATTAGCTATGAGATAGGGAAAACTCCAAGAAATTTTTTAGTCAAGCGAGTGCTTAATGCTAGAAGATTCAGTGAGTTGCATCATCATAATGTGTTCATTCTTCATTCATGTATCTTATTTCATTTCATGACAAGGTTTGAATACCAAAAATGGGGTTTGACCAAGGCAAACCCCTATTCACTAACATTTTCTTGCAGGTTTGGGTTGTTCACACATGGGTGAGCAAGCCTTTCTTGTTTTTGCATCATTAGGTTGGTAAAATATGAGGTACCTATAAGTTATTTACTTTGAGTAAAGATGATTCTTATTTATACTGACAAATCGTTTATCTTGTTTGATATACCTTGATTCATTGTGGTGCATGTTATTCCATTTTTATAAGTGATGTAAATTATATAATTATACCTCTTTATTCACCATCATATAATTGTTTATTTCTATTAAATTAAATTGGAAATTTGAAGATTTAAATTAGTAAGTGAGATAGTTCCTGAGTCCTTACATGAGATGAAGTTAAAGACAATTCATGGTAATGGTATTGCTAACAATTTTTTGTTTGTAGGTGTAGGTAAAGAAAAGCATTCAATTTTTGATCAAAGGAAAGGAAAAGGGTAGACATTAGGTTAGAATGTTGGAATGAAGACAATTGTATATGCAAACAACTACAAAGATGCAGGGAAAATTACAAGTTCGGTGTGTATGAACTAGTGGAGAGGATTTGCAGAACAAAGGAGTACATATGAAGCTTGGAGGAGTTGGCACCAGATGCAACTCATGTGGCATGAGTTTTTTTCTTGTGGGGGTGTATGGTGCAGGAACACCTACACCTTATTTTCAAAATTTGAACATTTGATGTTGATCATAGGTGTGTCTAGGGAGTTTGAAAGGGTGTTTTGAGTTTATTTTCTTTAAATAAGGTCTAAAAAGACCATTTTTAATGTAATTAAGGTGGGTTTTAAGTCATTCATGTTTAGGGGTCAATAAATTGTACAAAATTGCAAATAATGTCAAGTGTAAAACAAAAATTGTTAAAATGTTGTTTTAGGGGAATATGAAGAATTTAGGATTTTAAAAGGCAGTTAGGAAGTTTTGTTGGTTGTGTTTGGAGGGAACAAGTTTATATAGCCTCTTGAAGGCTCAAGCAATGTTGATGAACAATTCTTGAAGGATTCCAAAAGCAATAAACAATGCTTTTCTACTGTAAATCTCTGATTTTTGTACTTTGTTTCCTTTGTACGACCCCGTACAATGAGTTTTTGTTTTGAAAATCATTCTAAATTGATGTAGCCTGACTTAGATTTCATTTGTGATCAATTTGAGGGAATATCATCAAGTTTTGTGGAAGATCTCTTTGTTTTTTCTGTGACTGCCTGTGCAGACTAGTGAAGGCCCTATTTTCACATTAAATAATGTAAGCAACCATTCCATCTATTGTACCCATTTGTATCTTGATGGAATGGAATGCTATCATAGTAGAGTACTTGTTTCTATGTTTTAGAGTGGATGAGAAGTGAATTGTATGTTTGGGATGTTACCCTAGGGTGTAATTGTGTGTTTTCCATATGAAATGAAGGAACAAAGTAGGGTTTTGACAAAATATTGATGGGACTAGTCTTATGATGGATTCTTAAGTTTGTGCAAAATAAAAAAAAGGTGTTTGATGCATTGATTTGGTCTAATAAGCCTATGTTATATGATTTTCATTAAAACCCTAGTGTATTGCAAGTAAATGGAGGGTTTGTGAGATCAACATTGCAAAAACCTTGAATGTGGAAATAAATGTTGAAATTTGATTTTTTTTCACCTAACGTATGATTGTTTGATGAGTTTTTGTGAAGGGCGGGTGTTTGAGAGGTAGTTCCTTTGTTAAATTGGTCTAATTCTAGTAGCCTTTTGTAGGGTCAGTTTGTTGTTTCTCATTGTTGGAACAAAGAAACCTTGTGAGATCTCCTAGGACAAAGTGTTGGGATCTGTGAAAATTTTGATTTGATGTTTGTTTGGCCATTGTACATCCTTTTCAAAAGGATATCTCCATTTTGATGGTTTTGAGGGCTAGAAGCCTTAGAGGTGCTTTAAGGGAAGTTGGGTGATTTTGTAATCAAAGGCTGATTTCATTGTTTAAGTTAGGTTATTTGGTGTTGAATAGTGAGTATCTCCACCTTGTATTGCATCATATCCAAAGGGTGAAGATTTCACCCTTACAACATATACAAATGCAGATTGAGCAAATAGTGTTTATGACAAGAAGAGCACTAGTGGAGACACATTTTTTCTTGGAAATTTCCTTGTATCTTGGTTAAGAAAGAAAAAAGAATTAGTTTCCCTATCTACAACAAATGCATAATATATTGCAGTAGTAGCTTGTTGCACACAAGTTTTATGGATGAAACATACTTTGAAAGATGTTAAGGTTGAGTATGAGCATCCCATTCTCACACTCTGTGATAATACAAGTGCCATCAACATATCAACGAATCTAGTTATGCACTTCAAGACAAACCATATTCCAATTAAGTATCATTTCTCGAGGGAGCAAGTACTTGAGCAGCAAGAAAAGTTGAGTTGTTTATTTTTCAATAGTTTTTTGTAATTATTAAAGGTTTGGTTTAGTTAAGTTTTTGTCTTGTGTCTTTTATCCTTAATGGTGCATGAGTCATAATCTGTTCTTAGGTGAAACTTATGTTAAAAAAAGCATTTTACTAAAACTCATCTCAAATACATCTTTTTCTAAGCTCAAATGCAAAAAGAAAACTTCACATTGCAAAAAAGAAATAGAGGGAAAAGCATTAAAAGAAGTTTTAGTTTTGTTGAGATCGAGTTTCTTCTTGAGTTCTTTAGGGTTGCATGAGCAAAGAGGCTCTTCTTCATGTTGCAAGTTCAAATGGTGATAATGAGTTTAGTTTCCCAAGGTTCATTGCATGCCAACTAGGTGTTGGATTATATTTTAGTTGAAGACAAAGAGTTAAAAAGAGTTGTAGATCCTCCAAGGTCGTGGGTTTTCAATCACACCCACTATGCAACCATGCAAAGTTAAGAGTTTGGAGTTCATTATGCAAAAAGGTATGTATGCTTCCTTTTGAGTTCATGTCCCATTGTTGATATAAAGATGGGGTATGAGATTGTATGCCATCAAATCTTCTTTTTTTGGCATTGACTGTGGTTGTTAAAAGTTTGAAAAGTCCATATTGAAACCCTAAGCAAACATAAAAATTGAAAAATGGAAGAAAATTAGTCCTTTCAATAGGTTATACCTATTCATTTCAAAGAACAATGCCACTTTTGATGAACCACATTGATGTATAATGCATTTGAAATAACAACATTCATTTGCATCTATTGGAGTACATATATGGGAGATTTCATGATATTTGCACAGTGAAAAGGAAATATAAAGGTTCCTATGAAAGTCAAAAGGGGTTCCATAAAGGTTTGTGCAAAGATCAAAGACCATTATGCATCATCCAATGTTATTTGAAGTTTCAAGATATGAGAGAAATGTTCATAGCCTAACAACAAACCCTTATAGAAGCTTGTGAAATAATTGGTGAAGAGTATACATCCCATTGAATCCTCATTTGGTGTGATAACTGTTTAAGGTCTTCATGATGAAGTTATCAAACCTCTAGAGTACAATGGTATGAATGTGAAGAATAAAAGAAAACATTATACTCTGCTCACTAATGTATGACAATCAATCATAAGTATGCAAGGAAGGACAATGGTAATGAAATAACTTTTAAAGAAAATTAGACAAAGGGAATGTAAAATAAATATGACGACAGTCAATAAGGTTAGATTCAAGGGAAAAATTTCTCATTTAAGAATTCACAAAGAGCAAGGGTCTTGAACACAATAGACTATGCAAAAATTAGACCTAGGGCAGTGACTTGAGTATATTCATAAAAGAAGGGTAGATTGATATTGGTACAAAGACCATGAGAAGAGAATTTTATGATCATTAAAGTGATAGTGACCATGCAATATAGAGGACATTCACTTTTTTTAAAAGAGGACATTCTTGAAGATCTTGCACTAGGGAGAAGGCTTGACAAGGATAGATTCTTAGAGGAACCAAGATGGCAATAAGGACAAGAAATATTGAAAGACAAAACAAGAAAATATGATAGTCACCTTTGAAGAGGACAATCACATTGTGAACAAAGGATAGTAGTAGAGATGAAGAGTACTATGAAAGTGGCATGATAATGCACAATTCCATAGGAAGAATGACTTTCCTAATACAATCATCATGCAACAATTTCCTCAATACAGTTAGGAGCAAGTTTTATGGGATAGTCATAGTATTTCACTTTTAAGGAACCATGTGATGAACATTTAAAGGGAAACATTTATCATTTGAGAGGTCACAAGGAGGAAGGTTAATAGGAGTGATAGTGGAAAAAAATGCAATCTCATGTTCATTACAAGAGGATAGTCTTTATCAAACATAAAGGACAATCACATATCACCTTAAAATGATAAAGGATATTCATAACCTTGAAAATAAATGTCAAGGAAAAGACTTCAAAATATGGAGTCATATAAAGAAAATGATGCTAAAAGTTAAATATGATAGTCCCTATATTCATGAGTTATCAGACCTTAGACATGGGTTGAGTTTAAAAGTGTAATGTCCCCAACTCAAATCAAGATGATTAGCAATAGATTGGATGTACTTTCCTTGGTTTACCCAAGAGGACGAGGATGTAGAGCATCATTGGGTAAGAAATGAAGTCCTTGGATTGTTCTTAATTCTAATTTTAAGTTGAGTGCACATCTTTTGATGCAACTTAAGTAAAAAGTTATTTTAAGGAACTTAAGTTATTTTATGTTGGGCACATATTTTTAGGCAACTCAAAGTGATGCAGGTTGGGACACTTGATGCATATATTTTAGAGTTTCAAAAAATATCTATTATGGTGTCTGATGTGACTGAGAAGAGGTTGATTTATTGGTTCATAGAGGGTTTTTTCAGAACCTCTTAGATGTTGGGTTAAATATTTTGATCCACCATCCTTATAGGATGCTATTAAGCGTGTAAGGAATATGGAGTTATCTACACCACATGCTAGGTTCCCTAGTAAGTTTTCACAGAAAACCTCACTAAAAAATTGGCCATAGAAGAAGGACAAGAAACCAGAGCATACTAGACTAGTAGAAGGGAAATCCAAGCCAATTGGTGGGCTATGTCATGATTTGAGGGACAAGTTGAAACAAAAAAGTTTTGCTATGATTGTCGTGAGCTTTGGACAACTGGACATATTACAGTAGAAACTTGTTGCACACAAGTTTTATGGATGAAACATACTTTGAAAGATGTTAAGGTTGAGTATGATCATCCCATTCCCATACTCCGTGATAATACAAGTGCCATCAACATATCAAAGGATCCAGTTATGCACTCCAGGACAAAGCATATTCCAATTAAGTATCATTTCTTGAGGGAGAAAGTACTTGAGAAACAAGTAAAGTTGAGTTGTCCATTTTTCTATAGTTTTTGGTAATTATTAAAGGCTTGGTTTAGTTAAGTTTTTGTCTTGAGTATTTTATCCTTAAATGATGCATGAGTCATAATATGTTCTTAGGTGAAACTTATGTCAAAAGAAAAATGATTTTACTAAAACTCATCTCAAATACATCTTTTTCTATGCCCAAATGCAAAAAGAAAACTTTATGTTGCAAAAAAGAAATAGATAGAAAATCATTAAAAGAAGTTTTAGTTTTGTTCAGATCAAGTTTCTTCTTGAGTTCTTTAGGGTTTCATGAGAAAAGAGGCTCTTATTTATGTTAGAAGCTCAAATGGTGATAAAAATTTCAGATTCTTGGGGTTCATTGCATGCCAATTGGGTGTTGGATTATATTTTAGTTGAAGACAAAGAGTTAAAAAGAGTTAAAAATCCTCCAAGGTCATGGGTTTTCATCACACCCACTATGCAACCATGCAAATTTAAGGGTTTGGAGTTCATTATGCACAAAGGTATGTATGCTTCCTTTTGAGTTCATGTCCTATTATTGATATAGAGATGTGGTAGGGGATTGTATGTCATCAAATCTTCTTTTGTTTGCACTGAGTGTGGTTGTTAAAAGTTTTAAAAGACCATATTGAAACCCTAAGCAAGCATAAAGTCTAAAAAATGGAAGAAACTTAGTCCTTTCAATAGGTTATACCTATTCATTTCAAAGAAAAATGTAACTTTTGATGAGCCACATTGATTTATAATGCATTTGAAATAACAAAATTTCTTTGCATCTATTGGAGAACTACATCTATGAGAGATCTCATGATATTTGCATAGTGAAAAGGCAATATAAAGGTTCCTATGACAGTCAAAAGGGGTTCCATAAAGGTTTGTGCAGAGATCAAAGAACATTATGCATCATCCAATGTTATTTGAAGTTTCTAGAAATGAGAGCAATGTTCATAGCCTAACAACAAACCCTTATAGAAGCTTGTGAAATGATTGGTGAAGAGTATACACCCTATTGAATCCTCATTTGGTCTGATAATGGTTTAGGGTCTTCATGATGAAGTTATCAAACCTCTAGAGTGTAGTGGTAGGTATATAAAGAATAAAAGAAAACCTTATACTCTACTCACTAATGTATGATAGTCAATCATAAGTATGCAAGCAAGCAAGGATGTAATGGTAATGAAATAATTTTTAAAGAAAATCAGACAAAGGGCATGTAAAATAAATGTGACAACAATCAATAAGGTCAAATTCAAGGGAAAAATTTCTCATTTAAGAATTCACAAAGAGCAAGGGTCTTGAATGCAATAGACTATGCAAAAATCAAACCTAGAGCAGTGACTTCAATGGATATAGTATAGTCATCAAAGAAGGGTAGATTGATACTGGTACAAAGACCATGAGAAGAGGATCTTATGATCATTAACGTGATAGTGACCATGCAATATAGAGGAAAACCACTTTTTTAAAAGAAGGAATTTTTGAAGATCTTGCACTAGGGAGAAGGCTTGACAAGGATAGATTCTTAGAGGCACTAAGATGACAATAAGGATGAGAAAGATTCAAAGACAAAACAAGAAAATATGACAGTCACCTTTGAAGACAATAGTCACATTGTGAACAAAGGATAGTAGCAAAGATGATGAGTACTATGATAGTGGCATGATAATGCACAATGCCATAGGGAGGACTGTCTTAATACAATCATGATGTAACAATTTCCTCAACATAGTTAGGAGAAAGTTTTAAGGGATAATCATAGTATTTCACTTTTAATGAACCATGTGATGGAAATTTAAAGGGAAAAATTTATCATTTGAGAGGTCACAAACATTTTTTATTTGAGAGGTCACAAGGAGGAAGGTTAATAAGAGTGACAGTGGAAAAAATATGCTATCTCATGTTCATTGCAAGAGGACAATGTTTATCAAACATAAAGGACAATCACATGTCACCTTAAAATGATAAAGGATAGTCATAACTTTGCAAATAAATGTCAAGGAAAATACTTCAAAATATGGAAATTCATATAAAGAAAATGATGCCAAAAGTTAAATATGATAGTCCCTATATTCATGAGTTAAAAGACCTTAGACATGGGTTGAGTTTAAAAGTGTAATGTCCCCAACTCAAATCAAGATGATTAGTAACATATTGGTTGTCCTTTCCTTGGTTTACCCAAGAGGAAGAGGACATAGAGCATCATTGGGTAAGAAATGAAGTCCTTGGATTGTTCTTAATTATAGTTTTAAGTTGAGTGCATGTCTTTTGATGCAAATTAAGTGAAATTAAGTTATTTTAAGGAACTTACGTTATTTTATGTTGGGAACATCTTTTTAGGAAACTTAAATTGATGCAGGTTAGGAAACTTGATGCATATATTTTAGAGTTTCAACGAATATAAGTTATGGTGTTTGATGTGACCGAGAAGAGGTTGATTTCTTGGTTCATAGAGGGTTTGTCAAAACCTCTCAGAGGTTGGGTCAAATCTTTTGATCCACCATCCTTGTAGGATGATTTTAAGTGTGCAAGGAATATGGAGTTATCTACACCACAAGCTAGGTTCCCTAGTAAGTTTTTGCATAAAACCTCACCGTAAAATTGGACACAGAAGAAGGACAAGAAATTGGAGTATACTAGACTAGTAGGAGTGATATCTAAGACAATTGGTGGGCTATCTCGTGATTTGAGGGATGAGTTGAGACATAAGAAAATTTTCTATGATTTTCATGAGCCTTGGAAAATTGGACATAAGTGAAAGAATGGGGGAAAATCACATTGGATTGAGGTCTTTGAGGAGGCTAGTGATAATGAGTTGGAGGAGACCCAGGTTCATGATGAGCAACAAGAGTAGATGGATGGGGAGTCAAATGAAAATGAGCATCAAGATGACTCGACACAAATGGAGGGTGCTATTGCAATTCTCTCTACCACTAATTATAACACCTTCAAAGTTAAGGGTATCATACAAGGACAACAAGTTATTGTATTGATTGATAGTGGGGCCACCCACAACTTCATTAATACATCCTATGTGAAGAAGCTGGGTTTGAAAGTTAAAGAGCATGATGAATTTTGAGTTAAGACAATGAATGGCACATTGCATTGTGTTAATTTTGTGCCACAATTGAGTATGTCTTTGGGTAACTACACCCTTACCGATGATTTCTATGTGATTGAAATTGAGGACACCAATGTTGTTTTGGGTGTTCAATTGTTGCATTCTATAAGTCCATATGTCATGGATTTTAAAACCATGCAATTGAGTTTTACCATAGATGGTAAGAAGTTGGTGTTATGAGGCTTATCCTCAGAGGCACCTAGAGTTATTTCAACCAAGAGGATGGAATGTTTTTTGGCAGTCGAAGGCTAAGTGGGCAATGCAATGTTTTATTTCAGATAAGTCTTCAAACACAAGACTATTGGGATTAAGGTGTATCAACCTTAGAGTCCCAATATTATTTCAATTAATGTATTATTGTATTTATTTATATTATTTAATTCCTACGGTGTCATGTCATAACTTGGGACCCATTGACCGAGTGGCATCCTCGTTGGAGGTGACTAGATGACACATATTCATCCCAAGTGGACATAGGCATCCCAATTTAGAATCTTTGACCTATGATAGATTCTATGACATGTCATAAGGCATCTTTATGCATGGAGGAAGTTGGTGCCCAAGTTGGGTTATGATAGGCTGTAAGAGAATCAGCTATTCTTGGTCACTTATGAAAAATTCTCTTATAGCTGTAAGTAGTGTCAGTTATGACAGATTCTATGATAGCTGTAAGATGTGTAAGGCATCTATAATAGCCTATTTTTAGCATATTCTAGGTGCCCA
Organism: Sequoia sempervirens; assembly: GCA_007258455.2. NCBI lineage: Eukaryota > Viridiplantae > Streptophyta > Pinopsida > Cupressales > Cupressaceae > Sequoia > Sequoia sempervirens. The sequence continues at coordinate 1,104,235,606 of VDFB02271358.1, read as the reverse complement.
AACTTGGAGAAGGAATATTGCATGTAATGACACTTGTAAGGGGTGTAAGGGAATGTTGTACATGTGTCCAAATGCATGATTATGGCATGGGATATTGTGCCATGTGGATTTGGATGCCTCTCTTCTTTTAGATGCTTCTTGAATCTTGCATCTCTCTATATATTGAGTGCCTTGTATTGTAGAATGCATTGTTTGTTTGCAAGTAATGAAATGCTACTAATATCACTCTAGAATAGGTGTTTGTTTTGAAGTACTTGTTGAAAAAGCTTTGTACTTGGGTCTGTATTGTAACTCTTGTTTGAAGTAATACAATAGTACTGTGCTTTTGGAGGGTGGGGTTTTTTTACCCAAAAGGGTTTTCCCTACGTATATTTGGTGTTGTATTTATGTACTTGTTCTATTCCATTATTCCTATGTGTTTCTCATTACTGTAACTATTAAGGTGTTAAAAGGATTTTTTTTGTAACTCTCTCCCCTACTTAGATTAGTGTAGGAAGTTGTTTATGCTCATCCAACTTCCTTTTAGTTGGTATCAAAGCCTAACCAACCTTGATTCCTTTGTTGGGTTAGAAGGGTTTTTTGAGATGATCTTTGTTTTAATGAGAATTTTACAGAAGTGTATTTCATGACCTTGTTGCAAGAAAGAGATGACAAGAAAATCTAGGAGGACTAAGATGGAGGACATGACCAAAGTGCCATATGCGAGTGCAGTTGGTAGTCTCATGTATGCGATGGTGTGTATGAGACTAGACATTTCCCAAGCAGTGGGTGTCCTTATCCGTTTTATGGCTAATCCTGGATGGGTGCATTAGGATGCGGTTAAGAGAGTGTTCAAATATTTATGGGGTACTTTTGAGTATGCCTTGTGTTTTCATGGTTATCCTACTAGACCTCAAAATTCTATGAGCATTTGTGGATATGTGATTCAAATTGGGTAGGTGACATTGACAACATAAGATCCACCAGTGTTTACATATTTATGATGTTTGGTGGTGCTATAAGTTGGATGAGTAAGCAACAGGCTATAGTCGCATTGTCCACGATGGAGGAAGAGTATATGGCAGCCACTCATGCTTGCGAAGAAGCTATTTGGCTTAAGAGATTGTGTTCTGATATTGGTTTAGATGTAGGGCATATTACTATTTGGTGTGATAGTCAAAGTGCGATTTTACTAGCAAAGAATCATACTTTCCATGCCAGAACAAAGCACATTGATATTTAGTATCATTTTGTTTGTGATATGGTAGAAGATGGAAAGGTGAACTTGGAGAAGGTTGACACTTTGGTGAATGTTGCAGATGCACTGAAAAAACCAATAAGTACAAAGAAGTTTAGATGGTGTTCCGATTCCATGGGCCTTGGGGCCTTGAGCAGATGATTCTGTATGAATCTCGACAGGTCTTCGACAAGTGGGAGAATGTTGGGATTAAGGTGTCTCAAACTTAGAGTCTTAATATTGTTTTAATTATGTATTGTAATTATTTGTATTATTTAATTTCCTATGGTGTCATGTCATATGCTTCTTGAAGTCTACATCTCTATATATTGCCTATGGTGTCATGTCATATGCTTCTTGAAGCTTGCATCTCTATATTATTGTAATTATTTGTTTTAATCTTCTATATGCTTCTTGAAGCTTGCATCTCTATATATTGCGTGCCTTGCATTGTAGAATGCATAGTTTGTTTGTAGGTAATGAAGTGTTGTTGATATCACTCCAAAATAGGTGTTTGTTTTGAAGCACTTGTTGAAGAAAGCTTTGTACTTGGGGTTGTACTATAACTCTCGTTTGAAGTAATACAATAGTATTGTGATTTTGGAGGGTGGGGTTTTTTACCCAAATGGGTTTTCCCTATGTATATCTGGTGTTGTATTTGTGTACTTGTTCTATTCCATTATTCCTATGCGTTTCTCATTATTGTAACCGTTTAAGGTGTTAAAAGGATTTTTTTCTAACTCTCTCCATTACTTAGATTAGTGTAGGAAGTTGTTTCCACTCACCCGAATTCCTTTTAGTTGGTATTAGAGCCTAGCCAGCCTTGACTCCCTTGTTGGGTTAGAAGGGTTTTTTGGGATGATCTTTATTTCAGTGGGAGTTTTGTAGAAGTGTATTTCGTGACCTTGTTGCAAGAAAGAGATGATAGGAAAATTTGGGAGGAATGAGATGGAGGACATGATGAAAGTACCATATGCGAGTGTAGTTGGAAGTTTGATGTATGTGATGATGTGTATGAGACCAAACATTTCCCAAGTAGTGCGAGTCCTTATATGTTTTATGACTAATCCTAGATGGGTGCATTGGGATGCGATTAAGAGAGTGTTTAGATATATATGGGGTACTTCCGAGTATGCCTTGTGTTTTCATGGTTATCCTACTCAACCTCAAAATTCTATGAGTATTTGTGGATATGTGATTCAAATTGGGCAGGTGACATTGACAACATAAGATCCACTAGTGTTTACATATTTATGATGTTTGGTGGTGCTATCAGTTGGATGAGTAAGTGACAAGATATAGTCACGTTGTACACAATGGAGGAAGAGTATATGAAAACCACTCATGCCTATAAAGAAGCTATTTGGATTATGAGATTGTGTTATGATATTGGTTTAGATGTAGGAAAGATTACTATTTTTTGTGATAGTCAGAGTGTGATTTGCCTAGCAAAGAATCATACTTTCCATGCCAAAACAAAGCACATCGATGTTTAGTATCATTTTTTTCATTATATGGTAGAATATGGAAAGGTGAACTTGGAGAAGGTTGACACTTTGGTGAATGTTGCAGATGCATTGAAAAAACCAGTAAGCATAGAGAAGTTTAGACGGTGTTATGATTCCATGGTCCTTGGGGCCTTGAGCAGATGATTTAGTATGACTCTCGACAGGTCTTTGACAAGTGGGAGAATGTTGGGATTAAGGTGTATCAACCTTAGAGTCATAATATTGTTTAAATTAATGTATTATTGCATATTTTAATATTATTTAATTTCCTATGGTGTCATGTCATAATTTGGGACCCACCGGCTAGGTGGCATCCTCATTGGAGGTGACTAGATGACACATATTCATCCCAAGTGGACATAGGAATCCCACTTTGGAATCTTTGACCTATGATATATTCTATGATGCATCATAAGGAATCTTTATGCATGAAGGAAGTTGGTGCCCAAGTTGGGTTATGATAGGCTGTAAGAGAATCAGGTATTCTTGGTTATTTATGATAGATTCTCTTACAGCTGTAAGTGCTGTCAATTGTGATAGATTCTATGATAGTTGTAAGATGTGTATGCCATTTTTCATAGCCTATTTTTAGCATATTATTGGTGCTCAATCTTGGAGAAGGAATATTGCATGTAATGATAATTGGAAGGGGTGTAAGAGAATGTTGTACATGTGTCCAAATGCATGTTTATGGAATGTGATATTGTGCCATGTGGATTTGGATGCCCCTCTTCTTCTAGATGCTTCTTGAAGCTTGCATCTCTTTATATATTGAGTGTCTTGTATTGTAGAATGCATAGTTTGTTTGCAGATAATGAAGTGTTGTTGGTATCAATCCAGAATAGGTGTTTGTTTCAAAGCACTTGTTGAAGAAAGCTTTGTACTTGGGGCCGTATTGTAACTCTTGTTTTAAGATACAATAATACTATGATTTTGGAGGGTGGAGTTTTTACTCGAAAGGGTTTTCCCCACGTATATTTTTTTTTGCATTTGTGTATTTGCTATTTTATTCCACTATTCCTATGTGTTACTATAACTATTTAAGGTGTTAAGAGGAAATTTTTTGTAACTCTCTCCCCTACTTAGATTAGTGTAGAAAGATTTTTCCACTTACCCAACTTCCTTTCAAGGACAACGTAGATATCATGTGGACATACAAGGCATGATGGACAAGCATAGTTTGGTGTTTTCAGATTTACCACATGGACAACCTACAGATCATGGATTTGAGCATGCAATTGAGCTCGTGGACATCAAACTAGTGGTTACTAATCCCTATTGTCATCCTAAATGATTCAAGGATGAGATTGAAAAGACTATTCAGGATTTATTGGATGCAAGAGATATACGGCCTAGCTCTAGTCCTTTCACTTCCTCTATTGTTTTGGTGAAGAAGAAGGACGGTACAATGAGGATGTGCATAGATTTTCATGCAATTAATAAGAATACCATCAAGAATAAGTATCCTATTCCATATATTGATGAGTTTTTGGATGAGCTACATGGAGCAGTCTATTTCTCCAAAATAGATCTTCATTCAGGATACCATCATATTCGAGTTTGTGAGCATGATGTACACAAAACAAATTTTAGGTGTCACTATGGACATTTTGAGTAGTTGGTGATGCCCTTTGGATTATCAAATGCTTCGACTACTTTTAAATCTTGCATGAACCATGTGTTCAATAAATAGTTGAGGAAATTTGTGTTGGTTTTATTTGATGACATATTAGTATATAGCAATACATGGGAAGAGCATCTTCGACACCTTGATGAGGTATTGAGTATCTCAATAGCTAATTATCTTTTTGCAAAAGCCTCTAAATGCGAGTTCGGTATGAATAAGCTATTGTACATGGGATATGTCATTGGGAATGGAGTGAAGGTGCATAGAGAGAAGATTCAAACTATACTTGACTAGAAACCACCCAAGAATGTGCCACAATTAAGAGGTTTTGCTGGTATATGTGTATACTATAGATAGTTTGTAAAGGGGTTTTCTTCATTAACCACTTCTTTGATATATTTTACCAAGAAGGATGCTTTTAGGTGGATGGATGAGACTTAAAGAATCATGGATCATCTTAAAAAGGTAATGAGTACTTGTTATTGTTGAAAAATGAGGTGTTTTCTTAGCTTAATACTCTGTAAAACTTTAATATTGCTGATCTAAGTAAGCTTTTTCTTTGTTACATATTCTTTTTGGGTGATTATTTTGATTAATCCATTTTACTATTGTAGAATGTAGACAAAAGTTGATAGAAGAACTAGACAGGATATTATAAAGATTACACAAGATGTACTGTGGAGAAACCCTTTCAAGAAAAAAATCCACCAAGAATTATTCTATTATTCAATCTCTGAATTACAATAGCTTCAATTCTTGCTTGAGAATGCTTCATCTGTCTTTTCCAATCTTCTTCACACCTGCAATAACAATTATGAAAACTCTCTTCAACTTGGATGAGATATAGAGACAATATGCAACCTTGTAATCTCCAAAAGGTGATAATTACAATGCACAAGCTCAAGCCTTAAGAAAGGTATGCCATATTGCTTCAAGTTGAGTTCGACCGTGAAGACCAAAGCTTAGAACATGTGCTTTACCCATTTGGGCATCCCAAACTAAAGCTACAACTCATCCTTCACTTCGATGATAATTACAAAGCTCTTCCTCAAAGATGGCACCCAAAAGAGGGTCCCACTTAATAGAGCCTTCAAAAATATCTTATCATGCATTGGAGTTAATTCCAAGAAAGCATCTTGGGCGCCCAAGTTGGCTCCAAGTGATTTCTTGTTAACTGAAACATTTACTCAACACCATTCATGCAAGAATGGTCATCCCCTATTAACTGGAGGTAGTCCTTGTTATTTGTGATACAACTCAATGTTATTAGCCATGCATTCCAAGTTAACTGAAGTTAGCTAACATACAACTAAAACTAACTGAAGACAACTGAACCATAATTGAATTGAACTAAACTAAATTGAACTGAACTAAATTGAACTAAACTTCATGCATGCAAACATCAAACCCTAACTCCTAGGATCTTTACATGCATTCAAAAGTGTTAACTGTTACTCTGTATAGTTAACTAAACACAAGGTGAGTGTCACCTTACCATTTGTGCACCCACATGCTCCTATTATTTAGGAATAACTACAAATGCCAATTTCATGATTTATTTCATCAAATATTAGTGTTGTTGAACACATTCCAAGAACTTAGGAGATACATGAAATAATTAATGTTTAGAATTTGCAATTAAATGACATCCTATTTCCAATAGTCCTATTTTGGCTTTACCGAATTTCTCTAAACCCTTTATGCTTGAATGTGATGCATTTGGTAATTGTATTGGGGTTGTTTTGATGCAAGAAAAGTATCCCATTGCTTATGAGAGCTGAAAATTAAATGAAATTGAAAGGAGGCTCTCTACATATGATAAGGAGATGTTGGAAATCATGCACGCATTGGAAAAGTTTCAACAATATCTTGTGGGTAACAAGTTTATAGTGAGGAATAATCATAATAGCCTCAAGTATTTCATGGAGAAAAAAGGCCTAAATGAAAGACCACAATGTTGGGTAAGTAAGCTACAAGGGTATGATTTTGATATTGAATTTTTCAAAGGGAAAAATAATGTTGTTGTTGATGCATTGTCTAGAAATCCTACATTTTGTTCACTCTCAGAAATTTCAACTACTTGGAAGGATCACACACTAACTGAATATTCAAAGAATCAACATGATTGTGATATTTTAGATGGTAAAGTTGATGATGAAAGATATGTGCTGAATGACATCATCTAGTACAAGGATAAAATCTACATAGTGCCTGAAAGTAAGCTAAAGCATAATATTCTTATTGTTGTTCATAATAGTTAGCTTGCTAGTCATCTTGGTTATTTGAAGACCTACTGGTACATTCGTGAAAGATTTTCATGGAAGGGTATGAAAGATGATCTTCTTAAACATGTAAAGGAATGTCTAGAGTGCCAAAGAAACAAGCCTGAAGTTTCTTTTCCAGCACTACGGCTGTTACAACCACTTGCTATTCCCAATAAGAAATGGGAACAAATATCTATGGATTTTATTACAACGCTTCCTAAGGTGAATGGTAAGGACTGCATTTTTGTTGTGGTGGATAGAATTACTAAATATGCTCATTTTATGCCTATTCCTTTCAAATTTAAAGCACCACAAGTTCTATTTTTAGCAAATTTTTAGACTTCATGGAGTGCCAAAGAGGATTGTAAGAGATAGAGACCACATATTCATCAACACTTTTTGGAAAGAATTAATGAAGCTAGCTGAAATGGATCTTGATCATAGCACTAGTTATCATCCTCAAACAAATGGTCAAACTAAAATTGTTAACAAATGGCTCAAAGGTTATTTGAGGAACTATATTTCAAAAAAACAAAAAGCATGAGAAAAATGGTTACATTTGGAAGAATTTTGTTACAACACTATGTATCACATGAGCATTGGCATGAATCCTTTCAAATATTTGTATGGCTATGAGACATCTAATTTTTTAGATTTGGTTTTTTCTAATTCCAAAGCTCTAAAAGCTCTTGAGTGGGCAAAAGAAAATCAAGACATAGTCAAAGAACTCAAGGAGAATATTTAGATTGCACAGGAACAACAGAAGAAATATGTTGATCGCCACAGAGTTGATAGGTCTTTTGAGGTAGGAGACTTGGTATTTGTGTGTCTTCAGCCTTATCAACAATCTTCCTTGAAAGTAAGTGGGGTGAAATAGCTTAAACCCAAATTTTATGGGCCTTTGAAGGTAACTAAGAGAATTGGTCAAGTAGCATATAAGTTGGAGCTACCATCTACAAGTAGGATCCACAATGTATTCCATGTGTCATGTCTCAAAAAGGATCTTGGATAGCATGTGACACCTACTATGGAGTTTCCTCCCATGGATGAAGAGGGTAAATTGATACTTATTTTGGAAACAATTTTTCAAGGGAAAAAAGGTTGAGGAATAAGGTAATTTCTAAATATCTTATCAAATGGAAAAAATTTCCTTTGGAGGATGCAACATGGGAAGGAGAGGAGATTCTTAAGCATCCAAGCCTTCAAATGCTTGAGGAAAATCATTCTTTGGGTGGGGAGGACTGTAATGTCCCCAAATCAAATCAAGATGATTAATAACAGATTGGTTGTCCTTTCCTTGGTTTACCCAAGAGGAAGAGGATGAAGAGTATCATTGGGTAAGAAATGAAGTCCTTGTCTTGTTCTTAAGTCTAATTTTAAGTTGATTGCATGTCTTTTGATGCAACTTAAGTGAACTTAAGTTATTTTATGGTGGGCACACCTTTTTAGGAAACTTAAAGTGATGCCTACCCAAGGGACTTAAGTTATACCCTTTTTATGTACTTAAGTGACATATTTTAACATGTGCTAATTAGCCTAAAGTTGGCGTCCAACTTTTAGGAGCTAATATGAACATATTTTTAGGGTTTTAATGTGAGCTTTTGGATTAAATATGTTAAGATGGAGGGTGGAGGTTAAATCATATGGTTATGAGTTGTTATAGAACTCCCTAAAGGCTCATTTTGAGGTATTATGTGATGAATTTTTCCGCTTACTGCTGCTACAACGTGGCTTGGGGATTGAAACCCTTAAGTATCCCTAGTTTTGGTGAGATATATAGGCTCTCCCTAGTCAAAAGAGTGTGTTCGGTGGAAGAAATTTAGTTTGTGAAACCCTAACACATTGTTTATTGTGGGCTGTAAGATTTTATCAGGTTTGGAGGCTAAAACTATAGTGTTATCAGTGTTGGATATTCTGATATGAAGGAATTCACTACTACAAATCATTCATTCCTGAGTTTTCTGAGGACAGTTGTTAAAGGGCAACAATTTTAGACTTAAAGCTAGTCATTTTGAGAGCCCAACACCATTTTTGGAGGGTTAGATAGGGTTAGAAAATATTTTGACCTGAATTTGCAATAGTTTGGTATGAAATCGACTCACTTATTTGATGAAAATATATGATATGTAATTCTGGAAATTTTTGGGCAGTTTTAAGGGTTTTAATTGTCATTTTTATGAGCATAGTAATATTCATAATTTTTTATTTTTTAGTTGTAAATCTAATCTAAAATCTGGTCATAAATTTTGAGTTTGTTTGGAGCTACTTTAATGCAAATAAATTTCAAATTTATGCCCTAGTTTGTGAAAGATTTTGTTATTAGATTTGTGCCCTAGTTGCATAAATTATTGTTTTCATTTAGTATCCTGACACATGGTGGGTAGTCATCTTGAAAAGTGGAAAAAGGGTAGTGGTCTACAAGCAAGAAAAAATAGTCTCCAAAACCAAAAGAGGATAGTAGCAAGGATGAAAAAAGGACGGTCACAATAAGCATAGGTCAAATAACTTGGTTTTTGTTCAAGGATAGTCATCATTAAAGAATGAGATTACCATGCCACTATTTAAAAGGGCATCATGTGAGCACACAAAGAAGGATACAAGTTTTTGAAGACAAGTTCCATGTAGAAGATCAAGCAAAGATGACAACTTGTAGGTCTACCAAGGATAGTCAAGAAGTCAAAATGGATAGTAGTCATGAAAGATAAGGAAAATGAAATCCAAGGGATAGTTATCTCATGAGTGGATTGTACAATATCAAAGGCAAGGGACATATATCACAAGTAATAAGGCAGTCCAAAAAAAGGTCCAAGTCATGATTGTACATGACAGTTCTTAAAAAGGTAAAATGGATTGTATAGTCATATAGAGGGAAATTTTAGGATCATATGGAGGTCAAGTACAATGAGCAGTGAGAGTGAAGGAAATGTTTGCAATAGCAAGGATATCAAATGATAGTCATAATAGCGGACCTTGTCAAATCACAAAATATCACTCCATGAAGAATTAAGGACAAAGTGAGCAACAATCTTTATGTTTGCCAGAATTATGAAGGCAATAGGGACAATCAAGATGCTATTACAATGGTCATATGTTAAGAAGAAAAGCCATGATAGTAGTAACTATAAAATAAAGTTTTAGACCTTTGAATTGAAAAAGGACAATCATTTTGAATTTCTATACAAGAATCACCATGTAAAGGAAAATAAAATAAAGATAACCACCAAGAAAGAACAATCACAATCAATTCAATATTTGCAAAAATGTTTCATGATAGTCACCATGCAAGATAGGAAAGTCTGAAACAACAAGGAGAAAACGATCATGCTAATATCACTAGGAGGACATAACACCTTGAACAATTGAAATTATAGTGGTATTCATTAACAAAAGGACATCCATTACCATAATAGGTCAAAGAATAAGTCATAGACAATCACTTTGAATGCAAAGAAGACAATCATTTGGAAAAGGAAAGAGGGCCTCTATTAGAAAAGAATAATGAGAATATGAAGCTATGGTATCTATTGACAGTTAAAAGGAAATAAATATAAGCAATAAAGTCATAGCTCCCATGGAAATTAAGGCAATTACCATTGAAGAAAATTGTCAAATAGTGACATTCACCTTGAAATATCAAATAGGGCAGCCACCATGAATCACCAAAAAGGGAAGTAAGTTGGGTAGTGAAGTCATGAGGCAAAAAGTCTAGGTAAGACACTCCAAGAATCCCATGAATCACCAAAAAGGGCAGTAAGTTGGGCAGTAAATTCACGAGGTGACAGGTCTAGGTAAGACAATCCAAGAATCTTGATACCTCCACTGCCACACTTAATTGTACAGGATGAGAGGTCAGTTCAACCCTTTACAGAAAAAGGAAAAGGCAAGGCATATAAGAGATAAATGGAGGTTTTGAAGAATGCATTATTTAAAATCCCATTGAGTTCCCCTATGCCACCTTGAAGAAGTAGTCAAGTTCCAAGTATTTCTCTCACATGCCTTAATATCATGAAGATACATTCATAATTTAAGGTAATAAAGTTTAGTTTAGGGGGTTCTCATAGTTAGTTTTAGGCATATTAAGGAGCTTGCTGGATTGAATGGAGCTAGATGAAGATTGAAGCCATAAGAAAATAATTTTGGGTAGTTTTGGTCCCTAAAATCAAGGATTTTTTTACCTTCTATGCCCAACAACCAAAAAATCTCATAAAAATTGATTGAAGTCAGTGATTCCAATCAACATCATGCATATTTTTGAAGACCTGTTCAAGTTTAGTTGGGGCACATTTCAAGGGGCATGCAAAGGGAAAGAAGTAAAGAGGTCAAAGTCAACTCTCTTTCACAAAGCTTTGCATGATTTGCAATTAGTTCAAAAGCGAGTTTTACATCCAAAAAATTGATAATCAACATGAAAACTCAACCTCTTCCTTGAAGAAATCTCTAGTCATGTAAGAGGTGGATTTTCATCAAAACCAGACAACCAAGTCTAGTTTAGTTAGTTCATTCTATTCTTTTTTTCTCTAAGCAAGAAAAGAAATCTTGTAACTCAAATTTTTTGAGAAATTTTCAATATAGAATAACAAATTTATGTATTTTTCAGTATTGTATCAACAAAAACTTCTATTATTTCAATAAAAATAGCATGTTGTGCCTTCTCAAATTCATGTGTTGAATGTTAATTTTATAGATGATTTGATATAATTTATGTGATTATCAATATAAGATCCTTGCATTATGTCTCATTACAAAACATTTCTTTGCAAGAATAAGAAAAGCCCATATAGGTCATAGGCTGCGTTAATTGTTTCAACATTTGTAGTTGTGAAAACACTTAGTTATCCTTCTAAAAAACATGAAACATAACCTTCCTATGAAACACTATTGTGTGGGATTGTGAAAAATTGAGTCATGCATAGAGTAGGGAATATTTTGAGAAAAATTGTGAGTTGAAACAATAGGTACATGTCTTTTAAAGTTTGGTGTATCACCTCAGATAAAATATTTTTAGTTTTAGTACTTCTATCTCTTTTCCTTATAAATTAGTAGTTTACAAGAGGTTCATCAAGGGAACCGACCCTCTCTAGAGGTTCATATTCACCATAAACAACCCATAACTTGAAGATGATTCCATGTTTCATAGGATAGCTAAGTTTTACATTTAGCTAAGGTGAAATCTTCATGACAACAAGAGTATATTGCTATAAAGGAATAGATTGTAGATATTTTCACAAAGCCTCTTCCAAAAGAGACTTTTGAGTACGTAGGGGAGAAATTTGGAGTGATGTCACTCTAATCTATTCACAAAGTTCTTCA
>VDFB02271358.1:1104054705-1104223581 GCA_007258455.2 Sequoia sempervirens | reverse complement strand
CTCTTTTGTGCTTTCCATTTGGTCCATAGAGATCTTGGCAGCCATAGCCAATTCTATAGACAGTTCAAAAAGGGAAAAAGGGATTGCATAGTCATATAGAGGGAAATTTTAGGATCATATGGAGGTCAAGTACAATGAGCAGTGAGAGTGAAGGAAATGTTTGCAATAGCAAGGATATCAAATGATAGTCATAATAGCGGACCTTGTCAAATCACAAAATATCACTCCATGAAGAATTAAGGACAAAGTGAGCAACAATCTTTATGTTTGCCAGAATTATGAAGGCAATAGGGACAATCAAGATGCTATTACAATGGTCATATGTTAAGAAGAAAAGCCATGATAGTAGTAACTATAAAATAAAGTTTTAGACCTTTGAATTGAAAAAGGACAATCATTTTGAATTTCTATACAAGAATCACCATGTAAAGGAAAATAAAATAAAGATAACCACCAAGAAAGAACAATCACAATCAATTCAATATTTGCAAAAATGTTTCATGATAGTCACCATGCAAGATAGGAAAGTCTGAAACAACAAGGAGAAAACGATCATGCTAATATCACTAGGAGGACATAACACCTTGAACAATTGAAATTATAGTGGTATTCATTAACAAAAGGACATCCATTACCATAATAGGTCAAAGAATAAGTCATAGACAATCACTTTGAATGCAAAGAAGACAATCATTTGGAAAAGGAAAGAGGGCCTCTATTAGAAAAGAATAATGAGAATATGAAGCTATGGTATCTATTGACAGTTAAAAGGAAATAAATATAAGCAATAAAGTCATAGCTCCCATGGAAATTAAGGCAATTACCATTGAAGAAAATTGTCAAATAGTGACATTCACCTTGAAATATCAAATAGGGCAGCCACCATGAATCACCAAAAAGGGAAGTAAGTTGGGTAGTGAAGTCATGAGGCAAAAAGTCTAGGTAAGACACTCCAAGAATCCCATGAATCACCAAAAAGGGCAGTAAGTTGGGCAGTAAATTCACGAGGTGACAGGTCTAGGTAAGACAATCCAAGAATCTTGATACCTCCACTGCCACACTTAATTGTACAGGATGAGAGGTCAGTTCAACCCTTTACAGAAAAAGGAAAAGGCAAGGCATATAAGAGATAAATGGAGGTTTTGAAGAATGCATTATTTAAAATCCCATTGAGTTCCCCTATGCCACCTTGAAGAAGTAGTCAAGTTCCAAGTATTTCTCTCACATGCCTTAATATCATGAAGATACATTCATAATTTAAGGTAATAAAGTTTAGTTTAGGGGGTTCTCATAGTTAGTTTTAGGCATATTAAGGAGCTTGCTGGATTGAATGGAGCTAGATGAAGATTGAAGCCATAAGAAAATAATTTTGGGTAGTTTTGGTCCCTAAAATCAAGGATTTTTTTACCTTCTATGCCCAACAACCAAAAAATCTCATAAAAATTGATTGAAGTCAGTGATTCCAATCAACATCATGCATATTTTTGAAGACCTGTTCAAGTTTAGTTGGGGCACATTTCAAGGGGCATGCAAAGGGAAAGAAGTAAAGAGGTCAAAGTCAACTCTCTTTCACAAAGCTTTGCATGATTTGCAATTAGTTCAAAAGCGAGTTTTACATCCAAAAAATTGATAATCAACATGAAAACTCAACCTCTTCCTTGAAGAAATCTCTAGTCATGTAAGAGGTGGATTTTCATCAAAACCAGACAACCAAGTCTAGTTTAGTTAGTTCATTCTATTCTTTTTTTCTCTAAGCAAGAAAAGAAATCTTGTAACTCAAATTTTTTGAGAAATTTTCAATATAGAATAACAAATTTATGTATTTTTCAGTATTGTATCAACAAAAACTTCTATTATTTCAATAAAAATAGCATGTTGTGCCTTCTCAAATTCATGTGTTGAATGTTAATTTTATAGATGATTTGATATAATTTATGTGATTATCAATATAAGATCCTTGCATTATGTCTCATTACAAAACATTTCTTTGCAAGAATAAGAAAAGCCCATATAGGTCATAGGCTGCGTTAATTGTTTCAACATTTGTAGTTGTGAAAACACTTAGTTATCCTTCTAAAAAACATGAAACATAACCTTCCTATGAAACACTATTGTGTGGGATTGTGAAAAATTGAGTCATGCATAGAGTAGGGAATATTTTGAGAAAAATTGTGAGTTGAAACAATAGGTACATGTCTTTTAAAGTTTGGTGTATCACCTCAGATAAAATATTTTTAGTTTTAGTACTTCTATCTCTTTTCCTTATAAATTAGTAGTTTACAAGAGGTTCATCAAGGGAACCGACCCTCTCTAGAGGTTCATATTCACCATAAACAACCCATAACTTGAAGATGATTCCATGTTTCATAGGATAGCTAAGTTTTACATTTAGCTAAGGTGAAATCTTCATGACAACAAGAGTATATTGCTATAAAGGAATAGATTGTAGATATTTTCACAAAGCCTCTTCCAAAAGAGACTTTTGAGTACGTAGGGGAGAAATTTGGAGTGATGTCACTCTAATCTATTCACAAAGTTCTTCAAGAGAAGCACGTGTTCAGGGGGAGCTATTCATTGTATTATTTAATTTTCCCCAAATACGCTTTGCCATTGATGTCAAAGGGGGAGGAGTAGAGTCAAGGGGAACCTTTCAGTCAAGGGGAGAAGTATGATCCTGTTGTATTTCAATATAATTTCTTTACAGGGTTGCCATCAATGACAAAGGGGGAGATTATTGGAAAATATTATCATTGATGTCAAAGGCATCTTAGTGTTTTTGGTGACCCCAAATAAATTAAATAAAAATAAAACTAAATGCTTAATTATTTATGATGCTGATCTCCCTTGGAGCCACTCCATATTTGGGAATAAAATGAAAAATAAATTAATTTGGGGCTCCCAATTTGGGTCGACCACCTAGAGAGGTGTACCCAACTTTGGGCAAAGATATTAAAATAAATAAAAAATATTTGCTACATAGACTGATCTGTTTGAGGGGATGAAAGTATTGGTTGAAGAGGCATTTGAAGGTGTATACATAAGGATTCATTGGAGGATTATTAACCATCAATTCAATTGCAATATCATTCTGATTTAGAGTAGATTTAGTGGTGTATGAAGAGTAGAAAGAAAGAGTCATTGCACAAATTATTAATCAAATATTTGAGTAGACTTATGAGACTCATTTAATCTTATTTTGAGAAGTAACATTGGAGTGAACTCATGAGCGAATATAATTGAAGATCATAGTGTAGATCCATGTACAGAGATTGTAGATATGTGAGCATATTTTGAAGATCATACTGCAGATCTGAGTAGAGCTTTGAGAACAAAGGTTCAAGGTAGATTTGTGTGAAGAAGTGGGCAGATTTTGTTGAAGTACTTTAAGGGATCTAGGGCATATCCAATAACATTATAATAACTTTCTATTTCAAAGGTTGGTGCCTTCTACTTTGCAAGTTTAGGAGGTTGGAGCCTCTCACTCAAAGAGATCGATGTCTCTTGCTGAGTTGGTGCTTAGTGAAGGGGATTGGTGTCTCCTATGGGTTGGTGCCTATGAAGTTGTATGAAGTTTCCTATAAAAGAAATATTTTTTCTATGGTTTTCTTCTACAAAGGTTTCCATGTAAAATCGTGTGTGCATCTTGTTTTATATTTTACTTGTGTGGATACTTTTATTATTGATTTATGATTTCTAAAGTCATAAATTGAAAAATTTGGTCTTATATTGATTCAACCCCCTCTCAGTATAAGTGATTTTCTTAAATTTATCCCTTGACCCAGGTTTTCAAAATTGAATCAAGGTTCTTTTCCTACTTGCAAATAAATCTATCACTACCATAGTCTCTTTTCCCCACCTTTGAGAATGGTTTTCTTTCTTGCACCCAACAAATCTCATTTTAATATTGGTTATTTTGATTTCATCTAACCTTTTAAATCTAAGGAATAAATTTGAGTTTATCATTGTCCTTTTATTTCCCATCTGTTTCTCTAAAACCTATATCCTTTTGATTTTTTCCTTTTCCTACAATGTGTTAGTCTAGAGTAGATAAGAATAGGTTAGAAGTAGGCTAGATAAGTAGGTTTCATCCAAGAGCTCAAAAAATTCAATCATTGTTCAATAAATTTTGAGTATATGATTGTGATTGTCTATTTAAGTCTATTTTTTACTAGTAAAAGCCCCTTGTTAAAAAATCACATAAACCACTTAGTTGCTCCAATACATTCAAAAATTGACTAAATAGAACCTTGGAGTTGATTTGTATAAGGATCTCTCAAAATTTCAAGAAAAGTAAAGTGTCTATCATTCTACTTGAGTTAGTTATTCTAAAACCACCATCAATAGAACTAGTGTTGGAAGAAAGGCCATATCAAACTTGACTCATACAAGAAGTAATTTAGTGAACCTAATAGGAGGGTGACTAGAATTCCCTAGCTATAAAAGAACAAGGTCACCAAATGATTGAGTTGTCAACATAAAAAAATGAGTGACAAAGGGAAAGCTATAGAAAGGAAATATTTATCCCTTGACCTAGGTTTCAAAATTAAATTGAGGTTCTTGTCCTACATGCAACTCAATCTATCACTACCATAGTCTCCTTTCCCCCACCTTTGAGAATGGTTTTCTCTCTTGCACACAACAACTATCATTTCAATATTGGTTATTTTGATTTCATCTAACCTTTCAAAACTAAGGAGTAAAGTTGAGTTTATCATTGTTCATTTATTTCCCATTTGTTTCTCTAAAACCTAGCTCCTTTTGACTTTTTGTTTTTTCCTACAATGTATTAGTTTAGAGTAGATAAGAATAGGTTAGAAGTAGGCTAGTTAGGTAGGTTTCATCGAAGGGATCAAAATATTCAATCACTGTTGATAGATTTTAAGTATATGACTATAGTTGTCTATTTAAGTTTGATTTTTACTACTAAAGGACCATTCTTAAAAAAATCACATAAACCACTTAGTGATCCAATACAATAAAAAATTGACTAAAAGGAACCTTGGAGTTGATTCTTATAAGGATATCTCAACGTTTCAAGAAAATTCGTGCCTTATGTTCTACTTGAGTTAGTTGTTCTAAAACTACCATGAATAGAATTAGTGTTAGAAGGAAGGCCAAATAAAACTTGAATTGTACAAGGATTCATTTATTGAACCTAATAGGAGGGTGACCTGTTCCCTAGCTCTAAAAGAACAAGGTCACCAAATAGTTGAGTTGTCAACATATAAAAACAAGGAGTGACAAAGGGGAAGTTATAGAATGGAAAGATTTATCCCTTGACCTAGGTTTTCATAATTGAATCAAGGTTCTTGTCCTATCTGTAACTCAATCTATCACTATCAAAGTTTCTTTCCCCCCACCTTTGAGAATGGTTTTCTTTCTTGCACCCAACAACTCTCATTTCAATATTGGTTATTTTGATTTCATCTACCCTTTCAAAACTAATGAATAAAGTTGTGTTTATCATTGGCCATTTATTTTGTATTTGTTTCTCTAAAACATAACTCCTTTTGATTTTTATTTTCCTAAAATGTGTTATTCTAGAGTAGATAAGAATAGGTTAGAATTAGGCTAGATAAGTAGGTTTCATCAAAGGGCTGAAAATATTCAATCAATGTTTAGTAGATTTTAAGTATAAGACTACAATTGTCTAATCAAGTTTATTTTTTACTAGTAAAGGCCCCTTGTTAAAAAAATCACATAAACCACTCATTTGCTCCAATATAGTCAAAACTTGACTAAAAGGAACCTTGGAGTTGATTCATATAAGTGATGCAGGAGCATCCATGGTAACTTGCAATCTCGTGTCAACAAAAAAATATTGAATTTTTGATGTGAGCAATTTTAGATTTTTGAAGAATTAATTTTGGCTTGGATTACATGATGAGGGTGGAAAATTATTTATCTGCAAATAATTCAATTTTTCAATCAATTTCTTTTGCAACTTTGACAAATTGACTAGTAGGGTGTAAAGCAAAAAGCAGGTTTTAAAGAAATTAAATTTAAATATTCAAAATTCAAGGGAAGACATTGGAAAATGGATAGAGGAGTTTTAAAGCACAAGATATTTACACCTAAAAAGTAGGGATATAGAGGTGGGTGCCCAAGTCCTGGTTTTTCTTTTTTTTTTGCTTTTTTAGAATTTACAAGTGGGGAATTAAAATTACACTATCTTTGATCAAGCAATTAGGAATGGATTTATTTTTGAATTAATTTCTTTCCAAAAGTTTGATTTTTTAGCTACTAAGTATGCCATACCTAGGAAAGAAAGCAGGGAAATTTAATTTTATTTAATTTCCTATGTAAGTAGTGGAGAATAGGGAAATTGGTGAAGATAATAAAATAAGTTTGAAAGAAAAATTCTGAAGGCAGAAGCAAAGAGCAGTATCATTCTTTGGAGGCATCCATTTGTGATGTTATTTGTAGGTTGGATTGATAAAAAATATCCCATGGAAGTTTCAAAATGATAGGGATGAAGATTTAGAAGTTGCAAGTGTTGTTTTAGTGTTGGGAGATGAAATTTTGTTGCAAAAGGCCATATAACTAAGCATATGAATGTATTCCCTTGCATATTTGATACCTATAATAAGCTTAATTGATGTATATTAGTCCATTGATTACTAAACCTTTGTAATCAGATTTATTTTAATGGCGAAAATCAATGGTTTCTTGTGCAAGAATTTTTCTATATGCTAGTTTGTAATTTCTCTATTCTAGTTGAGTATTTGTTTGTGAGAATTTAGAGAGGATTTGTGAGTTCAAATCCATCTCTACATTAGTGGTATCAAAGCAAAAAGATCCTGAGTGTGAAAAAACCACCAAAGAGAGGTAGTTTGCACCAGGATTATGTGTTATGGGTGTTGGAGAAAATGGATGGGAGAGGTGCCCATCGTGGTAGAGGTAGAGGGAGAGGAAGAATGGATAACTTTGTCGATGATGATGATTTTAGAGCTTTGAGAAGACAAGTGGAAGCACTTCAAGAAGAAATAAGAAGAGGGTTTGCACAAAGAAGGGAACCAAAGAGTGATGAGGAAGAAGCTTTAGAGAATGCTAGCTTAACATCTCATTTTGTTATTTTGTGTTGTCATTGATGTCACCATGATATATGAGTTACAACTGCAAGATCAAGTCTGAATTTGTTTTGGTATTCTGGTCTGGTATCTGAACTGGTATAATGTTTATATCCTCTGGTATTTTGGTCCACATTTGTTTGCTGGTGATTACTATTGCTTGTGGTTTTTGGAAAAGGTTTGTGGATGTTGGCTGCAAATACATTCAAGATCTTATGTACTCAGATGCTCGTATGGTATATCATAATTACTCTGGTGATTACAATTGTGCTATTAGGTCTATCCTTGGCTAACCTAATGGATGTATTGTGTAATGGTGAATTAATTTTTGTTATGCGGACATATGTGTGACCTATCTTAGGTCCATATCAACTTGATGTAGTGTGTTGGATGTTTGAATTTTATTTTTTGGGAATGTTTTTTGAAAGCTTGGAGCCGACAGTTGGTGAGTAAAAAGTGCATCTAATTAGGCTGACCTAATTGATGCTTGCAGAGAGATAAAATATATATTGGATAGTTTTTGAAGATTAGGTATGAGATGATTGCGTTGTGGATGTGAATGTGAAGAAGAGTGAATATGATGAAGTGTGTCAAGTCAGTTTACTGAGCTTCATTGGAATTGAATCTGCACTCACTAGGTGTACTTTATCAGTTCATTTTCTAGCTGTAAGTGATTTTGTCATTGTAATTCTGTAGGCAGTGAGCCTTTGTATTTGGATAGTGAGTCCTGGTAGTGAGCCACCCATTTTGTAATATCTTATAACTGGTTATACTATATTATGAGCTAACACTCACCATGGTTTTTCCTATTTTGGGTTTTCCACATAAAAATCCTAGTGTTCATGTGTTTTTTGATCCCATGCTCTGTTAATGCTTTTACTTATCTTTGTTGTTGTATGCATTGGAATAATTAGATGGTGTCTGATCAAAAAATTTAAGAAGATACTGATTCACCCTCCCTCTCAGTATCTTGGACATTCAACAATTGGTATTAGAGTTTGGTTCCTCCAAAAAAGCCTAATAGCTTGAGGGAGATCCTGAAGATGGAAGAAATGAATGATAAAGGAGAGCTCCAGACTGCCCTTGAAGATCTTGATAAAGTTGAAAGAGAAAACAAAGATCTGAAAGAGAATCTTGAAGATGCAAATGAATGTGTTTGGAAATTAAAAGAGCAATTGAAAAAGTTTAAAGATAGACATAAGTAAGTAACTAATTAGTTGAAGAAGGCTAATGAAGAAATTATCGGCTTGAAAGTGCAAGTAGAGGAGAAGAAAATAATTGAAGAATGTCTGAAAAAATTGGTACAAAGAAAGTCTGAAGATTGCACCAAGCTTGAACAAGAATTTGTGAACCTCAAAGTGGATCTAGAGAAGGAAAAACTTTGTGAGCAATTTCAAATCTAGCTTAGATAGGCTTGATGAATTGATTGCAGGACAAAAACTGAGTAAAGACAAAGTTGGTATGGGAAATGATATTGGTGAAGGTTCCAAAGCTGTGGACAATCAAAAGACTCAAAATGAAGGAAAGGATAAAGGGAATTCAAGGAAATCTGCTAGGAGACCCCCTGTGAGACAACCTAATGCACAAAAGGTATCCTTCTTTTAATGGCACTTATTTTTCATGCAAAAAATTTGGTCACAGGGCAACATAATGTAGGAATAGGATGAATCAATTTCTTGGTCCCTTCTTTGGTCAATGTTTTGCATGCAAAAGAATTGGACATAGGGAAAGTGAATGCAAAACCTAGATGATGAATCAGTTTAATGGAGGAAGTGTGAATCAATCCTTTAATGGCTACTGCTATACTTGTAACAAGTATGGACATAAAGATAATTAGTGCAGAACAAGAGTAAGTGGAAGTCAATGTAATAAGAAAAATATTCTTTTCTTTAACTGCAATAAACTAGGACATAGCTCAAGCGATTGTAGAAGCAAGAAGGGTAAGAAGACAAATCCAGTAGAAAAAAATGAATCTGTGAAGAAGGTTGAAAAATATGAGATTAAGCAAGAGATGAATAAGATTTGGAGGAAGAAAGAACCAAAAACTGCTGATGTGTCTGTGCCCTCATTCGATATAAACAATTCTTCTAAGAACTAGACCCAACATAGTCTTAGGTGGAGCATTATAAAAAAAATATAAAAACCCCCTAGATAAATGGCATGTTAGAGGCTAACACGAGGATGAAATGTGAAGAACGAATAATCAGAGGTTTTGGAAAAGAAATCAGAAAGAAAGTGGAAAAGATGCTTAAAGAAGCTAGATTCACTGATGAGGAGATTTCCTTTGGAAGGGCTAAAGGGGAATAGTTGAAGGCAGAATCATCTGGCTTGAGGAGATCTAACAAGACTACCACTGCTAAATCCTTTGCAACCCCTACAACAAAGATTGAACCCAGTACCACTAATAAAGGCAAAGGTCCTGTTTCCTCTGGATCTACTACTAGATCTGGGAAGAGAAAAGAAACTCCTCCGGTGGCCCCTGCAACTTGAGAGGAAAGAAAGAGAAATCAACAAGGGAGAAAAACCTTAGTGTCATAAATGATCGGGATGAAGATGAAGAGGATCCTGATACAAAGTTGGTGAGGAGAAGAAAAGGATGTTTATCCTCTGGTGAAGGTGCTTCTACGGAAGCTGTTGGTTCCAAAAGAGTGCATGTTGTATCATCTTCTGATGATGAGGAAGAGCAGGAATTTGGTATTCATGTGCACAACAAACCAGAATCAAAGAAGTCTAAGGTGTCTGGTGAAGCCTCTGCGGACCAGAGAGAAGAACAGGACAATCCGGTAAGTTCTGGTCCCCGTTTTAAATTAGAGGAAACTCTCAATACTTTGATACATTTTGAGAATATGCTAAAACCTACAACAAAATATTATGATAATGCTAGAGATGAGGATAAGAAAACTTTTCTTTTAGTTGCTATTTAATATGTTATCATCTTGGAAGTTAAGTAGGATGATATAAGGAAAAATGTACCTAAGAATATGCGAGAAAATCTGATGAAAAGGAGATCAGAGGCTATTGAATTTGAAGAGAAAATTAGGAATGATGCATATAATAAGATTGGGTCTTCCCTGACCTTGGATGATCTGGAGTTTTTTGAAAAAGATTTGTGTAGAGATGTTTCAAATGAAGAAAAGAGTAAATATTTTAATGACAAGGAATAAAAAGCTGACAAAGAAGATAAGGAAGGAAATAACAAAAGTGATTTGGGAGACAACGAAGAAATGTGGCATGCTTTAGGCTGATGAAGATGTTGCTACTAAAAATGTCGAGGAAAATATTCCTCTTGATACAGTTAATGCAAATATTTTTGAAAACATTGATGTAGAAAATGATGTCGGTGGTGAGATTAATCCTCCAAAAGGTGAGAAATAGAATGAAGGTGAAGTTGAGCCTAAGAAAAATAATGATGCTCCTTTGGAGCACACTGAAGGAGAAAAAGGAAATGATGAAATAGGTAAGACTAAATAAGGAAAAGGCAGTGAAGAAGAAGAAAAAGATAATCCAGAGGAAAATCAAAATGAAAATGAAAGGATGGAAATGATGAAGAAGATAATAGGGATAAAGATAAAGATGAAGATAAAAAGGAAGAAAAGAAAGAAGAAGAAGAGGAAGTGGAAGAAGAAAAGGAGGAAGAAGAGAAGGAAAAGGGAAAGGAAGAAAAGAAAAACAAAGAATTTTTTGAAAAAAATGAAAAAAGTCAAAAGCAAATTGTAAAATATCTTAAGCATCCCAGAGAATCGTCCTCCGATAATGATGTTTTGAAAGGATTGCTATCCAAGCATATTATATTTCAGCCAATAATCCCAATAATGATGTTTTTTGATATGGAGAAGATGTCTTTAGTGCATAAAGTAGTGTTAGGAGATGCACTGCAGGCATCCAAAAGGAAGGAGATTATTGAGACACATCAAAAAGGAACAAAACTGATAGAAAATGCTCTCAAGGAATCGCAAGAGGTCATACCTAGTGCATCCATTGATGCATCTCTCACTCCTATTGAAAATTTGAGATTCAACTGTTAAATTATTTCAAGGAGTATTCCTCCGGGTTTAGTGAAAAGACAAAACAAGAGGTTGAGGAGAAACTGGTGGAGAAAAGGCTATTGGCATTGCATGAAAAGTGTGCTCTTGCACACTCAAATGTTGAAAAGAATTTGGAAGCCATGAAGATTTGTGAGTCACAAGCAAATGTTGTTCTTTCTTATTTCTTGAACTAACTAGATGCTACTCAGAACATTAAGGTTGTTATGGAATCCATTGAGTCTCAGTTGACTGCTATCTCCGATACTTGCAACCTATCCAAAGATAGAGATAGATCAACTTGGAATGCCATCACTGGACATAAAGAAAAAATATTTTTTCTTGCAAAAGAAGAAGGAAGATATTATCAGGAAATTTGATCACTTGAGTAACATTACAAGAGTAGAATACACTCTGGTTGGCAAGACTTTGGCAGGCACAAATTTTTTTGAAAAGATAAATTTGACTCCTGATACTTCAGATGGTGTAGAAGAAACTCTGGTAGAGTTGGAATCCTTGAACAAAATGCTGGTTGTTGCAAGGATAGCTGGGAGAATGGTAAATCTATATGGGAAGGTATTCTGAAGGAGCTACAAGGTTCACCATCCTCTGGTTGATACGTGCTTCTTTGTTTTCATATTTTAATTTTAGTTTTTGGAACACCCTTTGTTCTTGATGTCAAAGAGGGAGTGAAGAACTGTGAAATGCTGGTATTAGGGGGAGAAGTGTTGTAAATAAGGAGTTTTGTAAATATTATTTTTGGCACATGTTTCCATCAATGACAAAGGGGGAGATTGTTGGAAAAATGAAAAAGAGCATCTCATTTTATTATTTTGTGTTGTCATTGATGTCACCATGATATATGAGTTACAACTACAAGATCAAGTATGAATTTTTTCTAGTATTTTGGTTCGGTAACTGAACCGGTATAATGTTTATATCCTTTGGTATTTTGGTATACCCTTTGATATTTTTGTCTGCATTTCTTTGCTGGTGATTATTGTTTCTTGCGGTTTTTGGAAAATGTTCATGGATGTTGGGATCACTTACATCCAAGATCTAACGTACTTAGATGCTTGTATGGTGTATCGACATTACTCTGGTGATTGCAATTGTACTATTAGGTCTATCCTTGGCCGACCTAACGGATGTATTGTGTAATGATGAATTAATTTTTGTTATGTAGACATATGTGCAAACTATCTTAGGTCCATGCCGACTTGATGTAGCATGTTGGATGTTTGAATTGCTTTTTTGGGAAGATTTTGTGAAAGCTTGGAGCTGATAGTTGGTGACTAAGAAGTGCATCTAATTAGGCTGACCTAATTAATGCTTGCAGAGAGATAAAATATATATATTGGATAGTTTTTGAAGATTGGGTATGAGATGATTGTGTTGTGAATGCCAATGTGAAGGAGAGAGAATATGATGAAGCGTGTCAAGTCAGTTTATTGAGCTTCATTGGAACTGAATTTGCACTCAATAGGTGCACTTTATCAATTCATTTTCTAGCTATAAGCCATTTTGTCATTGTAATTCTATAGGTAGTGAGCCTTTGTATTTGGATAGTGAGCCTTGGCAGTGAGCCACCCATTTTGTAATATCTTATAACTGGTTATACTATATTGTGAGCTAACACTCACCGTGGATTTTCCCATTTTGGGTTTTCCATGTAAAAATATTGGTGTTCATGTGTTTTGTGATCTCATGCTCTATTAATGCTTTTAATTATCTTTGCTTTTGTATGCATTGGAATAATTGGATGGTGTTTGATCAATTTTCTTAAGAAGATACTGATTCACCCCACCCTCTCAGTATCTTGGACATTTAATAGAGCTTTGTCAAAAGAGGGAAAGAGATCAAAGATTGATGTTCCTACCTTCAATGGAAGCTTGAATTCAGAAGAACTTATAGATTGGATAAATGATATGGAAGAGTATTTTGAGTTTGGAGAAATTGGAGACCTAGCTAGAGTTAGATTTTTCAAGACAAGATTGAAGGGTCATGTTTCAATTTGGTGGAGAGAAATTCAATTGGAAAGAGGGAGTAAAGGGAAAGAGAAAATTACAAGATGGGATAAAATGGTAGAGAAAATGAAAAGGCAATTCATTCCAGTAGATTATGAGTTAGATTTTCTTAAAAAGATGCAAGGCATGAGATAAGGAACAACATTGAAGGAGTATATTGAGGAATTTCATAGGATTCTTATCCAAACTGGGCATTCATAAGTCACCAAAGAGAAGGATGCAAGGTATCTAAATGGTCTAAGACCAAACATTCAAGAGGAGATGGCATTGGTGAGAGTTCTAACCATGGAAGATGCATATGAAGCTACCTTGAAAGTTGAAGAAAGAGTGAAGAAAAGATTTGAAAACAAACAAAAAGGAAGTAACCATGATGAAAAGAGTGGAGAAATATATTACAAAGGAGATGATAGCAATTAGAAAACTAAAAAAATATAGGCCAAGGCAGAAAAAACAACATAGGAATGAAAATACTTATGGGTCAAAAGATCAATATCAGAGAGGTAGAGGAAGATTAGGTAGAGGTTTTGGAAGAGGAACCATTAGAGGCACTTGTTTCAAGTGTGGACAAGGTCATAGAGCACATGAATAACCTCATAAAGAGGAAAGACCAAGAAGGACTGGAAATCAAAATAGAGCAACAAACATAAATGCAGAAGATGCACACTCATCACATTCAGAAGAAGTTGAAGTAGGTGAAGTTTTGATGATAAGAAGAGTATTGATAAATGAAGAAAATGGACCTACACAAATGAAAATATTATTCAAGACTAGATACAAGTGTGAAGGAAAGGAATGTAATGCCATTATCGATAGTGGGAGCACATACAATCTTGTGTCTGAAGAAATGGTAAGAAAATTGTAAATAGAAAGGAAGAAGAATCTAGATCCATATCGGATAGCATGGGTACAAGATGTTAAGATCTCTTGATCAACAAACAATGTGAGATAAAATTTAAGATAGGAGGCTATTATGATGAAGTTTTATGTGATATTATTCTAATGGATGCTTTTTATATTCTAGGAAGACCTTGGCAGTATGATAGAAAAGCAATGCACGATGGTCATGCTAATACTTACACAATAACCAAGGATGGAGTGAACCATAAGTTGAAGCCTCTCAAAGAATATTTAGTGCAATTTTACAACAATGCTCAAGTTTGTTTAGTTGATGCAAGAAATTTTTTAGAAGGTATGAAACATGAGAGAGTTTTCTTTGCTTTGATTCCTAAGACTAACAGTGAAAATGTTGAAGTTCTTGTAGAAGTTGTTGATTTGTTGCAAGAGTTCATGGATATTGTTTCAGATAATGTGCCTGAAGGAATTCCACCAATGAGGAAGATTAGTCACCAAACTGAATTAGTGCTAGGAGCAAGTTTTACAAACAAGGAAGCCTACAAAATGTCACCTGTAGAGAATGAAGAGGTCAATAGACAAGTTGCTGATTTGTTGAGGAAGGGTTTGATAGGAGAGAGTTTAAGCCCGTGTGCAGTGCCTGCTATTTTTTCACCAAAGAAATGGGGAGAATGGAGGATGTGCACACATTATAGAGCAATAAAGAAGATTACCATTAAGTACAAATTTCTACCTAGGATGGATGATATCATGGATTGCTTGAGTGAAGCAAAGTACTTCACCAAAATTGAGTTGAAGAGTGGATACCACCAAATTAAAATGAGAAGGAGATGAATGGATGATGAAATTCAAGACAAAGGAAGGTTTGTATGAGTGGTTAGTCATGCCATTTGGGCTAACCAATGCACCTAGTATGTTTATGAGGTTAATGAATGAAGTGTTGAAAGAATTATTGGAAAAATTTGTGATTGTTTATTTAGATGACATTTTAATTTTTAGTAAGACTCTAGAGGAGAATTTGATGCATATTAGGCTTGTTTTTAAAAATATTAGAGATGATAAGTTGCTGATTAACCTCAAAACGTGTAGCTTTGTGAAGAGGGAGTTGGTGTATTTAGACTTTTTTGTTTCAGGGGAAGGCATCAAGATGGACCCGAAAAGGGTGAAAGCTATTCTAGAATGGATAACACCAAGGAGTGTAATAGAGGTGAGATCATTTCATGGGTTAGCAAGTTTTTATAGAAAGTTCATCAAAGGTTTTAGTAGCATATGTGCACCACTAACTAAAAATATGAGGGGTGATAAGAAGGAATTTAAGTGGACTACAGGGGCAACAAAGAGCTTTGATTTGTTGAAGAATAAAGTAAAAAAGAAACCTATTTTAGCACTTCTAGATTTTAGCAAGGTGTTCCAAGTGGATTGTGATGCAAGTGGTAATGCTATTGGGGCTATTTTGAGCCAAGAAGGTAAAACTATTGATTATTTTAGTGAGAAGTTAAATAATGATAAGAAAAGGTATTCAGTTTATGATCAAGAGTTTTATGCAATCATTCAAGCACTTAAGAAATGGAGATATTATCTTTTGCCAAAATAATTTGTTTTTTTTACCGATCATCAAGCACTCAAATACATGAGTAGTCAAGGGAAGTTGAGTCAAAGGCACATGGAATGGGTTGAGTTTTTATAAAGTTATACTATTGTTTTGAAACATAAGAGTGGGAAGTCCAACAAAGTTGCAAATGCCTTGAGTAGAAGGAAAGGTTTGCTGATTGAAATGTAGGTTGAAGTTATGGGTTTTGATGAGCTCAAGGAATTGTATGAAGGATATTTAGATTTTGGAGAAACATGGAAGGCTTGTAAGGAGCCTATTTCAATACATAGAACCAAATAGTTGGATTATTTGATCCAAGATGGTATGTTATTTAGAGGTAACCAATTGTGTATTCCTAGAAGCTTAATGAGATTGAATTTAATTGAGAAACATAGTGGAGGTATTGCAGGGAACTTTGGTTTTGATAAGACTATTTCACTTGTTGGAGAGAAGTATTATTGGCATCAGTTGCAACAAGATGTAAAGAAATATGTGCAAGGTTGTAGGGTCTGTCAAGTGGCAAAAGGAGTTAGTCAAAACACTATTTATATCAGCCACTACCTCTACTTGAGAGGCCATGGGAAGATATTAACATGGATTTTGTTCTTGGTTTTCCAAGGAAACAAAGAGGACATGATTCTATATTTGTGGTGGTAGATAGTGTTGGCCTCCTACAATGATTTAATAACTAGGCCTTCACAAACATGATTCAGAGATTGAGAATCTAACTTGAATAGCTATCTCAATCATCATGAAGGTGAATTTAACTTGTCAACCTAGGGACATAGACTTGAAATGGGTTATCATTGTATGTGCACTAGGGGCTCAAGTAGTCATTGCATCCTACAACTAAGGAACACAATACTGAAAGGAAATTGCGGAAAGGAAATAAAAAAATGCTGAACATCAACCAACAACTATCCTAAGTTGAAATATAGAGCAAGAATGAAAAAATATGTGACAAATAGGGACTACTCTATCTACTTTGGCTATAGGAACATACACAAAATGTACTTCTAGTGGTTGGAGGAACAATCAATGCTAGATTTTGAACTAAGTACAAAACAAGAAATAATAACTAAACTAATTACTCTAAAGAAAGGATTACTCACCAAGTGGGCCCCCTTAGATGAGTATCCACTAAGACTAATACAAACTCAAATGCTTGAACTCAGACTATCATATCATTCATTGAAAAATATGTAACAGAGTAGCAACATGACTGTATTGAAAATGGAGCATGCTTAGTACATTATCAATATCATCTAACAACAACAATCAAGAACTAAGAACCCCTAATAAGAATATTCAAATCCTTGTTTAAACTACCGGCTAAACATGGTGGTCAACTCTCACTAACTGAGAGGACACCATTTAGGGAAAGCAAGGAAAAGAGTGGCATAGCAGTTATGTCTGCAGGGAATCCAGTTAGACATGCATGCCTGAACGTTGACTCAACATTACAGTAACACCCGCAATTTCTCAATGCCATAAATACAAGGTGGTTACAGTTGAATGTCATGGGGAATCTGATACCGTCATCCTTTAGTTGACTCCTTTGAATGATTCTCCTACATGGCCATCTAACAGTTTCCTTTCCCAACTTAGCATCCACAAATTGTGTCCTTCATAGCAATGTTAGTACGCATAATAATTGCACATCTATAATCACCTTAAAGAAAATTCATCAAACATGCACAAAATTAATATAGATAATCCACATAATATTCCAATGTCATTAAAACTTCACAGAGATAAGGTTAAACCCAATGTCGATGGTTTGAGGGAAACATTATGCAAATATTAACATTTAACTACTAACTTTCATGACGCTGCCAGCAAATGGACTATAAATTCTACCCAAAATTTGACCAAAAACTAGGTTCATTAGATAGGTTTTCCAAAATGGATCACTTTATACCATGTAAAAATACTAATGATGTTGTTCATATTGCAGATTTTTTTTTTAGGGAGATTGTAAGACTTCATCGTTTACCGAAGAGCATTGTTTTAGATAGATATACAAAGTTTGTTGGCTAATTTTGGAGGAATTTATGGAAGAAGCTTAATACTGATTTGAAGTTTTGTTTAGCCTATCATCCACAAAAATATGGCCAAAAAAAAGTTGTGAATAGGAGGTTGGTAAACTTACTAAGATGTCTAGTTGGAGACAAGCCAAAAGGGTGGGGTTTGATTCTACCACATGTTGAATTTTCCTATAACAACTTAGTGAATAGAAGCACATGTAAGTATCCATTCCAATTTTTTTATGGCAGCAGTCCAAGAGTGGTTTCAGATCTGAAAATTATTGAAAAATTTGAGAAGAAAAGTGCAAATGTAGAGGATTTTTTTGATCACATGAAGAGGCTACACGAAGAGGTAAGAGAGCACATTCATAAAATGAATTTTCAGTATAAAAATAATGCTGATTTTAAAAGAAGATAAAAATAATTTCAAGTTGGTGATGAGGTGATGGTTCATTTGAGAAAAGAAAGGTTTCCAGTGGGTACTTATAAAAAATTTAAAATGAAGAAGATTGGACCTTTCCAGATTGTGAGAAAACATGAATCAAGCAATGCATATGAAGTAGAATTGCCAAGTGAGCTCAATATTTCACCAATTTTCAATATTTCTGATCTAACCATGTTTTATGAGTCTAAAAATGATGAAGATGTAGTAGATGTGCATCAAAAAGCATAAATACCAAGTTCAAAGGAAGAACAAATTGAAGCTATTCTTGATCGTAGGGTAAGAGCACTAGGAGAAGGCAATACATGGAGTACTTGGTAAAATGGGTTGTAAGGATTGTTGAGGATGCTTCTTTGTTGTCTGAAGTTGAGGTTATTCATCTTGGATATCCTCTTGAAAAGTGAAACGTCACTTTCTTTCTACCATGGGTGTCTAATGCAGGAGCCTCCATGGTAACTTACAATCTTGTATTAACAAAAAAAGATTGAATTTTTGATGTGAGAAATTTTGGATTTTTGAAGTGAAATTTTTTGGATTGGATTACATGTTGAGGGTGGAAAATTATTTATCTGAAAATAATTCAAATTTTCAATTAATTTCTTTTGCAACTTTGACAAATTGACTAGTGGGGTGTAAAGCAAAAAACATATTTTAAAGCAATTAAATTTAAATATTCAAAATTCAAGGGAAGGAATTGGAAAATGGATAGATGAGTTTTAAAGCACAAAATATTGACCCCTAAAAAGTAGGGATAGAGAGATGGAGGCCTAGGTCCTAGTTTTTCTTTTTCAAAATTTACAAGTGGGGAATTAAAACTGCACTGTCTATCTTTGACAAGGCAGTTAGGAATGGATTTATTTTTGATTTAATTGCTTTCCAGAAGTTTGAATTTTCAGCCACTAAGTGTGGCATACCTGGGAAAGAAAGTAGGGAAATTTAATTTTAATTAATTTCCTGTGCAAGTAGTGGAGAATAGGGAAATTGGTGAAGGTAATAAAAGAAGTTTGAAAGAAAAATTCTGAAGGTAGGAGCAAGGAGGCATATCATTATCTAGAGGTATGTATTTGTGATGTTATTTGTAGTTTGGACTGATAAACAACAACCCGCATAAGTTTTATAATGATAGGGATGAAGATTCAAAAGTTGAAAGTGTTGTTTTAGTGCTAGGAGATGAAATTTTGTTGCAAAAGTGCATACAACTAAGCACATGAATGTATGTGAATGTATTCCCTTGCATATTTGATTCCTTTAAGAAGCTTAATTGTTGCATATTAGTCCATTGATGACTGAAACCCTTGTAATCAAATTTCTTTTAATGGTGAAAATCAATGGTTTCTTGTGCAAGAAGTTTTTTGTATGTTAGTTTGTAATTTCTCTATTCTAGTTATTCAGAGAGGATTTGTGAGTTCAAATACCTCTCTACATTAATAAGGATCTCTAAAAATTTCAATAAAATTAGAGTTCCTATCATTCTACTTGAGTTAGTTTTTTTAAAACCACCATTAATATAACTAGTGTTAGAATGATGGATAGATCAAACTTGACCCATTTAAGTAGTCATTTAGTGAATCTAATAGGAGGGTAACCCATTCCCTATCTCTAAAAGAGAAAGGTTACCAAATAGTTGAGTTTTCAACATATAAAAGCAAGTGAAAAGGGGAAATTTATATAAAGGAAATATTTATCCCTTGACCTAGGTTTTTAGAATTAAATTGAGGTTCTTCTCCTATGTACAACTAAATCTATCACACCATAGTCTCTTTTCCCCAGCTTTGAGAATGGTTTATTTGTTGCACCCAACAACTCTCCTCTCAACATTGGAGGAGGTGCACATGGTCTACCTAAAAACCCTATTTTTTGGGCCTCAAATTCATTTATAGGGAGGTTAGAAGTGTCAAAGAACACATTATAAATTTTAAAGAAATAGCTAATAGATCCCAAATTGAACATAAGGACGTAGTTTGTAGTTTGTTTCTTTTTTCCTTGGAAGAGTTTACATACAATTGGTATTTGAGTTGGGTTTCAAGATCTATCCAAAATTGGGGTATTTTACAATTTTTTTTTTCGATTTAGAATTTACATTGACTCAACTATATTATACCATTAGTTTATTACATGCAATATAGAACCCAATGATCCCTTAAGATTATTCAATACAAGATTCCATAAAATGTATAAGTTGGAAGACTCCTACTTTATGGGAGAGGTAGTCGCTATACAAAAACATCTCAAGTCCTTAGATCCACTAACTAGCTCATTCTTAAGAAGGTTACCAGTTATATATATGGATATTCTATAAAAAATATGTCGAGGCAATGAAGATTCAACAACAAATGGATTCTCTAACAAGAGGGACCATATGATCTTTTCTTTCCTTAGGATACTCAAGTATGAGTAACCAAAATTTTATCATTAATAATGCCTTAGTTAATCATTACTCCTTTGATGAACCCATTCTAGATGTTGCCTTCTTAGGGAAGAATCGAGCTATATATCACCAATCTTGGAATTAGATCTAGCCTCCTATGATGTCCTATCCTAGAGGACACAATACCTCTATTGTTCCTAGCACTTATAATTCATCAAGAATTACCTTCTTTGAATAATAAAAATCCTCACAAAAATCCACTATCAATCCCCATCTAGGCGGACCCTCATCTAATCACACTTCTTTAGACCTAGGTCATATTTCATAGTTAACCCCTAAAATAGAGGTACTGAAGAAGACCCTTTCTCAAGTTAGTAAAGAGATTAGATGCCTTAGGGTGATTCTACCCAACAGTCAAATTATAATTGTTTGGAAAACCCTAGTAATAACAATCATCAAGGTAATAACAAGAATAATCAAAACTTCCAAAATAGAGAATTCAATCAGTAGAGATCTAATAGGAAATGGAATACAAGACCTAATAATGGAGGTGTTTCTAGTCAACTAGATACAACTAACCATGAACACCTCATTGAATTTCTTGATATGAATCTTATGGTAAACATATGAAAATTTCATGAAATGAATGATCATGCTAAAGTGAATTGTTTAGTGATGTAGAAGATGTCCAAAATTTCTCAATAAAATCAACAACAATCAATAGTAATGTGGAAAATTTTAGGGCAACATGAGTGTTTCCATGATGTTGTCACTTTACCCTTCATATATTATGTCTTTAATTTCATGTATGAGTTATCATCTTTTTTATCTATTCCTACTAATAAAATATTCTCACTTAACCCATTCACTTAACCAATTGAACTTTTTCCTCCCTTGTCTCATTACCTAGCACCTACATCCTACCCATCATGATATATTTTGACTAAGCATGAGGAATTTATCAAATGTGACTCAAATGACCTATGTTAGGAATCTATCATGATGTATTACTCTCTATGGAGAAGGAAAAGTGATCCTAGATCCAACTAGATTAACTGGGATTAACTTCTTTTCACTTTGAATCCACATTCAAATATAAACCAATTAGGGTTTGGTGATTGGTTTGCTGCCACGAGGGAGAGCCAATCTCTTAGGGTTTGTGTTTGAATGTGGGGTCAAAGTGAAAATAAATTAATCCTAGTTAATCTAGTTGGATATAGGGTCACTTTTCCTACTCCACATTTTGGTGAACTCAACATATTGAAAACTTACAATTTCTAATTTTAATAACATAAATTCTAAAAATTGATTCAAAACCTAGTTTATTTGAAATATTTTTGTTGATTTGAATTTATTTTATTTTCAAAATAATGCATTTACATTCTTTGTCCATCATACATTAAAAACAAAATTGCAAAATATTATGAATCTGCATAATTTCAGATTTGATTAGGGCTTAGGTCTAAGTTCTTTCATTCAAAAATCCAATTGCAATATTAGGTTGCTTTATTTTGACATTTATGCATGTATATTTTAATGAAAAACATTGAAAAAGTGAATAATTACATAGTGTTTTCATTCCAAAAGATCCAAAAGTAGCTTTTCTACATTTTTAGAAGAAATCTAGTCAATTATAAATTATAAATTTTGAAAGCTATAATTTGGATATCTTGTATTGCTTTAAAAACATAAAATTTTATGCACGTGCATTCTTCACATAGAAAAATTAGGTTTTCATGCATTTCCAACAATATCTTTGCTTTTAGACCTAAACTTGTGCAACAACAGACCCTCAAAAATTGTAGTTGGTTTCCAAAATTTTAAATTAGTAAAATATTACCTCTCTAGGCTAGGGCATCCATGCCCTTGTCTAATCAGTTTGACTTCATTTTTTTTGTGGAAAATCCTATCTGTGATCTCTGATCAAATCCAATTCTTATTTCTAGCAATTGGTTCCAAAACTTCATATTTTGTTTTATATTGCTATTTTTTCTCTAATTCACTTAATTCATTGTATTACCCCTAAAAAAAGGACAAAAATATGTTTTATTTTCAAAAATCTACTTTTGATATAGCAAAGTATAGCTTGTCTAAAAAAATTTGGGGCATTTTCCCAAATCCCATTCCATGCCATCAAAAGGGATATACATCAATGATGCAGAGTAGGGGAGGAAAACTCTCCAAAACAACCTAAATAAACCAATCTTGAAACCCTAAAACATCACTTTGTGGGTTTTTCCTTACAAGCCTTCAATCTTTAAAGCCTAAACCATAGGGGTAGTAAATTGAGTTTTTTGGAAATAAATTTCAGTGCATACATGATATACAAAATGAAAAAATAGTTCTAGATACCCATTTGGGCTTTATACAACTTATATCAAAATTAGGGTAGGTCACTTTTATGGAATCCTTAAAAAATGGATTGTCTTTCTGCCAATTTAGCCTAAAACATGAAAAATTAGACCTAGGGCATCATCAAAACATGTGCAAACCTCAATATGGAACCTTGAAACTTTGGAGAATGGTATCATAAAAAAATTTAGACTCCCACACAAAAATTTAGAATTATCCACCATGGAAACCATGAGAAATCATATTTTGAAAGTCACTAGTTACCCTGCCTAGGGTTTATGACAGTTTTGAACTATTTTTGCTAAAATTGCAATATATCTCTCCAAAATCAACAAAAAATGATGAGACCAAGTGAATTATAAATTAGATTCAAATATATTTCAATCCAAATTGGTATGAGATCAAGATATGGAATATCAAATTCGTACCACGTGCTGCAACAGGCCGGTTACAGAAAAAATCTGGAAGTGGCAATCACCAATTTGATCATAGCTTACATAAAACTTAATGAAAATAAACCAAACCAATTAAAAATTAAATCTAACTAAATCCTCTATCACACCCAATCATATGAAGATTGTGAAAATTCCGTATAATGTTGTACCACATCAGAGAACAATGTTGCAACGCTCATATTTGTAGAAAACAAAGGAATTTTATTGCTTAAACTTCAAAATTGTAACCACCAACCTTGGTTTCAACCTATCCAAGGATATTTAAACATGTACCAACCATTTATAACTGATTTTGAAACTAAAACCCTTCTAATTCCTTCATTTATACCACGCGACTCTTCAAATTTCACAATTTGCAACATTTTTGACAATATTGACAACTTTTACAACATATAGCAACTTTTACATTTTTGACAACTTGACCACACCTTTCCTCCTAAGACCTCATATAGACCATTAAAAACATGAAGATGACCCAGAAGGACCTTATTACATAATAGAGGCACAAAAACAAAACAATGACAAACCAAAATCTTATGGGTGCTCCTGTACCATACTCCAAGGCAAAGAAAAGATTCAAGCTCTGCTTGAATAGAAGGTAGCAACTTGAGAATCATGCTTGAAAAATCTTGTATGATGTCTTTAAATCCCTGCACATAATTCCACCAAGTTAAGGCAGGGCCTTTCAATTTTGTTTTGGAAAATTTCACTCTTTAGTCTTCTGCTATCTCCTTATACTCAAAATAGTTATCAAGTGCATCAATCCAACCTAGCACCTCTTCACTATCCAACTTCCCACCATACATGGGTAATTCCATCTTCACCTTAGGAGTGTCTCGTTTGACAACCTTCAACAACCTTTCCATTCTCAATTCATTAGGATCCAACTCTTCCTCTTAGAATCCTTCTCTTTAACTTTTCTTCTGCCTTGACTACCAGTTGAAACATTCTTCCATCGTTCTAGGGGTGGTAAGACTTAAATCAGCTTGTATGTTGAACCTTAACCCATTTAAATATCTAGCCACCTTCTCCACATCATCCTCCATATGACCTTCCCTTATACTCAACCTTCGATCGGCCAATATTTTTCATACCTATGAGAACATCATGGTGCAAAAGAATAAAATTGATGATACATTTATTCACATAACTTTAGATATTCTTCATTCTTCATTCTTCAAGCAATCATGTTTGTCCCTCTCCCAATATCTCTCCTACTTGTGAGGATATCTTGATGCAAGAGGATGCGGTCATTGATAATCATGAAACTCATATTTGTCCCTCTCCCATTATCTCTCCTACTTGTGAGGATATATTGGTGCAAGAGGATGCAATTATTGATAATATGAAACTAATGCTTTCCCCTCTCCAAATATTTTCCCTACTTGTGGGGATATCTTGGCACAAGAGGATGTAACCATTGATAAAATATTGTCAAAAAATAGTCAACTCAGTTGAAATTGTAAGCCCAAAACTAATTATATGCCCTCCTCATGTGCCTTTTTGTTAATTTGTGCCTTCCCTCATTATTGTACCTTCATCAAACCAGCTTGAACCTCTTGGCCATATCCTAAATTTTTCAAAATAGCTCACTCGAAGTAATCATGGCACCAAGATGTGTTGCAACAACCAAGTTATCATGTAGCTTCTCACACATATAACACTTGAAGTAATAAACAATGAAAGCAAATTCCAACCTCCATTCCATTTCCTCAACCATATCTTACCACCGCACCTCATCTTCCTCAACATAGTGACAAATAGTATGACCTTGTTGAGAAACTTTGTAATACTCCAACTAATATCTCTCTTTTGGATTTAATTCAAACTTCACCTACCTTTCTAGATAGTATGAATGTAACAATCTTGGATTTCACATTCCCTCAACATGAAATATTACCTCCTGAAATGTAAAAGAAACATGATGCTCTAATGATATCTGTCATCATTTATAAAATTAGGGTTAGACTTACTCTCATTTACAATGGGTTAGGTCTTAATTTTTGTAGGATTAAAATTTTAGATAAGATGGGTGTGGATAGGAATCTCATAAAACTTGATAATCTTTCTATTCATGGCTTTGATAATGTTGGTAGGCATCTGTTAGGGACAATCACACAACCCATTAAGGTAGGACCCGTGACTTTGCCAACCCCTATCTATGTCATGCCAGATCACATTTCATATAATATTCTTCTTGGTAGACAGTGGATTCATGCCATGAAGGAAGTCTCATATACTCTTCATCATGTGATGAAATATGAATATAATAACAAGGTTTAGATAGTTAAAGAAAATCCAAAAAGCTATTTATAAGATGAAATCGAACATAATATTTCCAAATCTCTTAGTACTTTCATTCCATCTTCAAAAGTGGAACCATTTCCTTCAAATGATAATGATACTATGAATGTGATCTTTGACAATGATTGGGGTTTGTTAGATTTTACATCCACATTCATTGGGGAGGATAGAATCTCACCATCAAAGCCTAAAGGGTTGGATATTGTTTCAACACAATCTTGTCATTCATCTTCTCAAATTGTAAATAAGGTTCAAAATAATGCTTCATATTCAATTATGTGTTTTAGTGACAGTTGGGGTTCATTATATTTTATGCCCTCCTTTGTATGCGAGGGTAAAATATCACAATCTAAACCTAAGGAATGTTGTGTTTCATTTGCTTAATCTTCTACATCAAAAAATCCAAAAAAATCAACCCATGATGGTGATGGGGGATTTTTAGCTTTCATGCCTCATGTGTTGGCGACATGTAACCCTAACATGTCAACATCTAAAACGATTTTCATTCTTGCAAAGTAATCAATTCTTCTCATATTTATTTAGACAAGACTCTTCCATATGAGTTGGAAAAGCGTTATGGGTTTGGATTCAAAATTCTTTCCTAAAATTGGATATAATAAAAACATGGAACAAGGAGTTAAGGATCATGTGAGGTATACATTGTACCTTGCAAAAAGAGGTTTAAGGTTCCAACCTTCTCCTTCATATACATCTCATCCTCCATCATCTACTATATTCATAACTTGTGGTAAGTGAGAAAATTTTTCTTCACAAAAGAAAGGATTGTCTCCGACTCATCCTTTATCATAGCAAGAACATATTTTTTTGAGGCTTCTAAAATCCCACTTGATTACTCTTCATCCTTCAATGTGCAAGAAATTTTATAAAAATAATTCTTTTTGTGCATACCATCAAGTGAATGGTCATTCCAAAAATGAATGCCAAGCCATGAGTAATAAAATAAAAATTCTTGATTATGGTGCTATCACTCTTCCATGTGTTGATGCACCTATTCATTCTAAATAATATTTTTTTCTTCTATTTTGTTGCTCCTCACTATGTGGCATTTGTAGTTTCATGTGTTTTCTCATTTCCATGCATGGTGGTACAATATTACATGTAACCATATTTCATCTATGGTAGCAAAATAATAGTCTCTTGCATGATTGTCCTTTCCTTTACACTTGGGGGCAAGGATAACTAATTTTGGGAGGTGTGTATTCTTTTCAAGGATCCCCTCTCCCATTCTTTTCCTTAAAATATCAGCATAAAATTTATGTCGATATTTTAAGGGGGGCATATCACCCTATCCATTTTCATTGATGTCTTGTGAGTTTTGACCTATTAGAAACCTCCTTGGTGGTGGTTTTATTTATAATTCCCCCAAAGCATGATTATTAGTGTTTCCCCTTATGACATTAAGCATTTATTTGTACCTTGTGACATTAAAATTTTATGCGCTCCTTGAAGTGTGATTGGAAAAATAGTCCATGGATTTAGCATAATGGAGCTTGCTAGTTTATGAACTAGAGAATTTTTACATGGCCACCTAACATAACATGACTTGCTTACCAATGGAGCCATGTGTTTCATGAGTTACCTAGTGTAGACACTTAAAAATGTCTCGATGGATCACATTGGCTAACTAACATCATTTCTTCTCAAATCCATCCTTTTTTTGCTTGATTAATTAAATTAGCCCAACTATTTAATTAATTTCATCATTTTGCATCTATTAACCTAATTCATCAAATTGGGTTAATTCACCCCCTTTCACGCTAATATTTCATCTTATTAAATTAAATAAATTAAAGTATTTAATTTAATTCCCTAAGTCATCTTATTTAATTAAATAACCCTAAGTTATTTAATTAAATGTCATTTCACCCTTTCCCCATTCATTAAATTATTTAATTTAATGAAAATAACTTTATTCCTCTAAATCCTCTAATTGCATGATTAAACTTTGTTTAATTAACGATTAACTAATTAATCCAATTCCTCCCACTTGCAAGGGAATATTCCAAATGAATATTCCCCCTTTGCACATTTTAATTTAGTTTTAATTAACTAAATAGCTCTTTTTTCCTCACCCATGAATATTCCAAAGAATATTCTTATTCCTCCATCATTTGAAAAAGGGATATTTTCACTTAGCTTCTTATGCAAGTTTTAACTTGTGACTTCTTGAGCAAGTCACCTTGTGACCTATGTGTGTAGGTCAAAAGTGTGTTTTTTTGGAAGGAATGTGAACCCTTGATTAAATCTCATAATTTATTCTCATCCCTTGATGAGAATCCATGATCTATGCCTCCATCTTATTTCCTTTTTGACCATTGATTAGCTTTTTTAATCTTAGCCCTTAATTTTTCATTTTCTTTCCTATAAATAAAGCACTATTTGGAGACAAATGGATCCATCTTTTTTAGAGAAAATTCATGCTGTTGAATTCACTTGCACTCACACTCATATTTCACTCACTTTTAGCTTGTTTTAGTTAATTCTAGTTGCATAATAGCTTAGAGAATCCATTAATGGCTTCCATGCATCCATCTTAGTTTGTATATGAACTAGGGTTTTCATCTTTTAGCTTAAAATTAGATTAGATTAGCTTAGCAATTGCATAATTAGTTTATTTTTAACATAAAATCATGTTAATTTAGCTTGCATCATGTTTAATTTAGTATAAACTAGGTTTTCATCCATTTATCACAATGGTTTCATCGATTCTCTTCCATATAATTGATTGAAATAGATTCACTAATCACAGGATTGGGAAAGGGTCATTGTTCCACATCAACACGACACCAATTCCAAAACAAGATAAGTTTCAAATGGGTTATAGTAGGAATTTAACTATTTTTATAGTTTGTAACTTTTAGTTTGTATAAATCCTTAGTTTAATCTTTTCAATTTGAATGATCTTGTTTGGTAGATGTAGGTTTATTTGGGTAAATTGTGCTTCGATTCATCATGGATCAAGTGTAATTGACCCACACTGACAATCCTCCTCTCACATTCTGGTGCTAGCAGGAGGGAAAACCATTAATC
Source organism: Sequoia sempervirens (assembly GCA_007258455.2). Classification (NCBI taxonomy): domain Eukaryota; kingdom Viridiplantae; phylum Streptophyta; class Pinopsida; order Cupressales; family Cupressaceae; genus Sequoia; species Sequoia sempervirens. Next base: position 1,104,195,020 of record VDFB02271358.1, on the reverse strand, counting down.
TAACCATTTTTTTAGCTTGAATTCCGTTTTATGCTTGTTTTGAAGGATATAGTGACACCCAAACCACAAACATTGACGCTCTTTAAAAAGCATCTCTATATAGCGATGCCATCATAATTTAAAACATTGATGTTGAATTAATGCACCAATGTTGATTTAAATTTGGTGAAATTGATTTAATATGGAGGTATCAAAATTTTTAAACGGTAACGCCCAACTTCACCAGTCTGACACTGACAAATTTTAAAACATGATGCTACTGTTAGCAGGGATGTTGGACCAAATCCCAACGGTATCATGCTCACTATTTCTGCTGTAGATTGACTCTTGTTTTCACCAGAGCGACGCCCATACTTCAAAATGTGACACTATCATGTTCAATGACACCCAACTAGGGTAAGAAATTTATGCTTGTTTTTTGACATGTGATTTAATCTCTTGGATTTGTTTGACCATTGATGTGCTTTTGATTGTGTTCTGGTTGTTAGACTAACAGGGTTTTGTAGGTTCAAAGACATGGAGCTAAAGTGAAGAAAGAAAGTATTTTCTATCTTGAATTCTATAATTGTAACAAGCGTTTAACACTTTAGGGAAATTATAACCCAAGATTCATGCTTTCTTCTTTATGCTTTAGGACAACTAATTTTCCATTGGGCTTAAAAATTACAATCTTAGGACCAACTAAATTTCAATTGGGCTTAAAACTCATTTTCAAAGTTGGCTAAAATTGAACCCTCATCATTGTTTTTGGGTTTAAAATGAACACACAAAGTTGGATAAAAGTAAACCCTCATCTCATCATTATTTTTTGGGCTTAAAAATTGAACAAGGCAACTTCATATTTCATTTGGTGCTTAAAACAAACTCATGACTGCTTTGAAGGGTTAAAATTTACAACTGTTTGCTATGTTTTATAATTTTCAACGTTGTTAGTGAATGCGTATGCAATTCTCTCGCACCATTTGGAGGTCTTGAGAAATAAAAACATTCCTTAACACTTTGTAAAATCACCTACATCTTTTATTTTGGTTTAAAACTGAACCCCTTGCGAGTGTGAGAAAAAGGCATAGCATGTTTTCTCTCTTTACTCGTGCAAGCAAAGATGATCGAACTACATATGTACTTCCTTGCTATTATTATCTTTAGAGGGCCTACCTTGGTGGGAAAAAGTACTCACCCAAAGGGAATGACCCAAGTGGTAATGAGCTAAAGCCAAGCTCTTTTGAGTCTCTATATAAAATGTGTTTGTGATGAAAATCATAAACAACAAGTGTGGATGTGTCATGCCGACAAGTGCCACCCCTAGTATCCATGCAATACGTTAAAATATCTTCTTAGGAAGAGACTAGCAGGCCTCTTGATTTTCTATAATCTTGAGCTAATCTTGCTGTGTGTATGGCCACCTTGAATGAAAGCCCTTATTAAAATCCTTTGTTTAGAAATCCAAAATCCTTAAATACTTGTTGGTGCAAGAATGGTCATTTTGAGGCCGCCCCACATTCTTACTATTCAATTGTAGAAATAGAAAAAATCCTTTTGATCTCCACATTTTAAGGATTTTGAGATTTGGTGGTCCCAAGAAGTGTGTGTCACGGAGGGGAGCCAGTGTCGCCAAATCTCTAACTATTTGTATTTTTTAGTGTTTGGAGAATCCGAGTGGGGACTCAAAAAATATAGCCATTTGAACCTAGGTTTGTAATGATTGTGAGTCAGTTGAACACTTTGCTTGATTCCAAAATGATGCAAAAACAAATATTCACTATCTTCCTCAAAATTTCAAACACTTTGGCCTAAATATGGATACCTCTTGAAAAAGCCTTGATATTACTGCTTGTCCTAAGGATTTCTATCCTTAGAGATTTCTAAGTATCTTGAATTATATATCAAACCCATATTTTCCAAATACAACATAGGAAATTATGGCTTCAACCTCATGATTCTCACAAAATGGGCATTATGAAAGTTATGGTGTTTTTGAAATAAATATTTAGTTTGAAAATATAATCAAGACAAGTGTATGTGGTAAAAATAACCTAATTAATCCAAGATTAAATCAAATGAACACCCCACATTGATGTATGTTCAAATTTTGACTCCCCAAAACAAGAAAATTGAGATAAGAAAAACATTGGCAAAATCATTGAGTTTCATTATCCAAAGTCATTGAGTTTTATTGTCAAAATCATTGGGTCTTATTTCCAAAATCATTTGAGTCCTATTTTACCAAAATCATTGAGTTCATAGGGTTTCATCACTTTAGAGGTATAGAATTTTTCTTAATACCTTGGTCTTGGAAAACAAAGGTTCACTCTAGGTCAAGATTGGGTCAAACATTTCACTCACCCCTCTATCAAATTTCATCCTTCACTTCACCAAACTTTGTAAAAATTTTGAATACACCAATTTTTTTTTGACTTGAACATCAATCAAACCAACCCATAACATAGCTACTTTGTATGTGAAATGAATCCTTTTCCATGCATTTAGTTAAGTTAGTTATCATCTTTGGACTAGTTTATCTTGAAGGTCACGAGTCTTCCCTAAAGATTTACAAGTTCATCAACATCATTTATCCCAACATCAAAACATCAAATTTAAATCAAAAGTGTTGTCCCAAAACATTTGCAAAGATCACTTCCCACATCATCCACCCTTTCATCCCCCATTATCATCATTTCTCCAAAAAGACTTAGAGCATCCCTTCTACCTAGATTTGAGTCAACTAGAGAGTTCAAACATTACAAATCTCAACACACCTCTCCCATTCTTCACCCACAATTTATGGTAACCACAAGATCACAACAAAAGAGAATCATGGAGAAAACCAAAGTCACATTCACCTCAAGTGATCCAAATCCTAAAGAATTTGATCCAAGAAGCCAAGTTACCCCTTACAACAACCATCATCTCCATCAAGACCATATGAGATAAAAGACATCACGAACAACCCATTTAGACTTACTAGAGAAGAAATCATGAAACATCAAGCCTTCTAAAACATGGCTCCAATTTCCCCATCTTTTGTTGCACAATCATTGACACAAGGATTGACTTCATCTATGATTCAACCAACTTGATCCCTTGTTCCAAGTCAACCCTTAACATCTAGTCTTGCAACTCGGCTAGGAACCAACCTTGGTCTCACTTCATGTATAGGAACAAACACAATTTTAGGTATTCAAAAAATGACCACTCCATTAACCACCAACCTTTCCCAAGACAAAAGTTGGATACCAAACTTTGGAAAACCACTTACATTCCATGACGCCACAATAATCTCAACATTTCAAGCACAACCATCTTCATCCATCATCACAAATACCCCAAATATGCCTAACGATACACAAGGTAATGTGAACCAAGCACCTCAAGTAGTACAATAAGGACAAGTTAACACTCTCACAAAAAGTCAACCTTTTACAAGTGCTTCCAACAACCCCATTCACACATCGAAACAAGTGGTTACCCAAGCTACTCAAGTCAATCCACCATCCACATCAAACCAATCTATCATTGATCCAAATCAAAGAACACCTTAAAATACCATCAACCAAGGTAATACTTTGATCACACCTCAAATACAACAAGGGAACTCCCTACCCATCGGTCAAGGGAACCCTTTCAATTAGTTACAAGGTCTGAATGTGCTATTACCATCACAAAATATAATGGCATCATCCTCATCATTTTCCATGGTCCCCTTTACCATGCAAAATAAATTGGGACCTCAAAATTACATTCCTCCATCTCAATCCACCATCTTGCAAGGAATGTTGAACCAAGGGAATCCCCAACCTCTCATCAAAAACTCGTAAACCATGTAAAACATAAACACCCAAAACCCATCATAGATGTCTCAACAATCAAATGATCGTACATTACAAGCACATGCCTTAGCTTTAAAAAAAGAACAATAGGCTTACTGACAAATAGTCCAACAACATCAACAAAAACAAGTAGCCTTAGCAGTGCAATAACAACATCAAGCCCAACAAGCAGCCTTGGCAGTGCAACAACAACAAGAAGCTCATCAAGCAGCCCTAGCAACACAACAACAATAAGCTTATCAACAATCCGTCCAACAACAACAACAACATTAAGTAAAATTAGTAGCACAACAAAAACAAGTCCAATAAGATACCTTAGTAGCAAAACATAAAAAAACAAGCCCAAAAGATGCCTTAGCCATGCAACAACAAGCTCAACAACAAGAAGCACAAAATAGCAAACCTTACTAGCTCAACAATATTCCCAACAAAAATAAATGCTCACACAAGAACAACAACATGGTTTATACTATAACCCTCAACAAAACATCATCAATACAAATGTGCTAGGAACATATACATCAACACCTCAATCACCTTCACAATATCTTACACCACCATACACCCCATACAACACCTTATCATATCAAAATCCCACATACAACCCATTTGTCATCCCAACATATGTTCCTCCACCAAACCCTCAAGATGATCCAACATCACAATTTAAAGCACTCTCACAATAAATTCAAGACCTTCGAATAGGAAAGACAAAGAAGCCCCATACATAAAATCTATGTCCATATCCATTTGATTGAAACATTGCAATGATACGATTCCCTCCTGGATTTGAAATCCCCAAATTTGATAAATACAAAGGGAGGGGAAATTCTATAGATCACATCAAATAATTCAATGTCATGTGTATGGAGGTTTCCTACAATGGTTCCTACTTAATGCACCTCTTCCCTCAAAGTTTAACAAGTCTTGCTATGGATTGGTTTTCTCATCTGCCCCCCGGTATCAAAAATTTCCAAGAAATTGTTGAGAAATTCATAGATCACTTCTCCTTCAATATTGACATGGACACAAGTCTAGAAGAAATGTACACTCTTAGACAAAAAAAAGGGGAATATTTTTCCAATTTCTTGCAATGGTGGAGACAAGGAGCTAGTAAAAGCAAGTGGCCAATTCTCGATGAACAACAACTAGGAATTATCATAGCAAATCTAGATCTAGATCTATCCTTCCACTTGAAAATGCAGTGCATCACATCTTATGATGAGCTTGTCCCTAGAGCCCTTAACATTAAGAGAGCCCTATTATCATAGGGAAACACACAAGCGTATAAAGACAACCACCCATCCACTAGTTTTAATGGAAATCCCCACTATTGGGACAAGAACAAAAATGTTACTAGTGATGGTGTTGTTGATGAAAAGGTGGTATTAACTTATCCTTGACAAGAAAACACCCAAACCATGAATACACAACAACCATACACGTCACCATCAAAAAATCAAATAATCAATGTTGCAAACACTCAACGTAGACAATAGAGAACAAACAATGCTCCTAAGCGACAATTCACTCCCTTAGGGGAACCTATGGAAGACATGTTGAAGAGGTTGATACATTCTAACCTTATCACACTCCTAGATTTCTAAAACTATCAAGAGCCACAAATCAAACCTCATAGCTATAAAGAATATCACTTTTGTGAATTTCATTGGTACAAAGGTCATAGCACACAAAATTGTTTTAGGCTCAAATATCTAATAGAGGATCTTATTGAACAAAGGGACATTGAGGTCGATCAAAAATATGGGAATGAAAATATGAAAAATTTACATGAACCCTATGCATGATCATGTCAAAACAAAAGATTCAACAAAGGAATCAACTTTAAACAATACCCAAGATACCACGTTGGGACATGTTTACATTGTTTATGAGGAATTAGATATGTATCAAGATACTATTTTAAAACAAAGTCTAAACCCATCAATAGTGTTTAGCACTATTTTATATCATAATGACATCAAGTGGATATCATATTGTGATATCTCTCCCACATATGACTCAATGATTGGGCATGTTGAAGAAGTTCCAAATGAGCCAAAAATATCCCTTATTGTGCCCATACCCAAAAAATGTTGCGTAGAGTCTTTTAATGATGATATATCATCCAGACCCAAGGATCATGTCAAGAGGAGGCTCTTGAGGATAAAGAAATTTACTCCGAATCAAGTCAAGACAAAGAACCCCTATCCCTAGAGTTTCACAAAGAACTAAGGGACATATTCCAAACCATTTTAAACTCCAAATATGTCCCTAATATCACTCCCAAGATGTTTATTTCAAATGGACATATAGACGTTCTTCATCCCAAACATGAGTCTCCCACTCTTGATATTCCTACACAAGAGAAAGCAACAGTCGAGATTATTGATTATTACAGTGTTGTGAAACATCGACATATTTTGAATAAGTACCAACATCTTTTGAAACATTAGCAACATATAATGATGCCATAGAAAAAAAGAAAATAGTTCATAAGAAAGCAACAATTGAGATTATTGATTCTTACAGTGATTGTGCATCATTGACATCTTTTGAGTTAGCATCAACATCTTTTGAAGCAGTATCAATAGAAAAAAATGTCATGGAATTAGAGCAAACAATTTATATTCCTAAACAACAGGCACCCATAGCAATATCATATGTTCATGATAAGTCATATTTAGTGGCCATGGATCAAAGGATATATTATAGGGAAAAGGATTAGGTATTGATAATACCTTCACAATGCTGGGGCCAATCTTGTCTATAAAAAAACATCAACATATGGGGCATGAAGAATGCTTATGATGAAAATGTTGTCAATGCTACAACTAGCCATATCATGAGTTGGAATTCAACCATCATCTCATACAAAAATTGGGACCAACGTAAAAAAAAGAATTCCTATCAAAGCAAGGGGAAGATCATCAAAGAAAATGTAGTAAAGCAAAAAGGACAAAGCAAGTACAAATGGATACCAAAAAAAAATAAAGAAAATCATCCCTCAAAAACTCCATTAGTCAAAGAAACTATGAGGTAGAATCAAAAAGGAAAAAGTATCTATCAAAAGAGTCCTAAAATACAAAACGAAGCTTCTCAAGCAAGGAACAAAGTATATCCAATGGTTGGTCCGAATTCTATGAAAACCTCCATTCCCACCCATGATTGTTCATCTTCCCAAGTTTGGAGAGTCAAAGGTTCAAAGCTATCAACCAATCCACCTCATATTCCTTCATGCATGACACCATACACTCCATTCATAATATCCAATTATTGCATTGACTGTGTGTTGGTAGCTACCCTTCATCATAAGAAATTTGAAGGAACTCTATTGTGATGTGCACACATAGACAAGGTTATTTCTGGTATCCACAAGGTAGATCAGATTTCTTCAAGGTTGCATTCAAGTGCTCATATCTTAGCAAATAAACTTCTTCAAGAACAATATCATTGGAATGTTATGATAGTGGCCTCTACATCAATACCACCAGGTGGTTCAACATGAGGGTAAAATTTCCAAAAAATAAAAAAATGATAAAAATGATAAAAATCCAAAAATATAAGAAAAAGGATTGAAAATAGTAAAGATAAAAATTGTCCTCCAGTGAAAACCACTATGGTGGTGCTTTGGGAAAGTACTATGATGAAAACCTGGCAAATAGGCATCATGAGTAGAATCAAGCATCTATATGATCCTTCTCAAAAAGAAGCATCTCATCCTTGTCATGATAGAACCAATGTTCCCTGCATCCATCCAATCTAGATTTATCTAGATATTCCATTTTATCTTGATCTTGACAAAGATTCGACATATAATTCAACTCTGCTCATGAATTTTTTTTGATAGGCTATTTACTATTTTATCTCATGAAGTCCCATAGCCCATATCGAGCATGCTAAAACTCTGCTAAAATCTTTGCATATACATTACCTATCTTGGTTATCCATTGCATTATGAAGAATTGCTAAACATTGGGAGCAGGTTATTACACTCTTGTTTTTGAATAACTCTTGATCCATGTCTTATATCTTACAAATGTAACATCGACATCATGATATAGGTATTGTTTGCCTCAAAATCTCATCATAAAACACCAAAAACATCCAAATCTTGTTTCATTAGAAAATCCAAATTTTTTTTTAGAAAATTGTAAAGGAAAAACCCAAAACATCTAAAACACATCAAAAACCCTAAAAAGGTCAAACATCGAAAATCCAAAAACAATACCTTGTCAAACTATGTTGTCTCTGAGCTTGAATGTAGGCAAGGCCATCATTGATATGCCCCTGAGACACCCTAGGTCAATCCTTTAGGAGTTTGTCATAATAAAATAAGGTCTTTCATTTGTTCATATATTCATCTTGTAAATAGGTCGAGTCAGTTGAACTATGTGGTCTTTGTGTGTATAACGTAGGCAAGGCTTATCTTTGATCAACCCTTAAGGCCCCTAGGATAGGTATTTAGGTTAGGTTATTGGTCAAAACTTGGAAATTCTTAGAAAAACCCTAAACATTGGTAAAATCTTTAAAAACAAAAATATCCAAATATTTAGAAAACACAAAAACATCCAAATATTTAGAAAACACAAAAAACATCCAAATATTTAGAAAACACCAAAAACAATAGATAATATTCAAAAGACCTAAAAAGCTTCAAATTCTTGGAAAACCCTAAACAGCCTTAGAAAATTCGAAAACATAAACATCCACATAAAATTTCAAAAAAATAGCCTCAAAACATTTCAAAATACCAAAAACATTGAAATATTTCAAAAAAAATCCAAAACCACCCATCCCATCCTATTTTCACTTGCAATAAACTTTCACCCATAATAAATTGATCACCTTCAACCTTTGGTGAAACAAATAGAAAACAAACATAGAAAGTTGAAAAATGCGAACCTAAATGTCAAAATCTAAAGTCTAGATCATAGGTAAACGCATCAGTGAAGTTTATATCAACGACTTATCTTAGCATCATCATCCTAAGATCAAACAACCTCTAATCAACATGTCATAGGATGTATCCTACTTGTGATGGACATCAATATTAGATATCACCTTAACTAAATTAAACTAGGCAAGAGATATAGATAACACTGACTATTTGTCTTTGATCTTTTCTTATGATTTATCTTAATGACTCATTCTGAGGACCTCTTTATGATGTCTATCAAAATGATTTAGAGAGAAAGGAATGAGGCATCAATCATTATCTTTTTGTTTGTTGTTCTTATGGGTACTCTTGTAAAATAATCTTGGCACATACTTGCTTAGTTGTGTGTAGGAAGGTTGTTTAGAGTACGTCGTTGACTATTGCGTATGCTTTGGTCCAATATACTCTAAGCTTCTAACTTGCATTCCAACGAGGTTTCCGTATGTCAAGGTGTGAACAAGAACTATCCTATCTATTTGTCGAGTCAAAGTCCATTACACTAGATACAATGTCATCCTAGTTATTGATACCTTGATGCATTGTGTCTATGTGTTATATCAAACAATAAGGAATGACGAGAATCCCAATCCTGAAATGTGAGTAACTCATCATCCTACAACCTCATTTTTGCATTGTATCGTCATCATCTCTAATAAAGTCTTGATGGATCATAGACTTGTTGGATATTCTAAATCAATCTCAAAATCAATGGTCAATCCATTCATCTTATTCTTCTTATTCTTCTATCTTTACTAACAATTCTATCCAAGCATCAAATATATGTGATCCACATCAAATAAACATGAGGCTACCCATAGTTGATGATTGTCTATATAACATGAAATTTTTCTACATCAATATTTGAGCTATCACGACATCAATCCCTCTTCCATTGGGGCATAGTGGGTCATCTATATCATCTTCAACTCAACAATCTGAAAATTTGTAGCTTTTTGATTTAAAAGCAACCTGAAATATCAAGCACCTCAAGCAAGTTTAATTTTCACCTATCGTGATCCTGATCAGAACACTTTATTATCTGATCAATCTCTTAAGGGGGCAACCAACCATCTTTTGATCATATCGATATCAAATCATCTAACAAATTTTGTTCCTAGCCTTGCTAACAAATCTTGATCGATCTATCAAATCAACCATCATTGAGATATATCATTCCCTATCAATCCTCATGTTATTCAACACAATCCTTGCATTGTTGTGAATCCTCAACAATGTTATCAATCAATCAATTAGATCAATCAACATTAGCTTGGCTATCAACATCTCAATGAGATCATCAATATCCATTTCCACATCATCATTAGTAGCAAAATCAGCATCAGTCTTTGAACTAATGCAACGAGTACATTGCTTCAAAGAGGGGAAAAATGTAGACACTTAAAAATGTCTTGATGGATCACATTGGCTAAAATAATTTCCTTTCAAATCCATCCTCTTTTTGCTTGATTAATTAAATTAGCCTAGCTATTTAATTAATTTCATCATTTTGCATCTATTAACCTAATTCATCAAATCGGGTTAATTCACCCCTTTCATGCTAATATTTCATCTTATTAAATAAAATAAATCAAACTATTTAATTTAATTCCTTAAGTCATCTTATTTAATTAAATAACCCTAAGTTATTTAATTAAATGCCATTTCACCCTTTCCCCATTGATTAAATCTTTTAATTTAATGAAATTCACTTTATTCCTCTAAATCCCCTAATTGCATGATTAAACTTTGTTTAATTAGCAATTAACTATTTAATCCAATTCCTCCCAATTGCAAGGGAACAGTCCAAAAGAATATCCCCCTTTGCACATTTTAATTTAGTTTTAATTAACTAAATAACTCTTTTTTCCTCACCCATGAATATTCCAAAGAATATTCTTATTCCTCCATTTGAAAAAGGGATATTTTCACTTAGCTTTTTATGCAAGTTTTAACTTGTGACTTATTTTGAAAGTCACCTTGTGACCTATGTGTGTAGGTCAAAAGTGTGTTTGTTTGGAAGGAATGTGAACCCTTGATTAAATCTCATCATCGATTCTCATCCCTTGATGAGAATCCATGATCTATGCCTCCATTTTCTTTCCTTTTTGACCCTTGATTAGATTTTTCAATCTTAGCCCTTCATTTTTCATTTGCTTTCCTATAAATAAAGCACTATTTGGAGACAAATGGATCCATCTTTTTTAGAGAAAACTCATGCTATTGAATTCACTTGCACTTACACTCATATTTCACTCACTTTTAGCTTGTTTTAGTTAATTTTAGTTGCAAAATAGCTCAGAGCATCCATTAATGGCTTCCATGCATCCATCTTAGTTTGTATATGAATTAGGGTTTTCATCTTTTAGCTTAGAATTAGCTTATATTAGCTTAGCAATTGCATAACTAGTTCATTTTTAGCATAAAATCATGTTAATTTAGCTCGCATCATATTTAATTTAGCATAAAGTAGGTTTTCATCCATTTATCATAATGGTTTCAACGATTCTCTTCCATAGAATCGATTGAAATAGGCTCACTAATCATTGGATTGGGAAAGGGTCATTGTTCCACATCAACATGATGCCAATTCCAAAACAGGATAAATTTCAAATGGGTTAGAGAAGGAATTTAATTGTTTTCATAGTTTGTAACTTTCAATTTTTATAAATGCTTAGTTTAATCTTTTCAATTTGAATGATATTGTTTGGTAGATGTAGGTTTATTTTGGTAAATTGTGTTTCAATTCATCATGGATCAAGCATAATTGACCCACACTAACAATCCTTGTCTCACACCTAGCATAACACATCTTGCGAGCCAGTAGATCTATGTATCTCATCATTTTAGTATTTAATATGTGTATGTTCGATGGATGATGTTTGGTAATTGAGACAACCTTAGAGACTAAGGTCTCTTTACCTTGTTGACTTGAATATTTAGTTTTTGTGTACTAATATTTGTTGTTCTTTATTTCATGTGTGTGTTATGTTTGTATTATGTGTGTTTTTCTTTGTGTATTTGGTGTGTTTACTTTGTGTATTTGGTATGTTTTCTCTATGTATTATGTGTGTTTGCTTCATGTATTATTTGTATGTGTCATGTTTATTTATGTATTCTTTTATGTGTACTCTATTGATTTTTAATTGATGACCCTATGTATGGTTGAATCCTGCTTTGTCTTGTGTGAGATATATTTGCTTCATGTTTGTCTTAACATTGTGGATTGATGGGATCCTAGGTTGGGGGCTTGCACACCCCTTCGACTTGGTGTCATCCTATCTCTTTAGCATTTTGATAAATAAATCTATCTGATCCTTACTTTAATGTGAGCATGAGCATAAGTTCATATTCTCACTAAAGTGGGGGCTAAATGTTGCATCATAAATTGTCACCCTTGAAAATTTCACTAGATTTAGCTCCCCCTATGCGCTTGGACCCAATTGTGCTCTTAAATTACCTATATTATGGTTATCTCCAAAAGAAATATGTAAATTGGGATATTATTTAATATTTATTTAATGACACAAAAGCCCAAAAATAGGTCTAGACTAGGGTGCTAGTACCGCTATCCAACCAATTTTGGCCCCAATTTAAATATTTCATTATCAACATTTTAATGTTTAAAAATCCAATTTAATTTTTCAAATGTTGGTAATTAATTTAGCAAGAATTAAAGAAATACATATAAATATAAGTCTTTTTCACCATTTAAAATCTTAAGGCAAGAGTTAGGAATTTTGGAATTACAATTGAGCATCCTTGGAACAGTCAAGGAAAATTCAAGAGTAGAATTAACAACATTATTGTAGTGCTTTCATCAATCAAGATCATGCTTGGAAGACATTAGGAAGATGGAAACAATTATGAACAAGAAGCTATTATGATCAACCATGCCATATTATGAAGATGTATGAGTTATCCCTTACATGCTATCTACAACAATCTATTGTGTTTTTTGGACTAACCTATTGCAAGTCTTCAAGTCATTCAAGAATTCATCAAGGAAATTTTATGGCAACTTCTAGTTTGGCATCACTTCATCAAGGATTTCATACCAAGGTAACATTGTCATTTATCATTTTATTTTAGTCAATTATTATTGTTTTTTGACCTCTACTCGACCTAGGGCATTCCCTCTTGATCATCATCATTTGACGTATGTGGAGGTGGAAACACCAAAATAGAGGTTGAATTAGGTAAACCCCTATACAACACAACCTTTCCCTCTTTTTACATGTCTGAAAGATCAAATTAGGAAGTTTCACTAGGAGCCAATCACAAGAAACAAATTGCAGATGGTAACACAGTATCTAAGATTTGCAGATTCAAAAAGGGAAAATTCTTTGGTCTAGGGTACCCATGCCCTTCTCCCCACAATTTAGGATTTTTGGTGTAGATTTTTATTTTTATAGTGGGCTAAGTTATTTTCCCTTACTCCTAGGTTTTTCCAACACTTTATTAAGCTTTCTTAGGATAATAAAGTGAGTTTATTACTAAGAGATAAGTGATGTGTTTTTCCCTTAAAGGTGGAACACTTTCCATTTTTGGTGGTCCATATCCACTTTTTGTGGTTGATTCCTATTGGTTGGATTTTTCACTTACATCCTCTATTTAGTTCTATATAAACTCACTACCTAGCTTGTATTTGCATTCATTCATGTATTGATTCAACTTAGAAGCTCTAAATGCAATATTGTCACATTGACATTGCATAATCTCTTAGAGTCTTGGTTTGCATTCTTATTTTTTTATAGTTTATGTAACTTTGGTTTCCTCATAAAAATTTCCTTGGGTTATTCAATCTATTTCAGATTTCTAACATGGTATTATAGCTTTTGTTTTGAGAAATCTAAGTTCATAGATTTCTTATTAAGAGATTGAGTTTCTTTTAAAGATATTTTAAATTCTTGTATGCTCTTCTCTTGCATTTTGAACAACATGGAGAATAAAAAAATATTTACAAAGATCTAATAACCCCTACATATTGCATGTATTTTGTGAGATCTGGGTGATTGCAACATTTTTGGTTACACTGAAAACTTTTTTGACTATTCCAAAGCGTCCAAAAGGCTTGAGAAAGTCAATATTGGCTTTCATTTCATCCAAATTGGAGATCGTTTGACAAAGTTGCAAATAGGGGGTTGAAGGTCAAATTTGGTGAACAAATTTTTATTGGAGAATTTTCGGCCCAAATAGACCTTTCCATTGTGTTTAGATAGCCCAAAAACCCCTATTCTTATATAAAATTTGTCTATTATAAAAGAATTTTAATTTTGACAAATTTTAATTTTGCTAGGAGGTCGTCATTGTAGGCTAAATTCAACCAATTTTTTAAAAATTCATAACTTTTGCTTCGGGTGTCTATTTTTTGCAAAAAAAATATTGTTGGAAAGCTAGAGATAAAAATTTCCATCTATTGAGATATTGAAACAATTTTTTTCCATTTTCTTCTAGGTATTATAGGTTTTAGCCGTTGTTTCATTTTTCTTCAACGAGCCATAACTTTCACCTTAGATCTCCATTTTTTGGAAACAAATCTAGGTGTTGGAAAGGTATTGAAGATCACTACACAGTTATAAGGCTATTTTTTCCAAATTTTGTCTCAAGTTAATTTTGTATTAGAATTTTTAATTTTGGCTATTTTGAGCCTACTGAGCATTATGTCTTAGAAAATGCTTTGTAAATTCATTGAACTATAAAGTGCCAACCTTATAATATTTGGGGGGGGGTGATTTTTGATACTAGCAAAAAGGGTGGGAATGTATTGGTGTTTTTCTTTTGATATGTTTTGTAATCATTTGAGGATTGTATCATGGGTTTTTTTGATAACCTTTCTGTGATAATCTTGGATAAGGCCAATGACGAGTCTTGGAAAAAAGGCATTCTAACCCATCTCAGATGGCTAAATTTTTTTCCTTAAATTTATGGGCTCATGCTTGAACAAGACACACCTAGAAGGAAATCAATATAGGGTAATATAATTGATCATGTATTAGGGTTCATTGGTTCTCATGTTGAAACTTACACTATGTGGGCTATAGTAGATATTGAATGTCTTTGCACACTTTGGACCAAGATTTGAGAGATGCTTGGAGACCCTCATGTTTTTCCATTCTCATATGATCTTGCTACAAATTGCCTCATTCCACTTGATGATGCAAATAATATACCATTTGATGATGATACTTTAGAGTTTATTGAGTATTATGAACGTCTTGAATGTTAGATGTCACATAGAATTCTCTTGCTTCTCATCCTCATGTTGAGTTACAACGACATCACCTGTTGCAACTTATGCTTTGTTGAGAACCTCTAGTGATTCATTCTAGCAGGATCATTTATATCTTCTAGATTTAGTTCATTGGGATAAATTTTTACTAGACATCTCTTGTTTTTTCGTAGAGTCCTTTATTTCAGATCTAGATGACACTATTGAGGACATACATTTTCTCTTTGAGGGAAAATATTTTATCCTTGTATTTTTTGCTACTTCAAAGTTCTGTGTTACTTCTTCAAAATCTTCCAATGACTTCTTGCAGTAGGGCATCCATAGTCTTTCTGATTCAACTTTATGGGATGATCTCTTGATAGGAGTTTCAAAATTATTTATGGAGACACATATTGCAGATTTGGGAGACACTATTGAGTGTATTCATATTCTCTTTGATGAATTTGATCCTTCTTCAGTTGTTGTGAGGGATCACTTAGAACCTCTCATTCATGGTCATTCATTTCATTTTGACATGAGTGTGGATACTTTGGATCAACATTTGGAGGAGACATCTTCAGAGGAGATACTCAAGTCTTTAGCTTGTGCTCTAAATAAGTCTCTAGGAGATTCTAAATTGTCATCTTTAGTAGTGTGGCCTAGAATTCCTAATTTGATTGTGTCATCTTTTAGCATCAACATGAAGACACTTGAGACAACTTTAGATATTTCATACATCTTGCACTTTCTTCCTACACATTCCTTTAGGACTTGGGAGGTAGCTTGCATACACTATTGCTTTTGTTTCTTCCTAAGGGGAGGAACGTTGTTCGACGATCATGGAATATCTTCTCCATCTAGTTTTGGGCATCTGCCATTGGATCTCTTTGGGGGGGCTACTTTTTACTTCTCATCTTATTCTCTCTCTATTATGGGAGGGTGTCTAATCTCTATTTGTTGGGGGGGATTCTTCTTCTTTGGGGGGAATCTAATATGTACATGGGTACCTAACATGGCCTCATTATCTAGGACCCATCATATTTTACATCCTCCTAAGCTTTGCTTAAGGGGGGTGTTGGTGTAGGTTTTTATTTTCCTAGTGGGTTAATTTATTTTTCCTTAGTCCTAGGTTTTTCCTACCCTTTATTAAGCTTTCTTAGGATAATAAAGTGATTTTATTACTAGGAGATAAGTGATATGTTGTCCCCTTCCTTAAAGGGTGGATCACTTTCCACTTGTGGTGGTCCATATCTATTTTTTGTGGTTCATATCTACATTTTATGTTTGATTCTTATTGGTTGGATTTTCCACCTATTCCCTCTCCTTAGTTTTATATAAACTCACTACTTAGCTTGTATTTGAATTAATTCATGTATTGATTCGACTTGGAAGCTCTTAATGCAATATTTTCACATCAATATTACATAATCTCTCAGAGTCTTGGTTTGCATTCATATGTTTTTCTAGTTTATGTAATTTTGTTTTCTCTTAAAAAGTTCCTTGGATTATTCAATCTATTTCATATTTATAACAAGGCTAAACTTTCAATCACAGGTTCCTCTCTATATCTCCCTTGCATATCTGCAATTATTATGTTAATTTTCATTTCCATCTATGTGATAAAATACATTTTTCATACCTATGGATTTATGTCAAATAGGCTTGTCATATTTGCAACTCAAGAGAACATAAACCCTAGGATATTGGATCTCCCTTGTGGCAACAAGCCAATCATCAAACCCTAGTTGGTTTATAATTGAATGTGGAGTCAAAGTGAAAAGAAGTTAATCCTAGTTAATCTAGTTGGCTCTAGGATCACTTTTCCTACTCCAAACTCTCCATATCATATAAATAATAACACGCATGGTTAGTTTCATGAGACCTAATAACATTTGCTACTTTCCTTCTACCTCTTTCTTCCATTGCTATTATTCGCACACCTTGTGTCCACTTTGCATCCTATTAACCAAACTATGAAATAACCTTCCCATATTACACCACCTCTCTCCACTTTTTACCCTACACATATACCCTCACAAGATCCCTTCCTTCTACTCATCGTGGACCGCCCCTCCTTATCATGATGTTGAACCTTACCTTAATATGATGCTTATCCACCTATTTTTGATTATACGTCTTTACTAAACTTAAGGAACTTGAAGTGATACTAGGGAGACTCACATGTACCCCTCCTCATTTGACCCATTCATGGAAAATGTCAATCCTTTCAATTGAAAATTACAAAGATCACAAGGAACCTATTCAACATGTGTATCAATTTAATACTATTTGGTCAACAATTACTTTTAATGATCTCATTGTAGCCTAATACTTTCCTCAAACATTAACATATGACACATTAGATTGGTTCTACACTTAACCACTTAGTTCTATGCACTCTTTGTGGATCTTTTTCATTCCTTCACTCTTCACTTCCCACTTGACATAGAAACTAAGGTCTCCCTTACACAACTAACACATTATAAACACGACTCAACTAAAATTATTTAGTACTAAAATTCCCAATTCTATTCATTACTAGGCCACATTAAATTCCATCATCTTGATTATGTGCTTCAACCTATATATAATAAAAATTTCCTACCTCATATCTAATAGAAGCTATTTTTAGATCATCAAACTTATATTTTGGACTTGAATATGGAATCCATTGAGGTTGATATAACCCTTACAAATCTCAAGAGAATATCCACTTATAGCTCTCTTATTGATTCCACATATGAAATTTCTATAGGGGATGTTTCTCCCATCTTGATGGAAAAACTAGAGGAAAGTAGTAATACACCAATTGCTACTTATATTTAACAATTGTTTCCTTCTCTTGGGTAATAAATTATTCACTCTTCAACATCAATAATTTCAAAAATACCCTAAAAAATATTGATTAATATTCCTCTCATTTACCTTGATGCTTATTGGCGCTTCACTCTTCATTAGAAAATATATATCACTAGGTCAGGTGGAGACTTAAAAATCTATTTATTATCTTCTCCCTATCCCCATTAAGGCATTGATGATCCACCTTGAAAGCTTGATAATATTGAACTGAATCAAGGGGTCAAACCAAAATCTCATTCATCTAATAACTGCTTTTTGAACTAGCTGTTAGGACGAGCCACACCTGTTCAATTTTTAAAACCCCATCAATCATATGAAAAAGAAGGAAGGAATGACCTTAATAATTGAGGAACCATTACATATTATTCCATTCTACCAATCAATGTTTAGTCTTTAAATAATAAAATCTAGGTCTTATTGGCAATGACTTCATACCATTTTTTCCTTATGATACACTTCCCTTGAAGACTCTTTATAATGAGATAGATAGGTTTAATGAATTGGGAATGATGCATGACTTATCATTCTCCCACGATCCATATAGTGACATCAATACTAATCCTAATGATAATATTTCTCCACTTGATACCCATAATGATACAAAATTACTTTAAAAATATTATTGATGATCCACCCCTCTTGAAATTGTTTATCAAAATAATAGGTGATACTTTCGAAATTTCTTCACTTGAGCTACCCAACATCCTAGAGATTTATCTCATATTTTTACACCTAATATATTTGGTTAATAGAGTTTTCATTACAAGAGAGCCTCCACCATATAAGCCTAGATCATAGTCTTTATATTTTATATAATCCCTTTTCCTTTCTTGTTCATGTTTATGTGCTACTATCTCTTATTTGTTTCCATGAACCAAATAGAGTTACCATTTGATGCATGTTGTAATGTCTTACCACTCACTTGTACCCATGTTACATCTTGCCTCTTCTATTTTTTATTATCTTTGGTGTACTCAAAAATAGTTTGGGAATGATGCAAAGCACAAGGACTGGAACAAAGCCCCTACTCATGTTGACCCAAAACATTTTACCTTATCCTTTTGTTTTCCTTCTCTCAAAAAATTAAAATCACCAAGGATCAATATTAATAAATATCAAAAGTGATATCCTTTATTTATGTACTATAAATGACCATGTATTTTCTTAATATATTGTTTTAATTATACTTGTTTACCCCTACATTTTATTACCACGTGCATCCTTAAGTCCATTATCTTATTCATATCTATCAATGTCTATGATGCATCACATATTATAATCATGCAACCATTTGGATGTTTAATCCCTTCGTGCTCCATTCAATTTGGTCATTCACTTTACCTTTGCCCTATATATTGAGCATTGGATGCATACCCTAAAGTTCATGAGAACTATCCTCTCTCTATATATATCATTTCCCTCAAATACTTCATCTCTTGCATAGATTCATCAAAAAATCAATTTAGCATGCCAATTTTGAAAAGAAATCTTAAGAAAACTAATATCCACAACTATCTGATATAATCCTTGGTGATGGTCCCTTACATATTACTAGTTGCATGGGGTTAGGCATGGTGTTGGAATCCAAAATAAAATAAAATCCAAGAAAGTCAAAAATATAAAAGTAATTTAAATTAAAGAAAAAAGAAAACAAGGATGCAAGCTTGAGAGATGCTTTGTAAAACTATATAAAAGTGACTATAAGGACTTATTCAAAATAGAAAGGAAAAAAATCTAAAAAATTGAGGATTCCCACTTATTTCCCTTGCCTACTTACCCTTGATCCCCACTTATTTGTCCACTAAGATTCATTCTATGACGAGCCTTTTGTTACTTCAATTCCTAGAGACTCTTGCTAGGATTTATTTTATGGACTTTGAGCCTCCATTTCTAATTTATTCAAATTTTTGGTATAATTATCTTCTTGATTATTTTGATTTTATTAATTGGAAGTCATTATTCTTTTTTTTTTATTCTCTTTTAAAAATAATCTTAATCTAGGAATTCATAGTGTTTGTGTCTACTAGTTTTCTACAATGTACTATGAAAGTATAAAAATACCATATCTAGGGAGTTTTCAAATATGACACATGGGAGAGTAGATGGGAAGCTAGGGAATTTTATTGTGAGGATGGAATTGTTGAAAATGTGACAACTATGGGATGATTATAATCTATTTATTCAATGTGTATATGTGATTTACTTGTGCCAATCTCTTAGAGCTGGATAACCCCCTTAAAAGAATAGGAAAAAGATACTAGGAAATGTATTGACAGTCCTTGAGGATTGCTATAGACTATCTTTCCTAATAGATATATGGTTACTAATTTTGATAGAGTTGGCTAATAGATCCTCGATTCTTGGTTGCTTGGTTTTACTTTGACACCTTGTGTTCCCAAAATTTGATCATATGATCTTTGTGACACGAGGATCCAATGATGTGTACTTATTTTTATGTTGTCAATAATTTCATGAATTGGGTAATATATGGATAGATAAATAGATGAGTTAAATTCAATAAATGGAGTTGGAATGAGATGTTACATTACCTAGGGTAATTTTTAATATATAATTTTTAGTATTTAAAGAAATCATAAAGTGAAATTTCCATTTGCTTTACTGTATTACACATGTTGTGTACCATGTAGTTGACACCATGTATGTGCAATGAATGTAATTTTGTTTGGTTTTAACTAATATATACAAATGGTCCTTTTTGTCTCTTCTAATAGTTTAGTTAGTTATGATTGCATACACCTAAAATCGGCCAAGATATTTAATTAATTAAATACTAGTTATTTAATTAATATTTCATCTACTTATAAATAAATTCTCAATTTATTTATACACTTCATATCTTTTAATTCTTCAAATCTAAAATCACATTCCTCTAATATAATTAAATAAATAAATTCCTATAGTTTGTTTTATTTAATTAATTTTCACTAAATTTGAATCCTAAAATTTGGAATTCAAGCACATGTCTACAACTTTTCTTTCCACCTCACCAAGTGTCACATGGAATTAAATAATTCTAATTTCTAAATTAGAATTATCCTCAACAAACTTTTAACACATGGCTTATTTCTCACACACTTGATTCTTCTCATCCATTTGGCATGTTTCCCTTGCTCAAGGGAACATCCTCCAAGATTCTTCCATCTCCACCTTCTATCTCACATGTTGAAATCTAGACCGTTGATCGCTCCCACATCACAAGATGCTTTGGAAATCCTATAAATACAACCCTTTGCTATAGTATTTGGCATCCCATATTTGAGTAGAGTTATTATGCAGGAATATATTTGGAGTTTATAGTTGCATTTTATATCATGTTTTGCTTTATAGTTACATTTTAAAATCATGTCTTGCTTTATAGTTGCATTTTATATCATGCTTTGCTTTATAGTTGCATTTTAGTTTATCATATCCATAGTTAATATTTGAGAATATGCAGAATCATTTTAGCTTTTATCATAAATTAGCATCACATAATCTAACATCATTATCCATTTGTCAATATTACCATTTTCATTTGCATCATGCAATATCATGTAGGAACTTAGATTTCTCACATTTTGAATAGCATTTCATTTCTCAAGTTATTCTAACAATCATAGTGCACATACATAAATTTGAGAGCCAAATGTTTTAATGAATCCTTGAGAATAGAGAACAATGGAACACTTTTAAAGATTTGTTTGGATGCAATTAGAGTAATTTTATTGATTCAAATATTTAATATAATATGTCTCATTGGTGTTTGTGTGTCTTATTATTGATTTTCTAACCTCTCACAATTCACACACACATAAATTAGCACCCACTGTGGGGCAGGACCCCATTTTTAACAATCTCTAGAGAAGTTATTTCGCAGGTTCTGGATGTGAAGGTTCTGTTAGCGCAATTGTGAGTTCTTCTAGTGCATATGACAAACCTTTTAGCGCATTCAATTTTTGTTACAGTGCATTCAAGAACTATTTCAGTGCATTCAACTTCTGTTATAGCGCATATGACATTTCTTTTGGCACATTCAACAACTGTTTTAGCACATACAAGGAGTCTTTCAGCACTTTCAGTCAATACTTTAGTGCATCCATTAATTCTTATAGCACTTAGGGTAGTTATTTTAGTGCATTGGAATGATCTTTTAATGCATTGGATGATTGTTTTAGCGCATCTATTTAAATTTGCAAAATCTCAAAATCTTGAGAACTAATTGCTGTTTTCTGCTTGCAGGTGGGTGATACGCCGGTCAAAGAAAAACTTATGCAACTACTAATGATTTATGCAAGGGCTGGAGTTATTTGAATGATTTATTTTGATTAAGATAGGCACCTAGCTTAATTAGAAGGTTAAAGAACACCATGTCTTCTGTGCTTGATGAATGGTAGGCGTATGCTCTCCCCTTAACTAGGTAACCAAAAAGCTAGACCCATTTGTTTTTATTTTATTTTATCCTTAGAGGGCCTGCCTTGTGGGAAAAATTAATCACCCAAGGGAATGACCCAACCAGTAACACACTAAAGCCAAGCGACTTCCAACCAGGATATAAATGTGGGTACTTGAGGAAAGTTCAAGTATCATGAGGATTGTTCTGACAAGAAGGGAAATCTTGCTAAATGGATGATCCCACATGAAAAAAATTCCTATACTAGAACCCTTTGTTATAGCAAGCCAAAATCTTTAATCTATTTACTGGCGCAAAAGGTTTAACCTTTGAAGCCATCCCACATGTTTTGACTTTTAGTAGAGATGAGAAGTATGCCATGGGAGATTCATGGATACTAAAGCTTGGCTGCCCTGAGAAGTGAGTGCCATGGAGGGGACCTAGTGGGGTCAAGCTTCTAATCATCTTCTAAAAGTGGGCGTAGCTAGAATAAAATCCAAGTGGGAATCCAATAAATATTGTCCTACACAACCTTAAGATTGTACATGTTTAATTTATTTTACCAATGTGTTCTTCAACAAATCTCAAAAAAAACATCACACACTAAAAGTGAAGACATTGATTTAGAAAACATCCTTTGAATCAACCAATTCTCTGACTGGAAAATCAGAAAAATCAAACAAACTTACAAGAAACTGTGAAATTTCCCATTTCAGCGCATCCATCCACTGTTATAGCGCGTCTATGCAATTTTCTGGTGCATTTCTTTTCTATTATAGCACTTTTGGGTATTCTTATAGCACATCCATTCACTGTTATACCATGTATAAGAATTATTATAGCACATCCATTCATTGTTATAGTGTGTCTAAGCATTATTATAGCGCATCCAGTCGCTATTATAGTGCGTCTGTGCAATCTTCTGGTGCGTTGCTTCTCTGTTATAGGGCATCTGTGCAATCTTCTAGCGCATTGATTATTTTTTATAGTATGTTTGTGCAATATTATAGTGCATCTAGGCTTTGTTTTAGTGCATCCAACAAATAAAAAACCCAAGAGTTAAATTCATCCCCTGTTTCACAATTTGAACCAAAATTTAGTCTTTTTCAGCCCAGAATCATTCCTTAGGTACCACAAAGTCTAAACTTGTCAAAACTGACCTCTACCAGTGGAATTCTCCAAACGAAATTAATATCTAACATCCCAAAGTTCCTAAATCATCAAAATCATCATATACTTGATTGTTAAGCCAAGTTTCATCATTAGGATTTATCATCCTCTCATCACGAAACAAAACTCTATAATAAAATTAAACTTAGTCTCATCAATAGAATTTGTCATTCTATTTGACTTAGTTTTCATCCTTGTCACTCTTCCAAACAAATATCAAAGTTTAGTAAAATTATAACACTTGTATGCCCGTTCAAACAAGATTACAAAAGTAGAAACTCAAGGAAAAGGAACTCAAAACTCCAAACATCAAAACTCACAACATCACAACTCCAAACATTGAAACCCAAAACACCATGGCTGAACTCGAAGATAATCCTTTCCTGGGAACCCACAATAGTGAAAGTGAAGAAATAATTGAGGAAGACATTCAACATGCTAAACAAGATCCAAATTTCCACAAGTTTTTAGAAAATATTTTTGAAAGAAATTGGGAAAAATACCTCCTAATTCTGGCCAACCAAGGTGTCAAACTTCCACCTAAATTTGATGTTAACAAATTGAAAGCATCTCCTAAAAAGCCTGAAAATGATCCACAAAACACATAACAAGTGGTATCCTTGACCCATCAAATGAAGAACCTCCAACAACAAATTCTTGATACGCAAAGGGGAACTTCAAAATGATACTTGATACAAGACATTTTTCCATATCCATTTGATCAAAGTATCAACATGATTCCTTTTCCCAAACATTGTGAATTCCCAAAATATGATAAATACAATGGTAAATCAGATCTAATAGACCATGTGAGGGAATTTAGAACCATGAGTCTTGAATTTTCACACGAGGACACTTAATTGATGAGATTGTTTCCACAAAGTCTAGGGGGACAATGCCTTGAATGGTTCTCTAAACTTGTACCACCAATTAACTCCTTTGAAGAATTGGTTAACAAGTTCATCACCCAATATTCTTATAACATCCAACATGATATAACAATGAAAGAACTTTGCAACTTGAAATAGAAAAAGGCTGAATGATTTCTTATTTTTTTGCAAAAATGGAGAAGAGTGTTTGCAAGGTATTCTCGTCTCATACTTGAAAAGGAAAAGATTGAAATTTTCATCGACAACCTAAATGATGAGATGAGCTATAGATTGGAATTACAATGTCCCCTTACCTTAAAAAAAATGATTGAAAATGGAATGAAAATTGAAGAGGCTTTGGTCAAGAGAGGAGTCATAAAACTTTACAATGAAAACAAATCAACAAATTCCTCCAACAATTACAATAGTGGTGATAAACCAAAGTTTTGGCAATGAAATAAGAATGCTAGAAACAATGATGGTGCAGTTGAGACCCAAAATGAAAAACCTGTATTCAACTTAATTGTAGCTACCATCAAGACCAATTAGAACAATAATTCAGACAAAAATCTAATCAACAACCAAAATGTCAATCAAAAAAATATTCCAAGAAATGTTGAAGCTAAGCCATCTCCATATTAGACATCCTCAAATTGGAGAAGGTTCACACCTTTAGGACAATCATTAGATCAACATTAAAGGAACTTATTATAGCCAGGGTCATAATGTTACTAGAAGCGAGAAATTGGGAACAAGTTAAACCTTCATGGTGGAGTGATGCACATTATTGTGACTTTCACTAAAACAATGAACATAAAACCAATGATTGCATGCAATTGAAACACTTGATACAAGATTTGATTGACAACAAAACCATATTTGTTGAAGGACCCAAAACAAACAATGATCATGGAGCGTTCAAAAACCCTTTACCCAATTATGAAAAAGGGGAATCTTATTCATCAAATGCCAAAGGAAAAAAATGTGAATTATGTGTATGACACTACCATTCTCCACATGGAGGTAGTTGAGAATCAAACCCAGGACATTGAAATCCAAGGCCAAAGAAACATTATTGCAACTAAAAATCATCACCATGACATCAATATCCCCTCACATCAAATCATTGACCTTGTGTCGATAAATCAGATGACCAACGTTGTTGTAAATGAGCCAAATCAATGCCATTAAAATCAAGGAAAAACAAGACAATTCACCAATCAATGCAATCATGAGAGGACAAGCCAAGGTAACATTGAAAGGAGCCACCCCTTCCATGTCCAATACAACTACTATCCCTACAAAACCATACAATATAGTTGATCAATTGTAGCAGATACCAACACAAATCTCCATAATAGAACTCCTCAAAATTTCACCTGCTCACAAGGAGATCCTTGAACAAGCTCTAGTCTCCACCACAATACCTAACAACCTTGAAGTTTTCCAATTTTAGGCTATGGTGGGACACTTAACTGCACCAAATTTCCTTTTATTTTTTGAACATGATGATGCATCTATCACCCATCTGCATAACACTGCCCTCCGCATTGAAGTTATAATTCACAAACATTTTGTCAAGCATGTTCTAATAGATGGTGAGCTAGCCTGAATATTTGTACTCTAAAACTTGTCTATGCACTTGGGTACTCAGAAAATGCTATTGATTCTAGAAGGAAAATCACAATAAAAGCATATGATGATGAAGAAAGATCTTCTCAAGGGTTGGTAGTACTCCCAATTCAAGTGGGACCAATTTTCAAGGATATAATATGCCAAGTATTGGACAAGGAGTTAACATACAACATACTCTTGGGACATCCTTGGATTCATGACATGCAAGTAGTGCCATCCACATATCACTAGTGTTTGAAGTTCCCATTCAATGTGGGTAGGAAATCACTATTACAACTGACTCAAACAACCCACTATATTGTAACACCATCAAGACAACCCAAGACACTTTTGTACCACATAACAAGGAATCCACAACTCCTAAATCATCCAACAATGAAAGGAAATTAAATTCCTTGTCAAAGTGGGTTGTGAAAAGGGACCAGCCAAAGGATAAGGGCATCAATGATTCTACTTCAAATCAAGAAAGTCAACTTGACTCCTTGTCTAAGAATTTTGAGAAAAAAATCCAATTAAAAGACAAAGGATTGGGGGAATACTCATTTGAGCAATCGTTATGTCTATCACAACTGATATCTTCTCCTAAGACATATAAAATACCATCCACATCAAGGAACCAATCCGCACAACCAATCACATGCTTTAATGGTAGGTTTGTAAAAACAGGCACTACAATTGATGAATTTGAAGATAAGGACATTTTAAACTAGCTTTACAAGGATGAGGAACAATCCCAAATAAAAACAACTACCAACATACAAACAAAACAATATGGTAAGGGATTCACTATCCTAGAGAAGATGGGGTATAAAGGAAATGGTCCTGTGGGTAAATGACAAGAAGGAATTGTGGAACCAATACAACCTATCCTAACCAATCCAAAAGATAAAGCAAGGTTAGGGTATAAAGAAGAATCAAAAGAGGAAACAAGACAACAAGTTGTTGAAAGAATCCTACAACTGCAAGCTAGTGATGATCATGAAACTGATTCAAATGAATATGAGTGGGATTCGCTATCTGAAGAGTCTTTTCATGACAAGGAAATTGATGTGGTACATGAGTATGCACCCATACATGAGGAGGGTCAAAGTTTAGGTTACTGACCGCTTGAAATAGGATCACAACATATTAATGAATCTAACGAAGACAATCAGGCTTGTAGTGAAACAAATAATTCAAAGGAGAGTTACCTTATAGAAATTGAATTCGCTATTGGACAATCAAAAGACATATCCATCAGGACCCTCATTGCCTCTGACCTTAGCCAATCTAATGATTCTTTAGCCCTCGTACACCCAAAACTCATAGATTTGGACCAAACCGAGTCATCTGATATGCCCATCTTTTCAAATGATGATACCATTGTCAACTTCCTCTATTATGTTAATCCTAAAATAGATTCCACCATTGAATGTCATAATGAAGCTTCTAACTAGGAGAGTGTCAAATATTTCAGCTGCAAAATGAATAATACAAGAAATAGATCTAATGGTGAAAACCATTCAATGGCAGTATTAGATCCATAAAAAGTAAAAATAAAGAGCACATCCAATGGTGAAAACCTCTCAGAGGCGCCAAAGGATGGATGATTTGACACTCTTCTTGAACACTTTTAGGAAGGATCTAAAGTTTTGGGTGATCCCACACAGTCCATCAATATCAGCAATGAAGAAACAATGAAGACTATCTACCTAGCAGAATCCTTGATAGACCAAGAAAAACCAAGCTTCATCAAATTCATCATGAAAAGACAAATTAATTTTGCTTGGTCATATGCCGACATGCCAGGGATTGAGCCAAATCTTATCATGCACTGTTAGAGTAATAAGTTATTATGCTTAATTAATTATATCATATTGATTAATTAATTAAGTCACTTATTCCTTTAGTTACTTAAGGTAAACTTAGGCACATTAATAATTGATTAATTATTAAGTGTGCACACTAGGGTTTCATTTAGGGTTTCCCTTTTAGGGTTTCTTGATCTCCTTCATAAGGATTGATCTCTTTGTAATAGTTTGATTCTCTTAATGCATTTTTACTGAGAGGTTTACAGAACATCTTCTTTGGTTCTTCATATCTTTTGCATGTGACAGGTATCCATCTTGCATGCAGGTGATCTTGGTTTTCTAACATGCACCACTTGTCATTACCACTAGGAGAAAAACCAATCAAGTAGAAGCTAAGGAAAATGCATCCACATATCGCCATATTGGTAAAAGTAGAACTAAAGAAGTTATTAGACACAAGATTCATTAGGACAATTGACTATGCCGAGTGGATTACCAACATTATGCCTATTTCAAAACCAGACAAAAGCATCGGGATATGTACAAATTTTAGGGATCTCAATAAGGCTTTCCCTAAAGATGATTTTCCATTGCCTAATATAGATATCATCGTGGACCTAACAACAAGACATGGCATGTTGTCACTTATGGATGGTTTTTCTAGTTATAATAAAATCAAGATAACTCCAAAAGATCAAGACAAGACAACTTTCACATGTACATGGGGAACATTCTGTTGGAACGTCATGCCATTCGGGTTGAAGAACACAGGAGCCACCTATTAGTGTTCCATGACAACAATATTTCATGATATGATGCATACCTTCATGGTATACTATGTGGATGATCTATTAGCCAAATCATACACCAGAGAAGGACACCTAGAGATCCTAGACAAAATCTTTACTAGATTGGAAAAGTTCAATGTATGACTGAATCCAAAGAAATGAGTGTTTGGGGTGACTTCAGCCAAACTCTTGGGATATACAGTTTCAGAAAAGGGCATTGAAGTAGATCCTACAAAATTCAAATCCATCATGGAGATGCCACCACCCAAGAATATTAGTCAGCTACGATCTTTGCAAGGGAAATTCCAATAAATTTGAAGATTTATCTCACAATTGGCAGACAAGACCCGTCCTTTTACTTATTTTCTATATAAGAATGTTTCTTTTCAATGGGATGAGAAATGCGAAGAGGTCTTCAACCAATTAAAACAATATCTAATGAGTCCACCTATCTTGATACCACCAACAGAAGGAAAGCCACTCTGATTATACATAGCAACAATTGAGATATCATTGGGAGCCTTGTTAGCATAGGAGGATTCAACTAAAAAAGAAAGGGTAGTTTACTATATCAGCAGAACGTTAAATAGATATGAGATCAATTACACATCCATTGAAAAGTCTTGTTTAGCAGTAGTGTTTTCTACCCAACAATTTTGACACTACATGCTAACTCATACCATCAAGTTAATAACCAAGATAGATCCATTGAAATACCTTCTTAGCAAAGCTAATCTAATTGGAAGACTAGCTAAGTGGGCCATGATGCACTCTGAATTTGACATCCAATATGTTGATAGAAAAAAAAATAAAGGAAAAGCAATTGCAGATTAGTTGGCTAAAGCACCCTTACCAAATGATCATCCTCTACACATCGAATTTACAGATGCTGATGTTATCACCTTGATGGCACAATAGTGGACACTATATTTTGATGGATCACACACACAACATGGATTAGGGGCTAGAATTCTGTTTATTACTCCCCAAGGATATACCATTCCAAAATCATACAGATTGATGTTCCCTTGTACCAATAACATGGCAGAGTATGAAGCATTAATCATTGGCATCCAGACAACAATAGAATGGAAAATCCTAGAATTACAAGTCTATGGAGATTCTCAGTTGGTTATTAATTAGGTCAATGATGAGTATTAGACAAAGGATGAAAAAATGACACCCTATAAGAGAATGATTGATGACTTTAAGAAATAATTTGTGGATATCAAATTTGAACATATTTCAAGAGTGGATAATAAAGTTGCTGATGCCATGGCCACCATTGCTTCTTTATTACAAATTCAAAAAATAGAAGCCATTATGAGTTCATGGTGGAACAACTATTTACCTCTGCCTATGAAGATACCAAATCTCACATCATATGTCACTTGGATGATTCCAATACCTCCATCTACAAGAAAACCTACACCTACCTAAAAGATAACACTCTCCCACCTGACTTATCCTAAACCAAAAAAATAATTTCATTCATCAAGCTGCCCGACATACCCTTATTGCTTATGTCCTTTATTGACGAGGTCTTGATGAAACTCTCCTCTGATGTCTAGAACACAACGAGTCTAAAATAGCTTTATGAGAAGTTCATGAAGGTATCTGTGGAACTCATTCAAGTGGTTTAACCTTAGCCAAGAAACTCCTCCTTTTGGGATATTACTGGCCGAATATGGAGGAGTCTTTTCAGTTCATCAAGAAATGCCAAAAGCATCAGATTCATGGAAATCTCATCCATGCACTAGCATAAGAACTTCAACCATTTGCATCTACATGGCCCTTTTGTCAGTGGGGATTGGATCTTGTAGGTAAAATTCATCCATCTTCATCCAATGGACACAAGTTTATCATCATAGGCACAAAGTATTTCAAAAAGTGGATTGAAGCTGTTCCTCTAACCACCATCACAGGAAAACAAATTTCATCCTTCATCCTCAATTATATCATTTGTTGGTATGGAATTCCTCAGTCCATTATGATGGATAACGACAAAACTTTCAAGAATAAAGATGTACAAGAACTTTGTGAGAAGTTTCATATCCAACATTAGTTTTCTACACCTTACTATCCTCAAGGAAATGAACAAGCAGAGGCCTCAAATAAAACCATCCAAAAAATCCTAAAGAAAATAGTCAATGATGTGGGACATGACTGGCATATCCAGCTGGACCCTACTTTATGGGCTTATAGAACAAGTATCCACACCTCGACAAGAGCCACACCCTATGTTTTGGTCTATGGATCAGAAGCTATTCTACCAATCGAGGTTGAAATATCATCACTCTGTGTGTCACTAAAAGGAATCATTTTAGATGAGGATTACAGAGTGTCTAGGATACAAGAATTAGAACTATTGGATGAATTTTGGAAACATGCCATGGATCACCTAAAAGCATATCAACAGAGGATATCCAGAAGTTACAATCATAGAGTAAAGCCTAGAACATTTCAAGTGGGTGACTTAGTCTTGAAAGAAAATCCTCATAACCAACATGACCAAGAAAAGAAGGGAAACTTTGAACCAAAATGGCTAGGTCCCTTTGTTTTTGTATCAATCTTTAGATCAAGAGCATATCAATTATCTACACCTGAAGGGGATTTGTTTGATGAACCCCTCAATATCCTGCATCTCAAGAAGTTCTACACCTAATTCATCTAGTGCATTGGTAAAAGTCCTGAAAAAATACAAAAACATTAGAAAAAGTCCTAAAAAATGGTTTCCTTGATGAAAACCTAGAAAACAAGCATCTCGGTAACAACAAAAAAAGAAGAGAAAAAATACAACAAAAGTGAAAAATAGAAAAATTAAAAAAATCATAAAATATGAAAAAGTGCAATAAAAATAAGTAGTGAAAACCTGGCACTAGGTGCTATTTGTGATAGGTTAGCTTTTCCATCTATTTGGGCATGCTAACCATTCTCTTTTACCATTCATTTTCACTATCAATATGCCTATCATTAGAAAGCTTCATGTACATATCTTGATATCACGGTCCTGTCTCACCCTAGACTGGGGGAAAAATCCTGAACTCACTGGGGGTAATAAAATTTGAGCTTGAACCAATAGACAAACAACAGTAGGAAAAACACAACAAACACAATGATTATAGTGCAACCCAACATTGAACATTAATCACAAAATCAATAACACATCAACCATACAAATCAAACATCCCAATCAATCAAACCAAAAGAAAACTTCAAATGGATGATGTTCCTTTTGAATCATGGCTTTATCACTTTGGCATGAATGTTCAACTATGGTACTTTGATTTTTGTTATCATGTATTTGGAGCACCTTGATGATGTATTGAACTAGAAGAGCTAGAAAGGAGTATGATATTTTCTTTGGACCTACTACCTATGAGTTGATCATTATTATTGTGAAAATTGTCACGGGGCGTGCTCTAAAAAGTATCATAATGACATTCTGAATTTGAATAGGAAAATGGTTAACTCTTGTTTATTTATGCAAGCAATGCTTAGGTCATCTCGGTTCAATTATACCAAGATTCTTGTGTTAACTTGCAATATCAAAAATCATGGAAGTAGTACTCAAGTCATCATGGTCTAAATATACCATCAATATTTGTACTCACTTTCAACATTTTAAAGGCTCAATGATGATAAAAAGCACGAAAAATCATTTTTTATGAATGTCAACATATACATATTAGATCTGCATGGTTAAAGTAGATTACATCCATGTTAGTTTGCATCTATATTTATGGGATTTCCAAAGCTGAAACAATTTCACAATGATGTTATCTCTCTTATTAATGGATTGAGTACATTTGACATTAAACAAAAACAAATCATTCTCATATAGTTGCACATTAGTTGCATATATTAGAAAATAATTCTCATATCATATCCCATATCACATCATTCATACATCCATGTATTACATCATAAAATAAAATAAAAAGAAGTGCATTACATCTCATTTGCATAATCCAGATCATTTCATCAAACATGACATGGCATAAGAAGATTGAAAGAAATATCCAACAAAGATTTCCAAGAAGAAGAAGTTGCTGAGAAACATGATTGGTCAAAAATGGATATAATGCCATTGTTATGAACATCTAAAACCAATAGTGAAGATATAATTCCATTGTTATGAACATCAAAAACCAATAGTGAAGATGAATTTGCTATTACTCAAATCCAAGACCGACAAAGGACTAACTGGATCAGCATAAACATCACACATCATTTGCATAATTGAATCCATCACACATAGCATAAAACATCATCCTTAAAGCATATAGAATCATCAATCATACATTGTCATGTAAGTATACATTATCATATCATCATTGTCTACATCACATAATCATCATGATTATCATCATATAAATATCATAAACACAGAATTATGCACCATCATATGATCATTTCATTCATTCATTCACTATTACATCATCATATAATCATTCCATTCATCCATTCATTTCATCATCAATTTGCATTATAAAAGTACAAAAACATAAAATGCATCACATTTATCATATAGGCATCATTCATAAAACATCATATAATCATAACACATCGGTTGCATCATCATTTGCATCCATAGCATATCATATCATCGTCATACAAAACATCACATAGCATCATAAAATAAAAATCAAACGCATCCATCATAATCATCATGATCATCATCATATAGACATCATATAGACACCTAGGATCAATAATCATTGCCACATATCATATAACCTCAAAATCATAATGTCAAAGTGTACAAGGATATCCAAAGATATAAAGAGACACATCAATATAAAAAATGGCAGTGTATCATAATGTCTCAAATCAAGAAGTACATCATCAATGTCTCAAATACATCAGTGTATACATGTCCAAAGTACATAAGGAAATCATCATCAGAGCTATGTCATGCTCCCCCCAGACAGTGCCAATATCACTAAACTAGTACCTCTCACACTAGATAGATTGGTACCAGGGTCTTGAGGATCTCTCGATAGTGGTTGTGTCACCCCTTTGCTCATGGTCTGAGACTGGGATCTACCAGATTGTGACTATGCTTAACTCTCCCTCTACTCTAGAGGACTTGAATCATGATATCTAACTTTGTAAAACTTTGCCTCATGTGCGGTATGATGTATCTCTCTAAAATAATTTGATGCACCAACAACCTCTATAGCTAGCTGTAATCTCGTAGAGATACCCTTGGCCCACTCCACCTGCCATTGTAGAGTGTCCCTCTCTACAATAAGTGTGGCAATCTGCCCTTGCATCTATACCTATTCCTGACCATGGGCCTAGACTTTTGCAAACTGGGCCTATAGCTATTGTTCCTACTGTCTCGCAACATCCCTCTCTACTGTAAGTCTAGTAATCTATCCTTGGGCCTGGGTAAGCAAATCCTGCACCTTCTCAAGCTGACCTTGCAGTGTCTATACCTGTATCTGCAAAGCAACTATTTGTGTCTGCTGCTGCTACGAGGGTAATCTGATCTCTATGAGCTGATGGGAGGGCACAACCAATGATCGCCTCTTGCGAGGCACTCTCATCCCTCCAACATCTAGATCTAGCCCTCCGCCTTCCCCATCATCTCTGTCATGATCATCACCACTACTATCATCATCATCTCCATCCCCGTCATCACTGCTCTCCTCATCTCCTCCACTACCTTCCCGATCCTCCTCCTCCACCTCCTCTCTCCTCTGCTCATGCCAATGACCTCCTGCCCTCTCCTCCTCTAAAAATGGCACTGGCTTGTCTGAGATAGTGATCCATGGGAATGGATGAAGGAACATGTAATGAGCATACTCCTCTGATATCAGAGAATCTGTGATCTCAGGATGAACATCCCAAATGATGAACTTATAAACCTTGGAAATGCTGCATCGCTACATCATAAGACAAAACAAGTCCCCACTCTATAGCATCCATCTGATGCCGTGCATAATGTGCCATGCCTTGGGGCATCCCTTGCACTTTTCCATACTATCTTAATACTCTTAACAACAAGAATCTCTCAATAATAAATTGGGTCCGCCCAATCATATACATGGATTGATACAAATATGGCATCTTAGTATCATCCTCCGACCACTACTCACAATCAACATACGACCACAATATCATAGACTCGAGATCATCAAGTGTCCACCTCTAGTACTCTAGTTTTCCTAGCCTAGGCTGAACAACTCAACCTGCATAAATATGTACATACGGTCTCATGGTGGGTTGCTGCGTCTCTCCAACTGGACTGGTGACCACTATATGCTTCCAGGCCTAGAATTGAAGCACTATGACCCCAACTGATAAATTGGCCCCATGAAGGTAAACCACCTGGTGTAAGTCATGGTACAAATGCGTAAGCATGCAACATCCCCATGCATATCGGGTGCCTTGAGCAATCACACTCTCTAGAATCTGACCCCATCCAACTAAAAGTCCCTTTGAACTGTGATCAAGACAAAGGAACCCTCCAATGAAACTAGCTAGAATAGATGACAATGTGACATAGGAATCAACCATATCTCTCCAGGGAATCTCATACCCACATATATGATCATCCTTGAATACTTTGCACAGTGCATCAATCTCGCCCTGCTCCTGTGAATCATAGAAGACCAACTCTCTAACCATGAGTATCCATAGAATCTAATATACGTCCTCTGGAGTAACTGTGATCTCACCAGTAGGAAAATGAAAGGTGTTATGATCATTGTGCCACCTCTTTGCTAAAGCTATCAACAAACCCTTGTTGATCCTAATCTGTCAATGGCGATAACTTGCATTGTGCAATATTTCCTACCTCAGGTGGCGTCAGGTGCAGAATCAACTCCCATGTTCTCAAGAAACACTCTCTAATCTATAGACTCATCAAAGGCTCCTATCATCACAAAATCACAAATAAGCCAATCAGTCAATGACACCAATCAACCTATCAATCAATCAATTCAACCTCGCCTATCATGAGGTTCATCAATCAATTCAACCTCACCTATCATGAGGTTCATCAATCTATCAACCTTGCATATCATGAGGTTCATCAATCAGTGCACCTCACCTATCATGAGGTCAATCAATCAATCAAACTATCATTGATCCTCACCTATCATGAGGTGAATTATTAGTATCAATCATTGAATCTCACCTATCATGAGATAAATGGACATATAATCTATCAATATCATCAATCATCATCAAATCAAAGGCCGACGTGATCAAACATCATCGAAATCAAGGAGTCTAACCAAGAGAATCATCAATTTGATCTAAATTTCACCAATGTGCTAAAAACTCTATGCAACAAAAAAATTCATCAAAGTGCTAAAACAGGGCTTCAATGTGCAAAACTATTATATGCACTAGACAATTTCAATGATGCGTTGGAATAGAGTCCCTATGCACTGAATCAACCTATGCGCTACATTATCTTATCTATGCACTAAACTAATTCATCTAAGCACTAACTAGACCTATGTGCTACAATAGTGGTTCAATGTGCTAAATCACCTATGCGCTAATGTATAAACCCTCTGTGCTATAGCCCTAACCCTATGCGCTAATGTATTCTATGTGCTAGAACAATCGTTCTATGTGGTATTGCAGTGCTTGAATGTGCTAAACTAATAAAATATGAATTCAAATGTGAAAAATGGAGGGAAAAATGAATTGCACAAATTACGAGGGAAGTTTTCGAGGTACATACTAGAGGTCTGTACGCTACCAGGTTGTTGTGATGTCTGACATGCTCGAATCAATGCGTGTGGTAAGGGATCACCATTTTTCAAAAATTGCTAGATCACTCAATCACTCTCAAAATTTTCAAAAAGCAAAGTGCACAAATGAAGTTCTAAATCACCTTTTAACCTTTTAAAGGTTAATTAAGTGGGATTTTTATGGGGTTGTTTTATTTTATTTTCCAAAGGGGCTTTAAATTCATCGTTTCATCACCTAGTGGTTTAAATGTTATTTTTTGAGAGATAAATCATTTTTGGATCATAAAATTTTGAGATCATCATCAAATTAGCAAAAAATCATAAAAGAATTCAATTTTTTTTAAAATGCTAAAAATTCAAAAATACACGGATTTATCTCCCAAGGGGGCATATATCCATCATCACCTGAAAATCAACATTAGGGCATCAATTTTTTCTTTCTTGGCATTAGTATCAAATGTTTCTTTGAAGCAACGCGTAACCACATTACTTCAAAGAGGGGAAAAATGTATACACCTAAAATCGGTTAAGACATTTAATTAATTAAATACTAGATATTTAATTAATATTTCATCTACTTATAAATAAATTCTCAATTTATTTATATACTTCATATCTTCTAATTCTTCAAATCTAAAATCACATTCCTCTAATTTAACTAAATAAAAAAATTCCTATAATTTGTTTTATTTAATTAATTTTCACTAAATTTGAATCCCAAAATTTGGAATTCAAGCACATGTCTACAAATTTCTTGCCACCTCACCAAGTGTCACATGAAATTAAATAATTCTAATTTCTAAATTAGAATTATCCTCAACAAAATTTTAACACAGCTTATTTCTCACACACTCAATTTTTCTCATCCATTTGGCATGTTGTCCTTGGTCAAGGGAACATCCTCCAAGATTCTTCCATCTCCATTGTCTATCTCACATGTTGAAATCTGGACCATCGATCGCTGCCACATCAAAAGATGCTTTGGAAATCCTATAAATACAACCCTTTGCTATAGTATTTGGCATCCCATATTTGAGTAGAGTTATTATGTAGGAATAACTTTGGAGCATTGGAGCATTTGGAGTTTATAGTTGCATTTTATATCATATTTTGCTTTATAGTTATATTTTAGAATCATGTCTTGCTTTATAGTTGCATTTTATATCATGCTTTGCTTTATAGTTGCATTTTAGTTTATCATATCCATAGTTAATATTTGAGCATATGTAGAATCATTTTAGCTTCTTATCACAACATTAGCATTACATAATCTAACATCATTATCCATTTGTCAATATTACCATTTTATTTGCATCATGCAATATCATGTAGGAATTTAAATTTCTCACATTTTGAATAGCATATCATTTCTCAAGTTGTCATTCTAACAATCATAGTGCACATACATAAATCTAAGAGCCAAATGGTTTAATGAATCCTTGAGAATAGATAACAATGGAATATTTTTAAAGATTTGTTTGGCTGCAATTAGAGTAGTTTTATTGATTCAAATCTTTAGTATAATACATCTAATTGGTGTTTGTGTGTCTTATTATTGATTTTATAACCTCTCATAATTCACACACACAATGATATGTTGATCTATATCCCCAGATAGCTTACACTTAGTTGTATGTGTTGAAAACCAAGTGGAACTAAGCTACAATATTAACTTATGTATGTGTATTCAAATATGAAAATAAAATTATCTAATATGATTTAATGTATGTGATTGCATGTTCATCATAATAGAAAAATAAGAAAACAAATATGACACTAGATTTACGTAGAGAAATCCTTTTGGGAAAAAATTCCACATGAGAAAAGAGGGCAAATATATTATTTATCTTCAAAAGAGAGACAACATAATGCACTTCCTTGTTCTCTTACAAATTAGATGCTTCCATACACCTGCAAATAATACAAGATGCAACTACCATCTCAAGGATCCAATTTATACAACTTGTGGGAGGAAAAAACATAGTGGTAAACCAAAACAAGAGGTGTTGAAACCACTTGCAAAATCCCACACCCCCTTCCTTCAAAAATAAAGTCATGATAATAAATTAATTAAATATGCAAAAGGCTTCAACATGGGTGCCTAACCTATAGCCCCTTCTATTGGTA
Organism: Sequoia sempervirens; assembly: GCA_007258455.2. NCBI lineage: Eukaryota > Viridiplantae > Streptophyta > Pinopsida > Cupressales > Cupressaceae > Sequoia > Sequoia sempervirens. The sequence goes on along the minus strand of VDFB02271358.1, from coordinate 1,104,156,700 downwards.
TGTGGAGACTGATCATGCTATACTATACACTCTTCATGTATCCTCATTGGGGGTTCAGGGGTGACAACCCTCGAGATTTTTTTTTGATTTGCCACTGACAAAATAAAAGCGACTTTGTAAAACCCTAATTTTGGAAGCTTCTAAAAAGCTTTTAATAAGCGGTTGGGATGGGAGTTGCAAGAGGGCATTATTTGCAAGATTGTAATATGTTTTGAACTAGATAATAAAATCATTGGATGAATGTGGTTTTGTGGATGTAGCCCATATTGCGTGAACCAAGCTAAATTCTCTGTGTTGTCTTGTTGTTGCTATAATTTTTTTGTGTTTTATTTCTCTATTTTATTGATCAAATATGCATTTGACTATTATATATCTACCTTCTAACCCCTAGCAATTGGTATCAGAGCAAGGTTGTGTTCATTTATCCTCTACATGAAGGTCTCACTGTTGAGTGGGAGAAATGGAAAACAAGGGAAAGTTGAAGGTTGATAAGTTCAATGGGAAGAACTATCAATTATGGAAGATGTAGATCAAGGACTGCCTCTATCAGAAGGATTTATGGTTGCCATTGGAAGGGAAAACCAAGAAACCCTCAACAATGTCTAATGAGGACTGAGATATTTTGGATGGAAAGGCACTTGGCAATATTCATTTATGCCTGGCACAATCGGTCGCATTCAATATTACAATAGCAATGAAAACTCAAGAGTTGATGCAAACCTTGGAGAAGTTATATGAAAATCCTTCTACTTTGAATAAGGTATTTCTTATGAAGCAGTTATTTAATATGAAAATGGTAGAAGGTGGGTCAGTTGCTGATCATTTAAATGAGTTTAATATGGTTACCAGTCAATTAACTTCTATAAATGTAAACTTTGATGAAGAAGTTAGGGCTCTTTTAATTCTGTGTTCTTTGCCTAAAAGTTGGAATAGCTTGGTAATGGATGTTGGATATTCTATTTTTGGTTCGAATACATTGAAATTTGATGATGTTGTTAGTGTTATTTTGAGCGAGGAAATTCGTAGGAAAAGATTAGGTGGAACATCCACATAAAGAAGTGTTTTGAATGCATAAAGCAGGGGAAAGACAAAGGAGAGAGGAATTTTTTTTGGAAGTCGTGGGAAGTCATGAGAAATTAAAGGTCCCAATCCAGAGAAAAGAAGGATTGCTGGTACTATAGTAAGTCGGGTCATTTAAAGAAAGATTGTTGATCTCAAAAAAATAAAGGAGACAAAAGGAAAACAATAAAGAGGAAAATGTGGTAAGTAATAAATTTGATGAGGATGATTTGATTCTTTCCCTTGATAATGTTGATGATTCTTGGGTGTTAGATTCAAGGGCTTCATTTCATGCTACACCCCATAGAAGTTATTTTCTTGATTATGTCCAAGGGGATTTTGGGATGGTTTATTTGGGAGATAATGAACCCTATCAGATTGTTGGAAAGGGAAGAATCAAGATTAAGTTTTAGAATGGGAATCATTGGCTACTACATGAGGTAAGACATGTTCCAAAGTTAAGCAAAAATTTAATTTCAATAGGGAAACTAGATGATGAAGGTTATGTTGTTACATTTAGTGATAAAAATTGGAAGGTTACAAAAAGTTCCTTAGTGGTAGAAAAGGCATGAAATTACACACTTTATATCTTTGTATAGGTCATATTGTTCCTTCTACTTTAGCTATTGCAAATAAAAATCAATGTTTAGGAACAGTTGTTGTAGTTTAATAGGAAGAAAATTAGATAGTTGTTGTGGATTCTGAATCAACACTATGGCATAATAGACTTGGGCATATGAGTGCAAAAGGTATGAGAGTACTTCATTCAAAGAATGTTTTACTAGGTCTAAAATGTGCTAATATGGATTTATGTGAAAGTTGTCTGTATGTCAAACAAAAGAGAGTTATTTTTCTCAAGGATGGGAAGCAAAAGAAAGATGAGAAATTGGAGCTTGTGCATATATATGTATGGGGACCGGCTCAAGTATCTTCTCTCAGTGGCTCTCAATATTATGTCACTTTTATTGATGGTGCAACAAGAAAGTTATGGATTTATTTCCTTAGGAAAAAATTTGATGTATTTGAAACTTTTAAAAAATGGAGAAGCTTGGTTGAGAATGAGATAGGTAAAAAGTTAAAATATCTCAAATTTGATAATGGTGGTGAGTATTGTAGCAAACAGTTTGAAAATTATTGTTCCTCTAATGGTATTTGTAGGTGGAAAATGGTTCCAAAGACTTCACAGGAAAATGGAGTGGCTGAGCGCATGAATAGAAAAATAATGGAGTGTGCATGGGCTATGAGATTGCATGCTGGGCTACCTTTAAACATGTGGGTAGAGGCTGTAAACACTGTTGTTTATTTAATTAATAGAGGTCCCTCTAATCCTTTGGGTTGTGGTATTCCAGAGGAAGCATGTATAGGTAAGAAGGTGAGTTATTATTTTCTTAAAACCTTTAGTTGTGAAGAATTTGCACATGTAGATTCTAAAAATAGAACCAAGCTTAATGCAAAATCAAAGAAATGTATATTTGTTGGATATGGCATTGATGAACTTGGTTATAGGCTTTGGGATTTTGAAAATCAGAAAATTGTGAGAAGTAGGGATGCCATATTCAATGAGAAAGTATTATACAAATATCAGTTGCAACAACATGAGAAGAAAGAAAATGATTATGTAGGGCTAGATGATACACCAAACAACGATGTTCTAGTGGTTCCTCATGATCCGCAACAACAACAATAAATACCACAAACTTTAGTGAATGTTAGATGATCTTCAAGGATAAGTAGACCCCTAGAAAATTATTCTCCCTCTTTGTATTCTATTTTATTAACTGATGTTGGTGAACCAGAATGTTATGATGAAGTTATGGAGGTGGATACCAAGGTTTAGTGGGAGCGTGAAATAGAAGAAGAAATGGACTCCTTGTGAAAAAATCAGACTTGGGAATTATGCAAGTTGCCTGTAGGTAAAAAGTCTACCAAAAAAATGGGTTTATAGGTTGAAAGAGGAGGATGGAGGTAAGAAAATATTTAAAGCTAGGTTAGTTGTAGAGGGATTTGCACAGAAAATAGGTATTGATTTTGATGATATTTTTTTTTCTAGTTGTTAAAATGACTTCTATATGCACTGTTTTAAGTATTGTGTGTTGGGAACACAAGGGAAAACAACTGAGAGGGGGGGTGAATCAATTTCCATAGAAATTTAACCTTATTAAAATTATTCAACTTATTCTTAGATCTGATTAATAACCATGAAAGTATAAATCATCAACACATCAGAAACACACATAACACCAAGAAATTTTTTTTACGTGGAAACCCTGTTAGGGGAAAAACCACGGTGGAGGTCAGTCCACAAGATTATACCCTGTTAAAAGTACAAAGAATAAATGGGAATGCACATGCATTTAGGCACACTGCCTAGAGCTCACTGCTCAAATACAACAAGGCTTACCGCCCAAAGGAAGACACATTGTCTTACAGAAACATTCGAATTACATCCGCAAGATTTTGAATTGACAAAATAGCATCTGCCAATGCCTAAATACAGTTCTAGTTAAGCACATAGACTCTTCTTCACACTTTTCTCTACCTTTGAATTATTTGGACATTATTCACACATCTCATCATGCCTACAAATGATATAAACAATCACTTATATATATCCGTAACTAAGAATAATAACATCTCCATGTTGGCTTCAACAAAATAGTAAAATGAATAGAAACTGTCAGCCCAAAACATAAATAATTTTCAATGCCTATCAACCAAGGTTGGACACAACATAGTGAAGACCCAAAAAAAAATCATTGAACATGAAACACCTTCAAAAATTATTCCTCGAAGATCCACAACACGCTACAATCACCCTATCGACCATGAACATGAAAAACATGAACACACAAAAGAAAATCACCAATTACAAGCACACCGATCAATGCAAATGTGCAACACATATAGAGCACAATCTAGAAACATCCAAAAACAACATGAATCACTAGAGAAGCATCCACAACAACTGAAATTACTAGAATTGCATCACCTTCATTTAGGAACACAAACTGAAGCAACAAAATAACTGTCATAACAACGAAACTCATAACTTGATCAAATCTTCATGCAGATCTCTGAAACTTAATGTGGATAAACTAGATATACTCGACAAGAAACAATTTAATCCACAACCTTTGGTCATCAATATATTGAGCTAGACAATAGATTGAAATTCACTACATCATTGACAACCTGCAACTTATTTATTACAATTTTCTCAATATCCTCGACATATACAACCTTAAAGACATTAATGCCAATAGTGCTGACATCAATGACAACAACATATCAGCAACATCCAACATTGTGGCTACTAAATATTTGCATTTTGAACAACTAGATGTTAAAACAACCTTTCTCCATGGTGATTTGGAAGGGGAAATATATATGGAACATCCACAAGGATTTGAGGTAAAAGGCCAACAGAAATTGGTGTGCAGATTGAAAAAAAGTTTATATGGCTTGAAGAAAACACCTTGTCAATGGTATATTAAATTTGATAGCTTTATGACTAAGCATGGCTACAGTCAGTGTAATTCAGATCATTGTGTTTATTTTAAGAGGTTAGACGATGATAGCTACATTATTTTATGTTTATATGTTGATGATATGCTTGTAGTGGGGTCTAACCTGGTTCACATTAAGGAGTTAAAACATTAGTTAGCAAATTATTTTGCTATGAAGGATTTGGGGCAGAAAAAAAAAATCCTTGGTATGAAGATTACAAGAGATAGGAAAAACAAAAAAATATTTTTTTTTATCTCAAGTTGATTATATTGATAAGGTGTTGTAGAGATTTCATATGGAGAATGTCAAAGTTATCTGCACACCTTTGCCTAGTCATGTTAAATTGAAAAAGGATATGTGTCCAAAGACACAAGAGGAGGAAGACAAAATATCCAAGGTACCATATTCTTCAACTTTAGGTAGTTTAATGTATGCCATGGTATGCAAAAGATTGGATATTGCACATGTTGTAGGAGTTGTTAGTAGGTATATGAGTCATCTTGGAGTTGAGCATTGGAATGCAGTAAAATGGATTCTCAAGTACTTAAGAGGTACATCCAATAAATGTTTATGTTTTGGGGACTCTAATACTAATTTAAAAGGCTATGTCGACTTAGATTTGGCAGGGGATATATATACTAGACAGAGTGCCACAGGTTATGTATTCACAGTTGGTGGGACAACAGTGAGTTGGATTTCTTGGTTGCAAAAGGTGGTTGCTTTATCCACCATGAAGGCAGAGTATGTTGCTGCAACAAAGGCAACAAAGGAGAAGATGTGGTTGCATATTTTCATAGAAGAGTTGGGAAAACAACAAGCTGAAAATAACTTGTTTGAAGATATCCAGAGTGTTATACATCTTGTAAAGAATTCTGCCTTGCACTCTAAAACCAAACACATATAGCTGAGATATCATTTCATTCGGTTAGTGTTGGAGGATGGACATGTAAAGCTAGAAAATATATACACAGATTCCAATCCAGTGGATATATTTACAAAGGTAATGACAAGGGAGAAGCTGAGCTCCTCTTCAAATTCAGTTGGTCTTCATGGTTAAAAGTATAACAAAGCAATAGGGTCCAAGGTGCTTATTTCCAGTGGGAGCTGTAAGTGCAACAGTGTCATCCAGGATCAGTCTCCAAGTGGGAGATTGTTTGGTGTGGAGCTTGATTAGTCTCCAAGTGGAAGATTTTTGGTATGTAGTGACTGATCATGCTATACTGTACACTCTTCATGTATCCTTGCCAGGGGTTCAGGGGTGGTAGACTCTGAGAAAAAAATTTCTCCTATTTTTTTGCTTCGTCACCGATAAAATAACATTGACTTTGTAAAACCCTAATTCTGGAAGCTTCTAAAAAGATTGTACAGTGGTTGGGATGGGAGTTGTAGTAGGGAATTATTTGTAGGATTGTAATATGTTTTGCATTGGATAATAAAATCATTGGATGGCTGCGGTTTTGTGGATGTAGCCCATATTGGGTGAACCACATTAAATTCTCTATGTTGTCTTGTTGCTGCTATAATTTTTGTGTGTGTTTTATTTTTTTATTTTATTGATCAAATGTACATTTAAGTATTAGATATCTACCTTCTAACCCCTAACACCTTCAACTTCTAGCATTCAATATGCTCCAATGATTTTTCAACTTCTAGGTGGCACACCAATGGACAACTATTTCCCTTCAAACTTGGCTCCCCACTCAAGACTCTTCATATTCTCAATGTGCACACCTAGGAGAGAGTATTTTGTACTCTAGTGATGTGTAACTTCACCAATATTAATTTAACTCTTAAAAATGCAATTAAAATATGCCAAAATTAAATACATTGCTCACATGTCCCCTAGGACACTTTTCAAGAAACACCAAGATAAATGACATAGGTTTGAAAGGTAAAGGCCACCTAATGCAATAGTATGAACCTAACTTCTATTGAAATATACCTTTGACCTAGTTTCCCTACCACCATTTTTGTACATTTATAAGTAGTTAGATTTTACTATGTGAGTACTCAAATTCTATTTGAACTACCTTATAGGCATATGTGAGGATATTTTGAACCTAGATAGGATCTAATCTTATCAACATGTGATGGTCAAATAGGGAGTAGGTGACTTGGTTTTGATTATGCCTTTATTCTAACCTTAGGCACTTCCAACATGAATTATAATATAAGGGGAGGTGGATGTAAGGTCCAACCATTTTGTGACTTTGATTATGCTATATATGTACTTAATGATTGTGATAGTTTAGCTACTTTCCAAGATAATCTCATCTTTATTTTCCCATGGATTCATGAATATTATATTAATCATTTTTTATTACATTTTAGTGGGTGGTTATTTTACTTTGTTGATGAAGTTAACTAGTTTTTGTATGACTATTGCATCAATATGCATAAATTAACTTAAATCTAATTAGCAAAAGTAATATGATTTATGTGCTTCTATAAAAAGTTAGTATTGTTGGTATTATCTTCTAATTTAGAAGGATTATGCCTATGTGGTTATAAATTCCTTGAGAAGGATTTCCCCAGTTTCTTTTTAACTTAAATATTTTTAAAGTGCCCAATTTTTAACCAAGTACTATTGATTTTTAATGCAATAGAAATTAATCTCATATTTTCAAATATTATTTAATTTCTAGCCATCCCTAGTAAACATAAGGATTATGTTCAAACTAAATTAACTCTAAGCAATGGAAATATCAACCTTAGTGTAATACAAACAACTCTAGGAAAATTCACTGTCAACAATTCACCACCAACAAATTCATTACCAACAATTCATTACCATGAAAAATTCATCTCATGGAAAATTCACCACCAACAATTAATATCATATTTTTGGTGATAAATTTTCCATGAGATGAATTTTTCATGGCGATGAATTGTTGGAGGTGAATTTGTTGGTAGTGAATTGTTGGCAATGTATTTTTCTGAAGCCAATACAAACACTCGATACGTAAAATTATTCATATTAATAAATTCATATAGGATCTTGATAGTTATGAATATTTCTCATAAATGTTGAGAAAATGTGTTTCAACCTTGCAATTAGATAAGGTATTGTTGATACAAAAGGTATTGTTCAGTCAACGACGATGGGGGGGGTGTGGGGGAGATCCCCCCACCCCCCATGAGGGGTCTGAGGGGATTATCCCCTCGACTAGGGTCCAGGGGAAGTGTGCCCTGGTGGGGGCTTGGGGGTAGCACCCCCAAAAGGAAATTTTTATTTTTATTTTATTATTGTAAATCTGGATCATTTGTCATTATGTCTCATATTCGATGACTGATATTTGATAATTAGCTTGATTTTCCCTAGAAGGTAACCCTATTTTATGAGGGAATTTTATTAGGACTATGTATTGTGATGTATTTTAAGAGTCTAATAGTGACTATGCTACCTCTAGATCTCTGAGTGGTGGTACTTGTGAGAAGCTTGCTCTACAAGTATATTGTAATCTTTGTGATTTTTGAATAATACATTGGGAAGATTTTGGAGTGTGGGGTTTTTCTCCCAAAAGGGTTTTCCCCACATAAATAATTGTGTTGTGCTATGCATGATATTTGTGTTTAATTTTCTGTAATTGTTAAATATCTATAATTTTTTTGCATTATTCTCCTCTCAAGATTAGTGTAGGAAGTTGTTTTTCTACCTTATCTTCCTTACAAGTGGTATCAAAGCCTGATCACCTTTAGTTTCAGTTGTGGGTTGTTGGGTTTTTTGAACTAATCCAAATTTGAGTGGGAGCTTGTGCAAAAGACATTTTGTGATCTTGTTGCAGGAATTTTTAGATGGCAAATTCATCAAGGAGAATAGAAGTGGATAAAATTTTTGGAAATAATTTTGAAATTTGGAAGCTAAAGATGGAATTTTTTTTGGTAGATCGAGATCTATGGGATGTTGTTGATCAGAATGTTTCAAGGCCTGCAGATCCTACTCAAGCTGCTCATTATGATTTTATGGACTGTAAAACCAAGGGTCTAATCAGATTGTTCTTGGCAGACTCTATTTTAATAAATTTCCATGAAGAGAACTCTACACAGAAACTATGGAAGAAGCTTGGTGAGATGTATCAAGCCAAATATTTAGTGAACAAGATTTTATTAAAGAAGAAATTGTATTCCTTGAGAATGGAAGAGGGTGGATGAATTAAAAACCATTTGGAAGCATTCAATATGCTGGTGGCTCAGTTGGCATTAGTTGGTGTCAAAATGGACGAGGAAGAGAAATGTCAGAGCCTACTTTGTTCTTTGCCTGATTCATGGGTTTCTCTTGTTATGGCTATTGGGAGTACTTCTGTTATATTGAAGACTTAAGATGTGGTGGGTTCTTTACTTTCTAAAGAGATGAGGAGGAAGGTATCCATTACTACTAAGGAGGCCTTGAATGTTCATGGAAGACCTAAGGAAAAAGGAAAGAAGAATGACAAGCATGAAAAATCCAAGTCCAAGGAGAGATCTAAGTCTCTTGGAAAGTCCAAAGTTATTTTTTGGAATTGCAGTAAGCTTGGACATGTTTGTAAGGACGACAAAGAAGAAAATAAGAAGAAAAAGAAGAAATTTGATTCTGACTCTGAGTTCGAGAAGGAAGATGGTGACTCATTAATTGTATCTTTGGCTACTCGTGTAGGTAATGATGCATGCTTAATTGGTGCATCTTTCCATATGACCTTGAATAGAGGTTGGTTTTCTGAATATGAAGAATTTGATGGAGGTAAGGTGTACCTAGGTGATGATTCTCATTTAGACATTGTTGGCCATGGTAAAGTTAAAATTAGGTTTCCTAATGGTAGAATAAGAAGGATTAATGGTGTGTTGCATATCCCTGCTTTAGCATGAAATTTGTTATCTGTGAGCAAACTAATAGATGTAGGTGTGTAGGTAGTATTTTTTGATGCAGGATGCAAAATGGTTAGAGATGCTATGGTGATTCCTAGAGGTGTTAGATATGACACATTATAGAAGTTCAATGCATGCACTGTTAAGTGCAATAATACTTATGAGAAAAGAAAATCTATGGAAGAAGTGAGGGTTTCACCTTCAACAAATGGTCATGGATTTTGGGTACCAAAGGGTTCTATTTCTTCTAAAACAAAGTTACTTGTAGAGAAAACTATGTTATGGCACCAAAGACTTGGCCATATTAGAGAAAAGGGTCTAAGGCCCTTGAAAAATAAAAACCTTGTTGAAGGTTTGTTTGATTGTAATCTTGAATTTGATTTATGTGAGCATTGTATTTATGGAAAAAAAATAGTGTTCGGTTTTACTCAAGTTCTCATAAATCTTATGGTATATTGGATCTTACTCATTCTGATGTTTTTGGTCTTGTAGATGTTCCCTCAATTGGTAAATCCACATATTATGTTTCATTTATTGATGATTATAGTAGAAGGACATGGGTATACTTTCTAAAGAGTAAATCTAAAGTTTTTTAGTTGATTTAAAATATTTAAAGCAATGGTTGAGTTGCATACTAGAAAGAAAATAAAATGTTTAAGGACTGATAATGGTGGAAAATTTAGCTCTAATGATTTTGATAGATTCTATGAATATTGTGGTATTCATATACAAAATACAAATTTGTATTCTCCACAATAGAATGGAGTTGCAGAAAGAATGAATAGGACACTGATGGAGAAGGCTAGGAGTATGTTAAGTGGTGCTAGTCTAGAACAAAGGTTTTGGGCTTAAGCTGTTGTCATTGCTTGTTACCTGATTAATAGGTCTCCTACATCAACTCTTGTTGGTAAGACACCTATAGAGGCATGGTTGGATCACAAGAATTCATTAAGAAATATTAGAGTTTTTGGTTGTGAGGCATATGCACATGTGCCAAAGGAGAAGTGATCAAAGTTGGAGAAAAAGGCTGTGAAATGTATCTTCATCAGATACAGTTATGGTGTGAAAGGATGCAAGCTTTGGGATCCTGTTGCACAAAAGGTAATACATAGTAGAAGTGTTATTTTTAGAGAAACTAAGCCTTCTTCTGTTACATTACAGCTAGAACAAAGTAAACAGGAAGATGTGATTCAATTCCCTTCTACACTTGAGAAAGTTGAATCAAGATCCATGGATAGACAAGAAGTTGAGGAGAGCTCATCTAGCTCTAAATCTTCAGAAGAGGAGGAAGAACCTCCAACTCATATTGTACGTAGGTCTACAAGGCACAAAAAACTATCTGAAAGGTATTCACTTGATGATTGGAGATGTATTTTTTCTTTGAATACTAACATGGATGAACCCATATGAATAAAAGAGGCATTAGATATGACTAATGTAGAATCCTAGAAGATTGCTATGGATGAAGAAATGATAGCTTTGAAAAAGAATGATACATGGGATCTTGTACCATTACTTGAAGGAAAAAATCCTGTTGGTTGCAAATGGGTGTTCAAGAAAAATATTGGTTTAGATGGAAGTATTGAGAAATACAAAGCAAGGTTGGTTGCAAAAGGTTACTCTCAAGTTGAGGGTGTTAATTATGGTGAGATATTTTTTCCTGTTGGAAAAATGACATCCATTAGATTTTTTCTTTCTATTGCTGATGCTTATGATTTAGAGGTTGAGCAAATGGATGTGAAAACTGCTTTCCTTCATGGTGACTTGGAGGAGGATATTTATATGACACAACCAGAGCACTATGTGGTGAAAGGTAAAAGTAAATTGGTTTACAAATTGAAGAAATCTTTGTATGGTTTAAAATGAAGTCCTAGGATGTGGTGCCAAAAATTTGATACATATGTGTTGAGTTTTGGATTTGATCATTCTAAATTGGATTGATCATTGAGTTTATTATAAAACTAATGGTGATCGTTTCCTATTTATTGCATTATATGTTGATGATATGTTATTTATTGGTAAAGGGAAAGGTATGATTTTAGAACTAAAATCTCAACTTGCTGCTAAGTTTGAAATGAAAGAGCTTGGTGCAGCTAAACAAATTCTTAGGATGGAAATTAGAAGAGATAGCATGAAAAAAGCCTATGGCTTGGCCAAAGTAAGTATGCCAATTCAATTTTATAGAGGTTTTGATATGTAGGATTATAGACCATTGTGTGTTCTTGTTTTAGCTAGAACAAAGTTATCTATTTCAGATTGTCCAACATCCCCATCAAAGATGGCATACATGAGCAGAGTGCCTTACTAGAGTGTAGTTGGAAGCTTGATGTATGCTATGGTTTGTACTAGACTAGACATTTCCCAAGTAGTGTGTGTTCTTTCCAAATATATGTCTAATCTTGGTAGAGTTCATTAGGATGCAGTTAAAAGAGTCTTCAGATATTTGCATGGTACCTTAGATTATTCTTTATGTTATCATAGTAATATGATTGAAGATGAGATTTCCCTTGATATTCATGGTTATTTGGATTCAGATTGGGCAGGTGATGTTGATAGCAAAAGATCCACTAGTGCTTATGTGTTTACTTTATTTGGTGGTCTAATTAGTTGGATGATTAAGTGACAGGACGTGGTTTCTTTTTCCACTATTGAAGCAGAGTATATGATAGCTACTCATGCCTGTAAAGAAGCCATTTGGATTAAGAGGATATGTTCAGATATTAGAATAAAACAAGTTGTAGTGACAATTTATTGCAACAGTTAGAGTGCTATATGTCTAGCCAAGAATTTGAAATTTCATGCTAGGACCAAGCACATTGATGTACAATATCATTTTGTTAGAGATATGGTCAAAGATGGTAGGGTGAAGTTGGTTAAGGTAGAGAATTTGATGAATGTTGTTGATTCTTTAACTAATCCTGTGAGCACAAAGAAGTTTAGATGGTGTTTTGAGACTACGAGCCTTTCAACCCCTAACAATTAAGACATGATGATGAACCCCTTCCATTGTCCTTGCAAGGTGTTTGACAAGTGGGTGATTTGTTGAGAAAATGTGTCTCAACCTTGCAATTACATAAAATATTGTTGATACATAAGGTACTGTTCAACTGGCGATGACAAGGGGGTTGAGAATGGGGGGATCCCCCCTATGAGGGGTTTGGGGGGATCATCCCCTTGGTTGGGGTCTAGGGGAAGTGTTCCCTGGTAGGGGCTTTGGGGAAACACCCCCAAAAGGAAAATTTTATTTATATTTTATTATCGTAAATCTGGATCGTTCATCATTATGTCTCACATTCGACAATCGGTATTTTATTATCTTGATTTTCCCTAGAAGACAACCCTATTTTATGAGGGTGTTATATTACGACTGCATATTGTGATGTATTTTGAGAGTCTTATAGCGGCTGTGTTGCCTCTAGATCTCTGAGTGGTGGTACTCCTATGAGAATATTGCTCTGCAAGTATATTGTAATCTTTGTGATTTCTAGATAATATATTGGGCGGCTTTTGGAGTGTGGGGTTTTTCTCCTAAAAGGGTTCTCACCACATAAATCATTGTGTTGTGGTATGCATGATATTTCTGTTTAAGTTTCTATAACTGTTAAAGATCTGTAAAATTTTTGCATTATTGTCCTCTCAAGATTAGTGTAGGAAGTTGTTTCGCTACCTTAGCTTCCTTACAATAAAATTGTATAATATGAGTGATGTTATTAACCTTAACTCTTATAGCATTTCTTGAATGATTATTTCAATGATAGCTTATGTTAAGAATAAAGTTAGTAGGTGATAGAACATTGATTCAAAGGATAGGTAAATGCCATGCTTAGATATAATTATTGAAATTGTTGTTTTTAATGTGAATACTAAATTATGAAGAATCGATACATGGTTAGATTAATAAAGGTGGAGTATACATATATGTGATTTAAATATATTTATTAAATCTAATCTTAAATTGAATTTGATAATCATGATAAATGTGTATATGAATTCTGATTTTTTTAATAAAATTGGCATGAACTAACATTAATAATTCAATGATTAATTTAAATTATCAAAATATAATTGGGACGTGAACTTATAGATGGATAATGATAGTGGTGTAGATTTATAACCTTGTCATTATATATGAGTATGTTTAATTTATTATGTAATTAATTTACTTGTATTATGGGATAATGATCATTTAAAGTGTTCAAGTCTAGTATAGATTGGCTATGGAAAATGATAGGGGAGATCCTCTAAATATTTATCACGCTTTTCCCAATTACACATTGGCCATACTATATGAGGGGACTAAGACCACCCTTATTGTGCTAAATTTTATTTGAGTGTGTTGTTTGTTGTTTGTTGATTTTGAGCAATGTGTTAGGTTGTGTTTATGTATAAAATATAGGTAGGTGTCCCCTTTGGAGTACAAACCCAAATTTGCACTTCTAGTGGGTTTTATAAACTAAAAAATATTTTTTCTCTTTTTTCCTAATGCAAAAATAGCCCATTTTGGAAAGTATTGAGGGGAATGGACACCTTTTTAAAGCTAATTATTTAGAGTGTTGGGTGAGTTTTACATGCTTCCAACTCCTTGCAAATAACATGCCATAAACGGACATGCAAGACAAGAGTTTATTCTTATTAATCAACCTTGTATCTCTCATTCCAAGTACATTTTATAAAAGGAGTGTACTCCATACTACATTGCACTATACCTTTCCCATGTGGGTGTACATGGGAAGTTGTGGGGTACATTTATTTATTGAAGGGTGTGGGTGGAGAGTATTATTTGGAGTCCACATGTCTCCTCATATAATCCACCCTTATGATTTTTTTTTTTAAAAAGTGGCATGGCCACAAACCTTTATTGTAGAAATGAAAGATTACAAGAAAGATACATAAGACCGATATGGAAGATAAGAGCAAAATTTTCCATAAAGAACATATATGCTGTCAAGCAATGTTAAGAGAATAATTACATCATAAGAGAGAAAAACAGAAACCCACTAATTGGGGGTCAAGACTGAAGAGCCACGCCGTCGAAAGAGATGAGCAACAAAGCAAGAGCATTGGATAGCCATGAAGAAGAAGCTGAGTCCACCAAGCAAGAAAGGAAAGGTTCCAAAAACCTAATGACAAAGATGAAGTATGCAAAGTCCATTCTTCCATGACTGAGCAAAAATATCTATGAAGATGAGCATTAGAGATGATCCAACAATAGTAACCGAGACCTAAGGAACATGCCGTGTAAAAAAGCAACTGGGATGACCAGGCTCGAATAACATAACTTGCAACACAAAATTCACCAAAAAGTGCCAAAACAAGAAACCCCATTATAGGAACATTTTGAGCAAGATGAAGTAGAAGAGAAGCCAAGCCAAGTTTAAGAGTAAATCCCACTTTCCTCAAATGATTCCAAGTTGGTCGATAGAGGAAAATAAGGGGAAGAATGAGGTTTTGTTAAAGCATGGCAGATAAGAATCTACACAACATCAAAAAGGTCCAAAAGAAAATTGGAAATGGTATGACCCAACCTGGGTTAAAGACCATGTAAGTTTTAGATGAAATCATAAGAATAGTCATCAAGCATACCATGAGCCATCAAGCTCAGAAGAGCCGGAATGAAGCGGTCAGATAAAATGAATTGCCGACAAAGAACACCTCCAACAAGATTAGAGCTATTTACTATATCATATTCCTCAAGAGCATTATGCAGTAAAGAAAGGGGACAAACATGAGGCGATATATAAGAGCCTAAAAATATTTTTACCATCTCACCATGCCACAAGACATCCAATAGATTTGAAATGAAACAAGAAGCTACCTCATGTGGAAGAGACATGGAGTGAAAATCTAACCAGTCATTCCCCACGACCATTCCAATTGCTTCCTTCGCTGGCTTGCATTCGATGATGCAAGTTCGGTTTAATTTTTTTGTGCTGAATGGTCAATCATCGTAGAGCTCATGATATCTTGCAGGAACCATTACTCTAAATGAATTTTACATTGCGACTTTGACAAGAAACCAAGAAATTGTGACAACAGAGGACCCAAAAATGGCATATAAAAGGACCATTGCATGCAGGAAGGAATATGGTGCAAGTAAAGAAATTAATGCCATTGAAAGCTTACTGCACCAAAGGGTGGTGCATAATAATCAAAGGAGCCCATTTTAATGTGCCAATGAAAAACCATGCCAGATGTCTCCGAGTGAAAACTTTGAAGATCACATCGTACTCCACCTCCACAACAATGAAGCAATGAAATGAAATGAGGATCATAAGATCTATGAGGTGTAAGATCCCAACACAAATGACAACCCACATACACCCAACAAAATCCATAAATTATGCTCAAAACACACGTGACAAAGACATTTGAACAGGTCTCATGTACCAATAACAGTATAACAATAAATGAGATGACAATGTATATATCACAGCCAATTTCAAATTTAGAAACATGTTGATAAATAAGTGAGTCTTTCCCAAGTAGAAAAGAATGTTTTCTTGATTGGAGACAAAAATAGTGTCGTTATCCTCCAAATTCTTGCCTTGGAAATGAAGGATGGGTTATACAGAGCTTTCTTCCTGAGAAGCATACATAAAACCTTTCCGCCAAAGCTCCCCCATACTAACCGAATAAGGGAGGTATTCCCTAAATGCAATTAATATGGAGGAGGGGCCCACAAGACACTATGCCATCAATTATGCCACAATTTCAAATGAAGAATTCCAAATCATCTTTTCCACGTGAATCAATCAAAGATGCCACATAATTAAGACAAAGATGCCACATGTTTCCAATGACAATGCCACATATTTCAAATAAACTGCCACATCAACTTTTAGTATTATGCCACATGTTTCAGTCAAAGATGCCACATATATTAGTAAGAGAAGCCATGTCATCTATTTGAATTCAAAACTTTTTTCTTTTTTCCAGATTTCAACTTCAAAAAGAACCTGGTGAGTCATCTGAACAAAAGAACAAATTAATATTGGTCGCCAACCAAAAGAAATAATAGAAAATGCAAATAACTAAGAATAAGAAGAAGAAGATTTGATGAATTTAATCCAATAATTTCAAATATTCTTGATAAGAGAGAATTTTTGACTGTAAATGTAGATTGATGGCTTTATTTGCAAGTCGAATTGCTTGATCGTTTGCTCCCCTATAGCAATGCATAACTTCATAAGAGTAGAATTTGTACAAAAGCTGAAAAATGTGTGAAACTAGATAATTCAAGTGCCAAGAATCTGAATGGCCTTTTAAGACAACCAATACCACAATCATGGAGTCACCTTCGATCAGAATATTGGCGATGGATAAGTCAATTTCTAATTTCAGGCCCAAGAAAGAGCATTAAGTTCAACAATGTTATTGGTGCCACCATGAATATTTGAACAAATTTCCCCTATGAAGTTACCTTGATGGTCTCTTATAACAACAACAACCCCAAATTTTCTAGGATTTCCCCTAGAGGCTTCATCAAAATTTCATTTGATGAAGCCCATGGATGGGGGTATCCATTTGATTACCGATCTATCCACATTGTAGTTTTTATTTAAAATGGATCTCACACTTGGGATCTTGAGGAGGGACCAATTTTGAAGAATAAAGGAATCCCAAGAGGAGAAGTAGATGTTAGAAGAGCCATTCTTATAAAAATTTGTCATTACTCTTTCAGAGATAGAGATTTCTATTTTTTGTACCACTTGTTCCATAGGCAAATGAACCTTTTT
Organism: Sequoia sempervirens; assembly: GCA_007258455.2. Taxonomy (NCBI): domain Eukaryota; kingdom Viridiplantae; phylum Streptophyta; class Pinopsida; order Cupressales; family Cupressaceae; genus Sequoia; species Sequoia sempervirens. The sequence continues at coordinate 1,104,139,556 of VDFB02271358.1, read as the reverse complement.
AAATATTCTTCTATTCCTTTCAAGCCATATGTTCCAAATAATTAGTAAGGGAGAGATTTCCCAAATACAAGAGAACGTAGAAGAAGGATATAATTTTGGGCAGTTTTGGAAATGATGCAAGATCAAGTTTTGTAAAGGTGAATGCCAATCCAACCTATTCAATAACCTTGTCCAACATTCATATGCAAAAGGACAATTGATGAGGAGGTGATCAATAGATTCATATGCCTTGCCACATAAAATGCAGGGGAATAGAGGGGTTATTCCTAATCTATCGAGTCTCATTCCTGAGAGAATTCTATCCTTGATTTCCAACTAGCTAAAAGCACCTGCTTTTGGGAGTACATTAGGACCCCAACATAGATGAGATGGCCATGAAGAAAGAATCTCATTTTTGAATAAAGAATTATATCCATCTTTTACATTATATTTTCCTGATTTTGATCTTGTCCAAACAATCTCATCGGGTTTATCTGAGAGGAAGATTTTCCTTTTGGATAATTCAACTTTGAGAGATTCCTTAATGTGATGAGGAGCTGGAAGGAAGTTGAAGTCCTTCCACCTAAAAGAATGCCAAGGATCATCCTTATCAATGATAAAATAATCTTTTAATTTATCTCCCCACTGAGTTTTCAGGATGATTTCTAATTGGGACCAATCCCCAAGGAGTTTGAGAGGTTGATAACCATTCCAGGCATCATCCCAAAAAAGATCCTTTTCACCATTATTGATTAGCCAAGAAAGACGAGGAAGGATAACATGTCTACAATCACAAATGAAGTTCCAAATTTTTGAGCCCAAAGGGAGAGTCCTTTGGCTGGAGATCCTTTTCCTCTCCATGGAATCCAAGTATTTGTTTTTCATTATTTGACACCATTTCTTCTCCGGGTTGGAGTACAGCTGCCAAACCATTTTGGCACCAAGTGATTTTTTTTTCAAGAAAATGTCTCACACACTAGCCCCCCCAAGTATTTTGATTTACAAACATTTTCCAAGGCTACAAGGGGGAGTTTCTTTTTCTGAGAGACATTTTTTGCCCATAGGAAATTTTTGAATAATTTTTGCAAGGGGTCTTTTTTTAATTTCTTGATTTTTTAGTGGAGAGATTTAGAGAATTGTAGAGTTGGTTTTGGAGAGTTGGTTGTGAGGAGATTGAGAAGGGAAGGAGATAAATTGGTACAGGTTTAAAAAAAAGAGAGTTTAACCTCCCACATGAAAACTATTTTGAGGTAGGAATCCACCTTTTCTTATTAAAAAATGGTTTATTTCTTTTGTATCAAGTATAGGGGAATTTGCTATTGTAGTATTTTATAAAGTTAAATTGCTTCCCTTGAATTAGTATGCATGTATTTTATTCTTTTTTATGTCCATTTGGGTTAAGTTTCATCTTAGTTTCCCAAGTGAGTAATTTCCTTGTACTCCCCTTTTTTTGAATTATTTTATGATTCAAGAGTGTTAAACTAGGCCTTTGTATCGTAGAGTGTGTAATGGACTTTCAATCCTTCATGTGTGGTATTTACACAAGTTTAGAGGACCTCCTAGTTTGGAGGTGTATTTATTTTCAAATCCTATCTTTGGAGGTGAACACTTCCATTGGAATCCATGGATGTGAGGAAGGAAACATACAAGTGTGGAAGGAAACTTACAAGTTTTTTGTTTTAAAGGCTAGGATTGAAGACTATTCCATGTTTTAAATTAATGCATTGTTCTTTCCTTTGTAAACTTACTTGTGTAAGCTCAAAAGTTTTAATGGAAAATCTTGATTATAGTGAGAGTATACCTCCATATAAAGAGTTTTAAATGAAAATAAAAATACTGTAAGGATTTAGTTGTTGTCATTGTCACATGAGAGAATAAATATATTTTTAGTTTATGTGTGAACTTAGCAATGTAGATTTAAAAAAATAGTTCATTATGCAATTTGTTATATATATTTTATTTAATGATTTGTTGTTTTTCTTTGTCCAATACTTGAAAAAAACTCACACTATAAATATGTTAAACTAAAAAACACATAATGAATGTATGTGTATTGTTTCAAAATTAAATTAGAATATATATTGCTAGGTCACTTATTTCATTCTTCTTATTTTGCTAATTTACCTAGGTTAGGTACCTAGGAGCCTTTAAAAAGGAGCATTAAAATATTAAATTATAGTAGTTCAAGGGGTTCACCATATCCATCTTAAAATATATAAATTACTCACCATATCCATCTTAAAATATATAAATTACTTATCTTGATTGTGTACAAAATAACCCACCTATACCAAAGGAAGAGGGTTTTATCACACATGTGTTATTAGACAAAACACTACATCATTCCCATCATAATAAAAAGGACTATCAATATCTCTATAACAAAAAAAAAATGATAGCTCACCATAGAGCACACACATAGATACTAGATTAACTATAATAATTTCCATTACTTTGAAATATTATCTTAACAACTTCCCCATAGAAACCAAAAATACCAAAAACCTCATTGTTAACCCATACAACTAGTATATTCCCTTTAAGATATTAAAGCATCCAAAGGTGGGTGCGGGGGGGGGGGGGTGGGGTAGGTGGGAATTACCTCAACCCTTCTTTCTTCAACTTCATTAATGAATTATTATAGTCAAAAAGATGGCATGAAGGAGAAAATTTCATAGGATCCCCCACAACCCTAGAACCACACCTACATTTTTTACATCTTCCCCCCTTAATAAGAAGGGGATTTCAATAGGTTCATCACCTAACTCATCAGATCATAATATTAGAAAAGAACATTAAATTTTACTTTAGAAGTAAGGTTTACTTTCAATCCACTAGCTAATTCCTTCGTCACCCAATGAATCATTCAAATATTCTCATAGTCCATAAAAATCCCTCAACTAACAATTGAAGAAGACTTCTTCCTAATTCATTAGACCCTCAACCTCATTGTGTAATAAATATATTTCCACAACCATGGAGATATATGATATGCAAATTAGGGAATGTGTTGCATCAAGTAATTTTTTCTTCTAATAGACTAAATAGGATCCAGGAAGAGCTTGTCCATGGCTTCCCTTATACCCATGCATGACAAGCCATCCATATCTTCAATTGGTTCTTGTATGTTTGGCAACCATGATTGTATATTAGGATTTGGAATCTCTCTTAATATAAGTAGTGAAGTCCTTTGTTACATTCTCTCCTTCAACTCTTTCCTTTTACCTTCTACCTCTATAACTAGTATTTCCTATCTTCTTTGGTCATGTTCTCTTATTCTTCCCCATGCTATAAGTTGAAGCAATAATCCTAGGCAGATCACATTCAAACTACCAAAACCTATACTTTCATCCACATTTTTGAAAAACCAAAATCCTTCCTAACACCCTACCAAAATCCCATTCGATAAACCAAATCATGATTAACAATCTATATGGGATGATTATTTTGACTATCTCCACCTTCAACACTATACGATAATCATTAAGAGATTTCCGAAGTCAATAAGAAATCTTAAAAATCCTACCAACCTCTCTACTACACATATAACTTAATAATTTAAGTTGTTAGTATAGCAATCAAGCTCCCTAATATGATGTTATTTCATTCTTATTAAAAATACATATATATTTGTAGATATATATATATATATATATATATATATATATATATATATATATATATATATATATATATCTACATATATATATATAACCAAGAGATGTTTTTATGTCATATAACCAAGAGATGTTTTAGAGTGACATAAAAGAACCTCATATTGTAAGCATGATTTAAGGACCTGAATACATAGAAAAGAAATGGTGTCAGTTACAGATTGAAGAAAATGAAGGGTCAGCAATTACAAAATCTAGCGGAAAGGAAGAGGCGCGGGCTTTGTAGAAGTTGAAGAGCCAAGAGTAAGTGACGCAACTTGGCATGTCTACATATTGATCACAATAATCAAAGACACTCCTCCACTTCTTCTGTCTTTAGCGATCTCATCTGCACCTTCTCCAACCCCGCCATCAACTCTGCATCATATCGTTGGTTCTCCTCCATTTGTATTTTCAGCTTCATATTCTCAGATCTAGGGCCTGTATTTCTTGATAATAGCTTATTTCAGTTTCAATCCCAATTTAAAAGTAAGGGGAAGGGCAGAAGTTCGAAGCTCTGTATGTCCAACGTGTTTTATCTTTTCACTTGTGGCAGTTGTATTGCAGGAAGGCAGTGATCACCTGGCGTTCTACTCAACGCGACCTGAAAGTAAATACAAGCTATCAATTTCAATGCATTTCCAACGTATAGTTCTATTGCATAATTGGGTTTCTTCTGTTTTTTCTTTTCTTTTCAATTATATGTCTCTGAATGAGATGCGCCCTTCTACTGTAATGAGAGCTTTGGAGATTGAAATCCCTGTGATCTGCTTTGTTTCATTTCACCCATTATAAAACAGCTGTTGTGTAGGGGAGAGGACTCAGTAGTTGTGCACCCTAACTTGACACCATTTATTATCGTGTGTAGAAATTTCAAATCACTCCCAATTTTTTACAGCAGTTTATTTGGCAAGTCCCTTGTTTATAACTTTCTTTTCAGGGCCACATCATCAAATATGATGCCACATCAACATGCTTTTTGTCAAGGTGTCCGAAAAGGCCCCCCAAAAAGTGAGACCAATACTTGTGCATTCATATCATGGATAGTTGAACACTGCTGTGGCATCACATGATTGGTTGTTTTTTAAATCAAAAGAATACATTTTGTTTAATTATGGGAAGTCTAAGTCACAACTATTGGGCATTATATAAACAACTACTATCACAACTATTAGACATTATGTAAACAACTACTATCACAACTATTGAAACATGCTCAACTATTAGCCTAGATCCTCTCCCCCATGTACAGAGTGCGTTTCTTAAAATAAGATAGAGAAAATCATGGAAATCTCTTTTGATTTTTGATTATTGGTTTTGCATGTGCCCAAACTCCATGGTACCATCGATAGCTGTAAATTTTGCTTCCACAAAATAAGGAACGTATAAGGCACTGCAGATTTATTCCAACGAGTTTGAAATGCGTTCCAGACAGCCAACGAAATTGAGCTCTTTTTAAGGCGGTTTTAAAAGTAGTGGATTTTTAGGCAGGGATTATAGATTATGATGATTTAATAAGATTTATGTCTCTGGTTTTTCGAATTAAAATTATTAATTTATATTTTATGGGTAGGGTTTATATGAATTTTATTTGTATGAATATGAATGGTCTATTATGATGATTTAATGATATTTTTTTTGGAAGGTTTCAGTTTAAATGAACAATTTATATTTTATGGATATGGTTTATATGAATTTGATCTTTATGAATATGGATGGTATGGATGGTCTATTAAGCATATTGTATGTAAGTGATGTTCATAGAGATGAAGTATTGAGATTTCTTTAAAGATTACTCATTGGAATAATATTGTGCAATTGAAATCATTTATTTTTAAAAATTAAATTGACATGGAATATAGAAAGAATAAGAAGGTTTTATTTTTAGAAATCACTCACATTGTCTTTCAAAATGATTGAGATAATTTAAGTTTTAGAAAAGATATATTTAAGAGGAAATGTGAATGATCATATATAACAGAAGGGAAGAGCTCTCTTGAAAATAAAGTTTTAATAATAAGAGAATATAAAGTAGTATTAGAATTTTGATTTTTAATTTTTTAAAAGGGAATGATTTGCTATATTATGGCAAGTTATCTATTATCTATTGGAATTGAATACATTGGTTCATTGAATTTATTATAATAATTTCCAACAAAAAAATACTATTTTTAAAGATAAGATAAAAAAAATGTTAACTTACCTGACATAAAAAGAAGTTTGTAAAATCTAGAAAATTAAACTTTGAAACAACATATCTTTTGAGATTTATTTAAGTAATCTTTTGTAATAAAAAAAATATTATTTATTTATTGTTATATTATTCTATTGTGTTAATAGATAAGATTTAAGATTTAAGATTTAAACAAGAAACATCAAACAAAATCAAAAAGATTTGATCAAATAAAAATATCAAAATGAAATATATTTGAACAAAAAAATCGAAATCAAAGAGATTTCATGAAATAGAAAAATCAAAACAAAGAGATTTGATGAACAAAAAAATCAAAATCAAAGAGATTTGATGAAACAAAAAAATCAAAATCAAAGAGATTTAATGAAACAAAAAAATCAAATCAAGGAGATTTGATAAGAAAAATAAATAAATCAAAGATTAAAAAATAAGCTAACTAAAAGATCAAATAATTAAATCAAAGACAAAAAATAAATAAATTAAAAGATCAAATAAATAAATCAAAAGTGATTTGATAAAAAGAGAAATCAAAGACAAATCAATAAAAAAGAAAATTAGAGATTTGGTCACAAAAATTTGATCAAAATATAAATTAAAAGATGAAGGACATTTAATTAGAAAAAGAAAGAAAAGATAAATCACAAAGATTTGAGAATCTTTACCATAGATAAATTAAAAGATGAAATAAATAGATCAAAGATAAAAGATAAATAAAAAATATCACAAAGATTCAAATAAATTAAAAAAATCAAATAAATAAATTAAAAAGATTAAATAAAAAATAAATTTTTTTTTAAAGATAAATGGGAGATTTTATCCAAAAATAAATCAATCAAAAAGAAAAAACAAATATTTAAAATATAAATCAATAAGAAATACTAAATAAAAAAAAAACATCACAAAGATTTGAATACATAAGGTTAAATTAGGGTTTTGGATAGGTTTAATTATGCTTAGGGTTTAATTATGGTTATGATTAACTTAGGGTTAGATTTCAATTAGGATTATAGTTATGGTCAAGTGTAGGGTTCAATTAGAGTAACTATTAGGGTTAGGGTACAATTTGGGTTAGGCTTACTATTAGGGTTGAATTAAGGTTAAGATTAAATTAGGATGAAGGTTATTGTGCAATTAGTGTTAGTGTTCACTTAAGGTTATGATTGTGGTTAGGGTTTGGGTTAGTGTTCTATAATAAAGCTTGGGGTTAGGGTTACAGTTGGAGTTTAAATAGAGTTACCATAAAGGTTAAGTTTATGATTCTATTAAGATTCAAATTAGGACTAGCATATAACTAGCATACCTATATTTTACAAATATATGTAAAGCATAAATATTAATATATATATAAAATATGCTGAGAGTTATTATTATCGAGGCATCTATTGCAACCTAATTGAACTCTTATTCTAACCATAACTCAACACTAATTAAACACTAATCCTAATCTTAATTAAATGCTAATTGAACCCTACTCCTATTAATTCCTAGAACCTTGATTCCTAACCCTAATTGTATCATAACCCTAGATAACTATAATTGAACCCTAACACTAAACAAATAATACTCCTTATTTTAATTGAATCCTAACTCCAACCCAAACCGTAACACTAAACAAATAATACTCCTTATTTTAATTGAATCCTAACTCCAACCCAAACCGTAATTTAACCCTAACCCTAATTAACTTGTTGAATGAACATTAGTGAAGTTAGTGAATAAACCCTTATTATTTTTTATTGATAAGTAAATCAATATTTCATAAAATAAATTTGTTTTCAATGTTTATTTGTTAATATAAAAGATGTGAGAATAATGTTGCAATTGCTAATGATTAATTTTTTTGATTGGTTAAGTGGCATTGTGCAATTATTCTATTTAAGTTTAATGTTAGAAATGCTATAATATAAAGAAGAATATTTCTAATATATTTTTAATGCATCTTTATATTTTATAAACAAACATCTAAAGTAAAAAATGTGATTGTAAAACAAATGCATATTTATTTTATTTTTCTTTTGATAAATATAATTTTTTATTTTTCTTTTATTAAAAATTATCTTTTAATATTATAAATGTTAATCTACTAATCTCTAATAAAATTTATAACTATTAAACTCTAAACCTAATCCTAATTGAACCCTAACCCTAACCCCAATCTTATTTGAATTTTGACCCTAATCATAACCATAATTCAACCCTAACCTTAATTGAACACTAACACTAACACTAACATGAGTTCAATTAAGTTTGAGGTTCAAATCAGGTTAGACTTTAATAAAATTAGGTATAAGGTTGAATTAGGATTAGGGGTGGGGTTGCAATAAAGATTAAGGTTCTATGATAAAGCTTGGGGTTAGTGTTAAGGTTCAATTGGGACATGGCTTAGTATTAGGGTTAGGGTTATGGTTCAATTAGGGTTTCATTAATGTTAGTTTTAGAATCATAGTTATGTTTAGGGTTGGATATAAAATTAGAGTTAGGTTTGAAGTTAATTAGTGTTAGTTTTAGGGTTGGGGTTATGGTTAGACTTATAATTAGTGTTAGCATTGGGATTAGATTCTATCACTTTAATAAAAATAATCTTGTATAAATTCATTCATTTTGTTTTGAAATTATATAATTTAAGATATTTTCAAATTTACCTATGTTGATATATGAGAGATATAACAAATCTAAACTCTATACCATTAAATTTAAATTATATTTTATTAAATTTTTAAAAAGTTTAAGTTGCTTATAAATAATTTTATGTGTTCTTATAATTAATTTGACATTGTGTATAAAAGGTTTAAGTTATGAATGTTATAATATAAAAAATAAATTTATTTTCAATGTTTATTTGTTAGTTTAAAAGTTTAATTAGGATTAGACTTTAATTAAAATTAGGTATAGGGTTGAATTAGGATTAGGGTTGGGGTTGGGGTAAAGATTAATGTTCTATAATAAAGCTTGGGGTTAGTGTTATGGTTCAATTGAGGCAGGGATTAGTATTAGGGTTAGGGTTATGGTTTTTGGAATCATAATTATGTTTAGAGTTGGATATAAAATTAGAGTTAGGTTTGAAGTTAATTAATGTTATTTTTAGGGTTAGGGTTATGGTTAGACTTATAATTAGTGTGGGGTTAGATTATATCATTTTAATAAAAAATAATCTTCTACAAATTCATTTATTTTGTTTTGAAATTATATTTTAAAATATTTTCAAATTTACCTGTGTTGATTTATAAGAGATATAACAAATCTAAACTCTATACCATTTATAGTTAAATTGAAATTCTATTTTATTAAATTGTTAAAAAATTTAAGTTGCTTAGAAATAATTTAATGTGTTTTTATAATTAACTTGACATTATATATAAAAAGGTTTCAATTATGAATGTTATAATATAAAAAATAAATTTGTTTTCAATGTTTATTTGCTGATTTAAAAGATGTGAATAATGTTGGAATCACTAATTGAAATAAAATCCTCTCTATATAAAATCTGTAAGCATTAAAAATACCTTTCATATTCAATGTCGACAATCCCTATTTGGGAGTGCCTTGATATTTGTATGAATTGGAACCACAAAATCCGTCTGATTGTTTGTTGTTAGGTCTGTAACCACTATCTTTACATTGATTTGGTATATTTTTTATTTGATTAATGTTATTTTTTTCTTCATTAGATCATCAAAATGAGATAACAAACCAAAAGAACTAAATAATTGAAAGGAATAAATGACAATTTAAATGTAAAAGGTTTTTCTTAACAGAGAATATTCCTTCATTGCTTTCACTTATAACGCCTTTCGGGGTAATTATGGTTTAATTATTAAGATGAAATAAATAGATCAAAGATAAAAATAAATAAATTAAAAGATCAAATAAATAAATCAAAGAAATTTAATAAAAAGATAAATAAAAGATAAATCAATCAAAAAAAGAAAATTAGAGATTTGGTCACAAAAATTTGATTAAAATATCAAATAAAGAAATCAAAGATAAAAATATAAATTAAAAGATCAAAGAGATTTAATCACAAAGAGAAATCAAAGATAAATGACAAATATTTGAGAATCTTTACCATAGATAAATTAAAAGAATAAATAAATAGATCAAAGATAAAAGATAAATAAAAAATGATCATAAAGATTCAAATAAATTATAAAAGATCAAATAAATAAATAAAAAATAAAGATAAATTAAAAGATTAGAAAATTTGAATCAAATGCAATGGCAGATGTTATGACCCAAGACTATCATAGACGCCTCTTACTATTAGGGTTGAATTAGGATTAAGATTAAATTAGAGTGAATGTTATTGTTCAATTAGTGTTAATGTTCACTTAAGGTTATGATTGTGGTTAGGGTTTGGGTTAGTGTTCTATAATAAAGCTTGGGGTTAGGGTTATAGTTGGAGTTCAAATAGAGTTACGATAAAGATTAAGTTTATGATTCAATTAGGATTATGATTAGTGTTAGGGTTAGGGTTAGGGTTAGTAGTAGGTTTCAGGTTATCATCACAAATAAGTTTCTCATAACGAATAGGGGTTAGGGTTAGGGTTATGGTTATGGTTATGGTTACGGTTATGGTTATCATCATGATTAGGTTCATCATCACAAATAGGATTATCATCACAAATAAGATTGGGGTTAGGATTAGGGTTAGGGTTAGGGTTAGGTTTATCATCACCAATATGTTTATCAACATGAATAGGATTAGGGTTAGGGTTATCATCATGAATAAGGATTAGGGTTAGGGTTAGGGTTATGATTAGGGTTAGTGTTAGGGTTAGGGTTAGGATTAGGGTTAGGATTAAGATTAAGATTAGGATTAGGACCTAACCATAACCATAACCCTAACCCTAACCCTAATATTAACCCTAACCATAATTCTAACCCTAACCATAACTCTAACCCTAACCTTAATACTAACCCTAACCCTAATCCATATTCATGATGAAAACCCTAATCTAAATTTGTGATGATAAACCTAACCCTAACCTTAACCGTAACCCTTACCCTAACCCTAACCCTAATCCTATTCATGATGATAAACCTATTCGTGATGATAACCCTAACCCTAATCCCTATTCATGATGATAACCCCAACGCTAATCCCAATTTTAACTCTAACCCTAACCAAATTTTATCATTTATAAAATCATAACCAAATTGAACCCTTACTATAATTGAACACTCACCCTAATTGAAACCAAGCCCTATTTTAACCCTACTCATAACCATATCTTTAATTCTAATTATAACCCTAATCTAAATTCGTGATGATAGACCTTGTGTGTGGGAAATGTTAGTATCAAAATAAGATAATAAAAACACACCAATGCAACATTAAACTAAAGAAAACGAAATAAAATATGAAATCTAAGAATTCAAATAGAGCTTCTTCAGAGTCGTTCCATTGTCCTCTATCTCTAGTGATTTGCTTGAAGCTGCTTGCTCTCAGATTGTATAAGCAAAGCTTCTTAGAATGGCAACCTGCAGAATGAGTATGCAAAGGGAGAATACTTCTCTATCCTATATGTTGGTGGAGTGAAATGTTGGTATACAGATATGCACAGGGGCTGTAGATTATGCACAAGGGCTGTGGATTTTGGATGCTATTGAAGCTATGATATGAGGATGATAGATCATGATATGGATTGCTAACATGCTAAGTTATGCTATGCTATGAATCTAAAGGCTATGAATGCTAAAAGGCTGTGCCATTGCAAATTTACTATAGTTTTTCCGTACAAAAGCTTTTTTTTTTTTAGAGACCCGACAGTCCCTTTTATAGATTTTCACAGGCAAGAGCCTGGCTAGCAAAGATCAATGGCTGTGAGATTGTCTGGTAAATTTGGATGGTGAGAGATTGAGAGGTTGAGAGGAAGATGGAAGATGTTGGGAGGTTGGAGAGAAGAATGGAGGTTTTTCCTCAACCCACGGGAACAAATTTGCTTAGAAACAAAGAAATTTGTTAATTTTCTATTTTAAAGTTATTTAACGGTTGTTGGAGATAATTCAAATTAAATAAATAAATTTATTTAATTTTGTGTGAATTTGAGGATTTAAATTTTTTTGAAATATTTGATGTGAATGAACATTAAAAGATTTAATTAAATATTTGGAATATTTAATTGTGAATAGACTTTAGAAGAATCAATTAAATATTTGGAATTGTTAATTGTGAATGGAATTTAGAAGAATTTTAGAATGGAAGAATACTTAATCTTTATTTGAATAAAATATTCAAGCCAAGATTATATGATAATTAATATAAATAAATCGTAATGTTTATTTAATTAATTAAGAAATGGATAAGAAAAGTGATTAAATAAACTTATTTATTTAATCAAAATGAAAGAATGAACAATATAAATAAATTATTTAGATTTATTTATACGTAGATTGAATTCAGAGATTTAATTAAATATTAAAAATATTCAATTAATTACCAGACTATTGTGATGAAAAACAAATTGTTTGTTGATAAGTTTGCTTCTAAAGTTGTTAAAAACAAACAAGATTTTGATAAATTTGTATTTCATGATGACGAAAAACAAATAATTTGTTGATAAGTTTGCTTCTAAAGTTGTTAAAAACAAACAGGATTTTGATAAATTTGCTTTCCATGATGATAAAAATAAATTGTTTGTTGATAAGTTTGCTTCTAAGGTTGTTAAAAACAAAAAGGTTTGTGATAAATTTGCTTTTCATGATGATGAAAAACAAATTGTTGATATTCAGATTTGATTGATTTGTCGTGATGATTTGATACTGATGTTGCTTTGACTTGATGATTCTTTATTATGAAACAGGAGAGATTGGGCATCTTGCAGTTACGAGAGAAATTCCCGAAGACATGGAGATTGATTCCGCAGCTTGTACAGGCAGATAAAGATGTGATTGAGGCATTCAGACTAACCTCATTACTTGAGATGCCTGAGGTGCATCTCAACAGAGGTTTATTGATAGCACTTGCAGAGAGGTGGCACAACAACACAAACACCTTTCATTTGCTGACAAGAGAGATTACTGTTACTCCTGAGATGTATACCGCATCTTGAGGATTCCAGTGATGGATGAGATAGTGAGATTTGACGGCTAGGAGGCGGGAGGTACTGATGCCTTGAGGTGGATATTCAGAGATGATCAAATTGTAGGATATTATATCTCATGGGCGGAGATGATGGATTCATATGCGCCCTTACCTTCTGTACTTGCAGGCTTCATTGGAGGTGTTATGTGCCCCGACCATAGGTCGAAGGGTTTTGCAGTCAGGTGGGGTCATGTACTTGAGAGTATGGTGATGTAGGGTACATGATATGCTTGGGGATCATGCATGCTTGCACATTTATATGATGAGCTTCACCATATTGTGTATGGTGGAGGCCAAAGTTTAGTTATTGGTTGTTCGCTGTTACAGATATGGGCATGGGAGCACTTTGCTATTATGCGACCATTGACTTGTAAACGACGATCTGTCGGTCGACTATACAAATTTAGATATTCCGATGTCATTGCTCAGCTGAGGTTGGGAAAACTGGATCATTGGAAGCGTCTTCTGGATGATCTTGAGACAGTATGCTGGTGGCCCTATGTAGATTGTGAGGCATGGCCAGAGGATGCTAGGGAGATGCCCTTTGTCTTTACTTTCAGATATCTGATTGGTCATAATCCTGGGATTATTGAGAGGTTTCTTCTTGGTCAGGTATGGTGACAGTATGGTCAGCCTCAGGGTATGCCATAGGGTTCGTCTATTTATGCACGTTGGCAACAGGAGGTTACAGTGTGGGGTCTGCAAATTTCTTATGATGCAGTAGCGGTAGAGTTCACCAGTTTGGGAGTAAAAATGTGGGAGTACAAAGCTGATATTCTTGAGGGGGGGATGACTCCAGAGTATGGTCAGTATGTATTGGAACATCCTGTGCCATGATTATTTGATCCTGATGAGCCTACCGCTCAAGTTGCGAAGCAGAGACCGCATAGAGCTGGACATAGGCGACAGCGAGAGGAGGCTTCAGAGGGTGATGACTCCGAGGAGGATGATGAGGTTGAGTCAGATGGAGATGGAGATAGCAGTGATGAGGAGAGTGGGGATGATAGTGGTGGAGGAGGTGGCAGAGGTGGTAGAGGTAGTGGCAGAGGTGGTAGCAGAGGTGGTGGTAGAGGTGGACCGCGGATGAGACATTTAGATCCATTGTCTTCAGTAGATCTAGTGGTGTCGAGTCATATAGCTACTTTGCAGAGTAGAGTGCAGAGCTTACAAGGTCAACTAGCATAGGCATAGGCCTTGGTTACACAGCTACATGGACAGTTGACTATAGTGACGACTGTGAGAGATACAACTAGATGACAGGGTGAGGAGGCCATGGCCCTAGCTGATAGTTTGCAGAGAATAGCAGCAGGTACCTCGATCGGTGACATGATGAGAGAGGTGACAAGGGCCACTTGGGAGGCAGAGTTCCATAGGATCAGATACCATGATGCAGTGCCACCCGAGCAGAGAGTGAGTTATACATAGTCTCGGTCTACGCATAGTCGCTCTCGGGCTACTAGCAGGGGTGTATCATAGCCATTATCTCCAGGAGGTTCATCAGGGGCAGGTGGAGCAGGTCCATCAGGTGTAGGTGGGATAGGTCCCAGACCAGCACCATCATAGGATAGCACTTCATAGTGCATTTTGCATGATGTCTTATATGTCGTATTAATACTCTGTTGAGACATTTGTATACACACTAATATGATCGCATTTTTGATGATGTATATTATTTGCACCTTTGTACATTTTGACATTCATTTTTGAGATATATGATATGCAGTGATGATTCCTTATGTGATGAATGTGTCTATTTTCTATATGATGTGTTATGTGATGGTTTCACGATGTTATGGTCATGATGTATATGTATGCATGATTTTTAGATATGAAAATGAAAGTACAATGTTATCATATGATTGCGATCTATTGATGAATGATTATGAATATGAAATGATAGATGGTACAATTTATGAATGCCCATGAATGTTTTGAATATGATATATGCTTTGTTTTTATGATTTTCTGATGCAAATATGTATGAAAAATGTATGTGATGATGTTTTTGTGAATGTCAAATATACTTAGTCATTTTATTCAAAAAGATATGAAACATTTGATACTTTTCCAGCTTTTGGGAAAATCTATAAATGCAAAATGTAGATTCTAAAATGAATGTAATCTATACTAACCATGCAAGGTATCTGTACAATATTGCCATTCTTGAGAGCTTATTTGTGCTTTTTGTGTCATCATAGAGCATTGAAATGTTGAAAGTTAATACAAGCATCAAAGGGTATGCTAGCACCAGTGATGACCTGAGTATTTCTTTCATGAATTTTGATATAGCAAGATAATACAAGCATATAGGTATAATTAAACCAAGATGACCTGAGTATCACTTGCATAAACAGACAATAGTTAACCCGTTTCCCATGAAAATTATGAAATGTTATCCATGATACTTAGTAGACCATGTCTCACGACCAATTTGCATAGTACTAATGATTCACTCACAAACATCAGACAAAGAAAAATCATACTCCTTCCTTGCTTTTCTAGTTTAGTACATCATCGAATTGCTCCAGAGATATGATAGAAAATCAACCAACAATTCAAATTTTGCCTAATGTATTTCAAACATTATTCAAATTAAGATCATGTCCAACTTGGTTATCAACATTTATGTTTGTGTTTTGATTTTAACGTTGTTTTGACCATGTTGGTTAATTTCATTGGCATTGAGTGATCATTTTGGTGTTGTGGTTGATTTGATGTGTCAATGTATGTTGCATTTTGTCAAACTGTTATTTGTCCGTTTGTGATGTTCTAAAAGCTCGTTGCCCCTCTCTTGTTTAGTCTGTGTTTCTGCCCCTAGTGTAAACACAATCTAAATATGATGGATATGTACAAATTTCATCAAGCCATGATAAAACACAAGAATTCCTGTTGCATGATATGGATATGAAATAGATGATGCCGTAAAGCGAATGCAAGACATAAGCTAATAGATAGAGGAGCCCATTTTGATCACAAGTAGCGCCTGTTTGCCAAGTTTTCACCACTTGTTTTTATTGCACTTTTTTTGTCAAGACTTTTTCTAATTTTTATGTATTTTTTCAAAACTTTTTCTAATTTTTTTGTATTTTTTTAGGACTTTTTTTGATATTTTTTTGGGACTTTTTCTAATTTTTATGTATTTTGTGTTTTAGACATTTTATTTTGAACTTCTTTTTAAATGTAATGTTGTTGATCAGTTCTTCAAATAGGGCCCCTTCTGACGTAGATAACTGATATGCTCTAGAACCATAAGCTGCAATGATGACAAATGGACCAAGCCCATTGGTTCAAATTTTCCTTTTTTTTCTCTATCTTGCTAATTGCATGGATTTTCTTTCAAGACTAAATCACCTACTTGAAATGTCCATGGTTTAACTCTGTGATTGTAGCTACGAGACATAACTTGTTGATAACCCTTGAAATGATCAGCTGCATGTTGACGTCTTTCATCTAACAGTTCTAGCTCTTGTAGACGAGATATTCTATAGTCTTCATCATTTATCAATCCTTTCAGTGAGACCCTAAGCGAAGGTATTTCAACCTCTAATGGTAAGATTGCTTCTGCTCCATATACCAAGGAATATGGGGTAGCCCCTATTGGTGTGCGAATGCTGGTTCTGTATGCCCACAAAGCTGGGTTTAACTGGACATGCCAATCACGACCGACATCATTTACTGTCTTCTTCAAGATTTTTAAGATTTTTTTGTTCGAAGCTTCTGCTTGACCATTTCCTTGTGGATAGTAAGGTGTAGAGAACCTATGTTGGATGTGAAATCTTTCACAAAGTTCATCAACATCCTAATTTTTAAAAGGCCTCCCATTATCAGTGATGATAGAATTAGGAATTCCATATCGACAGATAATGTAATTCAGGATAAATGAAGAGATTTGTTTACTGGTCACGGTTGTCAAAGGAACAACTTCGATCATTTTGTAAAATAATCTGTAGCTGTGATGATGAATTTATGCCCATTTGATGATGAAGGATGAATTTTTCCAACAAGATCTAGTCCCCACTAAGAAAAAGGCCATGTTGGAGTGAAAGGCCGCAGTTTCTGTGTAGGTGCATGAATAAGATTCCCATGGATCTAGCATTTAGAAAACTTCTTGACAAAAGTAAAATATTCTCTCTCCATGGTAGGTCAATAATATCCCATTCTAACAAGTTTCTTGGCTAAGGTTAAACTGCTTGAATGAGTTCCACAAATACCACCATGAACCTCTTGTAAGGCTTGTTCAAATTTGTCATGTTCAAGACATCGAAGGAGCATACCATCAAGACCACATGAGTAAAGGATATCGGTGATCAAGGTATAATGAGATGATTGGCGTATAAAATTCCTTTTTTGGTTTCGAGATAAATCCAGAGGTAAGATGTTATTTTTCAGGTAGGTATAAGTCTTGCCATATAAAGGTGAATCAGAACCGGTTAAATGACATATGACTTGGGTCTCAGGATTATCATAGGCGGGAGAAAACAATTGTTCCACCAAGAATTCGTACCATTTTTTATTTTCTAATAATTGTAACAAGGAAGTAATTGTAGCCATTGTATCTGCAACTTTATTATCAATCCTTGGGATTTGTGAAAACTTGATTGTCACAAAATACTTTTTAAAATCATCCACCATGTTCTTGTAAGGTAGCAACTTATCATTTTTAGTCTGATAATCACCATTGATTTGATTAATGACAAGTTGTGAATCACCATAGAATTGCAACTCTGTAATCCACCAATCCAATGCTATCTTCATTCCTATGAGCAATGCTTCATATTCAACTATGTTATTTGTGCACGGAAACATCAACCAATATGATTTTGGAATGGTATGTCCTTCAGGTGTAACAAAAAGAATCCTTTCCCCCGAGCCATGTTGCGTGTAGGATCCATCAAAGTACAATGTCTATGATTTCTTAATTGTTGCTGTGAAGATGTCTGCATCAGGAAATTCAATGTGCATTGGGTTTTCTTCTTGTACAGGTGCTTTGGCCAACTGATCTACTATGACCTATCCTTTTATAGCTCTTCAATCTACATAGTGAATGTCAAACTCACTTAAGATCATTACCCATTTTGCAAGTCTTCCTATTAAGGTAGCTTTGCTTAAGAGGTATGTTAGTGGATCGATTTTGGTTATTAGCTTAACTATATGAGCCAACATATAGCGTCACAAATTTTGGGAAGCAAAAACTACTGCTAGACAAGCTTTTTCAATGAAAGTGTAGTTCAGTTCATGACTTGTTAAAGTTCTGCTGATATAGTATATGGCTCTTTCTTTTCCTGTAGAATCTTCCTATGTTAGTAACGCTCCCAAAGATACTTCTGTTTCTGAAATATAAAGTATGAGGGGCTCTCCTAGAACTAGTGGATTCATGAGATATTGCTTGATCTGATTAAATGTTGCTTCGCACTTTTCCTCCCATTTGAATGGGACATTTTTATGCAATAGATGTGTAATTGGTAAGCTTTTGTCTGCTAGTTGAGCTATAAACCTCCTGATGGATTGTAGTCATCCTTGCAATGATCAAAGCTGACTAATGTTTCGTGGTGGCAGCATATCCATTATAGCTTGTACCTTTTTTGGATCAACCTCTATGCCCTTTTCTGAAACAATGTATCCCAAGAGTTCTCTAGATTTAACGCCGAAGACACATTTCTTTGGATTGAGTCAAACATTGAACTTCTCCATTCTGACAAAGATCTTTGACAAGATTTCTAGATGTTCTTCTCTTATGTTGGATTTGGCCAATAAGTCAACCACATAGTCTTCCATGAAGGTGTGCATCATATCATGAAAAATGGTGGTCATTTCCCTTTGATAAGTTGCTCCTGCATTTTTAAGCCCAAATGGCATTACGTTCTAGCAATAGGTACCCCAAGGGCATGTGAATGTTTTTTTATCTTGATCCTCTAGTGCAATCTTTATCTGGTTGTATCCTAAAAATCCATCCATTAATGAATACATTGCATGGCCAGCAGTTAAATCAACAATCATATCTATGTTTGGCAAAGGGAAGTCATCTTTGGGACATGCTTTGTTCAAATCTCTGAAATATGTAAAAATTATAATCCTTCCGTCTGGCTTTGAAACATGTACAATATTGGAGATCCATTTTGCATAGTCAATAGTCCGAATGAATCCAACATCTAAAAGCTTCTTTAACTCTTCTTTAACCAATAATGCAACATGTGGATGCATTTTTCTGAATTTTTGCTTCACAGGTTGTGCCCCTATGTTTATAGATAAATGATGCATTATCATATTAGGATATATCCCTGGCACATCGGCATATGACCAAGCGAAATTGATTTGATTCTCCTTCAAGAACTCTATGAATTTTAGTGCTTCTTCCACTGTTAATGACGCTACAAGTTGCAAGATTTTTCGCTGCTCTACTGTACTTATGTTGATTGATTCCATGGGTTGAATCAAAATAGAAGATCTTTCTTGATAATGTTTGGGAAGAGTATCAAGTTTCTCATCCTTCAGTGCCTCAAAAAGATTTTCACCATCCGATTCGCTCTTTATTTTTCTCTTGTTGTGATCTACCACTGCCATTTTTTGGTTTTCACCAATAGATCCATCTTTAATTTCATTTATTTTGCAGCTAAGAGACTTGACACCCTCCCTATCAAAATCTTGAGTATGAGTTTCTTTGATGGAACAATTATTTTCTTCATTAGATGAACAAAGGAAATTTACAATATCCTCATCATCATGAAATGTAGGGATATGGATAGGTGCATCGTTGTCCCAATCAATAAGTTCCAGATAGACTAAAGGCATGGAATCATTAGGTTGGTTAAGGTCTTGAGCTATCAAAGTCATGATATGGTTGTCATTTTCATGATGGAAAAGGTCTATAATGGTATTCTCCTGTCAATTATCAATCTCATTAAAATTTGAATCGTCCTCACTTGAGTCATGATCGCTTTGTAAAACATAATCAAGTGGAGGCCTTGAGCCCTCCCCTTGTAAGAATGTGGGTGCGAATTTGTGTATGAAATCCACCCTTTTCTTTGTTAAGAATGTATCATCAGAGAAATCATCCCATTCGTATTCATTATAATCAGTGTCTGAACTATTCTACAATTGGAAAACTAATCCATAAAATTTTTGTAGGGTGACATCTTCATGGGGTTTATTTGAAATTGATTCTCCTTCATGAGTTTGTTGTGCTTGCTGGGAAGTTGACCCTTCTATATCCTTACTATATCCAAGTCCTATTTTATCTTTTGGATTTATTGAAGTAGGTTGAATTGGCTCAACGATTCCTTCTTTTCTTTTTCCTATAGGACCATTTCCTTCATAGCCCATTCTTTTCATGATAGTATACCCTTTGCCATATTGTTCAATAGGTAACTTGATGTGCAAGAGAGATTCATCTTCATATTTGTATAGCCAACTTAGGATGTCCCTATCTTTGGCTTCTTCCTTGGTAGTGTTAGCTTTAATGAACCGTCCATCAAACTTTGTGATTGGCATAGAAGCTTGAGATCTAGAGGTTGTTGCGATCTTTTGATTTGATAGGGTCGGCTGACCATGTGACCTCGGAGAAGGAGGTAAGCTAGAAAGGGATAGCGAATATTCACCTACTCCTTTGTCTTTAAAATGTAGCTTGGTGTCAAGATTCTTTGTCAATTCTTGCAGTTGGCCTTGTAGATTGGAAGAAGAAGCAATAAAAGCCTCCCTATTGTGTGGCACAAAGGCGTCTTGAGTTGCTCAAAGATTTGAACAAGTTTGGGTGCTATTGTAGTCAGCTTGTATAGTTATTTCTTGTCCATCATACAGAAACTTGAGGCATTGATGATACATTGATGGTACTGCCTACATATCATGAATCCATGGGCGACCCAAAAGTATGTTATAGGAAAGATCACGATCTAGAACGTAACAAAATGTATTTTTCACAACAGGTCCCACTCTGATAGGTAGCATTATTAGTCCTTTAGAAGCTATTTCTTCATCATCATATGCCTTGATAGTTATTTTCCTTCGTGGATCAATGGAATTGTCTGAAATTCCTAAGGCATGTATTAACTTTAAGGTACAAATTTTTAAACCGGCTCCTCCATCTATCAAGACACATCTGATTCAGTGTTTATGGATCATGACTTCAAGATAAAGCGATGAATTATGCAGATGTGTCATGGAGGCATCATCTTTTTCAGAGAATGAAAGAAAAGTGGGGGAAGAAAAATGTCCCACCATGGCTTGAAATTTGTTTACATCTAGATTAGTGTCGACGGTTATGTTTACAAGAGCTTCCTCTAAAATATTCTTGTGTACAAGGGATATTTTGAGAAGTTCAAGAATGGAGGTTTGAGCTGATGTTTTTCTCAATTGATCAACTAGATTATAATGACTTGGAGGAGGAATAGCTGCCTTAGATGAACTTCCTTTTAAAACAACTTTCGCTTGTCCTCTTGTAGTCACATTAACCTGTTGATATTCTTGTTTTTCCTTGATTTTGATAACATTAACCCGTTGATCATCTGCACAAATGTGGCGGATTATGTTGTCTTCAACATTATTTATGCTTTTCGCTTTGGTATCTGATGTTTCCCCCTTTTTATAGTTTGGTAAAGGATCTTTGAATGCTTGATGATCATCGTTGGTATGATGTCCCTCAATTGTAATGGTGCCATTGTCAATTAAATCTTGTACTAGATTTCACAAAGCTTGACAGTTATTTGTTCTATGACCTTTACATCGATTATAATTGCAATAATACAAGTCATTCCATGATGGTGGTTTGACTCATGGCTCATAATCTCTTTGTGGTGGTAATGTGATAACCTTATTATCGAGAAGCTCCTTGAGAGCAGACTCAAGAGATTGACCCAAAGTGGTAAAGTTTCGTCAATTTGAAAAGAATGGAGGTCTTGGTAGATTTGATGTTTGGGTATTGCCAAGATTGCTATCGAAATTACCATGATTATCCTTGTTGTTTTGATTGGTCATGCTATCTTGGTTGGAGTTTTGTCCTTGTTGATTGTTGTTTCTTTGTTGGTTGGTATTTCCTTGTTGGTTGGTATTACCTTGTTGATTGGTATTACCTTGTTGATTGTTTTGTGGAGCACTTGATAGGTTGAAGATAGATGGTCTTGTTCATAGATTGTTTGCATCCACTATACCATCATTAACAACATTTGTATTTCTGTTCCAAAACCTTGTTTTATCATTGTTGTTATGTTTGGATGAACTTGGATTATCAAGTTTTATCACTCCTCTTTTGACTAAGGCCCCTTCAATGGTGATTGTGTTTTCAATCAATTTTTTAAAGTTATGAGGACAATGAAGATTAATCCTGTAGCTTAATTCTTGATCTAGGCTATTGATGAAGATATCCATCTTTTATTTTTTAGGAATAGGATGAGAATATTGTGCAAATAATCTTCTCCATCTTTGCAAAAACGTATTGAAATATTCCCCTACTTTTTGTTTCACTTTACAAAGATCAAGCATGGTTATCTGGTGTTGGATGTTGTAGGCGTATTGTGATATAAACTGATTTATCAACTACTCAAAAGTTTTGATGGGGGGAGTGATCCTGGAAAGCCACTCCATGGATTGTCCACCCAAACTTTGTGGAAACAATCACATCAAGTAGGTATCTTCATAAGAGAATTCTAAACTCATATTTCAGAAATCTCTCACATGTTCAATGGGGTCAGTTTTTCCATTGTACCTATCAAATTTAGGGATTTCACAATGTTTTGGAAAAGGGATCATTGGAAGAATCCTATCAAATGGATAAGGAGATATGTCATCCAAAACATATTTCTTTGTTGCACCCCCTTGCATTTCCTTTATTTTCCCTTGTAATTCCTTTGTCTATTGAGTAAGGGCACTAAAATCATTAGGAGGAATTTCAGGATTCTCTTTAATCCCTTCTATATGAAAATCAGAAGGTAACTTAGCTCCTTGATTAGCTAATGAAAGAAAATATCTTTCTTTGTTTTGTTCTAAAATCCTTTCTATAAGAGTATGGAATTGGGGTTCCCGCTCTGCTTCTTGAAGCTTTTCTTCTGTTAACTCTTCAATATGAAATGGATTTTCTTCTTTCTCGTTATTATCTCCCATTTTGCTTGTGGTACTTTCTCTTTCATCCTTTTCTATGTGCTTTCAAGATCTCATGACAACATGCATAAGCTTTGCCCCAAATTCTATTAACTTTTGATCAAAAGAAATTGGATAGTGCAATTTTTGATGGATATGAAAGTGAGGATAGAATGACTTAAAAAGGTTTCTAGTCTTTAGCTTGTGTTTTTCCTAATTGAAAGGATGAAAATCCTGTTTGTGGGAATGTAAACAAAAGATCAAGAAAAAAAATGATTTTGCACTTTATGAAGTTTGATCGTAGCTTTGTAAAAAGATGGATTTTTAAGAAATGCCTAATGTGATTGAGTTCTCTATTGCAGAAATTGATTTGGACAAGTAGAATATTCAATTGCAGGTTGGGGAATATAACAAAAATGAATACACTGACTATGGTTGTGCCTTTGAGAAAGGGATCTTCTTTGAAAGAAAGCTTGTGAGTATAATGGTTCTACAGCATAATCATCAGTGAAACCTCTAACAAAGTCATGATATCGATGGATAAAGGTTCTATGTTTAAGTAAAACCTTTCGACTTTGGTACAAGAATCGTCTTTTCTTCAATAGTTTCTTGTAGCTAAGTGGTTTCTTTGGTTTTTTGATTCGTTTGAGAATGGATTTCTTGAAAAAGGTTATGGATTTCCAATCTCTTAACATGAGGGTAATCAATGTAATTATGAGTTTTGGATGATCTTTACTAAATTAATGTTTCGAAGACACATCAAGCAAGTTGTAGAATAGTTGTTTTTAAGTCCTATACTAAACATCAAGTGTATGATCAAAATGTTTTTCAAAAATTATTTTCACAGGTTTTACACATGATAGATAGTTTAAGCAGACTCACTCTTAGTACTCAAGTAGGTCACCATAATAATCAACAACCCACATCTTAAAATTGTGTCGACTCACACAGCCGTGTCACCCCCGAAAGGACGCCCGTGTTTTTGTCTTTTCTAGGCACGTACTCAGAGTGACAGAAGTGGATACTGGATCCCCTGAGCAAACGGTCCTTGGTAGTTATATGGTGAGTATCTTGGGGGTAAATTCTTCCCTCCCCTGCACTGTGATTATTATGATGTTCAGAAACTGACTTCAATTAGATACTACACTAAGTTCGTAGTAAGGGTTTCCGTTCGGTGCGACAAATGATATACTCCCTTAGTGACCTCCCAACCTTTAGAACAAAGGATTTAGGGATGGTTATCTTGAACATTACCGGCAAAAGAGGGTTTCCCTAGATTTGCTTTAAATTTTATAGTGGGGTGGAATAGCCTGGCTTTGGCTTGAACCCACTTGAGTCATTCCTCTTGGGTGAGTACTTTTTCCACAAGAGCAGGCTCGCTAAAGGATGTAATTAAAATAGTAAATTTGCATGAAATTGAAAAAGGCAAGTCTGGTATTTTGATCACCCAGTTAAGGGGAGAGCATAGACCTATTGCCACAGACAAAGCAAACAAATGTTCTTTGTTTTTTAAAACCCAAATCATAATGATCTAATCTAAGTGAAAATATTGCTTCACCAAAAATAAGTTGTTCAATTTTAATTACAAGATCATTGTGTGGTGACTATCCTAGATTGATTCATTTTTGAATTAAGTGACTATCCTAGGATTGGTTCATTCTTTTAAAGCTCTTACTGGCCTCAGTCACGTTGGATCCAGTTAAATCCTACTTAAGTTACAGATTACAATTGCAGACTTACAAATTCTATGCTGAAAATTAAAAAAAAATGCGCTAAAAAAACTTTAAGAGCGCTACTGAATCATTAATGGGCACTGCAGGATGGGTAATGGGCACTGCAGGATGAGTAACGGGTGTTGTAGGATGAGTACAGGGCACTGTAGGATGAGTAATGGGTGCTGCAGGATGAGTAACAGGCGCTGAAACATAGTTAAAGAATGCTAAACTGGGTGTGAACTGTGCTGAAGCATGTTTGATGTGCTATTACACTCTTCCAACCGTAACCTGTAAGAAAAATCTACAAAAAGATATTAAAATTGGGGCAAGAGCCCCACGGTGGGAGCCAAAAATGTGTGTGGGAAATGTTAGTATCAAAATAAGATAATAAAAACACACCAATGCAACATTAAACTAAAGAAAACTAAATAAAATATGAAATCTAAGAATTCAAACAGAGCTTCTTTAGAGTCGTTCCATTGTCCTCTATCTCCAGTGATTTTCTTGAAGCTGCTTGCTGTCAGATCATATAAGAAAAGCTTCTTAGAATGGTAACCTGCAGAACGAGTATGCAAAGGGAGAATACTTCTCTATCCTATATGCTGGTGGAGTGAAATGTTGGTATATGGATATGCACAGGGGCTGTAGATTATGCACAGGGGCTGTGGATTTTGGATGCTATTGAAGCTATGATATGAGGATGATAGACCATGATATGGATTGCTAATATGCTAAGCTATGATATGATATTATTCTAAAGGCTATGAATGCTAAAAGGTTGTGCTATTGCAAATTTACTATAGTTTTCCCGTACAAAAGCTTCTTTTTTTTAGAGACCCGACAGTCCCTTTTATAGATTTTCACAGGCAAGAGCCTGGCTGGCAAAGATCAATGGCTGTGAGATTGTCTGGTAAATTTGGATGGTGAGAGATTGAGAGGTTGAGAGGAAGATGGAAGATGTTGGGAGGTTGGAGAGAAGAATGGAGGTTTGTCTTCAACCCACAGGAACAAATTTGCTCCGAAATAGAGAAATTTGTTAATTTTCTGTTTTGAAGTTATTTCACGGTTGTTGGAGATAATTCAAATTAAATAAATAAATTTATTTAATTTTGTGTGAATTTGAGGATTTAATTTTTTTTGAAATATTTGATGTGAATGAACATTAGAAGATTTAATTAAATATTTGGAATATTTAATTACGAATAGACTTTAGAAGAATCAATTAAATATTTGGAATTGTTAATTGTGAATGAAATTTAGAAGAATTTTAGAATAGAAGAATACTTAATCTTTATTTGAATAAAATATTCAAGCCAAGATTATATGATAATTAATATAAATAAATCGTAATGTTTATTTAATTAATTAAGAAATGGATAAGAAAAGTGATTAAATAAACTTTTTTATTTAATCAAAATGAAAGAATGAACAATATAAATAAATTATTTAGATTTATTTATACGTAGATTGAATTCAGAGATTTAATTAAATATTAAAATATTTAATTAGTGCAGAACTATTGTGATGTGACCATTTTAGTGTACAAACCTAACCCCAACCTTGGAATCCAACCCCTAACCCTAGAACCCCAATGCCAGCCCTAATCCTGTTCATTCATGATGAAGCCTGTCGGTGATGATCACTAACCTACCTCTAACCCTAACCCTGCCCTAACTCCCAACTCCACTAAGCCTTGCCCTAATCCTAATCAATGGTAACCTAGCCCTAATCCAATCATAACCTAATCCTGAAGCCTGGCCCAACTCCCAATCCTGGCCTAGAGCCTAACCTAATTAAGCCTGAACTCTAATCCTGAGTCTGAATTCTAACAACTGTGATCCTAAAACCTAACCTGTGCTGGCCTGGCCTAACCCCAAACAAGTTAATGTGGCCCAACCCTGGCCCTTAGCCCAGTAACCCAACCTAACGGGCTAAACTCCCAACCCTAACTGGCTCCTGGCCCCAACCCTAACCCTAACTCTAACCTGGTAACTCTAACCCTAATCCCTGATCCCAGCCTGGCCCTAACCCCAATCCTAACCCTGGCCTGGTGGGCCGGCCCCTGGTCCTGGCAGCCGATCAACTGTGGCAATAAGGCCCTGGCCTTAGGCCACGGCCTTGGTGGGCCTAACCCTGGTGCCCTCCTGGCACAGTCCTGATGGGGAGCCATCAAACCTGATGCCTGGCCATATGGCTGGCCTGGTCCTGGCCCTAATGGCCTCATCCCAATCCTGAAGCCTGATTGGCCCCCTGGCCCTAACTCCTGGCCTGGCCAACTCTCCCCACTCAGAACCCTGGCCTAGTCCTGGCTTGACTCTGGCCTGATCACTGGCTCTGGCCTGGCCCCTGGTCTGGCCTGGCCTGGCCCTGGCCTGATCAAGATTCTATCTCTGATCCTGTCCCAGCCTGGCTCTAATCAATGGCCGAAATGAAACCAATCCTTAAAGCCTGTCCTAACTCCTAACCTGGTCCTGGCCTGGCCTAACTGAACTTTAACCTGGCCTCCTGGCCTAGTCATCCCTAACTTAATTCAACCTAACTCCTGGTCTGGCCTGGCCTGGGCCTGGTCCTGGCCTGGCTGGTGGGCCCTGAACCTAACCCTAATCCCAACTCTAACTCCTGGCCCTCCTGGTCCCACTCTAACTCCTAGCTCCTGAATCCCAATCAGAATCATGGCCTGAAACCTTAACCCTAATCCCCAACCCAACTCCTAACTTCCAACTCCTGTCCTAACTCCCAACCCTAACCCTAACCCTAACTCGGACTCTGTTGTAATCCCAACCCTAACCTTGACCCTAACCCTAAATCATATATATCCCTAACTCCTAATACTAATGCTAACCCTAAACCTAATCCTAACCCTAACCTAATTAAACCCTAACCCTAATCCTAACTCCTAATCCTAATCCCAACTCTAACCCTAATACTCAACTCTAACTCCTAAACCTAATCCCAACCCCAAACTAATTAAACCCCGACCCTAATCCTCTAACCCTAATTCTAACCCCAATCCCAACCCTAATCATATTAACTATCATATTATAATATATTACTCATTATAATAATTTCATAATAAAATATATAATAAAATATAAAAATAATTTATTTAAGATATTACATGTTAAGTGCTTTCATGCTGCTAGCATATATATTTTTTTAATATAATATAATAGAGATATCCTTCTCAAGGCACCTATTCAATGATATTTCAATAATCACCCTATTCAATTTTATAATAAAAAATTGATTAAAAGGCCCTCGAGAAAGATATCTCTCGGCGTATTTTATATATATTATTAAAATAGTATATATATGCTAGTTTACTTTTAATTATATGACACATATTTTAAAAACCAATACAATTAAATATATAATTCTCTATATATATTATATATAAACCCTTTTCTCTCTCTCTTATGTATATATGCATAATTTAGGTGAATAAATATTAAGAAAAATACATGGATGAGATTAAGGGATGCTTCTATATTTTAGAAATATATTTTAAAATAAATAAAATAAATTCACATTATTATATAATATTATATTATAATATTAATCAATAACATAAAAGTTGGGAAAGTTATATGAAAAAGAAGTAGATGAAATTAAGGAATGTTTCTATATTAAAAATAACATATAAATATTTAAAGTAAAATGAAATAACTCTTATGTATAAAACAAATATATATTATTATAATGTCTTGCATAAGCTACATGAAAAAAGGTGTGTGCACATTAATATGATACATAAGAGAGAAGCCAATGCATTTTCTTGGACAAAATATTGCAAATGGATAGATTCAAGAGGAGGGTAGAAGAGGCAATTATATAAGTAAT
The DNA here is from genome assembly GCA_007258455.2 of Sequoia sempervirens. Taxonomy (NCBI): domain Eukaryota; kingdom Viridiplantae; phylum Streptophyta; class Pinopsida; order Cupressales; family Cupressaceae; genus Sequoia; species Sequoia sempervirens. The sequence continues at coordinate 1,104,111,026 of VDFB02271358.1, read as the reverse complement.
ATAAAGTAGACTTATTTTCAATAGTACAAAAAAAAAGTCTTCTCGTGAGATAGTGAAATTATGAAAATGTGGGAATGATTGAAATCATCACTATGTATGTTACAAGTATAATGTGATAATAAGAAATATTTAACATGTGAATGCACATTTTTATTACCACTAAAGCACTTTATCATAACTATGTTAAAATAATATGCATTACAAATTAAATAATAATTATCAATGAGTCATCAATATCATTCATATGAAGATAAAGAACTATACTATGCTCAATAAAAGAGATAAAAACTAAGTTTGAGTGCATTGGACCATAGGGGAACTAGAGTTCCAAGCTTGTTGGAGTGTTGTCAAGAAGTTGAGAAGATGGATTCATCATCAAAATCTTGGAAAGGAGTTTTAATAATGGCTAAGGTGGATTAGAAATAGAAAGGCACATCTCTAGGAGGCCTTCATTCAAAGTTGTGGATTCTAAAATGACCTATAAAAATAACTTTGGTGAGTTCACTACATGCAATAGGTGGAGATAAAGGTATTTTCTATAGTTAACATGTTATCATTGAATAACAAAATCTTCTTTGTCATAAGTGATAAAAAAATTTATAATGCAAATAATGAGTATAATTCAAATGTTTTATAATTTGATCTTCCATTTGATTGATTATTTTTTCATCTTTAAATGTCTAGGAAGCAATAGGAATTTTATATGTTGTTATACCATGTTTGTAAAGTGGTTGTCTCTTATCATGTTGGTGGTAGGAGTTCATCTTTAAGATTGAAGCATATGTGTATACAAATATGAGTAAGGTGAGAGTGAGTTGTAGGTGTAGTAGAAGATTGAAAATAATTGTGTGACCTCATTATAGTCATGTTAGCACCTTAATCATCTATAATCACCCAATTTTTTGGAAAAAAGGGTAAATTTCTCTCTAAAGATAGATCTTTTACCCCAAATTGGGATTTCTCTAGGGAAAACTATGTGCTTTTAGTTTGTATGTTTCCATTTTTATTTTTAATATTTATGTGTAGAAGACCTCTGTGTTTCCTCAATTTGGATTAGTATTAAATTGAATATGTAATAACCAAACTATGTGATTTGTTCTTGTTTAATTGTCTGAAGAATTATTCACATTAAAATTTATTTATTTGTACTAGAGAGTTATAACCTCCCCATTTATGAATCAAGTGATATCAAAGTAGTTGTATTCTCTAGGTATTTATTTGTTGCAACGATTACAAATTTATTCCATTCATTAGATTTAGTGAGAAATGAATGCAATAATATTAAGATAAGATATTGGAGAACCTAGGTTTCAAAAGTTATAAGATGTAGATAATATTCTATTATGGAAGTGAAACTCAAGGTTAGAGAGTGTGAAATTTACCTTAATAGAAAGAATGGATCCATAAAAGTAACAATGAGGACAAGAATTGGAAAAAGAAGAAATTGGTAATGTGAGTCATCCAAAGGATGATTCTTCAAAGTTGAGGGTAAATTTTACATCCAACCATATGATGAAGAGATCAATTTTGAAACACCCAAACCAATGGCTATGCCAAATGGAGGTGTACTTAGCCTACATTTGCATTCCTCACACCAACAAATCTCTTATAGAAGGTTGAAACTTATTTCTCATGCTCTTACATGATATGCAAATTATGCACGCTCTTTAGAAGTCTGAAAAGTTCTGCTAGTGTCCAAGCAATGTGACTTCAATTTTTTATGGAGGAAGCAATTATACCAATTTTTTATTGAAGAAGAAAGGGTGATGCAAAGGAATTATTTAAAGAAATAACACGAGAAAATAGTTCAAACCTAGACAAGTGAATTTATTTAAAGGTTTTTTTATCTTAGGAAGGACATTATGGACTATGAGGTGCTAATAAAGCATGTGGTAGGTTTTTTTATCACCTATAAAAAGAAGTTCTCATGGTCTAACTACAAAACATAGATGAGATGTGTGCCAAAGCACATTACCTTGCACTAGATAAGGGGATATCTTCCAATAAACCTAAGGGTAGAAAACAATAATATGGTAGAAAGAAGTGCCAAGATGAAAGGGGAAAAGAGAAAGACTCAACATAAATATTGTAGTAAAAATGGGTAGGTGGAGGAAAGGTGTTTAAATTTATATATAAAGTTATTCCCTTCTTGGAGGATGACGAGGAAAGGAAAGTGCACCAATTACATGGAAAAAGGAAAAGAGGTAACAAGGGTATTATTATGGTGAATGATGGAGCTTTGATTAGATAAGAACTCGTCAAGTTATTAAATACATCAAAAAAGGTAATAAGTTTGATGCATTATTTGATTTGTCAAGTATAAAAATATTATTTATTAAAAATTAGCTGTAGAGATCAATCTAAGACTAGTAAATAATCCATATTATTATTCCTTGGGCTGTTTCAAGGATATCATGAGTGAGAGCATTTCAAATCAATGTGACCTTTGGTTTTCAATTACTTTCGATCTTGTAGATGAGGTAGTATTTAATGTGGTTCCTTTAGTTATGTTTGATGATATGGGGGTCCATATTGATAAGAGAGGGATGCAATCTATTTATAAAGGAGTAACTGGTATATATTGGTATTGAAGAGAAAATGTGAACTCTTAAATCTCACAATGGAAATTATGATTGATATAGCTAGCACCTCAAAAGGAAATTAGTTGATTAATGCAAGGGGAAGGCTTCTTGACTTAGAAGATAAGGATAGGAGTGAGGAAAATATTTTGTCTCAAAGAATGCAAAAAAGAGGATAGTAGGTTCATAAGGTCGACTAGGTTTAAAAAGGTATAAAGATGTTTGTCTTGTGGACCAAGGTAAGATGGAATCCTTGTAGGATAATGATGTAGAGCATATACCAAAACCAATGAACCATCAAGGGTACTTCTGACCCTAATCTCAAACTAAGAAGATCCATTCAAACAATCACCAAAAACTCACTTATCTTTCAACATAAAATCTTCATTTTCACTTGATTCTTCTTTGCTACAAAGTATCAAATCATCAAAACTTGACTCCAAACCTTCACCAGGCCCAAATTCACTTTAAACATTATTAAATTATTTAATCAAAATAAAACGTCATTGGAAAACTCTGAACCAACCAACGCTACCAACATTCACCAAATAACATCTCTTTGCAACTGACTTACACAGGGAAGAAAGACAACAAATTACCGAATCTTGTTCCAAAATTTCAACAACAATATTTTGACAGGATCAACACCACAAAACTCATAATAAACCCTGGTCACCACATTCCTCCCAATGTACGCACCAAGACCATCAATTTACACCTTGAATCCACATTACTCAAAACACCAAAACAACAAGTTTTTCCTCAAGACTTTTCCCAAACCATTGAAACATCTTTAACATCACCACTTTGATAGTTTCAAGACAAATTCAATCCCTCATATCACTGTTCCATCAAAATCTCAGTTTCTTGCATTCAAAGACCAATATTCTAGTAGTATTACAACATTTCTAAAACGGGCATAATTTCCAACCCACTTTGAATCTTCAGAAACTAAACACACCTTTAGGAACCCATTTCAATCTACACTAACATAATTCAAGAGAAATTTCACTTTTTTTTGGAAAATATATGAGAAACAATAGATTATCTGTTGGTAAATGCATCAAATTAGGTCAAAATTACAAAGGAAATGCCATTCATTGCAATGATTTCTGGCTTAGATTGTGTGAGAATTTTTGCATCAACGTTTCGAATCACACTCTGTGATCCATCATCTGGATGAGAATAGAGATAAAGGAGAAAAATTCTCCTTTATCTCCATTCTCATCTTGATGATGGATCATAGAGTGTGATCTGAAATGTTGATGCAAAAATTCTCACACAATCTAAGCTAGAAATCATTGCAAAGAACATTATGGATTATGGAAACTTGATATCATTAAGTGTCATTCATTCACCTTCAAAACACCAACTAACTTTGATTTTTTTTTAAACAAGTCTCAAAACTTAAGATTCAATCACTTTTAGGGATTGAAAGGCCCAATAAAGCTCTAGACAACAAAACACTTATTTTTGTCTTTCCTATGCTCAATTAAAGGGGGTTTATTGAAGAAGTGAATTCCAAACCTCATATCCACTTGCCACTACTTCCATCACCTTAGAATAGGTCTGCACTAACTTAATCAATCATCTCCAAGCCTTTACAAAGCCATTTCATCATAAAATTTCTTTAAACCATCCACTTTCAAGGAAAATCTCAAAATTTCTATAGAAGACAATACCAACACCTTTCACTTTAACTTCCCCCTACATCTGCACACACCCAAAAAATGAAAAAGAACCTATAACATCCCATTCCACCAATCTAACTAACCTCCATTGGTGGAATGGTGGAACAAAACTTAAATGATTCTCAAACCCCTGTTTAAGGGTTACAAACTGTTATAAGAAAGAAGTCTACAAACCGGCTATAGATTCAATTGAAACTTCTCTAAACCAATTTATTTGAAGAGCTTACACTTAAAAATAATTAAACAATAGATATCAAAGTCTAGAAGTGTTGTATAGACCCAAAAAAATCTTGAAAAATAACAAAGAACACGTTTCAAAAAATAGGGTACTCTTTATTACAAAAGTGGTTACAAGATTCAAAGATTGCCTTTTTCTCACCTTTTCAATGCTTTATAGTGATGCTTACATCAGTTAGAGTAACTGTCCCTTCATCTCCATTCAACCATACCTTTCCTTTTCTCAAGTGACCCTTCACATTCTAGCAATTTTTGCATTTTTCCCAATTTTACAACTTTGCAATTTTTGTAAGTTTTGCATTTTTCATCATTTTGACCACCTAGAGACCTATCAAAGACTCAATTACATTGGAAATGACCTTCACAAGAATTTTTACAATGTTTTTACATTTGAAAACTCAAATTTTACAAAAATACTTGATGGAGGCTTAATAGAACCATTAGGTGCTCCTGCACCAAACAACCCACCTGAAAGAATTCCTCAAGTCCCTTTGAGGACTGAATTGCTTCAACTTTGCTTCTTGCATATCAAATTTGTCTTGGACTACTTCCTCTTTCTTTACTCTTGAATCTTTCTCTTGTCTTTGTCTTGGTTCCATCCTTTTCCTTTAGCTTTGTCTTCATTTCTAACTTCTCTTGCCTTCACTTGTCTTTTCTTTGCCTTTTTCCATCTCTTTCTCTACCCATCAGGTTCACAATCACTCTTCTCATTCAAAAGAACACAAGTCTATCCTTTCACAACTCTTAAATTTCCACTAACCTTTTCTCTCTTAAAGGACACAAGATTGTCCTTTCACATTGCTTTCTAAGCAATCTTTCCTCTTTTCAACTAATTCACCCTTGACCTTCTTTGACCAATCATCTTTTCATCTACTCCCATTAGTGGAGTAATCTCAAACTAACTTTGAACTCTTCAAATGGCTACAAATGCTTCTAGTGCTTCTTTAGACAGATATCCATCTCCCTCATTGCCTCACCACACAAACTCAACAAACCATCCATCTTACCCAACAATAGACCTTGGAAGATGCCTCACTCTCTCTATGCACCTTCTCCCCAAATTAATCTTGATTGGAGGATGGTGAACACAAAATCATCCTTGTTTGTAACCAACTCACAACTTCTCACTTTCTCTTGTAGCTTTAAGATGGATAAGCACCTGCAACCAACAACTCATCAACAGCTTAATCAACTATTAGAATCAGTTAGCTCTGATACCAATTGATACAAATCATCTACCAAAAAAAAAACCATCAAAGGTACTTCTAACCCTAATCTCAAACTAAGAAGATCCATTCAAACAATCATCAAAAACTCACTTATCTTTCAACATCAACTCTTCATTTTCACTTGATTCTTATTTGCTACAAAGTATCAAGTCATCAAAACTTGACTCCAAACCTTCAACATGCCCAAGTTCACTTTAAAAATTATTAAATTAACTGAATCAAAACAAAAACTCATTGGAAAAATATGAACCAACCAATGCTACCAAGATTCACCAAATAAAATCTCTTTGCAACTTGCTTACATAGGGAAGAAATACAACAAATTACCGAATCTTGTTCCAAACTTTCAACAATAATATTTTGATAGGATCAACACCACAAAACTCACAGTAAACCCTGGTTACCACATTCCTCCCAATGTACACACCAAGACCATCAATTTACACTTCAAGTGAATCCACATTACTCAAAACACCAAAACAAGTTTTTCCTCAAGACTTTTCCCAAACCATTGAAACATCTTTACCATCACCACTTTGACAGTTTCAAGAAAAATCCAATCCCTCATATCACCGTTCCATCAGAATCTCAGTTTCTTGCATTCAAAGACCAATATTCTAGTAGTATTGCAACATTGCTAAAACAGGCATAATTTCCAACCCACTTTGAATCTTTAGAAACTAAAAACACCTTTAGGAACCCATTTCAATCTACACTAACATACTTCAAGAGAAATTGCACTTTTTTGGAAAATATATGAGAACCAATAGACTGTTCGTTGGTAAATGCATCAAATTAGGTCAAAATTACAAAGGAAGTGTCATTCAATCACCTTCAAAACACCAAATAACTCTGAACAATCTTTAAACAAGTCTCAAAACTTAAGATTCACTCACTTTTAGGGACTGAAAGGCCCAATAAAGCTCTGGACAACAAAATGCTTGTTTTTGTCTTCCCTATGGTCAATTAAATGGGGGTTTATTGAAGAAGTGAATTCCAAACCTCATATCCAATTGCCACTACTTCCATCACCTTAGAATTGGTTTGCACTAAATTAATCAATCACCTCCAAGCCTTTACAAAGCCATTTCATAATAAACTTGCTTTAAACCATCCACTTTCAAGAAAAATCTCAGAATTTCTATAGAAGACAACACCAACACCTTACACTTTAACTTCCGCCTACATTTATACACACACACACAAACTGAAAAACAAATTATAACATCCCATTCCACCGATCTAACTAACCTCCATTGATGGAATGGTGGCACAAAAATTATATGACTCTTAAACCCTTGTTTAAGGGTTACAAACTATTATAAGAAAGAAGTCTACAAACCGGCTATATATTTAATTGAAACTTCTCAAAAACACTTTATTTGAAGAGCTTAAAATTTAAACAACTCAAACAATAGATATCAAAGTCTAGAAGTGTTGTACATACCCAAAAGAATCTTGAAAAATCACAACAAAGGCGTTGTTTTAGAAAAACAGGGCACTCTTTATTACAAAATTGGTTACAAGATCCAAAGACTACCTTTTTCTCTCTTTCTCCATGCTTTATAGTGATTTTTACATCAGTTAGAGTAACTTTCCCTTCATCTCCATTCTACCAAACCTTTCCTTTTCTCAAGTGACCCTTCACATTATAACATTTTTTGCATTTTCCCCAATTTTACAACTTTGCAAATTTTGCAAGTTTTTCATTTTTCATCATTTTGACCACCTAGAAACCTATCAAAGACTCACTTACATTGGAGATTACCTTCACAAGACCTTTTACAATGTTTTTACATTTGAAAACTCAAATTTTACAAAAATTCTTGATGGAGGCTTAACAATACCATTAGATGCTCCTACACTAGATAAATGGTCTATCAATCCTTTTCCATTGGTTCTTATAGATTTCAGGTCCGAACAAATAATCCCTAGTTAGGGAGGATTGATCCAAAGGTCAAGTTTGTGTTTTGGAACATTACAGTCCTAATGTTCCAAAATCATTAGAATGTTATCAAGAATATAAAAGGAGGAATTCATCATTGTAGTAATGAAAAGGATCTATAATCATGTCTAATTTGATCAAATATGGAATGGGACACTCAATAAGTCTTCATTCAAAGTTGTAGACCCTAAAATTACCCACAAAACCAACTTTGATAATTTCACCACTTGCAACATGGAGAAAACACATTATTCATCATGGGAAACATGTCAACAACAAACAAACACATATTTTCAATGACTATTGAATATGTTCTAATACATGCAATTTGTAGAATTTTAAATTTTGTACTTTTGATCTTCCATTCGATCAATTATTTTTCCATCTTATCATGTTTGAGAATTTTTAGGGAGGCCATAAGTTACTATACCACATTTTTAAATTGTCTGGTTTCCATCATGTTGGTGATAGTTCACCTACAAGATGAAATCATGTGTTCATGCAAGCCTAATGTGAGAGTAAGTTGCAAGTATAGGAGAAGTTCCAACACTATTATATTAGTTCATTATAATTATGTTGGTTCCATAATAATCTATAATTGATCATTTGATTATGTAACAAAGAGTAAATTAAGAGCACTCAATTATACTAAGAGGGAAGGTGAATCAATATAACAACAATCTATTACTTTTCAAGACTTAATTTACCATAGCAATAACACACATGCAAGATCTAGGAATTAATAACACAAGGTGAATACATGATTTATGTGGAAACCCTTGTGAGAGAAAACCATGACAAAATATTGCTTATATGTAGATCTTCTTGTAGGCACCAACCTACTTCTTTTACAAAACTTCTTTCATGGGCACCAATCCCCACAACTAAGCACCAACTAAACAAGAGACACCAATCTCTTCTAATGAGAGGCACCAACCTCTCGATCTCCTTAGTTAGAAGGCACCAACCTCCAAATGAACAATATAATAATTTTTTTGAAACTTCTTCTTTGATCTTCCCTATTCACCTTCATAAACCTGCTCACTACTTCATCAAAATTGGCCTTTAGAATTTTTAAAGATCCTTCATAAATTTTCTAATAAATCTCTCATGGATCTACTCATATGTCTCTTATAATTTTGATCATATTTCTTCAATATTGTGCATTTATATTCCTTTTATGGCTTCTCCTTATATGAATGCTATTCAATGAATTGCTTGCTTTCAAATGGACTTCACAATCTTTTTAAATATCTTTAACAAGTGAGGTGACTTCATGAAACAACACATACATTGCAAATGAATGTCACTCCTAGTGTTTTATATGCACCCTTTCACCTGCATCTTGGGCACACAAATAGGAGTTGACCCCTATAAAATTTTATTTATTATTTATTATTTTTAAATTTGAATCCCCAAAATGGGATGCACCACCTAAGAGGGCCAACCTCTTCAAAAATATGTGCAATTTATATTTATTAATGAGGGCACCAAGATTATAAGGGTCGACCATTACCAATAATATAATTTTATTAAATTTTCTTTCACCTCCAATCTTCCATCAATGAATCCCTCAACTCTTTGAATACCGAATACCTTTGACATCAATGAAAACAATTTCCAATAGTAAATTTCTCTCTAGATCAATATATTTTCACCTTGAATTATGTTTTCTCTAGAGTAAATAATGTGTTCAATTTGTGTATGTTTCCATTATTATTTTTCATATTTGTGTGCAAATAATTCTATGTTAGAACTCTTTATTTTCATTAGTTATTGAATGTGAGATAATGATATTAAGTGGTTTTAAGAGCACTTGTTCAAGTTTTTATGAATTTATTTACATTGAGATCTATTTATTCATAGCAAGAAAAGGTGTACAACCTACATGATTTGCTAATATTTTATTTTGTATGTTGTATTGGTCTAATCCCTTTCTTCAGTAGTTTTGTATGTTATTCTAACATTGATTTTCATGTAGGATTTTGTTGATTAACATATTGAAATGTTGAAAAATAGGTGAGGTGGAAAAACGTTATGAAGGGGGTTCACCAAAAAGACCTATTTCCCTAATTTCATTCAAGGAAATGAGATCTAAGACAATGAAGTGACTAACAACCAAAAAAATTGAGTCAAATCAAGTTATGAATCAACAAATTTCCTATCTATGCAATGGCGGGGGTATAAGCTAAATAGAACTTTGGAGAGAAGGATCAAACCATCAAACATACTCCAAAATGCAAGATATGAAATGTAAATGAAGGACAACAATTAAATCTGATAGAAATAGTAATCAAAAGGTAGATCTGGAAAGGGGAAAACAATGTGTACATTTCACAAAAAGTCACTTTTGAAGCTCATTGAGGACTCATTCCTCCTATGGTGAATGGGTCTTGGCTAGGGTTCCTAAAAAATGATTTCTAGGTTCTCTTTTACTAGGTTTGCACTCCCAGATTCCCGATGTTCACTATCGAACAACTAGATATAAATCCTGTAGAGGAGTTTCCATGATATGACAACTTTTCTTGCAACTTTGACACTTTGCAACTTTCTTCAATTTTTATCTTCAAAGGGTCTTCAACCTAAAATCTACAATCACACATCAAAGAGAGAAAAACGTTGTTTGTTAAGGAGTGGGGGTGTGCCTTGTCAAACCCCATTTGGTAATTAAACCTTGAAATGAAATAGAAAAGCATGAAAGAATGATGAATGAATAAATGCAATGTCACAACTCACCAAACCTTATTTGAACCTTGGAATTTAGATCTACAATTAGCATGAATTGGATTCAATGGATAAGGATGTTGATCATGAAACTTGATTTGAAACAATGTCCTTGAACACTTGAATAGATCTTGAAAACTATATCAATTTATTAGCTCAAACAACATGCATGATGCAATAAATCTTTGACATGATGATAGGAAATCTTGATTGCTGAAATAATCTTTAATAATTCTTCCCTTGGATGCCTTGAAATTTCTCTTGAAATTCTTTTAATAACACTTGCTCATAATTTTGCTAGAATGCTTGAAGTCTTAGATTTTCTAGGTGAAACATAGTGAAATAACCTCAGATTATTTATACATATCTTAACATTAATTCTTGAAATTCAAAATATCACAAGCCGACATTTGAATGTAAATTTGAAATAATTGAAAAATCACCAAAAACATAATTTGAATTTAGGTCCTAGGTACAAGTGAGGACCCATTCACCTTATGGCGAATGGGTCCTAGGCCACTTGCCTAGGACACACATTGCTCAATGTTAAACCTTATGTCATGGCATTTATGAATGTCAGGTTTTATCCCTTAGAAATTGCAAGTAATTAGAATTGCATTTGAATTAAAGGGAGAAATTAAGGAAAATTAACCTCAATCAATTAATAAATCCCTAGATTAGTGTGAAAGTGTAAAGGTACACCTTACAAAGCCAAAAATAAGGCACAACTAAGTCCATTTTAATTAATAGGACCCTAAACTTAATGTGAATATATAAAACATATTACAACACTAAATTAATGCATAATTAAGTTCATTTTATTATTAATTATTCCCAAATTAAGTGTGAAAAAGGAATACTTTTTCCTACGCTATACTTTTATTTTGTAAGTTTTAAACCTAGGGGAATAATCACTTTGCTTTAAGAATGTTTTGTACCCTTTGCAATATGTTTTTGGGAATCCTATGATAATATTTTTTAATATTTCATTTATGTATCTTAGCATAGCATATAACCTAGTTTCATAAGCCTACTAAAGTGAGGGGGAAAATGTAATGTAGATAATTGTATACCCTTATAATTTCACATGTTTTGGACCATTTTGGTGTTTGTATCATTTAGCATGTTTCTAGGCTCATCTGACCTTTTTCATAGCCTTTTCCCACCCATAGTGTCATGCCATGCCCTCCCCTTGTCTCTTTTGTGTAAAATTATATTTGAGATCTATTAACCTTTTGATTTGTTAGTCTTTTTCCTTTCTAAAAGATGTAATTGTATGAACACTAATGTGACATGAAAATTCATGTGATGTGCTAGGATCCCATGACAGATTGTTTCTTGAAAATTCATTTCCAAGTTTTTCACCGCTTATTGCGTGTCCAAGTCAATGATAACCTTTCTACAATAAATCCTCCTTAGACCTTGGACTCACCCATTTTTCCCTTCCAAGCTCATTTGGAATGAATCATTCTCTCAATTTCTATCAATCTCTTGTTCAACTCTCTCAAATCTCAAGAATTTTTTCTAGCATTCAATAACACTCTTTTGGCATTGTATCTCTATGTGAACTACACTAGATTTTTCAACACTCCATTGAGGTTCATGGAAACACTCTAGAACCATCTTGGTTTCTCCTAGCTTCTCAAACAAGTTGAGGTGGCCTTGTTCTTGTTTTTTATGTAGTTAGTGATCTTATTTTCTCATTTACTCACTTCCATTGGAACAAAGACCTATTTTTCACTTGGCTCCATTGGGTTTTCACTCCATTTCTATTACACACACATACACACTAGTTTTTCACTCTTTTTAAACCTAATATTGTCATACATAGCTTTGGTCACTACTTTTAATTCCTAGACACAAATAGGATAAGATCATATACAATTTTATATTTTTTTGGCTTCCCATGGAGGTCAAAAGACAAAATAGGGTATTGACGATTTATGACAAGCTCCCAAGTAGCCCTAAAATCTCCTCTCATTTCAACTGATTTTCATTTGTAGTTCTTCATCATACATGGGGGTTTTCACTTCCTTTCCCCTCTCTTGTTCATCATTTTCATTTTTTAAATTTTCATAGATTAAATTAGTTTACTTTATTTTCTATATTTCTTGGAGTTGTTCTCTTTATTTTCCTATAAATTGGGTACAAATTTCAAGGTGAAAATAAGTTTACCAACATCCTATGTTGCAACATTCATGTAGATGGTGGTGTGTTGCACAAAAATACCTACACAACATAGGCATCCTTAATAGAGAGGTTCATCTTTCAACTCTAAGTTCCATTATAGTTGTCAATTTGCAATAAATTAGCATGTTTTTATTTCTTGCATTATTTAAATCGAGAAAAATATTTTCCAAGTTTAAAATATTTCTAGCTTAGTCTATTTTCTTTTTTTCTCACCTTCCAATAAAAAACTAGTCATTTTTGAGTAGTGTAGGAAAAGTATTTAATTTAGAAAACAAGGAAATATTCTAGATTAGATCAATTTTCATTAATTAAATTTAATGTGATTTACACATCTTGTAACCATTTGATTTTGTCTTAAAAAATAATCCTACTCAATTGTTTGTGTTTGACAATGAGATCTAACAATCCTTTAGCAAGATCATCTTGACCCAAAAGAATTGTAATCATGGTGGTATTGTCAACACTACTTCTATCTATGGTTGTGCTAGTGAGGATTGTAAATTTTGATGAATGTCTTCTTGCCACAATGGTAGTGGATTGAAATTGAGTAAAAATCTCATCAATTCATTCTATGACAAAATATTATACATAGTGCTCTATGTTTCGACATTGTTACCATTTTTGGACCGTGTTGAACTAGAAAATCCCAACAATTTATTTATAGTACTATAAACTGAGCATGGATCAATTCTAAGAATCCTATAATATGGATTTGAAAGTAGCCCCCTAGAAAATGGAGTCTACATATGCATGGCTTTGGAAGATTGTATAGAGCTCTTGTATAATTCCATGGATCATCTCAATTAATCACTAGTAGAGATAGCCATCATGGGTGTGAAAACCTTAAAGACCTATATTGTGGAAGTCTAAACATGGCTTATTTTGGCTCTCGCAAACTATGAGATTTATCTCAACAACTTCTTAGAGTTGACTGGGATAGAAGAGGGTAAGTTTGAGGAGAGATATCAATTTTTTTCCAAATTAAAAATTACTCCTCTAGCTATGACCAATATATCCTTTCCTTAAAATGACCTATAAACTAATGTGTTTCAAATTCAATAATATTTTTTGAATAAAGGGACAATAATTGATGTTGGTGGCTAATCAAAGGCTTTTACTATTTACACGTGCTTAATGCTCATATTTTGGTAGTAGGTGCTACAAGACCTTTAGGGAGGTTTTCATGAATGTCCTACCTTATAGCAATGAGCACTATATATAAAAAATGTGGAAGTATACAAAAGGAATGTGTCAACTATTTGAAAAAAAACTTCAAAAGAATGGTTTCATGGACTACTATGATTGTAGGATATATAAATGTGGGTATCAAAAATGTCTTAGAAAATTGTTAAAAAATGCAATCAAAAGGTGTAAAGATAGATTCCACAACCTTTTCCAAGATTCTTCTCACATGTGCCAAAAAAAATCATTAGAACCATATTTTTGTCTCATGTCAAGTTACAAGGGCACTAGTGCACATGTATGCAAAATATGGAAGCATGCATAGGGCATGTGAACTATTTGAAAAAATGTCTCAAAGAGATGTGGTCTCATAGATTAGAATAATTGTAGGATATGGACATAATGGGTTTAATGAAAAGGGGTTGGAAAATTTTATGAAAATACAATTGGTAGGTGTAAGGCATATCTCCACAACATTTGTTAACATCCTCCTAGCTTATGTCAAAATGGGATCTTTAAAAAAAGGTATCGACATGCATCAAATGATTAAAAACGGTATATTAATCATGCATAATAAGTATTATTTATTCATAGAAATAGGTGTGTAGTAGTACTACATGATATTTTTCTTTCTTTATTTATAACATGTTTTCTCTTCAACTTTATAATAATTTTCTTGTAATGTATCTAAACTACAATATTCTTTCAATATTAATTAAATTATTTAATTAGGTTTTGATGCTTTAAATTTCTCTATTACATGTATTTAAATCCATTCCCTTAATTAAGGAGTCGATCATATGAAGAGAATATTGTAAAATATATTTTTCTTTTGTTTTGCAGATATTATTTCAATATGTCAAAGAAGACACAAGGCAATTGAACTACTTGACAATGTGTCTTAAAAATATGTTGCCTTCCAAGCTGCAATGATTGTAGAATATGCACAAAATAGTCTTGTTAAAAAAGCATTGAAAAATTTCAACCAAATGCGAGGGGTAGCTATAAATAAAAATTTCACAACATTTGCCATCATCCTACTAGCTTGTGTTGGAATAGAGCTTTAGAGCAAGGAATGGGCATCCACAAAGCATATAATGGAAAGTGGATTTTTGTCAAATATTGTAGTTGTAAATTCCCTAGTAGATGTGTATTCGAAGTGTAGGAGAGTATAAAAAGAACGTGTGAACTATTTGATAAATTCCTGAAAAAAAGTACAGGCTTATAGGATGCCATGATTGTGGGGTATGCATAGAATGGTATTCTTGATGAGGTTTTAAGACTTTTCAATCAAATGCCTTGAAGAAATGTGGTCTCATGGAATATGATGATTGTTGTATGCACACAAATGGTTTAGTTGAAAAGGCGTTGGAAATTTGTAAGTAGATGCAATCATGAGGTATAAAGCTAGTCTCCATAACATTTGTTAACATCCTCCAAGCCTATGCAAAAATGATAATTTAGAATAGGGTGACATCCATTAAATCATAATGAAAATGGGACTTTTATTTGACATAGTAGTTGCAATTACCCTAGTACATATGTGTACAAAATGTGGAAGCATACACAAGGCATGTGAAATGTTTGACAAAATACCTCAAAAGAACATGATTTCATGGATGACAATGATAGCAAGATATGCACAAAATGAATATAAAAAATACTTTGGAAACTTTTAAGCAAATATAATTGGAAGGCATAAAGCCAAATTCTATAATCTTTGCTAACATTATCCCTTACCTATGCCAAAATGGGAGCTTTAGAACAAAGGATGGGCTTCCATAAGAGCATAATTAGAGCCAGATTTGTCCCATATTGTAAGCAACTAAGGATATAAAAGGAACACAAATTGTTTAACAAAACGCCTAAAAGAGATGTGGTCTTTGTTGGAAATATTGTCATTGATGTCAAAGGTGTATGATGTCAAAGTTACATTAATGTCATGTAGAATGAATATAGAATAAATTGCATCCATTCCAATACTGTTTTATCATCACAAGGCAATCATTAATTATTTTTATTATTAGTCAACTTCCTCCTACTTGGCACCTCTCCTAAGATAGTAATTAAAATAAATAAATAAATAATGTATGGGCCGACCTCCCCTAGTGTGGCACCCTCTTTGGTGTGTTTAAAAATAAATTAAATTATTTTTTCTATAGGGGATGACCCCTAAGTGGTGTGCCCATGTTTGGTATTAAAAGACAATGTGAAAAGGTACAAATATATCAAGAAGTTGCATCCGTTAGAAAAAGGCATATCTTTTTAATGAGTCACCCCCTTTGGAGAAGCTATAAGGAGTGGTTGCAAAGATGTTTTGAAAGTAAGCAACAAATAGAATATATTTCTGATCTTAAAAGCATACTTTGAGGAAGAATAAAAGCAAATTTGTATGAAGTATATAAAAGATTATTTATAGCAGATCTAAGAGGACATTATAGCAGAGTTGAGCAAACCTTTCAAGGTGAATATTATTGCAAATATGAGGCAGATTTTGAGAAAGATTTGTAAAAAATCTAAGAGGGAATTATAGCATATTTAAGGCAGATTTTGAGAAAGAATTATAACAAATATAGAGGCTGATTTATAGCAGATATTTTGAGTAGATTTGTGAAGGTGAATTAGAGTTGATTTAAGAAGTTTCAAATAATTTTTGTTTGGAGGTTGGTGCCTCAACTAAGGAAATCAGGAGGTTGGTGCCTCTCATTAGAAGAGATTCTAGTGTCTCTTGTTGAGTTGGTGCTGAGTTGTGGGGATTGGTGTCTCTAGTGGGTTGATGACTACAAAAGAAGACTTGTAAAAGAAGTAGGTTGGTGCCTACAAAGAAGATCAATATATAAACAATATTTTGTTGTGATTTTCTCCCACAAGAGTTTCCACATAGATCATGTGTTCTTAATTGCTAGATCTTGCATGTGTGTTATTGTTGTGGTTGATTAAGTTTTGAAAAGTAAAACATTGTGATATGCTAATTTACCTAACCCCCCCCGACTCCCCGCTCATTAGTCTCATGGACTAAAAAGCCTTGGAAACTTTTAGGAAAATGCAATTGGTAGGTGTAAATTTGACCTCCACAACCTTTGCTAACATTCTCCCAACTTGTACCAAAATGGGAGCTTTATGACAAGGTATCAACATCCATGAAAGCATAACTCAAAGTGGATTGTTGTAAAATGTTGTAGTTGCATGTTCCCTAATAGACATGTATGCAAAATTTGGAAGTATAAACAAGATGTGAATTTTTTGACAAGTTGTCTTAAAGAAATGTGATCTCGTAGAACACTATGATTAATATAACACTTTGGAACCCAACTTGACTGTGTAAGCTTTACTTGCGTTTTCCTAGCATGTAAACAAAAAAGTTTAGGGGAGGAGGGTTCTAAGTACTTCAATGCTATGCACACAAATAAAACACACCTAAATATAATTAGATTGAAAACCATATAATGATACATACTTTTTTGTGTAGCTGTAGTGGTTTAAAACTTAACATATTTATTAAACTTATAAATTTAAAAAAACATTTGCATCTTCTAAAATCTTTATAATTTTGAAAATCTACCAGATGAAAATAATTAATCATACAACCAAAAAAAAAATTAAATTAGAAAATGAAAATGATTTTTTGGAGAAACATTTTTTAAATAAAAGACGTAAGACACCTCCAAATTTTATAAAATAAAAGAGCAACGTTTATAACTTACTTTAAAGAGATAGTCTCAGAGATATTCCAGCAAAACAGAGGTGGCCAAAATGTGGTAACAGAATAAACACGAAAAAGCAGGAAAGAGCAAAATTCATGCACTTCCTGACAAGCTCGATTTGTCGAAGATTACTTACAGAGGAATGCCTAAGGAGGAAGGGCTTTGCATGGGGGAAGGAGGAATCAAAGCCAAAGCAGACATCTAACCTGTAGAAGCAACCATCTCCGAGCTGGGCGAATTTTTGCATGTCAGAGAAGGAATCTGATTGATTTTAAGGTCTCCCTAGACCAGTTTCTAGTTGGAGACAATGGCCATTAATGGAATTTTTGAAAGGGGGGTCGTAGTCATTCTGTAGACCCTTTTTAATAGCTTGGAAGAGACAAGCAATTGTTGGGTTATGTTTGATTTGCTGAGTTGAAAAAGACCATCAACCAAAGTCGTATCCTCCAAGATGATGTATTCGTTAAGAGCAAGCTGTAAATTCTCCTCTGATAACAAACAATCTTGAATGCAAGCAAAACCCAAGAGAGAGCAATTCTTGGTTATATAGGAGGTCCATTGCATTCAAGAGAAATACTGAAACCAAACTCTGAGTATTCAGATACACATGGCACATCGAGAAGGATATCTTGTTCCATATTTTTCAAATAGTCTGCAATGATGTTGGTTTCTTTAAAGCAATGAAGGTATTCAAAGTAGTAAAAAAAAAAACAAAAACATTATAAACCTATTATAAGATTATTACATATTTCAATTATGAACATTTATAGCATTTATCAACATAGAATCTCTTTCAATTATGATCTTTTAAAAGTTTTTTCTAAATGTCAATTCTAGACTGAGAAAAAGTGCTTGAGCTTTAGCTTCATTATTAGAGCCCCATGGGAGTTTCTCGGTAGTTGTTTTTAAGAGATTTCCATCACTATCCTTTATAATAGCACTTGTCCCTAACAAATCTAGATTACCTCTGGAAGCACCATCAAAGTTTATTTTGACAAAAGATGCAAGAGTCATCAAATCAACAAATTTCTCATTGAATTGATTAAGTTTCCCAAAATTGAACCATTTTAAGGAGGCAATTTTAATAGAGACCATTTCGTAAGGGATTTTTGGAGAAATATTATTACACTTATATTTATCATTAAATAGTTACAAAATATACAATGAAAACAAATATAATTAGAAATGGCAAAAGCAATGAATGTGACTACTTTTTCTTTCTTATTAGGACCAAATTTAAAGTCACAAAATGAACCCACACTAATTATTTCCATTTCATTCCTACAATTTAAAAATCAGCATAATTTCAATATGTATTTCAAAATTTCAAAAACACAAGGCAATTGAACTATTTAACAATCAATCTGTCTCAAAGAGATAGTGGTTTCCTAGACTACAACAATTGTGGGACATGCACAAAATGGGTTTGTTGAAAACGCATTAGAAACTTTTGAGCAAATGCAAGGGATAGGTGCAAAGCCAAACTCCACAATATTTTCCAATATCCTAATAGCCTATGTCAAAATAGAGCTTTAGAAAAAAGGTATGGACACCCATGAAAGCATAATGGAAAATGAGATATTTGTGAGATCGTGTTTTGAACTCATGTTATGCTTTTTGATATAGGATAAAAATAAGACTTTTGAAAGGGCCCAACCCTTTTATAAAAGAATAGACTTGGAATGATTTTCAAAAATCTAACTATTCTATTAAAAAGCAAAATTATAAAAGAAAATAGTGTAAAGGTATTGACTTTTTTATTGAATTATTTTAATACTTGTTCTTTTTATTAAAAGTTAAAGAAATTGAAGACATGAATATCACCAAATTTTATGTTGGATTAACCAATTAAGAGTTGGAATTAATAATATTACACTTTTGAAAAATATTTTTGTTTAAACGACTTATCATATTGAACAACCATAGATCCACATTATCCTCTCTTTTTGACCTAGAAATTTATGCAAAGGAATTACTTTCTTACTCCAAAAAATATAATAGTAGGAACAAACTTATTTTTATTGATCAAATCATAAGCTCTCCCAATGATATTACAAATTAGAGGGAGAGGGTTGAGTCCTAGAAAACTAATTAAGATTTTTGTCATGATTTCAATTAGGAATGAAAGGAAGATTTGGTGCAAGTTAGGAATCCACCTTTCTTGAGTTCTATATTTGAGTATGGATTCAACCCCAATCTCATCCTCTCATATGGTGTTAATTTAATGATTTGTATGAGATTTTGATCATTGGTGGCAATTATTTCATCTTTCTTAGCAACCTCCACCTTTAGAGTAGAAAATTATTCTTTAGCATTTCACTCCTCTAAAGGGAGGAATTTAGCTTATTTTATTAATTTTAATAAATAACCATGTGAGGAACTTCTCATGAATGTGCATCTCCTTGTGAAGTCATTATTTTTATCAACCGATAGATCAATAATTGAGGCAATGTCCTCAAGAGAGGAGGAATGACAAGGTTTGCGGTTCTATCAAGTAGAAGTGCTAGGAAAGAGCCCTTCTACCTTTGTAATTTCATCAACATTGAAAACATCTAGTTCATTTAATTTTACTTTTATTTTAGAAATAGTTTTATCCCTGCCTTAAGGATTACCAATAGTTGAAGGGGCCTCCTAGCTTTCATTTTACTACTAACACCATCACCCTTTTGAAATGTATTGCATAAATAATTAGAGCTAGACCTAGTGGAAAGAGGGTTATCATTGTTCAAGAAATCAAGGTCCTAGGAAGAGGGGCTAATAAAAATAGGGGAGGGAGATTGATATTTATTTTTGGTTAAGGGGTAGGAAGGGGAAGGGGATGGGAGAGGGGACTTAATCTTATGGGGCTTAGATAGGAAGTGGGATGCTTGTGCACACATTTCCCCTAGATATAATAGAAGCTTGCACTATATATAATGGATAATGGATTTGTCACTTATGTTTTCCATCTAGTCAATTATCCTTATAAATAATATCTTTTAAATAATATATATGGAATGATTTGCAATAATCTAGCTATCCTCTAAAATATTGTCAAAATTATAAATAAATAAAATTGTAAACGTATTAATTTTTTTATTGAATTCCTTTAGTACTTATTCTTTTATATTAAGAGTTAAATAAATTGAGGACATGAGTTCCACCAAATTTTAGGTTGGATTAAAAAATGAAGTTTAGTTAGATTAATTATATTATACTTTGATAAAGATTTATGTTTGAGTGACTATTCACATCCAATAACCATAGATCCACTTTATCCTCTTTTATAACCTAGAAATTGATGCAAAGGGATTACTTTCCTACATAAAAAAATATAATAGTAGGAGCACAATTATTTTTCTTCATCAATTCATAAGCTCTCCCAATGATATTATAATTTTAAGGGAGAGGGGCGAGTCCTAAAAAGCTACTTGAGTTTAGTTAGGAAAGAGAGTTAGATTTGGTGCGAGTTAGGGATCCACCTTTATTGACTTATATATTTGAGTATAGACTCAACCCCAACCTCATCCCTTACATATGGTGTTAAGTTAATGCATTGAACAAGATTTGGTCATTGGTGGGCTCTCATCCTATTTACGTGGCCTTCTATCCTCTTAGATCCTAGGGTGTCTCATCACCTCTTATTCCCCCTACATCTCTTGGTCCTTTGGAATCATATAAAGGATATAGTGGTGCAAGGCATGCTCTCTACCAATGAGTTCTTGAAATATAGGTAGATGGCGAATAGTTTATAACAAGAATATAAATTATATAACACACTACTTATTTTCATATATGTAGAATAATTCATTTATATGTTATAATAGAAAATAAGATATGAAAATTTCAAATTTAGACATCAATTACTAGAATAGAAGTGACAATATAATCAAAGGGAATCTATAACTAATAAACATAAGGGAAAAGAGAAAATATAATTCTTTCACCCCATCTAGAGCTAATAGAACTAGATTGATCAAAGTTGTAGAAGGTTGCAAACTAAATATAGAGCTATTACAAGAGAAAAAAACTATGGTAGGGGTGTGGGTAAACCTCAACTTGGGTATTGAAACCTAATATACAAGGTTCTAGGATCCCTTAAATCACTAGGAATATCACATATAATGCTTCTAAACATTATATTGTGTTCATTTCTATGTCTAGACTCTTTTCTATCTCGCTAAATGATCATGTAACATGTAGATTATCAAAATATTTAATTAAAAGTGTGGGGACAAGAAAAATGCACATGTGTGTTCATGGTACTATCTAATTTAGTCCACTATTTGATATATTTTAACCTTCCAATAAAGAATGCTATAAAATTATTGGTACATGTGTAGGCCTAGATATAAGTGTGTTTTGTTCTATATTAAAACAATGTTCATATAATAGAACCTAAGAGGGTAAACTATCATTTTGTGATAACAAAATTTGCATACTCTTATCACACTTTTCTCACCATTTCAGCCCATTTCCCATGTGTGTGTTTTGTATTATGTTTTGATACTCTTGTCCTTGCATATATTATTTCCTAACCATTTTCCCTCTTCCCTATGTTGTTTTAATCCTTGATTATACTTTCTAAGTTATTTTTTATGTTTAATTATAGACAACTCCTTATGCACTAACATTTACTTTATGTTTCCCTATGTTTTTTACCCCTTTACCCTTTGGTTACCCTTTATTTGTTATCCTTAGCATTGTTATGTTTTTTAAACCCACCTTTCCCCTTAAATTATGTCTAAACGATAAAAATCTCCACTTGCACACTTATCCATGCATGGGCACATTGTAAATTGATATCCCCTAAAAAGATAATCTAAAAATTCATTTGAGGGAATTGGCCACACCCTAATACTGAATACGTCATACAAGTCCATTCATCCTCCCAATTTTTTGGATCTCATTAATTTCAATCACTATCCACCTATTAAATTTGCATCCCAAAAATCCCTTAGAAATTCTATAAAAATGCTTGATCTTTGCATCATTTTAACATAGGGAATCTAATTTTTTGCATTGGTTGTATAGGTTTTCTATTTTTATCTTGAGCATGAAAGTGTTGCATTAGTTTAAAAATTTCTAGAGAGAGTTGTCTTTTATCTATCCATATTATATAATATCTTTATCTTACTTGATAACTTTCCCACTTGGATTCTTCACAACAAGGTCCTAACTTTTTAAGGTTTAGAGCAAGGTAAGAATTTATTTTGATGAATTTTTATTAAAAATGTTATGTTTCTTAAAGTATTGTAGGGACCCCTTCCTCATCCATCCCACCACTCTTCTAATACATCACCCTTCCTTTTCCCTTCTATTTGATCGTATTTTCAACCCAAACCTCTACTCTTAGCTAATTTGCATACTTTCCTTGTGTATAGACCAAAAAATCTAAATATATTATCCCAAACATTTATAACCAAAACTTGTGCTTCAAAATACCAATCTCCTTTGATGAGATATAAATAATGTCTCATTTTTAAAGGAAATTTTATGTTTTATATTAAAATAATTATTTTGATGAACTTATTGTAAGACTAAAATACTTGAAGTTATTATAAAATAAAATATATGATGTATTTATGTATTTATTTCTTCTTCATGTAAGAATTCCTTAATAGTTGGACAATATTATTTTCTATATACATTTTTTTAATGATAAATATAGGGCTTGAGTGTAGCAACAAAGTATAGAGCTAAAGAATGAAAAATTTGAAACTCTTTTATCCTATTGAAGTTGTTATAGTAAACTCTAGAATGAATAAAACTAGCTTTGGAATTAAACTCAGTCTTCTCTAGACTTAACTAAATGGCTCTAGAATGTGCAACATCATGACCCTACAAACTTGGAGTAGTGACAATCCATAGGTCACTTGCCCAATAATTTTGGCACATGCTTTATAGAGTATAACTTGACCTTTAATGATTTTAGCTAAAGACAATTGTTGTACAAGATTCTTGGGTTTCTAACTTGAAGACGCATTTTTGTATGTTTTATTTTACTAATTTTAATTAGTCAAATACTTTAATAAAAATGACTAAAGTACTTATCTTTTAGTCTAATCCTAAGAATCTAGAGCACTCTAATTTGATTGTATTAAGCACCACCTTGATTTAAGATCAATATCTAAATCTTCAATAAAAAATTGAAGTTCAACCTTCATGCATTTGTGTAAAGCAATAAAATAACTTTCATGATTTAAGATCTAGCAGGATTAAGCTATTAATAATCATGTTTTTAAGTTCATTGAGAACAAGGATAGTGATATATAGGATTTGTTTTCATATCATAAGTCTAGTTTGAGAAGAGAATAAAAAACAACTTATTTTATATAAAAATATTAGTATGTAAGGATATGTTTATCCATCATCTATGACAAATAAGAAAAAAAACTTGATATCACACAAGGATACTTAATGGGTTGAACCAAATACGATAAGGGCATGGTTCGGTGGTCAAGTCACTTGGTTGTAGTGATGGCCACCAAGGTTCAAACCCTCATTGGACCAAAGTGCTCGTAGGCCTTATGCCTTTGTTGGGCCAATGTGCTCGCGGGTTTGGTAGTTTCTTACAGTTTCTTGTACCCAGTTCATAGCTATGGTCAAAAGCGTTTACCCCTAATAATATGGGTGCATTGCACCTTTAAAAAAAATGGGTTGAACCAAAAAGAGGGTATGGCCCACTCACCTGAAGGGGAAAATCCTATGAAATTTTATTTTACCAATATTGCATTTCATTACTTATTTATGTAGTTTACTTCAACTCCATAATCATAGATTTTTTAATAATCATATTCTTATTTTAAAAATAAATGTAGGAACTTAACTAGAAAACAATAAAAATAATTTATTTTCATTATTTCTAGTTTTCTTGCAAATTCTATTTACCATTCCAAGCTAAGGAGTCTAGTTTAATTTTTAGCAATGTATTCAATTTCAGTACATTTAATTTTTGTCAATGTGTTTTATTTTACTAAATTTAATTTTCATTAGAGTATGTTCAATTTTAATATATCAATAGAGTATATTTAATTTCAAGTTTATCAAACCTTAATATAGAGTAGAATCCATTAGGAGAGGTTTGCTACCTTCAAATTTCAATACCATATTATAGATCCTCCATGGACACCACCTAAATTGATAAGAATTAAATGGCGAGTCATTGAAACCACTACAACAACCTCATCACCTTTCGTCATCCCCTTTCATTTCCCTTTGATCACCCAAATCACATTTCTCCATCTAGACATACTACTCATCCAACCAACAAGATTGAGCATCATGTTTTAAACCTTATTAAGGTCCTAGCCTAAATCATGTCAAAAATCCATTACAGATACTTCAAATTAAGTTTTTCACTCTTTATAAAAGTCATCTATCAACCCATAAAGTCATACTTAGCCAAAACTCTCTTTTTTTCCTTTCTCTTTCTCCCATTCCAACTTGCTTAATGTGTTTCCATACACCCTAAAGATTTGTACTAAATGTTTACTGGCTTTAATGTGATCTTCAAATTAGTTTCCTTCATATATTATTTATTTAATTATTTTTCTTATATGCATAACCTATATTCATGTTTGAACACCCATAATGGGACTCACTAAGCTAAAATCCCATTATAGTGATTATTTTTGTAGGGTCCACCATTAGAGGATATTTTGTTGTATGTTTATTTTTGAAAACTTTGTAGCATATTAGAGAAACTGATAGAGATAAATTACCAATACAACTTGACCATTTCAAAGCACCAAATTTTGCAAGTTCAAGTCTTATAAGGAACTTTCCATCCAAGGAGGACCTAGCCTTCTTTTTGGCCATCCCTCTTTATACTTGGCTATAATATTGGTTATCTACCTTTGGATTTGGTTTCCAATATTTATTTTAAGATCTAAATTATCTTGTATTCAAATTATTTAAAAGGTCCCTAATACCTTTCCAAATTCATTCATGATAAACTAAATTATGATTTATCAAGTATAAACATTCTTATTTGTTGATTTAATCTCAAATATAGTGCTTTAGATTTACAATTTATTTTTAGGGTTAATATGTAGGTATAATGATAAAAACCTTGGCATGCCTTCCTTATGATGTTTACAAGATGCCTTTCTAATCTCATAACCTTATTTATCAAGTGAACACATTACGTCATTCCTTATCTCTCTTACTATTTCAATTTTCACATTGGCATCTTATAGGTTTTCTAATAATTATCCTTCCTCTATTGCTCACAAATAGGTTTCCATTTCTTATGAGGTCTATTACATAGACCCCAACCTACCTAATTTTTTTTAGGTCTTCACCAGCTACCTAGACAAGGTTGTCCTAGACTTGGTCTTCTTATTAGTCTTTCAAGAATATACTGTTGTTCCAAACAAGACAATTGAGAGGGGGGTGAATCATTTGTAGCAAATTAAAACATCAAAACCCTCAACAATAATTAGATGCACATGAATTCATTAAACCCTTATTCTATTAAAGTGATTAAACATGAAATAAAAATAACAAAAACTTAAATAACAACACACACAAGAGAACACCAAATTTACGTGGAAAACCCAATGAGGGAAAAACCATGATGAGGATTAGCTCACAGTACAAGTAATTGAAAAACCGGTGTAAGGGCTCGCTGCCAAAATAGGACACACTGTCCAAAATGGCTCACAATCAAGGTCATTATCACAAAAAGAATA
Organism: Sequoia sempervirens; assembly: GCA_007258455.2. NCBI lineage: Eukaryota > Viridiplantae > Streptophyta > Pinopsida > Cupressales > Cupressaceae > Sequoia > Sequoia sempervirens. The sequence goes on along the minus strand of VDFB02271358.1, from coordinate 1,104,084,870 downwards.
CAAGAAGATAGAAGAGAAATGTTACATAGAGAATACTTCTCAATGCAACAAGGAATCCACCACAATTGCTCACTCTCTTTTGTAGTCTTGTATGAAATATTTCAGACACGTTTAGCTCACTGCCTTTAGGAATCCAACACTTGAATTTCTCTTTTCTTTTCTCAAATTTACATCACACACATCACTCACATCGATCTCACATCTATCTCATCTCTATCTGGATTCTCTCTTGCGTCTCACAACAACACCACACTTATTTATATCAACCTCAACCTCAAAAACCTTCTCCAAGGTCGACAACTATCTGTTACACTTATAAATTCAAATTAGGTCGACACCCAAACATTCCTACGGTGGATAGGAATGAAGATGACCCAAAAAACTTCTTAATTAGGACCAAAACAGATCCCAACACACCTCAACATGCTTCATAAACTTCACATGTAGTGTTAAACACAAGGTCAACCAATACCCGTGCTAAACACCATAAAACATTAAGTATATGCTTCGTTAAATCAATCCAAAAGTTTTGGAAAATAAAATTATCTTGAACACAATCTAGAATAAACTTTGAAATACCTGAGATTCATCAAACACTTCATTCAAACTTGCATCATAGAAATAATTCATCCCAAAACATCTAGTGAACCTTATTCACACATTGACACATGAAACACACACTATACTATACCAAATCAAGTGAAACCTTGAATACTAAAAGATAAAATCATTATAAGTAACTTCCCAAATCCACACAACCTGAAGCCAAACAACAGAGAAATGTCAAGAAAATTTGCACTTCTCCCAGGCCACAAAAAACATCATTGAAAAATTGGTTCACATATTGGTGAAAATATCTCAATCTGTACAATGATCCAAAAACCAAAATTATGAATATAGCAACCTCAAACAACCTTGAAAAATATACTAGATCTACACATACATAGCATCAACATAGAAGAAACGCGAATCACATCCTGGAGCACATTCTGAACACTTGCACAACATTATTTTCTCTGTTTATCAAATTTTCTCAAAAGCACTTGGAAACCAAGTACCAGAAACATCATCTCAGCTCATGACTTCATTCCAACTCATCTCCAGACACTACAACATAAATATAGCTTCATTTACTCACAACACTTCCTCAATATCTTAACTACACATGCACAACCTGCAACAACCTATTTCCCTCTTTTTCACAATTTTCTCAATATCCTAAACATCTTCATCCTGCAACAAACTTCCTTAACACATAGTTGACATCAATGACAACACTAGGAAGTAGACACCCTGTTGACATCAATGAAAACACCTTCATTCTTTAACATCTACCACCATGGTCCTTGCCTCCAAAAGTCCCAAAATTTCATTGATTATCTGTAATCATTTTTTTTGCGTACTTCCTAACTATCACACTTAAATTCAAGTTTATTCAATACCCCACAGTTTCCTAGTTTTTATATGTTCTAGAATATAATTTTTATAGATTCATAGTCATAATTACATCTAATAGCTTAGGATATTCCATAATTTAGTCATAGTTTCTACATCCCAACTCATTATTGGTTTTTTGATTGAGGTTTGGTTGGTTAGTAATAACCTTAGGTACCTTAGTTTTCATGAAGTTTGCATTTCATACTAGCTACTTTGACACAACCTATATGCATCCAATTTGCATTATTGTACACACAACCACAAAGTGAAGTGCAAAGCTACAATATAATTGTCTTGCTCAATATCACCACTAAGAAATAATGTTGTCCCTTCAAAACCTATAAAAAATTCAAGAAAGTTGCAAAGCAAAAGCCAAAAGCATAACATGAGAGAGAAAATGAGAGAAAAATCTTCCTTTTAAAAAATATCAAGTCATGAATTTTATGCCAAGTGGGACTTCCACACAAGAGTGTTACATTCAAAAGATCCTCGGGGATGTAACGTTGTAATGAACCCTTAAATCATGATTTTCCATGAGGCATTAGTGTGTCGTGTAGAAATATATGTGTAGCACTCTCATCTAGGAAAAAGGAGCCAAAAAACCTAAGATCATCATAATTTCGCTAGATAGAAGGTATTCTAGTGTTAACATTTTATGTTTAAAATATTTCCAAATCATGAGCCAAAAGGGAGGACATTACTTAGTGTGAAATTGCAAGGTATGCAATTTTCTACTAAAATGGTGAAAAAGGGATCCTAGGTCCTCAATGAAAATAACCTAGGATATTATAGGGGGCCCTTTTCCACCATTTTATTAAAGAGGGAGATCAAAAAGATGATTAGATTGACTATCAACCATGAAGATGAGTCAATCATACTTTGATCTCCTTCTTTGAGGGACTAGAAATGGATTGGAATGATTTAGAATTGATTAACCTAATTAGATTATATGCCCTAATACATAAAATGTAATATTCTAGAAATACACAGACAAAAACAATAATTTGTAGGCAGATTTTGGAAGTGCAGAGTGATGTGTACCTATCATAAAAAGTTGGATTTGAGTGTTGTAGTAGGACTGAATTACCCTAGGGTGAATGGGTCTCTGATAGGGTGTCCTACTATGCTTTTGGGGTCCTCTAATGATAGATCTGAGCTTTTGACTTTCGATTGCAGAGTTATCAGAATGATGTCAGATAAATTTGTAATTGATTTTCTATGGTTTGACAAGATGTAGGGGTTTGAATGCAACAATGAATTTTTTTTCTTCAATATCTCTTCAATCCTCTTCAAAACTATAGCCTTCACATTCAAAGAGAGGGAAAATGTTGGGCGATTTAGGGGTTTTCCTCAGTCAAACCCTATGTAAGTGTTTCCACTTCCACAATGGAAATGTTGATGATAAATGGAAGGAATGATGAAACCACTAAGTGTTGCAACCCACCACCCTTCAATGGCTTCCTTGAAGGTCTGAAGTCATACACATCACCTCAAGGACTTGTATCTTGCTTGCTTGAATGCTTGAATGCTTTGAGACCTACAAAAATGTTAGCCTTCACAAAACAATGACAACATGAACTCACGTAGAATTTGACATGATGTTAGGATCTTGAATTGTTGCAATAATGCTCTGAAATGTTGATATTGACTTGCTTGATAGTGCTCTTGATCATAATTTTTCCAATAGTTTTCTTGTTAATGCTATATTGATTCTTGTTAATATTCAAATGACGCAAAGACTAGGTATTTATAGGAATTTCTCTAATTTACTGAGAATTAAATCCCAAGAGTTGACATTTGAAATTTGAATGATTAGATGGCCATTCCAACATATTAAAATTGGTCCCCAATAGAACAGGGGGACCCATTCACCACATGATTCTCCAAGACATAATGTATCGGGGGAAAAATATCAATTACTTGCATTTGTTGAATGTTTGTAATTTCTCAGTTCAAGTGGTACAAATGGGCTATAAAATGCATAATTTTAGGAAATTAGGGATCCAATTAGGCTCAATAATTTAGGTGGAGAAAAACATAGTGTGAAAATGTCAAGGGTGACAATTTACGACGCTACACCTACACTACATTTTGACCTCACTTTAGGACACATATGCACTATACTAAATATTCCTACTAAAGTATAATGATTTAAAACTAATAATTATCAAAGGATATGGTAGAGTAAGCATGATCTTCAATTCACATGGATATTACCTTAGGGAAAAAAGAGTTGAACAAAAACTAAAATGTCTTGCACAAGACAGTCATGTTAATGCATACATAATCACATAAAATTTGTTAACTAAGAGACACACATTAGACATATCGAGGAAAAAATAAACACATTCAAACACACAAATAGATAAAGACATAACTCAGATAGAAAGAGAAAGAGAGATAAAAATTTAGGAGCATAAGATTAAAGATTTTGATAGAATATTTTGATTATGGCTAGCAAGCTATGATTATATGCTAAATACCATACAATGATTTTGAAAGATCATGGATAATGAAATGTGTTAGAAAAAAACTATGGAAATGATAATATATATGAAAACCAACAACCTAGCAAGTTATGATATGCTAGGTGGTTCATATACTCTCAAGATGCTATTTTAGAGATTTTTGATTTAAGATAATAATATGATTGTGCATTGTGATAGCCCCCTTAAAATAATTGCATGACTCAAGGAGTAAAAATTTTTTAAGGAGAGAGAGAGAGAGAGAGAGAAGCCATATAAAGCAAGATGTTAGGTCATGAACACAAGAGTTTGTTCTCATATATTTTTGTCACACAATGTAGGAACGATACATATAATCCATAATGTCACTCACTCCAAAAGGTACTAAGATATATAGGACTTGGGGTTAGTATGAAGATTTGATAATTTATATACCATTAGATAAAATATTTAAGAAGCCATATAAAGCAAGATGTTAGGTCATGAACACAAGAGTTTGTTCTCATATATTTTTGTCACACAATGTAGGAACGATACATATAATCCATAATGTCACTCACTCCAAAAGGTACTAAGATATATAGGACTTGGGGTTAGTATGAAGATTTGATAATTTATATACCATTAGATTAAATTTTTTAATAGTCGACATTCCCTAAGTGTGGTGGAACTACAATCACAAAGGAAGAAAGTCAAAAGTAAAATCAAATATAATGTCTCAACTCTTTGCATCATCCCCAAAATAAAAAAAAGATCAATGTACAACACATAGTAGAATTATGATAAAAATATATGAATTTACATCACTTCATCTCCCTTGTATCCTTGTACCTACAAGGGTATCATGGGTCCTTTAGGTAAGATTGACAAACATATATAAGCAAGCACAAAGGGAGCACAAACAAAACACACAACTAAAATCTAAAGATAAAGAAAGTGTTTCCTTAAAGTATTCACTCAAATAGATCATCAAACTCCCAATATTTATCATAAGGGGAGGGAGGTAAATCTTGTAAAGAATTATTAAGGAAGTACTAGAAATATCACTTGTAACAAGAGCCAAATAACTAGCTGTAAACACAACATCATCCTAGACATCCTTTGAAGTGAGTCAATGATCTTATGAAAATCATAATAACACCTAAATATTTCCAATGGACTCAAATATAATATCCCCTTGAGGAAAAGCTAGTGAATACTATCAAAATAAACAAGAGGACTATCACAACCATTCTCATTAAAGGAGCAATAATAGGAACATAAGAAGTGTTCACTTTTTTTGTGAAGAAGGGTTTGAATGCACTCGAGATGGTGGATTTGGATTTTGTTTGCAATGGGGTGGAGTTGGATAATGTTATGAATTTTGCTTGGGAGGTGGGTAGGAGATATTGATGTCACGAGGTGGAGAATATCTAGAAATATTTCATGATGGGTGTAATGGAATGGTACTAAGTTAGAAACTGTAGCATTAGATATTACATAATGTGTTTATCGTGTTTATTGGCTTCGAAAATGGTGGGATGTTGGGAAGGTTTTGAATTAGAGGTAGTTCCATTGAAGGAGCTAGGAACACTTGCACTCACTTAAGGTGAGGTTCATTAGGATCTTGAGAAGGAACATAGGATGATGTAGAAGAAACAACCATAAACGATGTAGATGGAGGAGAAGAAGGCATTACCAAATTTGGAGGTAGTCTCATTGGAGGAGGGTACTCAAGTTTGAGAAATTGTATAGAATCCTTCTCACATGTCAATTCATGTTGATGATGCTTATTCTCATGCATATTTTGATTATGTTGATAATGGGGTCCATACACAGTTTTCAGAGGGGGATCACTCTAATCTAATTGTGGGTATGTCTTCACTTTTGGGATAGAAGTAATAATAGTTATAGTAGGCATTTGGAGAGAGATTTGGGGTGCATGGTCCATAGCTTGCATCCTTGGTTCCCTTCCTCTTTCTGTCATAGGGGTAGTAGGAGGAACAAAAGGAAACACTAGAAGATAATACATGGGTGGTGCATGAGAAGACTTCATTCCACAAAATTTCTTTCTTTACACTACCAAAGGGGTAGGTCTAGGAATAGTAGGAGCTCGTGGAGGAGAGAAAATATGAGAGGAATATTTACCCAACATGGCTTCTTTTCCCTAATTTCCATTTATGACATTTGGGGGAACAAGAGGCACCATCAAAGGTTGGGAATCCTTAGGGGGAATGTGTGGTCTACTTAACATATCATGCTTATCTTTAGCCATTGAGGAGACCGTAGGCATAGAGACAAAAACATGTTGTAATGAAGAGACTGAAGGGGAAGCAACCACTAGATATGATGATGATGAAGGATCTACAAAAGAAGAAAGTGTTAAAAAAGCCACTTTGAGTGTAAAATATGATTTAAATAGGAGATTTCCATGAGGTTGTATAAGACCTAGAGGTAATTACCAAAAATGATTAAGATAAAAGTATCCATCTAACACAAGTGGCTTATATCCAGTGTCCTAGATAGTGTGCATTATATCGTCATGATGAAATTTTAGATATTTGTGTAACACAAAAGCAACTTAATTTATGAAAGTTAGCTATGGAATGCCTAACTTCACTCTAAATAAATCATATCCTAGGATAATAACAAATGTACTTTCCACTGACTTGGGTCCACTTTGGACCATCAAAGTGATGAAACCCATAGAAGGAAGAGAGAGACCATTGTGTGCATGAATGGTTATCAAGGAATCATCATATTTTTCCTTATAAGATACATTAATAAAGATAATTATTTTATTATGATATTCACCCTAATAGAAGGATCAATGAGAACAACATTAATGATATTTTAAAAAAAAGTAGGGATAAAGAAGCCCATTATCCCGTATAAAGAGAAAATCATTTACAAAAAAATATATGGTGGGTATAGTGACATCATGGGTCAAAAGTGATATAGTTGAAACATCAACCCTAGCCACCATTTTTTTTATTTTTCCTTTAGAAGTTATAGAAGGTATAGTACCAACTAAAACAAAGTTAGACTAATGTGTAAGGAAAGGGTTAGTGTAGATTTGAAGCTCTTGATTCAACTTGGCAATTGATTATTAGTAGTTTGTCTCTTTTCATGTATTTGAATGTTACTTGCATCGATGTGGTCTTGCGCCAAAAGATGAAGATGTATACATCTCTTGGTATCATGACTAGGGACATGATGAAACTGGAAAAATGTTTTTGGATCGTATTAAGCTGAATAAGGCCGATCAATTGGAAGAGGTTTGGTTTTATTAAGAGAAATAAATTTACCTTTTACTATCTTCGAGACTGCATGATACTATACAAAAAATAAGATAATTTTGTGAATAATCTATGCCTTTGAGGTACTACAATTGATACCTAGGAATCCTTCGATACAATAATTATGCTTGTTTATTGGTTAAAAGATTTATTTCTTTTATAATTTATAGAAGAAGATGCACCACCCTAATTATTAGAATGAATTGATGAGGTAGAGCCCCCATAGTAACTAACAAAATTTTGATAACCTCTCAAGGCAATGCAAAGATGAGCAAAGGAATTATATTTCATAAATAATATTTTATCTAGGTAAGCATTGGCTACAAGTTTCTAATGAACACATGTTGTAAATTTATATGTAGTGGAGGTTTGGATGGTAGATGTAGTGATGGTAGAGATAGAGGGTTGAGAAGCATAAAGACCTAACCTAAGAAATCTAGAGGAGATCCTAGGGGAACAACTCACAAAGAAACCTAAAGAAGGTGGAGTTCTTGTTGTTGTAGGTGTTGTTGTCACCATATGAACAATAAGCACTAGCATAGACATATGTATCTATGTTCCAAAAATGTTGTAATGTGAGTCTCACATATTTCCTAAGATTGAAGTATAGGAGGGGACATTACTCTAAACTATGCATGCCAAACTCCAAGAAAAAGGAGTGTTTTATTATAAAAAAATAGCATATTATAGATTGTATCCACAATAGGAGCACCTTGTAAGAACATCATTAGATATAGAATTTTAAAAGTCACACAAATTTTTTTCTATAGTTTGAATCTGCTAAAAAATAACCCTTAGGGAAATGCCATGATCGATATTGCCACTCGAAGAGGGGGATGAAGTAGTTGGTGAACTAGGATTGGTAGAAATATAACGGTAAGGTGAATTTGGATAGTTCAACATTTCTATTGTTGATTTTTCTTTAGAGAAACTTAGTGCAATCTAAATAGGAGTTGTAAATGATCTAGATTATAACATGTTTAAACTATGGATAATTCTTCTAACTATATTACTTGAAGAAAGAGATTGGATTGTAAAGTTCATAAGGTTGTTTACAATACTCTATCTAACTTTAATGTAGGTAGCACAATCAAAAGAGGTCTTAGAAATTGATTTTGTGTTTTTGAGATTTTTAAAATGTGTTTACTTTTTCACTAAGGTTTAAAGTGTAAGAATGTCGGGTTCACCAAAATTTAATATACTAAATTGAATCTAATAGACAAAATAACTTTCCTTGAGAATCAATTTTATATATGAGCATTAGGATGAATCAAACAATTTGATTTACAGTTTGATAAAACATTATATTATGTTTATAACTGAAAATTTAAATCAAATAATTACAACTTCAATACAAAATATCCAATTATAACAGACTATCAAGAATATCTATTTTTATAGTGAAAAGTAATATCTAATTTCTACAAAAAGGGAAAGTACAGGTCTTAAGGATGATTTGGTAGCTTATTAGAAGTCTCATCCATAAACACTAATGTGTAGTGCAAACATCCTCGCGATGCATTGATGTCATGTACATATGCGCTAATATACATATGATACCTTGAAATATGTGTCTATGTTAGGATTAAGGTACCAGATATACCTTGTAAATCATATGTCATATTGCATGGTTCCAACATCCTTGGAATGTGTATCTAGGCACTTAGTGTGTATTGGGAAAACATTTGTAATATTAATCATCACCATTTTTTGTAATATATTCATAAGGGGTGATGGGTTCCACTAGAAATGATAAAGGTAACTTGTGGATATAAATATTTAATATTGTTTTCCCCACATGTGCATGCCTAAAATGGGATAATACAAGATAGGGAAATGAAAAATGAGTGACTATTGGTATTATCCAATTTGGAGCTTGAATAGAGGCAACAAGTGTCTTTTGGTATTCCATCATTTATCATATTTAATGTAATATTTATCTTCCACATTTGGGTGCCCAAGTTGGAGGGAAAGCATTGGATCCAAAACCAATGTCCTTTCACATTCCAAGGAGGTAATCCAAGGGTTGGGAATGTTTGGAATGAAGGGCCATCTTTGGGAGGCATGTTTGGTGCATTAGATGTCTTCACACATCTATAAAATAGGCTCTTTGAATATAGAAATAATACTTGAAACATTTGAATGTAGAGTTTCTTTATAGGAACAAGGAAAATTTACATAAAGAGGTTGTTCACAGGTTCATGTGTTGCCATGGTGGAGGAAAAGAGGATAATGGAAGTAGTTCAATTGTAATCTCATTATTTGAAGATAATGCATACTTGGCCTCTCTCCTTGGTGGAGTTTTTTTCGCAAGGGTTTCTCCACATAAATCTCATGTTATGTGATGCTCTTGTGTTGTTGATTTGTGCCTCATTGTTGCTATCTTATGGTGATGTTATTCTATATATTGTTGTTATAAGTTCACATAAGGTAGTGCTTATAAGAATGTTATGTTTGCTGATTTTTGACATCATAAAGAAGAAAGATCTAATTATGGAAATTCCATATTAAGGAAACTTAATTTTCAAATTTTCATATAAGTTTCAAATATTCATGTTGTTGTAGTTCAAGCCTTGTATCTCATCCATTAAAGTAATATTTGGATAGAGATTGAATTTCCAAATAATTAGTATTAGAACCTGTTTATTTCTCATCATCCTACAAACATAAAAGAAATCATAGGCCCACGAAATGTGAAATATATTTAAATAATAGAAGATAATAAAACATGCAATAAAAACCTAATTAAGCACCAATTTGAAGAAACAACAAAAAAAGAATAAATATCACCTAGATGTTGTTTTCTTTCAATCTAGATAACTGCACATGAAGAAAAGGAGAATTTTTTTGGATGGCTATTTAGGGGATTTCCTCAATCAAACCCCCATATTGATCCTTTGACCTCCACAGATAGTCAATATTGATTTTGATAAAAACAATATGTATTGATGAAGATTGATAAAATATAATATGAATGATTCAAACAATAGATTTAGACATAGTATGTTAACACCAAGAAAACCTAGCTACTAGCATGGAAAATACTTGTAGTAATGAGAATGAGACCAAAAAAAAAAAATATCTCTCACTAGGAAGCTAAAAATAACCTCCAAAGCAAATTTCAAAAAGCTACAATATAGTTGTCTTGCTCAATATCACCTCCAAGAAATGAAATGCAAAGTGTTTAAAGAATTTTGATTCTTCAAAACATGTAATAAATTCAAGAAATTTGTAGAGACAAATCCGAAAGCATAGCATGAGTTCATTCAAGAGAGAGCATGAGAAAAAATATTCCTTTTTACACACAAAACAAGTTGTACCTTTTTTCCAAGCACGACTTCCACAAAAGAGTGTTAGATTCAAAATATTCCTAGGAATGTAACATTTCCAATGACCATTTGAATCATAATTTTTTTGTGGGACATTAGCATGTCATGCAAAAATTTAAGCGCAGTGCTCTCGTCTGAGAAAATGGACTCAAAAACTCGAGATTATCAATATAATTCCGCTAGATAGAAGGTATTCTAGTGTTAAACTTTTATGTTTAAACTATTTCTAAATCACGAGCCAAAAGGGAGGACAGTAGGTAGTGTGAAATTGTAGGGTATGCAATTTGTTACACTATAGGGTTCAACTAACTATCATTATTAGCATGGAGGTGACAAATATTAGGGTTTATCCATGGTATGAAGGGGTTAGTCAACTTTCACCTATCTCATAAAGGTGATGAATTCTAAGAGCTACCCATATTAGAATGGATCCTCTTCATCAAGGAATAGAGGCAATAAACATTTGAATCCACTAACTCAAATGGTTTAATGGTTTTGTGGAAATCTTACCAACCAATGGTATCTTGTGGGTACACTTCCCTTTTTTTAGATGGATGCAATCAATATGAGAGGCTTACTTCCATCACACTTGATAGTGGTTTAGGAATGAGAATGGATCAAAAGTGTGGTAGTGGATGCATTGTATTCCTCTTTCTAGTTGTCAACTTGCACATGTGACCAAATGCTTGTGTGAGGGTAGCCACGATATCTTGAAGAAACTCATTCTTTTTCTCCTTCTTTTGTGTGTTTAACCTTGGAATCATAATTTCTCTCATGGATAGACTAACTAAGTCTTCTTGGTTAGGTTGGATAGGGTTCCTTATCCACAAGGTTGGGATTTTTTATGCCCTCACATCATGAACTATGACCCAATCAACTTGAAGTAAGGTTGTCAACTCAAGATCTTGTATGCTATCAAGTACTCTTTATTTATGGTCATTATATTGTTAGAGTAATCATGCATTAGATAATAATTAATTAATTAATCTAATTTATTTCCATGCACTTAAGCTAAACTTAGGAGTGATTTTATATGTTAACTAGAAAGCTATTATTAGATCATTTTGTCTCATTACATGAGATGTTGACACTTGTCATGATCTAATCCATTTCTCATTTAAGGTTGCTCCTATATAGCACTCAACCCTCATTGTATTATTATGCCTTTGATAAAAATATCAACCTTTGAGGACTCTTGTTTTCCTTGAAGATTCTTGAGGTTCATTCTATAGTTTTTTCTTGTTGAGGAATATTGCATATTATTATTTGTAGCTCTCTTGGTGGAAAGTGTCTTTGTTCATTGTTTGATCCTGTGGTTCATGTTTTTCATAATTCTAACATGGAATTAGAACTTGGATTCAATGAAACCCTTCTTGATTTATGAGGTTTTTTCTTCAACAAGGGTTACAAGCTTTAGATCTAGGATCTCCTTTGTTTTTTTTTGCAAATTTTGTAGTTGGGTGATTTTAGGTGCATTTAGGTGTGAAATGGACCTCACCGTTGGATTTCGAAGGCTGATTTGATAAATTTTGACTATAAATTTTTTCCCATATTCCCTATCAGGTGTTTCTGTGGCCAATTTTTTTTGTACAGGGGCCACACCACCCCTATAGGGCCCAATACAATGATTTTTTTATTTTTTTAATAAATTGTTTATATATTTTTTTATTTTTCAAAAAAAATAAAAAACCAAAAAAATAGGTTTTGCTTGCACACAATGTACATAGGGTACCCTAGGCGCAGGTGTACCTGTTCCTCCGTATGGGCCTTGCACTCGACGACTTAATCGGACAGAAAAATTGGCGGCCTCAAATTGTCACCGCAAGTTGAGTTTTTTTCTAGCTCGTCTCTATATTTTCTTGGTGGCCACTTTTCCTATTTTGATGGTCAATTTTTTTTTTCTCATGGCTCATTCGTTGCAACATAGTTGGGTTACTAGGTAGGAATATAACGTTAGATTCAAGGAATATGTCAGGAGAATCCTTTTAACAACGACTAGATTTTTTTTGGAGGGGCTAAGTTTTTTCCAAGCTCAAGGAATATTCCTTGAATATTTCATTAGCATTATGCTAACATCAGTAGTACAACCATAGGGCAGGGGCCCTTTCAAGCCCTCTTTGGCCCTAAAGGAGCTATTTTTTCTTTTGGCTATAACTTGGGCATACGATGTCAAAATTGGGTGAACGAGATTTCATCAGAAAGCTGGTTCTGTCAACTTTCTAGTGGTATGGGTCTTATTACTATTTTTTTATACTAGTGCATTCTACAACCTGTTGAAGTTAGAGGTTCTCTTTTCGGTCTGGAGCTCATAAATTTTGACCCATTTCTTTGTTTTTTATGATTCTAGTGGCGGGATAGTCTCTCAAAGCTCTTCACAATCATCCATGCATTTTTTCTAGATTTCTCTCTAGGTACATTTTATTCAGTTTTTTGTTTTTTCATATTTTGGTGAATTACTTGGATGTCTTAGCTCCTGGAAACTTCTTGTTTACATGGGATGACTCATTTTTTGTTGTTCTACATGCATTTCTAGTATTTTTTCCTATTTGAGCATTATAGACATCTTTTCATGCACATTCTCTTTTGTAGACACATTGAGATAAGGTGTCATTCTGGTGTATCTTTTTGGCGGTTTTGCACAATTTTTTACATGCTTTTTGTACTCACACTATGATATAAAGTGCCATGGGGGCTGATGTTTTCCTTCATTTTTTCATCACACATTTTTCAAGTGAGTGTACCTTCCATGACAATAGTGAATCCTAGTGATTCTTGCCTCATGCGTGTGTGCCTTAGTTTGCACACCCTTTTATTTGTAGGTACTCTTTAGTTTCACATTCAAATATTATCCTACACACACTTCTTGGTTTAACACAATTTCAATGTACCTACCTTGGCTCCCCCTTGTCAACATTATGGGGGGTTTTATTGTTAGTGATAATGCTTCCTTGGTTTCATTTTTTGGAGTGATTTATGTATCTAGTACTTGTTCCTATGTACTAGGTTGATGCAACAACTGGTTACCCATACATTTCAGTGAGATGGAGCATTTACCATATGGATATTCTTTGATTCCAATTTATGGAGGCATCCTTCCATTTTCATTTGATCAAAGAATATTGGTACCTATATCTTCAACTTGCATCTTAAACATGTTGAGTAGTGCCATTGGGGTCACTCATGTAGATTCATGTGCCATTTGTATCTTCGAGTTCTAGATGTTTTCCTTTGTTTGTCATCTAATTCGAGTAGTGTCATTGGGGACACTCATGCAAATTATTATCTTTCATTTGATCATAGTTCTTTAGACTATTGGTACCTGTATTTTCAACTTGCGTCTTGTATGTTGAGTAGTGTCATTGGGGTCACTTGTGTAGATTCATGTACCATTTGTATCTTTGACTTCTAGATGTTTTCCTATGTTTTCCATCTAATTTGAGTAGTTTTGTTAGGGGAACTTATGTAGGTTATTTTCTTCTTGATCTTGACATTTGTATCTTCGAGTTCTAGATGTTTTCCTTTGTTTTCCATCTGATTCGAGTAGTGTCGTTAAGAGCACTCATGTAGATTCTTATTATCTTGATTCTGATCATCATTTGTTTTAGAGGAGGTTCTTTATTTTCACACTATATTAGTCATCTTTCGATAGTTGTCTACAACTTCTTTGTACTTCAATGATGTTCTACATGTTCCTCTTCTTTTTGGGAAATTATTTAAATGGTTGGAGGCTTCTTAGTTCTTCACCTTAATTTGGAGGCTTTTTCAGTCTTTCATCCACCTTTTTTGTTTTGGAGAGGAGTTTTTTGCATGAGGTTTTCTCCTTTTCTCCAGCTGTGAGAGATTAGATTGTTTGTACATGGGTACCTCACCAGGCCCTGCTTGTTGGGAACCATCATGCATTCTCTTTTTAGGGTTTTTAGCTACTCCCTAAGTTCACCTATCTCATTGCACTTAAATTAAACATAGAAGTGATTTTCTATAGAGTTTTTTTTTTCTAGATTTTACTATGTGAATTTTTTTGCATCAACGTTTTAGATCACACTCCTTGATCCATCATCAGGATGAAGAGAGCTCTCTTCATCCTAATGATGGATCACAGAGTGTGATCTGAAATGTTGATGCAAAAAAAATCACACAATAAAATCCAAAAAAAAGCACTCTATTGAACATGGACTGTGGAAATCTAATGTCTCTTAGTGATTTTCTATGTTAACTAAATAGCTATTATTAGATCATTCAATCTCATTGCATGAGATGTTGACACTTGTCATGATCTAATCTCTTTCTCATTTAGGGTTGCTCCTATATAGCACTCAATCCTCATTGTATTATTTTTCCTTTGATAGAACTCTCAGCCTTTGAGGACTCTTGTTTTCCTTGAAGATTCTTGAGGCTCATTCTATAGCTTTTTTTTGTTGAATAATATTGCATATTATTGTTTACAACTCTCTTGCATGGAAGGTTTCTTTGTTTGTTTTTTGATCCTGTGGCTCGTGTTTTTCACAATTCTAACATATATTATAACATATTATAATTACTCCTTACCCAAGGTAAGGCTAATTATTCTATCTATTGGATGAATAGATATTTAAATGAGGCTAGTATATCTCTGATTCGTGACATTCTCTTAAGGAGCATAGTACTATAGGTATTGTTAATACATTTCATTCTAATAAAAAAATTGATGGTTTTGTCATTAATAGAAACTTTGTGTGTGTCTTTAACTCCATTGCAAGTTCTTATTTATGGTTGATGCTATGGTTGGAAAGGTTTTTATGCAAAAGGAACAAAATAAATTGTAGTAACTAGGGTGGTTATTACAATAAGTAATGTCAACTTCAACTATGGTTTAGGAAATTCTTCGTGTTAGAAATGTATTGTCTATTTATCACTCAAGATGCACATTTGACCATATTTATTAATTAGCTAAAGTTTACAATATAATGATTTTGAATTATAATTTATTAATAAATATGGTCAAATGTGGATTTTGAGTGTTAGATAGATGTTATTGTTTTAGGGATAACAATATCTGATTTCAAAGATTGGTAATAAACATGACCTAATTTTGATGGTCAATTGTATCTGTCAAGTAGTTGTTTGGTGATAATTATTTATTCAAAATTATCTTTCAAATATTAACATTTTCTTTCAAAAATTTATATCATTTATTAAATATATATTTCATTATACTTTTTGATTATCTATACAAAATTTTCCCTTTATAATAACAATATTTCTAAAATTTTGATTGTATTTTATTAAGAAATTCTCCAAATACAATTATACAATCGTCAAATTTAAACCCTTATTTCTCATCAGAATTTACATTGCTAAAATTGAAAATCCAATCAATAAATGCTTTGTGCTTATAAAAGCCTACCATGATTTAAATCACTCTCCATGCTATATAACTATGTAACAAAAACTTTTCTTATTAGTTCTGCCCAAGGCAGAATACTAATGCATTCATTGCGTGTAATTTTTTAACTGATAGTGACAGTTCAACCAATGAACATATAGAATTACAAAATTAACCAACAATTTTATATAGTCTATTTTTAATTGTCTATTTCTAAAATTGGTAAAATATCTTTTATCTTTCTTTTTATTGGTTCATGTTGTCAACCGTCAGTGCAAAAATTAGGATTTTTTTTCTCTCTAAATTATGTGCAATGCAATGCATTTAATTCACTGTATCAAATTTCAAACCTATTAATGACTTGAATGACATGAAGACTATTACATACATCATCATACAATTACATTGTTGACTTAGAGATAGTATTTTACATATTTTATTTAATAATTGGTAATATTTTCAAAGCTTAATAAATAAATGTGAGTACACTCAATGCATATTTTATATTTGTTTACCAATGTGTATTAAATATCACAATAAAATTTATCTATCTATAATAAATATCAAAGTAAAATTTATCTATCTACAATTAATATTTCAATAAAATCTATTCAAAAAATATGCATGTAATAATATAATCTAGCAAGGAAAAAATTATAGAAATATCACATTATCAAAAGAATAAGAAGATATATATATCTATAATATACATTTGTATAATTGAATATTTTTTTATTTTTACAATATTAATTAACTATAATAATAATATCATACAACAACAAGCAATCATATTATACCCCTAACTGCTTATATTAACTAAATGTTTAAAACAACCAGCAAACCCATATGAATTTTTATTTATTTTTGCAACATTAATCAACTTTAATAATAACATTATACAACAACAAACAATCAAATTACACCCCTAGCTGCTTATTATTAACTAAATGTTTAAAACAACAAGCACACCCCACACAAATATGTTTTTTAATTTTTGCAACATTAATCAACTATAATAATAACATTATACAACATCAAACAATCACATTACACCTCTAGCTAATTCTATTAACTAAATGATTAAAACAACCAAGCACACCCCACAATGGGCAAAAGCTGACGCAAATGAGTCTTTTGTTTATCTACCACTCATTTGTAGTGATGGGGAGTGTTAAAAACATTTTTTTTTATATTCTTAGATAGCTGTACTTTTATAATACCACCGCACAATACTTCCTTATTGACTTCACAAATTATTAAGTCTATCCCTCTTTATTTTTGAGCTAATTTGTAATGCTTGTAACATTCCTTAGCGGAAATAATTTAATTCTTTAAACCATATGTATGTGTTTAATAATGGGCACTAACGTTTGCCATTGGTTATAATCTGCTTAGTGCTCAAGTTTGGAAATCCAAAATAGAGGCTAATGTTCAGGTTTTGGCTTGGAAAGTTCTTCATCATAAACTATCTGTTGGGGATAGAATAAAATATTTAAAGACTCAAGCTGTCAGGTGCCCTTTTTGTCAGCACAATGAAAGTCTGAAGCATATATTTTGGGACTATTATAGAGCAAAAAAAATGGATCATTATTTTTGACCACCTTCTTGCTATTTTTGATCATGCATTACGATGGAAAGAAGCTATATTTGGTATTAGTCTTCATAAGAAAATAATTGTTGATTCTATGAGACAATGTATTTTGTTACACCTATGGAAAAGTAGATGTTTAGCTGTGCTTTCCAATCACATTTTGCATCAGTAAACAAATATTCAAAAGTTTTACTCTGACTTGATGGTTCAATTTATCTTTTTATGTTCTCAGCTAAGGAAGGGACGTAAAGGTGATGTAGATTACAATCATCACCTAGACTTGATCAGATATCAGTTCCTTCAACACCATGAAGGGGAGTTCGTTTGTGTCAAACAGCTGCAAATGTTTTTCAAGTTCAATATGTAATCATGTCCTTCATGCATTGTATTTTGGATTATATTTATTGCTGGTTGCTCCAGCCATTTCTATTACTGATTATTGGCATAGTTATTTGTATTTGTGAGTTGTATGCTTGCTTTGTCTAGTGCTTTCTCACTCTTTCTTTTGGCAGTCCATCTTTAGGACTGCATTCTTTTTCTTATTGTATTTTTACAGCTTTGTTCAATACAAAAAAAAATGTTGCCATTGGTATAATTATGAAGGGCCATTTTAGTAGGCGAAAACTTCGTCGAAGACAAAGGAAATTGGCAATTCTTTTGTTGAGTTCAATTGAGATTTCTTTAGCTCAAAGAATTAGTTGCAATTATGTATGTTTAGCTTTAATAATTTCTATTGAAAGTAAGCTGATAAAAATTAAAAGATAAACACAAAGGTCTTTTTAAAAAAACCACAAAGAAGGGATTGCAACAAAGCTCAGATATGAGCCCACAGAAACACTAAAAATCCAACATGACAATCCGCAGCAGAAAGAGACAAGACTCAACACTATGACCATGGGACTGTTACAACAGGCCACACTGAACATAAAATAGATAAGAGTATAAAGCAGGACATAACAGGTAATGCACAGTACACATGTATTGAAAGCTCTGAATTCTAACTTTTCCTTGTTCAGAGAGTGCGTCCCCCTCGCAGATCATCCAAGGCACCCCAGAAGAGTTCAATTCTTTGCTCTGTCACAAAGTAGATTGGAAATAGTTGATGGCAGAAACGTGTGTGGTCCAATCCTGTTGAATGTTCTTCAATAGATTGGACACATCTCTCATAGTAGGCCGTGCTTCACGTGATTCTTTTGAACACAACAAACCAACTCGCATCAATGAAATTAGAAATTCTACTATTTCTCTGCGAGCCCCTTCCATTAGAAAGCTTTTATCAACTACCTCAGCAGCCCTGTCTGGAAAAGCCCTGTTCACCCAGCTATGCAGGCTCAGAACCCCATCAAACATACTATCAGTTGGCCTCCTCCTTGTCATCATTTCCAATAACAAAATTCCATAGCTGTAAACATCTCCTCGAGGTGATATGATGCTACTCAATCCATATTCTGCAATAAGGGAATTGTTGCAATTGTTTTCTCCATTATACCATACAAACTCACAAATTTTTTGAGAAGAAAGATATTTGAGAAACCATACCTGGTACGATGTAGCCCACTGAACCTTTTAAATCTATTGTTGAGGTGACTGAATTGGCCAAGATTCTACCCATGAATCTGGATATCCCAAAATCTGATAGATGAGCTGTCATGCTTTCATCTAAAAGAACATTGCTTGGTTTTATGTCACAATGCACTATCTGCATGTAGCAATCATAATGAAGGTATTCCACGGCATTGGCTATATCTATAGCTATGTTCAGCACTTCCTTCAGTCCCAATCTACAAACATGAGCTCTGTCTTGATACAAATGTTTTTCTAAGATTCCATTAGAAAAAAACTCTAAAGATTAAAGCTTTGAACTGAAGGCTGGAAAATGTTGTTATGATTCTAGCAAGATTTCTGTGCCAAACCTTCTGCAACACTTTACATTCTGCTTTGAAAATCTTGTTCGAATCCTCCTGCATTAAATTGAGAACCTTCACAGCAACACGGGTGCCATCAGTCAAAATTCCTTTGTACACTGATCCAAAGCTATTTTTTGCTAGCAGATTGGAGTTGCTGAATCTATCGGTTGCTGTGAGAAGCTCTTCATATGAGATCCGCGGATGCTCCACCTTTTGAAGCATTTTACGAACTGTTTGATAGAACCCCTCTTCATGCAAATTCCTTGTCCATAGAAATCCCAAAATTAGACAATAAGGTACAAAAACAGCGACAACACCTATTCCTCCCAATATTTTTATCAGGTATGTATAATGACTTTTCCCCTTTGGAATGACGTATGCCAATTTATTATTTGACAGGTCCAAAGTCTTCAATTTTCTTAAAAACTCTGGGATTTTTCCTGTTAATTTGTTATTTGACAAGTTTAATACTTAAAGACTCTGGAATTTCGCCTGTTAATTCATTGTTTGAGAGGTCTAATACGTCAAGCCGCCTCATACTTCCTATAGACTCTGGAATTTCACCTGTCAACATGTTCGAAAAATCCACAGTTTCTAATGTACTAGAGTAGGATAGAGTGTTAGGAATTATTCCTTCCAAAGAATTGTAGCTCAGATGAACAATCTTCAACATGCCAATTCCTGAGGGAATTGTTCCTGTAAGATTGTTTTTGTCCAATTTGAGCTCCAATAAGGACACTCCATCTTGTATTTTCTGCGGAATAATTCCTGTAAAACGATTATTCTGTAAAAACAAATACTGCAGACGGTTAAGCTTTAAAAATTTTTAGGGTAGGTTTCCGGATAATAGATTGCCACTCAAATCAATATAGCTCAAACTAGACAAATCAGAGAGCTCATCTAGAATAGTTCCCTCAAACTTATTATTTGTGAGCTTCAAATACTGTAATTGGAAAAGTTTAGGCAGCACATAGGTCAATGGGCCTCTCAATTCATTGTTTCCTAGATCAAGCCACTGGAGTTCCCTACAATTTCCTAGCTGCTCTGGAATCGGGCCATTTAGAAGGTTGTCATCCATTTCTACACGTTTCAGATTTGGCGCATTGGAAACTGTAGAAGGGATGGTTCCATTCAGCCTGTTGTTACCTATGCTCAACTTAATCAAATTTCTTGAAAATATCTGAGGTATGCCTCCAGAAAGCGAATTGGAGGTTAGGTCCAAAATCTTCAGATTACTCAAAGAAAACAATTGTGGAGGAATAGATCCAATTAATTGGTTATCGCTGAGATCAAGGAATTCCAGATCTTTCATGAATGATAACTCAAAAGGAATAGTTCCAGATAAAACATTGGAAGAGAGAGAAAGAGTTTCCAAATTGGAAAGGTTACCAATACTCTCAAGGATTGGGCCTCTTAGGTGATTGAGACTGAGATTAATAGAAATCAAATTGGTACATTGAGTAAGCACTTGGGGAATCTCACCAGAAAGAAGGGTGTTAGACAGATCAAGAACTTGAAGAGCTGGCAGCTTGTATATACTTTGGAAAATACTATTACTAAACTCATAACCAACCAAGTGGAGTTCTACAACATCACCACCCCCATTTTCACTGCAACTTACACCATTCCATTGGCATGGGTCAGAACCAGAAATGTGACGGCTCCAGTCAGATGAATAACTAGAAATTTCTTTCATGACTTCGACTTGTGTGGTGTTGAGAGAGAGTGCAAGAGTGAGAAATGACAGAAAAAACAAGAGAGTAACAACAGGACGAGGATGTGTGCAAAAATACCTCATACTGGCGTTGTTCTGATGTTGTGCAGAAATGCTCAGAGTTATTGCTGGAATTCTCGGAGCTGCAGGGATTTCAATCATTAAAAAAAAGATGGGTATGAGAGCTTAAACCGCCGGCACGTTGACTGTTTACGGCAGGACGGTAAGACTGCAAGATTAGTAGGTAATGAAAAAATAGCAAAACATTGAATATCGGTCAACAGTATGTGGATCTTAGTCTTTGAGGAAGGTCAAATGAAATTTCTTGCAGACGGCCGGTCGATTCAGTTAGTACTCCAGACTTCATGCATATTGAGGTGACGAGGTGACCACTGGGAAAAAGAAAGTCCTCTTCACTTCTTGTTATTGTAGTTTTGTTTAAGATGCTTACGAATTGATATACGGGGTCAATTCAAAGATTGAACCATTAAGCTGTCCAACCTCAAGGTATTTAATATTGGGAGCAGTTGGAAACGAGAGAAAATTTAACGGGTCAATTCCAATCTTTCTATCGAATTTGAGATACCTTCAATCTTGAGTGAGATGATGCGAAAAATAAGATTACGATTACTATTATTATTTTCTTAATAAACGATTTTATATATTTTTAAATAATGTAAAAAATATGCATGATTTGGAGTAGGCGAAGGCGTTTGCACAATCACACATGGAAAATAGATTTTCAATATTTTATATGTTTTAGTATATCACATTTTTGAAGGTCTTTAGAGCAGAATTTGGGGTCAATGCTTTTGATCTCAATCTTCCACAATTTCTAAGAATTCATCAAAAGGACCTTTACAAGGGAAGAGCTTTGCATTAGTAGAGATCCCATCTTAATTTCATCACCTTTGTACGAGAAATTTTTTGGTGTCATTTCAAGCCTTAAAAATAGTTTTGAAAAGAAAGGTTTCTTAGACTTTGACACGAGGAAGTGAGCACAACGTTTTGAAATCCTAAATATCATTCGAGTTGATGGAGCAAGGGACAGAAGGAGGGGCTGGGCAAGGAATAGGGGGAAAGGAGGAAGGGGTATGCTTTAATAGCTATTTATTGTAATTTTTATTTTTGTTTTTAGGTCTTTAGTTTGCTTTATACTATAATTCTAGTGCTTTGGTTGCTTACATTGATGTAGTTAGGATTAGAGCAACTAATGGTGTTGCTTGTGAAGAAGCCTCCACAAGTCTATCACAAAAGTGTTTCATAACCTATGTTGACTATGAAAATCTTTTAAGTATTGTTCTTCAAATTCTGATTTTTTATAAACAATGCAAGTGGTTAGAAAAATTCACTCTTATACGTTATTTGGTAGAATGTATTTCATGTGAAAACATGTTATGTAACTAGGTGAATATTGCTTGTAGAGAAAAAATGTGTCAACTTTGGCTTCCTAATGTTCATATTTAATAACTTATTTGTATTTACTATTTCATCTTTAGTGATGTTGTCCTCACTTGGGAAAGTTGGCATCCCATTTTTGAGGTGGCACTACTTTCATCTTTAGTAATTTTATCTTCACATAAGTAGGTGTCCCACACTAAGATGGCATGTTTGGCCATGTGTCAATATCTTAGAAGATGTGTAAGAGCATCTTGACTCATTATGATGGGGTTACTTATGACACCTAAGAGCATGTAAGATGGAGGTTACATTGGAATCTTGACCAATATTATGATGGGTTTGAACACTTGTTATGGAATGTCTTTGAATAAGTTGTATAAAGAAAAATTGCAGAACCTGATATTTGGTGGATAAATATTCTTATTTATAACATATGACAACATGGAATATGTCAAAAATAAATTAGAAGATCAAGAGGAGCGTGGGGATTTATGCCCTAGCCATTTAGATGTAAACCTCTCTTGGCCTTGGTAATGGTCTCCCAAAATCATGTGATGGTTTCTAGTTTGTTCTTCACCTATAAATTTATTCTTGGAGCTAGAGGATGCATCAATTAATTTGTAGGCTATGTGAGTATTGTTATGTTGCAATAATTGAGAGGGATGCGTTGATTAATGTAATTGGTTTAAGGATTAATACAAGCTTGGGTCTCTTTGGATGTGGAGTTTTTCCCTGCAAGTGCTTCTCCATGTAAATACTTTGTTACGATTTGCATATTGTTTCATGGTTGATTTCTGTTTCTTTATTATCTATTATTGTTGTTTTTTTCCATCTTTTCTCTACATTTGGTATTATAGCCACAGTTGGATTGATTAAAGAGAGTGAAGAGCATAAAACTTGATGATATTATTGAAATCACATGAGCATATTTATAGAAATATGAGACGCATTACAATTATCTCAACTCTAATAAAACTACAAACAATCTAACCTAAATAATTATTTCCCAAACGATTCAACAATGTAATAAACAAAAAATATATATTGTTACACTAACATTCCCCCAAGTATTACATCGTTCTTGCAAATGTACCCCTGAAACAACATAAATTTCACCTTGCTAAGAGACATGGTGAGCATATGGGTTAGTGTAGGATCATGGGGGTCCAAACTAGGCCTCTGAGTGGTGATGAAAATTTAGAAAATCAGAGTTAGGCAACTTGACATACAAATTTGAATAGGTTATTAACATAATTTGAAAAATATGTAAGAACAAAAGTTGTAGCAAATTGAATGTAGTTTCTAGGCTACTAGTTCTTTTTTGGAAAAAAGTAAATTTGTTTTGAGAAAATTTGAAATTTCAATGTAGTGGTACTAAATTTTTCAAGAAAAAGATAAGAAGCAGGTGTATGTCTGACCACCCTAAGTGCAAGAAAAAAAAATATTTTTTTGAATCTTTCAATATAAGTAGAGGACACATGCTCGGATGTGCCAGATTTTTTTTGTAATTTTTTTTCATGTAAATAATTAGTTATGATTTTTTTATTAGAAATTTGTAGAATTATTAAAACGTCTATGTCTGACCACCATAACTTGGTCAAAAATTTATGAAATTCAATTTTTTTTATCCTATAGTATGCAAATCATAGAATGTGGTGCATCTTGTAGGTTTGAAAAATGCTAAGTAGTTTGAAAGTTATAGAAGTTTTTCAATCAATCTATCAATCAGGACTTTAGTTGTAATGTATGTAGAAAATCAATAATAATTATTTATTAAATTCAAAATAAGGAAAAACTTATATTGGTGGAAAGATGACAATTTTTTCTATAAATCCTTTTCATTTGATGAAATTCGAATAAAAAAAAGTCGTCAGCAACAAGGGCGAACTTCGGAAAACTAAGAAAATTTTCAAAACACATTTTTTGGGTTGACTTTCTAGGTCAGGCAATCCCAACCAAATACCAAGATAATATTCATTTTGGTTTGGTAATACCAAACCGAAACAGATATCTGTTTCAAAATGGATATCCGTTTTGTTTTTCAAAATAGATATTTGTTTTAGAAAGCGAGAACCCATTTTTTTGAAAAACAAAACGGATATCCATTTTTAAGACCTAAAAAACCCTCTTTAGTAGAATGGGCATAACTTTTGTGTTTCTTATCAAAATTTTAACTTTTTATAGGCGTTGGAAAGTTGATTGAGAGCTCTACATAATAGACTAGGTGGTATTTCTATATTATAAAAAAAAAATATAATCATTTGAACTTCATATTTCATTTTTGAAACATCAAATGCTCACTACTTTTGCAAGCAAAGTCTCCTTTTCATGATTTTTTTGTAACACTCATCTCAAAATACTTGAAACTTTAGAAAAAGTAATGAATAATGAAATATTTATATTTTTTGTAGTAAAGAGATGAAAAAATCTTCACAAATCATCATATTTCTTTGTCCCTTTCTCTACCTCTCTATATATCAATATGTCTCCCCTTAAACTATGGACCTATCCCTCCCTCCTTTCTTCTCTCTTTGTCCCTATTTATACCTATCTTTCTCACTCTCTATCTCCTGAGCTATAGACCTATCTTTCTACCTCTATCTCCATCCTCTCTCTCTCTCTTAGGTCCCTCCCACTCACTCTCCCTCTCTCTCTCCCTCTCCATCTCCCTCTCACTCTCCATCTCCCCTCTCCCTCTCTCTCTCTCCCTCCCTTTGAAGTCTCTCTTCCTCTTAAGTCTCTCTCCCTCTTAGGTCTCTCTGACTCCCTCTCTCCCTCTTAGGTATCTCTCTATTAGGTCTCTCCCACTCCCTCTCTCTCTCTCTCTTAATCTCTCACTCGTGCACTCAAACTCTCTCTCTCTCCCACTCTCTCTCCCTCTCAAGTCTCTCTCCCTCTCCCTCCATCTATCTCCCTCTCTCCCTCTCAAGTCTCTCTCTCCCTCTCAAGTCTCTCTCTCTCTCTCTCTCTCTTCATCTCCCTTCTAGGTCTCTCTCCCACTCACTTCTCCCTCTCTCCATCTCAAGTCACCTCCCTCTCTATTATCTCTCTCCTCACTCACTCTCTCTTCTCTCCCCCACTCCTCTCTCTCGCCTCAAGTCCCTCCCTACTCTCTCCACTCACTTTCCACGTCCCTCAGGTCCCTCTCTCTCCACTCCTCTCTCTCTTAGCTGTCTCCTTCCCACCTTAACTAGATAATCTGTCTCTCTCCCCCTCTCTCCCTCTCAATTCTCTCTCTCTCTCTCTCTCCCTCTTTCCCTCTCAAGTCTCTCTCCCTTTTCCTCCCTTTATCTCTCTCTCCCTCTCTCCCTCCTTCCCTCTCTCTCTCTCCCCCTCTCTCTCTCCCTCCGAAGTAACTTGAGATGGGGAGAGAGAGAGAGAGAGAGGAAGAGTGACTTGAGATGAAGAGAGAGGAGAGAGGGAGAGAGAGAGGGGGAGAGAGAGAGAGAGACCTAAGAGGGATATGAATAGATAGAGAGAGAGATAGAGTGTGTGTGTGAGAGGGAGAGACTTGAGAGAGAGTAGGAGAGAGAGACCTAAGAAGGAGATGGAGAGTGTGACTAAGAGAGAGAGAGTGAGAGAGAGACATGAGAGAGAGAGAGAGTGGGAGAGAGGGAGTGGGAGAGACTTGAGAGAGAGAGACCTAAGAGGGAGAGAGGGGAGTGGGAGAGACTTGAGAGAGAGACCTAAGAGGGAGAGACTTAAGAGGAAGAGAGACTCCAAAGGAGGGAGAGGAGAGACAAAGAGAGAGAGAGAGGGGGAGAGGGAGAGGAGAGGGAGAGGGAGAGGGAGAGGGAGAGGAGAGGAGAGGGAGAGGAGAGGGAGGGAGGGACTAGAGAGGGAGGGAGAGAGAGAGAGAGAGAGAGAGAGAGAGAGAGAGAGAGAGAGAGAAGGATGGAGAGAGAGGTAGAGAGATATGTCTAGAGATCAAGGAGAGAGAGTGAGAAAGATAGGTATAAAGAGGGATTGAGAGAGAAGAAAGGAGGGAGGGATAGGTCTAGGGCTTAGGGGGAGATAATGATATATAGAGAGGTAGAGAAAGGGACAAAGAGATATCATGATTTATGAATATTTTTTCATCTCCTTGCTACAAAAAAATATAAATATTTCATTATTCATTACTTTTTCTAATGTTTCAAGTATTTTGAGATGAGTGTTACAAAAAAATCATTAAAAAAAGACTTTGCATGTGAAAGTAGTGAGCATTTGATGTTTCAAAAAATGAAATATGAATTTCAAATGATTATAATTAATTTTTGTGTACAATATAGAAAAAAAACCTAGTCCATTGCGCAGAGCTCTCAATCACCTTTCCAACGCCTATAAAAAGTAAAAATTTTGATTAAAAAACGCAAAATTTATGCCCATTTTACCAAAGAGGGTTTTTTAGGTCTTCAAAATGGATATCCATTTTTTTTTTCAAAAAAATGGGTTCCCACTTTCCAAAATGAATATCCGTTTTGAAACGGATACCATTTCGGTTTGGTATTACCAAACCAAAACAAATATTTTACCCAAGCCTAGAAAAAGTCAAAGCGGAAATTTTGCATTTTTGGGCATGTTAAAAATGCATATTTTTCACATCGCCACTTTTTGGACCCCCATGATCTTGCACATACCCATATTAGCTATCTGAGAATCTATTGGGTAGTAGTGGAGTAGGGTGTGGTGGTTCAAGACTTGTTCTCGAATGTAATGATATTCAACCTCAAAATGCTTTACATTCTTTCGTGAATAATTGGATTCTTCACACACCTTTATTATCACAATAAACCGTAGGTGGTTTGTCTTCAGGAATGTCCATGCCAACCAAAATGAAACATAACTAGATCTCTTCATAGATAGGTCCTTGTGCAACATGATATTTAGCCCGATGGATGCGAGAGCAACAACAATTTGCTTCTTACTAATCCACAAGATAGGTCCAAATATGAGATGAAAACAAATCCTATAGTTGACTTCCCATCATCAACAAATCCAACATAGTATGAGTCGGTATATCCCTGCAAGAAGAACTGAGGTTTATTCTTGTATTCGAGAACATAATCACATGTACCTTGGACATATCTTAAAACATGCTTAGCTATAATCCAATGACATTTCTTCGGCTCCTACATAAATATCAAAAGATAGCAGACAACAAAGCATAAGTTTGGTCTAGTATAAGTCAACTAAATGAGACTCCCAACAAGCTACATGTAGAGAGTTGCATCTACTTGAGGTGAGTCTTGGAATTGAAAGAGTTACAAACCTTTCTCCATTGGAGTGTCCACATAGGTTTACAATCAAACATTCCAAAAAATTTTGAGTGTATCTTGGCATATTTCATTTGTGAGATAAAATTGTGATGGTTCTTTTTCCATATCTCTAAGACAAGGAAATAGTAAAGTATCCCCAATTATGTCATCTTGAAGGATTTCTTGAGACCATTGTTTATATCATTTAGAGATTTTCTAAGCTTCTTGTGATCACAATATCATCCACATACAAAACAAGAATGAAAATATTTGTTCCTACCCTCTTAATATATAAATTTGGATTTGAGGGGCTACGAGTGAAACCATACTGCAGTAGGTTACCATCTATTTTTATGTACCATGCCCTAGGGGCTTACTTAAGCCCATAAAGTTACTTAATGAGGAAATATACCTTTTAAGGATGATGTGCATCAACGAATCCTCCTGGTTGGATCATGTATACTTCTTATAGATCACCCTTTAGAAAAAAACTCGACATTCATATGGTGAAACTTCCATCCTTTCTATGTTGCCAATGCACAAACAACTCTGATTGTTTTGAGCTTTATAGTGAGTGAAAAGGTCTCCTCGTAGTCAATGCTTGCCTATTGAGAATACCCCTTTGCAACAAGTCATGTGTTGTGTTTGTCAATAGATACATCTACCTTGTATTTTATTTTGAAAACCTATTTACATAGCCTATGGGTTTCTTTACTATAGGCAAATCGGCAAGTTCCCATGGTTGATTCTTTATTGTGGAGTAATAATCAACATTTATGGCTATCTTCCATTGTGGTTGACTTAGTTCTTCTCGAATTGTATCAATTCCTATGTTTTCAATAGTTGAAATCATTAGTGTAATATTTACCTCATTTCTCACTTGTCTTCTCATTCTAACTATGAATGAAGTATCTAGAAGGGAGTTCAGGTGAGAGTCCTTGATGGTGATTTAGAGTCATTTCATATGGTGATGATACTACTAAGGGTAAGAATTATTTTCTAAAGGGCTAAGATCAACGAATAATTCTCATTAGAATCCATCATTTTGGGGAGAGGATTTTTCATTCTCATCACTTGAATGTGAGAGTAATCTATGAGAGGAGGTTAGTTTTGACTCTTATTTATGTGTTAATGAGTCAAATGATGACTCATTGCATGCCATATTTCAAATCTCATCAATATTTTGAGTCTCGGTATCCAAGAGATAATATGCTTTTGAGGTAGTGCTATAGCTAAAAAAGATGCATTGGAGTGTCTTGGGATCAATCTTCTTCCTCTTACTAGCTAGGACATGCATATATGCTATACAACCAAATATTCTAAGATGAGATATTGAAGGATTATGACCACTCCATACCTCTTCTAGTTTCTTTTCTTGCAAGATATTTGTAGAAGCCATGTTGAGAAGATAAATAGTTGTTTGGATTTTTTTTCCCAAAATCAATCCTCCAACTTAGCTGTGGAAAATATGCAATGAGCCATCTCCATGATAGTTTGATTGTGATGCTTTACAATTTCATTTTTCTATGGTGTATAATGGGTATTCAAGTGTTTTTTGATGTCATGATGCTTCACGAATTATAAGAACTCCTTTGATGTGAATTCCCCCTCAATATGAGTGAAGGAGGAGAAGAGGTTGTCATATCTGTTGTGTACAACTCGATGGTAGAAGGCTTGAAAATAGGCAAGAGCTTCACACTCTCATTCTTGAGAAAAAGTAGCCATGTCTTGTGAGAGAATTCATCCAAAAACAACTACAAGTATTGGTATCCTTGAAAGTAAGTAGACAAGGGTCTGCATAGATTGGTATGCATGATCACAAGAAGGTCCTTGACATGGAAGGTACTCGACTCAAACGAATCTTGATGTTGTTTTCCTGCGAGATAGACATGACATATAGGAAAATAATGGGAAAGTGGAGGAAGTCCTCTTACCATCTCCTTAGAACTGAGATGATATAGGGAGCTAGTAGAAATATTCCCATATTGATAATGCCATAGAGCAATAGATTCAGTCATAGAGGTGTAGTGTAGGAAAATGCATACCTTTGCATTTTCATACTTTTTTGGGCCCTCCTTGATTTGTTTATCCTTATTTATGTCTTAATTGGTCCTATTTTGCATCCACAAGCCTAATAAATTATATCTTTCTATGGCTAATCCCAACAAACATCAAAGGATAAATGATAATTTAATGATTTTGGTTGTGTGTCCTTGATTTTTGGCTTGGGACTAAGATGCCCCTAGGGCATATTTGTCCTCCAAAGGTCTTGGGACCGTCTTTTTAAATGTGCCTTAAATGGGCCCCTTTTTGGAGTCTGTGCCCTGAGTTTCAAGCCTCGGGTTTAGTCCCCCTCAAGTTATTTTCGGGATTTAATTTCAAATCTTGGTAGGATTTAGCCCCCTTTTGTTAATGAATTCATATGTCGGCTTGTTGTGGTGTAA